>OX104115.1:92911478-93658423 GCA_944474755.1 Limnoperna fortunei
AAGGAAGACTGCAAATTGCTTATTGAATGGTAATTATATCCCTGATAACTAATATATTGATAATTAATTCTTAATGAATTATTTCAAAAGGATTTCATCTTAATAACCAATCCCATTTTGAATAGAAGATCAAGAATTATACTAAACTGAAATTGATTTTATGCCAGACATGTATAATTACTGTTTCTGGAATATACTAACAAGTCTTTAATTTAAACCAAGCCAAAATTGACATAATTAAGGGGGAACAATATTGGTTCTAATTACAGTTGTTTATTGGATGGCTGCTTTCCCCTTGAGTGTAACACACACACATGACCATTCATGCAATATTATCCAAGTGTTTTAATTAAGAGCATATAACATACATAATAATTGTCTCTTATTTATTCTTAAAAAAGATCAAAGAAGAATTTCATTAATTTTCAAAATTTGAATATTGCATAAAAATGCATATATAATTTGATATGAAGGACACGACAGCTATTACCCTCCATCATCAGCATGGTAGGCAATAGACCATCTATTCCAACCAGGCATTCTGTTGGCTGGATACGTCTTTCCAGGACAAACACCAATACCGATACAACTTTTTTCACCAGCATCAATGATCTCTGTGAAAAATAATACACTTCATTATCTAAAGACTGCAAGATTTAAAAGTATAAGCGTAAAAATATGGTATAACTTTAACCTTGTAAGCATAAATCAAACTGAAATTTATTGAAGATAGACCCAACAGTCATCAAACATTTTTAAGTAAAAATGTTTTGCTCAGCTTAATAATTTTCTCAATTACCATGGCAACAGAGGAAATCGAAAGTTTTATTGGATGAAACTGAGAATAAAAAAATGATCAACTGAGAATTTTGTGTATGGCCTCATGGCCAAGTTATGAAGCATATTAAATGCAGAGATTCCAATTAATGACAGCAGTAACAAAGTGGGCAGCCTTATCTAAGGACAAATCTACACTAACTAGATATAGCTCTGAGCATAATATATATCACTGCTGACTGTGTGTTTTGTTGTTGTACAAATGATGGGGAGATATCACACCTCCAAGATAACCATTCCCTTAGCATACAACTTGATCTCCAGCTTCGTGAGAGGTATGACAATCTACATCCTAAATGATCCATGTTTCTCAGAGTAGCAGCAAATACTGATTGTTATGTTTCTGAATGATCCAAATAAAGATACTGAACCAATGATCCCTGTACACTTTTCTGTTCACTGCCTCGTCACGATCATGGATTGAAACTATGATCTTTCATACACAATGTTGTTTACATTTATTACTTATTTTTACATGACTATGGGCCTCTGTGACTGTAAGTAATATTTTAACTGTTGAGCTTTCAAAATAAAGTATATAATTATTACTTACTGACACTTATCTTTGTCAATTTTTCTGAAAAAGGTTTAGGACCAACAAACTGAGCCACAGGCACTGACGATGATGCTGAGTTGTAACTGTTCAAGAAAATATAAAGATTTATCAAATATGTAACATATTTATAAGCATTATAGTTTAATTAGTTCGTTTCCTCTCATTCAGAGCACTTAATATCATTGAAAGAAAGGAAATTTAATAGCACTATACAGACAAATAAGTTTTATTTGTTAATGTATTGTTAATGTGTACAAGATAACAAATTTCGGATTTTGCCCTTTTGACACCTACACAAAGTAAAAGACTGAGAAATTCTAACTAAATATTACCAATAGTACAAGTACAAAGAATAATTGACGTTAACAAAAATAACAAATCTGAACAAGTTGGCCTCTTTTTTCTGAAACAGTCATCCATTATTTTGTCCCAGGAACTATATTTGTAACACAAACAAATTAGTGAATTGATTGAATTATTTTTACATACTCTAACCATTATATCACAAAAGTATTCTGAGGGAAAAATGACAAAAATTACAAACCATAAAAGTCCAGTCTCATGACTAATACACATCTCTCTGCTGATACAGGCATGGTAGACAACTCTTGACTCTTGGATCTCTGCCAAATCCTGTTTATCTCCATCTTTTTGAAGGGTAATTAATTTCTGAAAGAGACATCTTTAAAATACAATTAGGTAGTATGATAGACTTGATGGTAACCATTTTTTATTTATTTTATTTTTTAACCATCTACATACAGCTATACTTGTAAATTTTTGTATATTTATTCTATAAACTCCTGTATACATTCACCAGACAAAACAACCAAAGTAGTCAAAATGGGCAATTAAATTTTTTCTAAAATATTTTTTAATGATCACATTTATCATTATTATTATTTAATGGTATGATTTACTTGCTATCTTACTGCATTTTTGTGCAATCTTAGCATATTTAACTTAATGCAATTTATATTTGCAAATTATTCAGCAGGAAATACCTGTAATTTTGATCATGCACTGTTTAATTTCTGATGTGTGGCATTTGTAACAATTAAGGTACTATAACAAAAACCAATGTTATACTTACACATGGGTCTGTTATCCTTAACTTAACACTGTCACCGACTTTATTCTTATATTTCAAGGGATCACTAACTGCTGCACTGCTTAGTTTCTCTGTCAGTTTTTGGCCAACTGTTTCAACATCCAGTGTTTTGGCTTTCCCTGGGAAGGCAATGATCCTAGAACCATCGTCTATACTACATATATCAAAAGACCAAATTTCATAATTGCACTTGTAGTATACTTAAAATATAACAAATTTTTACCTAAAAGTAAATTAGATAAATTGATGAAATTAAAAATACAATAGTAAAAGAAAACAAATGTCGAAACCCAAATACAGTGATCAGTTACATAAACCCTCACCAATTAAATATTGATGTTTGTTTTTTAAATGGTGCTTAACACTACTTTCCGAAATTTTTCATCTATATCACAGCGTCCATCTTTTATTGTGTGAGGAAACGGGAGTATGCAGAGAAAACCTCAACCTTCTGTTGAACAAGAAAATGTCTTGGTAACTTTAACATCCCACTTGGCACATATTGGTAAACAATTTCTTTTTCTAAGTTCACTCAAGTGTGAACTAGTTGGCACAGCTCTACTGTGTACTAAGTGTGAAGTCATTTTCATAAAAAGATAACTTCAATGCAATTCAATGTAAACCAGAGGTGTGATGAACAGATGGATAAACAAACAGAGAGAAAATCTTTTCCTTGTCAATTAAAATAGGAAGCACCCTGTCTACAGTAAGAATCAGCTACTGAGGCCACAGCAGACCATAAAATAATTAAATTTGTATTATTGTTAGGATTAATTTTATTTTGAGGATACCAATTTTTATGGTTTGCTTTTTTATTTGTTTGATATTTTATGTAACTTTCAGCAACTTTTCAGCAATGTGTTATTGAAGAAAGAAGCCATAATACCAGGATAGAACCCCAAACCCTCCAGAAGAAAATTGGCAACCGTTGCCATTTAAAGTCAGAGTAGAGCACACCTTGCACCTGACTCGCATCCCCAGTGTTGACATACCAGTAATTAACAACACATGGCTAACTACCTATACCTCCATGGAGGTATAAGAAAAGTTAAAGTTGACAGGATACATATTGCTTTTGATAATTTTCATTCAGCACTAAAATTGTTGGTCTGCCTTTAAATATAAATGAATCAATTTTATATCTTACATTTAGTCAAACACTGACATGGTCCCATGGGAATATTCAGATCATTGGTCATCCTGACATGTCCAGGTGATAAAACATTATATGATTGATTTACTGTTGCATACAAATGAACATTGTATTCTCTGATTAGTTTGCTTGTTTGAATAATATTTAATGCCATTTTCAGCAATTTTTCATCTATATCATGGCGTCCAGTGTTTATTTGGGGAGGAAGCAGGAGTACCCGCCGGAGAAAATCCCGGACCTGCGGTAGGAAAACTGGCAATCCTTGTTATTTCAGATTGGAGTTGAGTACACCCTGCCCGCAGTGGGAATCAAACCTGCAATTTGTATTCTATGAGTATAACATTTTAAATGTGTAGCATAAGCAGGACAATAGCCTCACACTTACTCTCTGAGAACAAATCCCATACTTCCTCCTAAAATATGACATTCTATTTCATTAAACGCCACAGGATCTAGAGGAATATTTAAGTATGAGGTAATTAATTCCTCATGTGTGACTTTCTTTTGAGTATTACTGTCTTCTGTCTTAAGCGGAGCATCATCTAACTGATCTACACCCTTTTTCTCTGGGTCTTGTGAAGTCATTGGTTGTGGCCGTAAGTAACTTCTAATATGCTGTAAATAAAAAGCTTAACTTCTGTAAAAGTGATAAAAAATATTTAAATACCCAAGATTGTTATTTGTATTGTGATTGATTGGTTTATGCATTACTATGAGTTCTTTTGCGGTGTCCAAATATACTGCCAAAGTACCTAAAGGTGTTTGTAGAACAGGGGCTAACGATCACTATCAAGTACCTAAAGGTGTTTGTAGAACAGGGGCTAAGGATCACTATCAAGTACCTAAAGGTGTTTGTAGAACAGGGGCTAAAGATCACTATCAAGTACCTAAAGGTGTTTGTAGAACAGGGGCTAAGGATCACTATCAAGTACCTAAAGGTGTTTGTAGAACAGGGGCTAAAGATCACTATCAAGTACCTAAAGGTGTTTGTAGAACAGGGGCTAAGGATCACTATCAAGTACCTAAAGGTGTTTGTAGAACAGGGGATAAGGATCACTATCAAGTACCTAAAGGTGTTTGTAGAACAGGGGCTAAGGATCACTATCAAGTACCTAAAGGTGTTTGTAGAACAGGGGCTAGCGATTACTATCAAGTACCTAAAGGTGTTTGTAGAACAGGGGCTAAGGATCACCATCAAGTACCTAAAGGTGTTTGTAGAACAGGGGCTAAAGATCACCATCAAGTACCTAAAGGTGTTTGTAGAACAGGGGCTAAGGATCACCATCAAGTACCTAAAGGTGTTTGTAGAACAGGGGCTAAGGATCACTATCAAGTACCTAAAGGTGTTTGTAGAACAGGGGCTAAAGATCACTATCAAGTACCTAAAGGTGTTTGTAGAACAGGGGCTAAGGATCACTATCAAGTACCTAAAGGTGTTTGTAGAACAGGGGCTACAGATCACTATCAAGTACCTAAAGGTGTTTGTAGAACAGGGGCTAAGGATCACTATCAAGTACCTAAAGGTGTTTGTAGAACAGGGGATAAGGATCACTATCAAGTACCTAAAGGTGTTTGTAGAACAGGGGCTAAGGATCACTATCAAGTACCTAAAGGTGTTTGTAGAACAGGGGCTAGGGATTACTATCAAGTACCTAAAGGTGTTTGTAGAACAGGGGCTAAGGATCACCATCAAGTACCTAAAGGTGTTTGTAGAACAGGGGCTAAAGATCACCATCAAGTACCTAAAGGTGTTTGTAGAACAGGGGCTAAGGATCACCATCAAGTACCTAAAGGTGTTTGTAGAACAGGGGCTAAGGATCACCATCAAGTACCTAAAGGTGTTTGTAGAACAGGGGCTAAAGATCACCATCAAGTACCTAAAGGTGTTTGTAAAACAGGGGCTAAGGATCACTATCAAGTACCTAAAGGTGTTTGTAGAACAGGGGCTAAGGATCACCATCAAGTACCTAAAGGTGTTTGTAGAACAGGGGCTAAGGATCACTATCAAGTACCTAAAGGTGTTTGTAGAACAGGGGCTAATGATCACTATCAAGTACCTGAAGGTGTTTGTAGAACAGGGGCTAGGGATTACTATCAAGTACCTAAAGGTGTTTGTAGAACAGGGGCTAAGGATCACTATCAAGCAGAGAATCAAGTCCAAGAGGTGAATTAAATATACTTCCATTAGACAATAAAGTGAAAAGTATTAACACACAAAGAACAAAAAATATATAAAAAATACAAACCTCACAACTAATCACCAAAAGACAGAACAAACAAAACAAATATTTAAAAAATTAACGAAAATACAAATAAGAGAGAAGGCCATTACAAGGGCATGAAAAGTCAAACAAATTACGTGGCAGCTTGAGCCCGTTAAGAGAATCCATTCCCCACTGTAATATCTTAACAGACAATGAGAAACAGATTAAATGAAAACTAAATAGAAAATGTTTATGTATATCTACTACTGTTCTTTATCAAATTCTTTCCACACTTCATAGTATACCACAGCCCAATTCTATTCACATTAACTTGACTGAAAGACAATTACTGAGTAAGAACACTATTACAAAAAGTTTATAAAATTACCCATAATTCCTCAGCACAATCTACACATATCCCACAATCCATACACCCTGGTGCAGATGTCTTGCATTGACATTCTCGTAAATTATCTCCCATGATTCCATTGTACTGGCACTTCCTGCCCTGACCACAACACTTATTGCACATGGTACAGATGGACTGGTTGGCTTTTCCTGGGATATGTTTCCAGTTATGCTTGCATCCAACAGAGATGTTTACTGTAAACATAAAAATTACAAAGATCAACAAAACAAGACACCTGTTTAACAAACAAATAATTCGTGTAAAAACAATATGGCTGATTAGTTTTACATTTAATTGTTGATATGATATGTTTGCATGTTCTGCATTTTGTAAAAATTTGTTTGGTCACTGACCTGATTTTTCCTGTTCTCATATGCTACATTTTTCTGTAAATGTATATGAATAGTTATTTAATTTCACATCCTATTCTTACTGGTATACTTTGATCTACTGATCTTTTTGTAGGTGATCTCATGAAGTGGATCTCCTCATAAATCTAGCATAAGTATAGCACATGTAGTCAAATGATGGAAATGACTCAAATGATTTGGGCTATTACCATACTGTGAGGGTTCACAGTGCTCATTCAGAAAGCAATATTGTGACCTTGAGGTCAAAGGGCACCAACCATGGTATGCCACACACTGACTTGAAATGATCAAGCCACATAGTCAATATCAAAAGTCTACCTCAAAAAAGTAAAAGGTTTAAGACAAACACAAATTTTTCATTCAGAAAGCAATGTGACAATGAAGTAAAGTGAGGTCAATGGTCTCCAACCAAGGTACCCAACATGTATCAAAAGCCTACCTCAAAGGAGAAACGAGTTACAGATACTTAACACAAAATTTCTCATTCAGAAAGCAATAATACAATCTCAAGGTCAAAGGTCACCAACCATGGTATGCAACACACTGTCTTGAAATGAGCTTTGCAAATGTTAAATAAAAGCTTAGCTTAAAAAAAGAAAAAGTTACCATCCGGACACAAATTTGTCAATTATAAAGCAATCATTTGACCCTGGTGTAAAGTTCATAACACATCCCCATGAAAAAAGCATGTGTGGATAGTATTGCTCCGGCTAACAGTAAATAAAATTTTCTAAGTGTGTGGTTCAAACACACTTCCATTATTATGACTCACAGATGACAGACTCTATCACCATTGGGCCATGCTGTCCACTGAATAGCATCAACTTATGTGAATTTACCCATTTAACACTTCTGCTTGTATTCATCAACATGTATTATCTTAATGGTAATACTGAACTCACCAAGATTTTCTGGAACCTCTCTTGACTCTATGTATATTATGTTTTGTTGTTTTAATATCTTCTCTACTAAATCTGTGTACAGACAAAAGATGTTCCAAGTGTATTCTGTAACATAGACCTCAGTCAGTTCATCCACTGGTCCACATTTCTTGGCAGGCATATAGCACTTGGACTCAATTGATATTACTGTGTTATCTAAAAGAACCAAAAAAGATTTTTTTTTAAAGAAACAAAAAATAACGACAGAGTTACTTCCCTTTGTAATATTTCTGTGTTGAAGATCAGAGGGAAACCAAAAAAAAAAATAAATATCAAAAGACATTTCTCTGTATAAACATAGATATAGGTCAACATAATGGCCTAAATACAACAAAATGTGCTTGTGCTTAAATAAATGGAAAATGGTTTGCAATATGTTGGAAGGTTTTGGGACAGTAAAAAAAATTATGGGAGGAGTTTTTAATACACAAAATTGGCACTGTCCTCTGCAAATGTTCTGAAAAATGACAAGTTACCAAGTCTGGAAAATTTAGAGAAAATCCTCAAACAATACCTTAATCTTCAATATATGTGCAACCTTTCTATGAATTTTCAGAGATCTGGGTTGAAAACTGTAGGAGGAGTTGATTACACAAAATATATGCATCTTCTGCAAATGTTCTGAAAATGATTAAGTTCCCAAGTCTTGAAAATTAGGAACAAAATCCTTGAACATTTCCATAATAGTAGATGGACAACTTCAATACATGTGCAATTTTTCTGTAAAGTTTTAGAAATCTGAGTTGAAAACTGTAGAAGGAGTTGATTCCACAAAATAGATACCCTATTTTGCCTGCCTGCACGTCGGACTTCAACCTATAACCCGGGTTTGCACTTTATGAAACCAGTCCAATTATATTTACTGGCATGCAGTAGGATTTCAAATAAGAATGATGCAAAATGATGACAGTATGAACTATAAGTCAAATTCTTTTTAAACAAATATTGGCTAAATAATCTGTCCTTGAAAACATGTATGTTCATTACATCTACAAATGTGTAAAATAAAGTGTTAGATGTAGAAGGTAGACAACATAAAGAATTAAATACTGCTACAAGTATTTAAACTGGTTTTAATACAATCATCTATGATTTCATGACAACAAAACATCCTTCAAAAGACCTAGAACATCTTGTATAGACTATGACAACATAGAGTTAGTTTCTACTAGGTAACAAGAGTAGGATCTTATACTTAAAGATATCACTCAGAAAGTTATATTACAGAAAATGAAAGAAAGAATCTGTAAAAGTCAGTTAAAGATTTGTTAAAACCCTGTCACATGACATGCTGTACCTTGAGAGTTTCTTTTAAAAACGGTTGATAGAAAAGTGATGTTGTACTTTTAAGTTGAGAAAAAAAAAACTGTATGGTTATTTTTTTAAATTTCTTTATATAATATGGAATTCTCCCGACTCAAATTTCAAACAACCAAGCAGAAATTACTTGGGTCTATTTCCTGTCTGAAATTATGGAGTCTTTGAAAAGAAAATTCAAATAATTTTAAAAAGTTCAATTTGTTGTATTTGTTTATTGAATTAATATCTTTGAATTGACAGTTTTCTAATTTTCAGCTGATATTAAAATAAATTGTGAAATTTTGATACTCACGACAACAAACCATTAAAACAGAACACTCATCAAAAGAAACATTTAACTAAAGTTCTTTACCAAATATGCAGATGTACATAAATAGTATCAATTAATAATATAACATTAGTATCCTCAGAATACGGTGGATACTTCCTTGTCATGTCAATATATTTTCTTATCAACCTTAAGGCTATAATTTACTATTATTATGGTATTTAAAAAAAAAAGGATAACCATTTAAAAGTTTACCAGTACCTGTCACAATTAAAAATTACATATGCTATTCTGAAATGCATTAATAGACAGGTCATTTCCTAACAAAACTGTAATGACAAAATAAACTTTCAAAATAAACAACTTCCAATTGTAAAAATGACAAAATAATCTTTTAAAATGACCAATATAGCATATGATAATTAACTAAAAGTATAAGCAGTTCTTACAATTAATACCTACAACAGTATAGAACAAAGAGAAAGAGGTAGGTATAGATTACTCATAACAGATCTGATGACACACATTGATATCATAAATCAGGTTATTTTGGCTTGTTTCTCTAAAAGCCATGTGTTTTTTTTGGGGGGGTTTTGTCCAATTGCTGTGCTAAATTTTGGTATCTTGGATAACAGGGATAGAGAAAAATATCAGAGCTGAACTCTTTTAATCCCAGTAGATCAGGATTGTCCTTTTGTCACTAAATAACGATCACAGATTTAAATTGTAATCATTTTTGTCTTTTTACATCCTCATTCTTGATAGATTTATATGTATGATCAACAGTGTCTATTTAATAAATGATAAGCCAGACATAATTATGCATTAATAAAACTTTTAACATCATGTTTCTTACAATTTTTTCAGAAATGAGGAAATATGCATAAAAATGTATACCTGTAGTTTCCTTTATTCACACTTGTGTTTTACAGGTTATAAACTTTATGATATTGTCTTACCGGTCCGCTGGTGTGTAAAATGTTGGGGCATGCTTTATTTTGGCTTGTTTAGTTTAAGCACTTTCACAGAAAATATCACATAAACCAAAACAAGTGTGGACACAGAAAAATGTCTCGCCTGCATTTTCCATCAGTAACGAAAATAAATTTCGTCATAAGCATTACGTTAATAGCATTAATTATGAGCAGCGGCCTGTATACCAAATATTGTCAGCATACTATGCATAGTTACAGAGGAACTGTCCTAATACAAAAACTTTAACGTAGTCGCTGGACCGTGAAATTGAGGTCAAGGTCAGGTGGAACCTACCAGACAGTCATGTACTATTAATCAGCAACCTATATACCAAATATTGTCATCCTACCATGCGTAGTTACAGAGGAACTATCGTAACCCAAAAACTTTAACGCAGTCGCTGGACCGTGAAATTGAGGTCAAGATCAGGTGACACCTACCAGACAGTCATGTACTAGTCATCAGCAACCTATACACCAAATATTGTCATCCTACCATGCGTAGTTACAGAGGAACTGTCGTAACCCCAAAACTTTAACGTAGTCGCTGGACCGTGAAATTGAGGTCAAGGTCAGGTGACACCTACCAGACAGTCATGTACTAGTCATCAGCAACCTATACACCAAATATTGTCATCCTACCATGCGTAGTTACAGAGGAACTGTCGTAACCCCAAAACTTTAACGTAGTCGCTGGACCGTGAAATTGAGGTCAAGGTCAGGTGACACCTACCAGACAGTCATGTACTAGTCATCAGCAACCTATACACCTAATATTGTCATCCTACCATGCATAGTTACAGAGGAACTGTCGTAACCCCAAAACTTTAACGTAGTCGCTGGACCGTGAAATTGAGGTCAAGGTCAGGTGACACCTACCAGACAGTCATGTACTAGTCATCAGCAACCTATACACCAAATATTGTCATCCTACCATGCGTAGTTACAGAGGAACTGTCGTAACCCCAAAACTTTAACGTAGTCGCTGGACCGTGAAATTGAGGTCAAGGTCAGGTGACACCTACCAGACAGTCATGTACTAGTCATCAGCAACCTATACACCAAATATTGTCATCCTACCATGCGTAGTTACAGAGGAACTGTCGTAACCCAAAAACTTTAACGTAGTCGCTGGACCGTGAAATTGAGGTCAAGGTCAGGTGACACCTACCAGACAGTCATGTACTAGTCATCAGCAACCTATACACCAAATATTGTCATCCTACCATGCGTAGTTACAGAGGAACTGTCGTAACCCAAAAACTTTAACGTAGTCGCTGGACCGTGAAATTGAGGTCAAGGTCAGGTGACAGGTGACTGACTGGCAAGTACTCATCATAAGCTACCTCTGGACCAAATTTGATGGACCTAGGGCTTGGGCTTACAAAGATATGAAGCAAGATGTCAAGTGTTTACGCCGCCGCCGCCGCCGCCGCCGGATTCCCATACATATGTCTCGCCTCCAGCGACTTTCGTCGCAGGCGAGACAATAAAACTACAAACAAAATAACCTGATTTACGGTAATAAGTTCTCCTAGAGTAGTTAGAAGACAATGTTTGTTAAGCCCTCGTAAAAAGTAAGTAATTTGACATTCTATGCAACCCTCTTACCAAGATTTGGTTGTATTTCATTGTGAAATAAATCTGAAATCATAATTATAATGCAAATTGTCTAATTTTAGCTGGCATTTAATAGCATTTGTATCTTAATGCAGACATTTTTTAACATCCATTTTGTATTATAATTTTCTTGAAATAAGGTATCAAAGTGTTTGTAGAAAACAATTTTGACATTAATAATTCTTCTTTATTCTTGCTAATAAGATACTTTTTGGGGATTAATTTATTTCTACTACGAGCCCGGGTTGGAAGGGGTGCCACCATACTACAAGACATGAAGGCAAGTTTATCATTGTTTAAAAAGATCATGTTAAAGAGGTCATGTTTCCATGAATCATATTACGTGTGCCCTTTAGGTTTTCCGTCAAATTAGATTTTTGGTAAAATTTTTGAAATTAAACGTAATACACACAAGCACACAGAATCAATACAAAATTTTAAAAAATTTTAAATCAATTAATGTGTCTCAAAAATAAAATACAACAAAAAACTAAATATCTGGTGCATATCAGTTTAATGCTTTCTAATAACCTGGTGGGGGTAGTGATTACGATAAGTTTTTTACAAGACAGGAGACAGACAATTAAGTTACTGAAAGTAAGTGTAAATACATAAAGACAGACAAGAGTGACACCTAATGTCCATGGTAGTAGGGCACAATGTATACGAGTTTCTTCTTCAGCCAAGAATAAGGTTGGACTGAAGACAGGTCAGACGATATGAAGACTAGTCAGACCAAATTTTAATAAGGCCACTCTGATAATTTTTAAAGATCCCTCGGACAACTTTTGAAGACCACTTGGACCAAACTTATAATAAAATAATTATGCAACAAATATTTTATACATTAGATAATGATGATGGAGGTTTTTGGAAAATGGTTTCCGGCCTGTGAACTATTTCATGATACAATTGTCCTGCTGTCTTATGAAGGGTATAAATACCTTTGACCTGAGGTATATTAATTGCTTAATTGTTGGTTAATTGAATAATTCAATCAAGTGGAGCAAATTAACAATGAATTAAATTATTGAATAAAAGTGTTGTTTCCATACGATTCTGTGATTAATTAAATTAATTGGACATTAAAAGTCTGTGATGATTGGCATGAAGAATAAATGCAGTGAAAAGCCACATATAGTCCACATTTAAGAATTGTCCACACCTCTTTCTTGGACCAGAAAAATTTCTGAAAATTGCTTATATGCATGTACAATTCACAAAAAAAATGTGTATTGACTAACAACAGACCGCAAGGTTATAATTGTATTTTAAGGTATGTGAAATTATTTGAAAATTTAACAACTTGTACATATTAATTCAGTTTTTTTACCTAATTAAGTATGTAGCACAAGGATTTCTATTCAAACAATTAATTCTTGTGTCATTAGTCAATAAAAGCAATCAGAAGTCAGCCCACCTATCACTACTTTTCATCTGTGTTAATTTGTGTAGCAATAGTTAATCAAATTATTTTTATTGTTTTGTAAACTAGTTACAGTAGTCCCCCTCTTATACGATCCCCTCGCCAGCGACCACCCGCCTCATCCGGCCAAAACCCTGATGCATTAAGTGTTTCTAACGTAAAATTACCTGTCACCAACGACCACCCCTCAAACGCGACCAGCGACCACGTTTTCTTGACACAACAACGTAAATTCCCCTCACGAACGACCACTTTCACTGACCGGATGTTTATTTTGGAATTCTCGAATGGAACGTGATTTGGTTTTATTATCGTAAACCAGTTCGGTAACAGTTCAACGACCGGTAAACAAAATGTCGAAATCGTGTAAAAGAAAGATGTTTAAGCTGGATTAAAGGGGAAAACAAGTAGGATATTGTAGATCAGTTTGATTTCGGCATTACGGAAATCGGGTTTCTTACAAGAAGACTGAAATTTTCAACAAGGAGATAATAGTACAATGTACCAACATAATCATAAATCAAAATTTACAACAAACGATGTCAACAAGTGTGGACACAGAAAAATGTCTCGCCTGCATTCCGCATCAGTAACCAAAATAAATTTCGTCATAAGCATTACGTAAATAGCATTAGTTATCAGCAGCAGCCTGTATAAATATTGTCACCATACCATGCATAGATTCAGAGGAACTGTCCTAATACAAACTTTAACGTAGTCACTGGACCGTGAAATTGAGGTCAAGGTCAGGTGACGCCTACCAGACAGTCATGTACTATTCATCAGCAACGTATATACCAAATATTGTCATCCTAACATGCGTAGTTACAGGGGAAAAGTTGTAACCCAAAAACTTTAACATAGTCGCTGGACCGTGAAATTGAGGTCAAGGTCAGGAGACACCTACCAGACAGTCATGTACTAGTCATCAGCAACCTATATACCAAATATTGTCATCCTACCATGCATAGTTACAGAGAAACTGCCGTAAACCAAAAACTTCAACGTAGTCGCTGGACCGTGAAAATGAGGTCAAGGTCAGGTGACACCTACCAGACAGTCATATACTAGTCATCAGCAACCTATATACCAAATATTGTCATCCTACCATGCGTAGTTACAGAGGAACTGCCGTAACCCAAAAACTTTAACATAGTCACTGGACTGTGAAATTGAGGTCAAGGTCAGGTGACACCTACCAGACAGTCATGAACTAGTCAACAGCAACCTATATACCAAATATTGTCATCCTACCATGCGTGGTTACAGAGGAACTGTTGTAACCCAAAAACTTTAACGTAATCGCTGGACCGTGAAATTGAGGTCAAGGTCAGGTGACACCTACCAGACAGTCATGTACTAGTCATCAGCAACCTATATACCAAATATTGTCATCCTACCATGCGTAGTTACAGAGGAACTGCCGTAACCCAAAAACTTTAACATAGTCACTGGACCGTGAAATTGAGGTCAAGGTCAGGTGACACCTACCAGACAGTCTAGTCATCAGCAACCTATATACCAAATATTGTCATCCTACCATGCATGGTTACAGAGGAACTGTCATAACCCAAAAACTTTAACGTAGTCGCTGGACTGTAAAATTGAGGTCAAGGTCAGGTGACACCTACCAGACAGTCATGTACTAGTCATCAGCAACCTATACACCAAATATTGTCATCCTACCATGCGTAGTTACGGAGGAACTGCCGTAACCCAAAAACTTTAACGTAGGCGCTGGACCGTGAAATTGAGGTCAAGGTCAGGTGACAGGTGACTGACTGGCAAGTACTCATCATAAGCTACCTCTGTACCAAATTTAATGGACCTAGGGCTTGGGCTTACAAATATATGAAGCAAGATGTCAAGTGTTTACGCCGCCGCCGCCGGATTCCCATACATATGTCTCGCCTCCAGCGACTTTCGTCGCAGGCGAGACAAAAACTTGGGAAACTGGCAACAGAGAGAAACCTGGATTTTTCCAAACTAAACGGAACCTTAATAAACTACGAAGTGGAACCTGGGCAGACAATAAAAGTGATAAAAATAATGATAATGCAGATGAAACAGGAACAGAAACTTTCACTGATAAGAAGACTTGGAATTCTTATATTATCATTACACATTTTTAACAGATAAAAACTGCATGAATTCTTTTTATTTTTATTTATACTAAATAATAAAATACAAATATTTATTATGTGTGATTCTTGATCACTTCACAGTTCTTGTTGCTAATCAACCGACCAAGCTCTATAAACCTGTGTTAGTGTGTGTATATCCCCTCAAGAAAGACCACCCCCATTATAAGACCACTTTCATGACTCAGATGGGGTGGTCTTATAAGAGGGGGACTACTGTATACAATGCCAGCCACTTAATTTTAACACCTTTTTTATGATAAGCAAAATATACTTAAAAGGTATTTGCTTTAAAACATTAAACTTTGAATATAGTTAATCCAATTTTTTTTTTAACTATCCAAGATGTCTCTGACACTGGTTAGAATGGTCTTCAAAAAATTGGTCAGACTGATCCATCTTGTCCTGATACCAAGCATGAAGGTGACTTCCTTTACCTTTATTTCAATTACTTACTCATCAACCCTGTGTGCTTCACCACAACAGTCTGAACACATCCTATTTGGAACACAGCACCCTCTGATGTCAACAGCAATGTTCTGCCATATTTGGTAGCAGAGGACAGGACTGCAGCTAATACATGGTCAGAAAGAGAGTGGATAAAACTAAATGTTGTCTGTAAGGTAATAAAATCCTTTGTTCCTGTGCTCCAAAATTCTCTCTGAAATCAATAACTTGATGTCTTATCACAAATTTTAAAAAATTTTAATCTATATGTCTTTTAAATTAATGCCTGAATTCATTCTTCTTTAGATAACACTGAACTCAAAATGAGTATCTGTTGTTTAAGGACTTTTTCAAATTTCTGAACAGGTTATATGATATGACTGGTCTGCTGACATAGTTCAGTTATTAAAAATAGAAAAAAGTAGTTTGGTCATTACATAATTCTTATTTGACCAATCAGTGCCTGAAAACATATTGATTATTGATTTTTTTTCTCTTATCTATTGAGACTTATGAAAACTGATTAGAAATTAAAGAAAAGTGATAAAACAACAAAATTGAAAATTTTTGCAGACCATTAAAATTTGTATCAATGACATTAAATGAATCAACATGATAAGCGCAACTACTGTTTCCTACCAAAGACATAGGAGGTGAAGACAAGGAGTCCAGAGTAGTGTACAAGAACTGTGTGTCTTCAGATTTCTGTCTCCACGCTGGTAATTCTATCACACCCATGTAGTCCTGTAAAATCTCCATCAACAAAGACACCTAAAAAAGGTTTATACTGTGACTGTCATGAATCATATGGTATTGTTATTAAAAGGGTTTTCAAGGGCATCAAAATATCTCTACTAAACTTTAAGTTACTTTGTAATGATTGTGATTTGGTTTTGTATAATCCAATGTTCTTAAAACTAATAATTCAAATAATTCAACTTAAACGTATGACTTCTTGTTTATAGTACTCACAAGTTTTTATAAGATGTTTTTAGCAAAAAAGTCAGTGTTATACACAACTGATTACACAAATATCAGTGAGGAAGGACTGGTCAATTGGTTTGTGAGAAGAAGATTTTGAAAGCCATTCAGAATGCATTAATGGCCCTGGCAGCCATCCTTAAATTCCAGTTGGCTCCAAAAACCCAAAATAATAAGATAACTATCCAAACTTCATTTCTGCATAATTTGGTTTAATTGTGTGGAGCAGTTTCATTATCTGTTTGTATATTTTTCTCATAGGGTTCTATGTTAAAGCTGTGTTCCACAGTGGTGGCCATGTTGGATTTTGGATTGGCACAAAAAAACTAAAACTTTGTAGAAGATCATCTAATGTTCATTTCTGCAATATTTAAAATCAATCTGGCAAGCAGTTTGTAAGGAAAAGATTTTTAAAATTTAGCTAATCAGAACACATTAATGGCCCTGGCAGCCATGATGAATACTTAATTAGTGCCAAAAACTGAAACTGTGTTAGAAACAACCTAACAAGCATTACTGCCAAGTTTGGTTCTAGTTAGCCAAGAGGTTATGGAGAAGATGATTGAAAAGTGAAAAGTTTACAGCTGCCAATAATGACAAATGCCTAGAGATGAGAATAGCTCACATGGTCTGTTGGGTCAGGTGACCTAAGAAGTGAAACATTCAGTTTTAAAAGCAGTGGTTAATCTTTAGAACGTTACTTACCTTTCCCTTTAATTTGTCATCTTTAGCAACAAAATGATTAACAGCTGTCTCTGATGTCCATACATGTGATGCTTCATTAATAGCCGTGGAGAGTTTATCAGATAGCTGCATTGTTGACATTTTTTCTATTTTTTCCAAAACTTTCATCATAAGTGGTATGTCTGCAATCACTGTCTTGTCACACAACTGGAATATAGCTACCTTACCCTACAATAGGTATATATATAAAAAAAACAGCAAGTTTTATGGATTGCCTTATATGACAGAGGCAAAAAACTGGTATATGTACTTTTACATATTACCTTTGCAGGAGAACAGGTACAATTGTAATTTTATAGTTAGTGTAAGCACAACAGTGTGTTACTCCAACTACCAGCCAAATTGCTATTTTTTATCCACTTAATTTTGGGACAATTTCAGCACTTAACCAACATTATTATGATTTATTATGAACAACCAAGATGTCACTCTTTCCATAATATAGCTAAAAAACTGCTACTTTCTGAATAATACACAATCATTTATCAGTTACAACCTTTATGCTGCCTGCCAAAATATGTGGTACATGTATTACAAATTGTCTAAACACGATTTGTCACAGTCTTACCTTTTCATGAAGTAATCTTGCAATCTGTAAGAATTCTCGCCCTTCCAATTTCAATGTTCCTTCCTCAAAATCTTTCAGTCCAGCATCAAATTCTATAATGCCCTCCTTCTTAATTTTTTCTATGATACTTTCAATATTACTTTGACATTTCTTTGGAAGGTTATATTTTGCGTCCTGATGTAGTTTCCGACATTCGAACATGTCTGTAATTTGGTTCAATACTTCTTGTGAACCCTTGAAATAGAATTTTTACTGAAAATTGATTACCATCATCAACAAACTTCTACCCATAAAAAATACTGCAGAAACATTGTGAATATAGATTTAGTGGGATAGTAAGTTTCTTGTACTTTGTGATTGGGGACAGGTTACTACAAATTTTACTACAAAAAAAATACTATTTTTTAATTGTTTCAATAGAGGCAAAGGATAAAACCACAAAATACTTATCCTTGAAACTTTTTATCACAGCATGAAAATTTATATTAACAAAATAGAATGAATCCTTGAGTTCACCTTGACCTTATCTCAGCAGTTTCCATGACACCAAGAAATATCTACTTAACCTTCATTATAAAGGAATAATTATGAATTAAAATAAGCATATTGTGTGAGAGTTTATAAAAACATGGTCTCTCTGAGACTGTTTGCCTGAAATGCAGCCTATGTGAGGTTTTTCTGCTTTAAAAAAGTCAAACACATTATATAAGGCCTAGCATTAAGCCCATATCATTAATAATCGTTTGCTATAATTATTACCTTTCCACTTTCAATGTCCATCACCATATAATGAATTCTGTTTGGTTTCTGAACAAGATTTTCTAATTTTTCCTTAGTTTGGCATAGTGCTGAATAAACACTCTGTCGATTTATATCCAAGTGTCTTAAATTTCTGCAATTAATAAATGCAATATTAGCTAGCAAATCAAAGTCCTGCATGACAGACAACATAGTTAAGCTTGGTCCTAAAGGTAGGAGATGTACTTTGATGTGTGCTGCTCAAGAATGTTCATAACAGCACACTAACATTTTTTTAAAATAACAGGTCCGTCCATTACTTGACTACTAGCCAAGGATTTGTCCAAAAAATAGTTACTCTGAAATTGTTGTTTTAATAAAATGATTTTAAAAAAAATTGCAATTGCCTTATACTCTCCAAATAGAAAGAACTGTGAAACGAAGGAATAACAAAAAATGATCAATTACACCTACTGTTCATTGTATCCAATTGCCTTGTTGATATGTTCTAACGCACTAGAAAACATGTCTGCTTTTAACTGCTCCTCGACCAGTTGTAACTTTCCTGATGTTTTCCCCAGTTCTAACACTATAAATTCACAGTCTCGAAAATCTTTACAAGGCATGCTCTTCTTCTCAACCTTGTCTTCTTTTTCTTTCTTTTCTTTCTTTGCCTTAAGCTAGAAAACATATAGAATTTTTAATGATTACTCGCGGAATAAATCTTAATTGGTATAAGCAGTCTGAATTCCATGAATATTCAAATTAGTATCTATAATGTTTGATTATGGAAAGTGTTAACGACATATCCCACTATTTAATATCCATATGATATTTACTGAAATTAAAATATCACGGAATTTTGACGACAACGTCATAAGCTAATTACAAAACAATAAAGTTTAAAAACAAAATGCGCAGAAACAATAGTAGGATTTGTCACTCTTGCTTATCTCTTCAGTACAATGTATATAAATCTCTGATTTCTTCAATTAAGATGTTTTTTTAGCAAATTAATAGTTTTCACAACTGAGAATTTGTTTCATTAGTATAGACATTTGTATAGTACTGAACATCATGGCAGACTTCAAGGCAGGGAAGTATTTTGCAAACAAAATGCCATCTGATAATGATCCTGGTCACTTATGGGAGGTTCATTGATCCCATACTATGTCATAGAGTGGATAATGATCCTGGTCACTTATGGGAGGTTCATTGATCCCTAGAACGAATATTCGTACCCTCGCTTTTTTTTTTTTCTTTTGGCGAGGGTACGAATTTAGTCCCATTACTCGTAATGTAGCAGAGCAGGAGTGAATCACTCCCGGTACTTTGATGTCCAGAAGAAGATGCATATACAATCAGATGTGGTCGATCTTGATATCTTTGGACATTGTCACAATTTTTTTATCGGTTTCGTGTTTAAAATCGATCAGTATTGATACGTGATGATAGCTATTGCAGTTTTTTAATAACCCGCTGTCTTTGTTTATTAATTGACATTCGTGTCTCTTTTTAATAACGTTTATTACATGAAAAACTTTGAGAAACCCGAAACTGAATGGAGTGTTGCATCTTGGGTAATACATATGTAAATTACTGGATTCTTACTACGGAATGGTTGTTATTGTATGCAAATTAGCACGTTTATAATAAAATTAGGTCACATTAACCATATATGGAAAAATTATCAACAAGCATCTTCAAAGACGAAACTAGAGGCTCCCAGGAGCCTGTAATCGCTCACCTGGAATCCAAATGACTTAAACTATATTAAAATTTTTTAAATTAACAGTTTCAGTCTAGTTGTTATAGCTTTTAAGTTACTGTGCAAAAACTTAACATTTCTTCAAAAAATTTGTTAAATACAATAACTCCTATAAGGTGCCATCCACAATTTCTGAAAATTAAATGGTTTTTAGGCATTGTCCTTTAGGGTACTTTAGAAATTTACAGTTTTACTCTACTAATAGGTGTGTTATAGACTAATTTATAATTAAAAAACTGTTCATATGTCCAAATTCATAATGAAAGGGCAATAACTCCTATAAAGAGTCATCTTGCAATTTTTGGACTAAGCAATCATTTGTAGGGCTTCTATTGCTGATCATTTGTGCAATTTACAGTTTTAATCTAGCTACTATAGTTTTCAAGTTACAGGACAAAAATGGAAAATTTCTTAACAAAATTGTCATTTAAGGGCAATAACCCCTATAAGGAGTCATCTGACAATTTCAGACCAATTAAATGAATTGTAGGGCTTTTTTGCTGATCATTTTTGCAATTTATTATTTCACTCTAGCTGCTATGGTTTTTAAGTTACAGGACAAAAACGAAAAATTTCATAAAAAAATTGCAATTTAAGGGCAATAACTCCTATAAGGAGTCATCTGACAATTTCAGACCAATCAAGTGAATTGTAGGGTCTTTATTGCTGATCATTTGTGCAATTTACAGTTTCAATCTAGCTGCTATAGTTTTCAAGTTACAGGACAAAAACGGAAAATTTCATAAAAAATTGCCATTTAAGGGCAATAACTCCTATAAGGAGTCATCTGACAATTTCAGACTAATACAGTGAATTGTAGGGCTTGTATTGTTGATCATTTTTGCTATTTACAGTTTTACTCTAGCTGTTATAGTTTTAAAGTTACAGGACAAAAACGGAAAATTTCATAAAAAATTACCATTTAAGGGCAATAACTCATATAAGGAGTCATCTGACAATTTCAGACCAATCAAGTGAATTGTAGGGTCTTTATTGCTGATCATTTGTGCAATTTACAGTTTCAATCTAGCTGCTATAGTTTTCAAGTTACAGGACAAAAATGGAAAATTTCATAAAAAAATTGCCATTTAAGGGCAATAACTCCTATAAGGAGTCATCTGACAATTGCAGACTAATACAGTGAATTGTAGGGCTTGTATTGTTGATCATTTTTGCTATTTACAGTTTTACTCTAGCTGTTATAGTTTTTAAGTTACAGGACAAAAACGGAAAATTTCATAAAAAATTACCTTTTAAGGGCAATAACTCATATAAGGAGTCATCTGACAATTTCAGACCAATCAAGTGAATTGTAGGGTCTTTATTGCTGATCATTTGTGCAATTTACAGTTTCAATCTAGCTGCTATAGTTTTCAAGTTACAGGACAAAAACGGAAAATTTCATAAAAAATTGCCATTTAAGGGCAATAACTCCTATAAGGAGTCATCTGACAATTTCAGACTAATACAGTGAATTGTAGGGCTTGTATTGTTGATCATTTTTGCTATTAACAGTTTTACTCTAGCTGTTATAGTTTTAAAGTTACAGGACAAAAAGGGAAAATTTCATAAAAAATTACCATTTAAGGGCAATAACTCATATAAAGAGTCATCTGACAATTTCAGACCAATCAAGTGAATTGTAGGGCTTTTATTGCTGATCATTTTTGCCATTTACACTTTCACTCTACCTCGTATATTTTTCAGGTTATATTGTAAATACCAAAAAATTTGTCAAAAATCGTCAAAAAAGGGCAATAACTCCTACAAGAAGCCAATACACAACTTCGCACTAATAGCAACTATTGTAGACCTTAATGTGCTGATCAATTTGAAGTAACGGTTTTCTCTATAGCTATTATAGTTTTTTAGATAATGATCAAAAACCTGTGTTGACCCCCATGTTCTATTTTTAGTAACAGCGGCCATATTTGTCTGTTGATCAACACCCTGGGTACAAACTTGAAACTAGGAACCCTAAGGATGATTGTGGCCAAGTTTGAAAAAAATTGGCCCAGTGGTTTCAGAGGAGAAGATTTTTGAAAAAGTTTACGACGGACGACGGACGACGGACGACGGACGACAGACGACGGACGACGGACGACGGACGACGGACGACGGACGACGGACGACAGACGACGGACGACGGACGACGGACGCCAAGTGATAGCAATAGCTCACATGGACCTTCGGTCCAGGTGAGCTAAAAAGAAATTTCTTCAATAAAGATCGTTTCACGTTAGTTTCACAATGTCTAAAGCTTTAATAACGTAAAGAAGATGAATATTATGTTTGAATTTTGTATAAATAGACCGAAGTTAGAATTTTTTATTTGCTACATTACGAGCAATAGGACTGAATTCTGCCGTTAATCCGACAAATCACAAAACTAACTTCAGATTATAACGGCAGTAAAATTCGGCCTAATTTATCCCATACCATGTCATGGAGTGGATAATGATCCTGGTCACTTATGGAAGGTTCATTGATCCCATACCATGTCATGGAGTGGATAATGATCCTGGTCACTTATGGAAGGTTCATTGATCCCATACCATGTCATGAAGTGGATAATGATCCTGCTCACTTATGGGAGGTTCATTGATCCCATGCCATGTCATGGAGTGGATAATGATCCTGGTCACTTATGGAAGGTTCATCGATCCCATACCATGTCATGGAGTGGATAATGATCCTGGTCACTTATGGAAGGTTCATTGATCCCATACCATGTCATGGAGTGGATAATGATCCTGCTCACTTATGGAAGGTTCATTGATCCCATACCATGTCATGGAGTGGATAATGATCATGGTCACTTATGGAAGGTTCATTGATCCCATACCATGTCATGGAGTGGATAATGATCCTGGTCACTTATGGAAGGTTCATTGATCCCATACCATGTCATGGAGTGGATAATGATCCTGGTCACTTATGAAAGGTTCATTGATCCCATACCATGTCATGGAGTGGGAACATTGAACCTTCCATAAATTATATGTGCATTTCAAATAGTAAATAAGAAGCATCTGATTAATTTTGCAACAATGAGCTAAATCCAAAGTTTCTTTACACTTGTACATGTTTGTTTGCTGTTGTCTATATTTCTACTAAGGAATATTGTCCTAATGAATGACCCCAAATTCAATTCACATTAATTATATTTTCATGTCAGGTACACACCCTTGGTAGCTCCAATTGGATGTTTACCGTACCAAATCCTAACTTACTTATTGGGGTTTTTAACGCCTGGCATGGACTTAAAAATTGGGCTCATTCGTGAGTCGAACATGGGACCTCTCACTCCCAAAGCAAAATCATACCCCTAGACCAACAAGCCTATCTGAATCCTTATCAGAGTCCCAGGAATTTACTATTTAATATTGAACAACAAGCAGAGCAAAGTTGGAGATGGAGGATACAAAGACAAAGCAAATATGGAATGAATGGGTTTGTCCTTTCTTTAATAAACATTTAAATGCATTTTGTACAAATGTATTTAATATTTAAAACAATTTATACAAACTTTGCAATTCTTATTACCATGATAGCATTTACAATTGTTATATGTGTTGGGTAAAGTGTTGTTCTATTGTGTGTGTGTGTGTGTGTGTATTTTGTTGGTATTCCAACTTGTAACCTTTTAATTACTTGGTATCCATACTCATAAACATCTGCAGAAACATATAAAGAATACACCCATAAAACAAGTGTAATGAACCCAGTGACAGCAATATTCAAAACACAAAGTCTGCAAGTTAAGGAAGACTCCTCCGATCTTTCCTGACACAAACCCTCAACATGAGTAAAATTGAACATTCGGTCCTTGTTGATTATATGCATCATAGTCAAATTGGCTGAGGGAACTGTGTGTAAAGCCATAACCGGTAATAGCCCTAGGAGTGTTCTGGTATAAGCAGACAAAGATCATATACATATATATATTTATTATATTTTATAAAATATCTGAATAGTTGGCCCTAGGGAAACACTCAGCTTTCAATAACAAATTTTTATTTCCTGCCAGAGCAAGTCAATTTACTGTCCTTCAGTGAGAGGAATAACCCACCTTGCCCGACAATATGCCAGTAAGTGGGGGTATGGAGCGAGGGTTCTCCATCAGGGGATGAGACCAGAGATAGTCTCATCTGCAGCCGGACTGTGCAAGGTCTGCAAGGGATCTCCAGGGAATGGGACCAAGGGTGGTCTCCATCAGAGGATGGGACCATGGAGTCTCATCAGTATCCGTGGACCGGCACTGGCGCTGGAATGAAATTTTTTAGTTATAGCCCCGAAATACTTGGGGGATGAATGAAATTTAAGAAATATCAGTGATAAAATTTCATAAAGGTCCAAATCAAAAAATATTTATCACTGAGATGCTGAGATGCTCCCTTTGTCATGACAGTATTGAAGGTGTTTGGATGGGGTTGGTGGGTGGTAAATTGTGCAAAGTAACTTTGTTTTGACTAGAGCAATTTCTATGACTGCTATAAACCAGAACACTGAATACACAAGGCCTTGTTAATGGCTTAAAACCACACAGTTATTTGAATGGAATACCCCAGAAATGGGAGGAGACCAAACTGTTTACATAGAGTCTTGTAATTAATCTCAGGATTAACTTCAGATCATGTCATTGTCAACAAACACTGCTTGTGTGCTGACAAATATATGTATTGCATTATGAATGTGACAGCTCCCTGGTGAGATTCCAGTTGTAACTAATTAATGTCAATTGCAGGAAACCTAACCTATAGATGTCAGATGTGGGGATTAATCCCAGTGGGATAATTTCACTATCTAGATGTTATATGATCTGGAAAATTAGTACTGATTTGACCACAAGTGCATTAATTGCTGTTTGTATAAACATAACATATATTTCTTATAAGTAACTATTACAACAGGATATTAGTATATAAAGAAATAACGCAATATAAATCTTGTCCTTCCCACAAGTATGATTGACAAATATAACTTTAACTGTCAATACCAAACATAAAGATCAGAAACAAAAATCTTAGGTACCATAAATATTGCAGCAAGCGAATGTTAAAATTGCAGTGTATTTTAATGTCCTTAGCAGCTTTTAAAGTTTTTTCACTCCTAAAGTCTCATTTTTCTGAGATTAGCATAATGTTAAATAAGTCATCTTAGACGAGGGACAAAACTGTTAAATTTTTTTTCCTCAAAAAGTGGGACGGGTAGCAAGTCCTCTTCAGGGAGAAGTATAAAACACTTATTTCAAGATCCTCTTAATTTGTGTATATCCTAATACAAATTGTATGAATTGTTATTTAAAATAAATATCGTAGTGAAATAATAAAAATATGTTTACACAAACAGCAAGTACCTATTTTACTTTATCAGCAATCACCGTTTTATTAAATAAATAGAGGGTGTCAAACACAAGCAACCTGTATTTAGATTTTTGTCAACCCGAAGAAAATTATATTTACCTCGCCTAATGGCTAAGTAAATATATTTTTATGAGGGTTGATAAAAATTAATGTCAACCTATGTTAAAGTTGACAAATGTTTTATTATAATTACATTGATAACAAATTGATGTCACAATCAACCGAAAATAATCTTTAAAAAAAACCCATATCAGAAAATTTTGATTGTGATATTAGACTTTGGGCAATTTGGGGTTTTAACATTTTTTTATAAATACAATTTTATTATAAAAAAAAAATTGTAATGATTTTTTAATTGCAGGACAAAAACAATATTGATGTGTTGTCGAAAAACATATCTCTTGTATTTTTGTCAGCACAGGACTCTTTGGCATAGAGATTGTATTCTACATAGTTCTATTAATGTGAACACAAATTGCATTGGTTTAAAAGCAATAAAATAATTAGTTCCTTTTGTTTATTTTTTAAATATGGACAAAATTCCAGAAGCTGTCACACAGAGAAGAGGGGTGGAAGCATAAATTTTACTGGGGAATTTAGATTTGGCCTAATATTGTCAATCTGTTTTTCTTTTGCATTTTATAATAATTTGACAGGGATTACAAATCAATGTATATCAAATGATTATGATAAGTTATGATAGGTTAATGACTAGAAAACTAATTTTAAATTTGGCCAAAAAAAAAATTTTTTTTAAACCAGAGATTTATATAAGGGTTTAATATATCTGTCAAAAAATCATACCCAATACAAAATGGTGAGTTTTGTTCTTTATGTAGAAACAAAAATCAGCAGCACCATACAAAATAAATAATGTTTTTAAAACATTTTGTAGATAACTTGTTACCTGTAAGTTTGCTTTCATTCTGTTTTCGTCCGTCTCAGGATAAAAGTTATGGATTTTCACCTTGACCTCATTATCATTGGTACCGTCAAAAAAGATAGCAGGAAAGAGTCCATCAGCCCTTAACATCATTGAGCACTGATGACTCTGAAAATAGATAGATATGCTTGTAACATTGGTGACAGCAGTAAAATAGTAGGAAATAGTCCATCAAACCTTAAGATCATAGAGAACTGATGAATCTAAAAATAGATAGATATGCTTGTAACATTGGTGCCAGCAGTAAAATAGTAGGAAATAGTCCATCAAACCTTAAGATCATAGAGAACTGATGAATCTAAAAATAGATAGATATGCTTGTAACATTGGTGCCAGCAGTAAAATAGCAGTAAATTAGTAGGAAATAGTCCATCAAACCTTAAGATCATAGAGAACTGATGAATCTAAAAATAGATAGATATGATTGTAACATTGTTGACAGCAGTAAAATAGTAGGAAATAGTCCATCAAACCTTAAGATCATAGAGAACTGATGAATCTAAAAATAGATAGATATGCTTGTAACATTGGTGCCAGCAGTAAAATAGCAGTAAATTAGTAGGAAATAGTCCATCAAACCTTAAGATCATAGAGAACTGATGAATCTAAAAATAGATAGATATGCTTGTAACATTGATGCCAGCAGTAAAATAGTAGGAAATAGTCCAACAAACCTTAAGATCATAGAGAACTGATGAATCTAAAAATAGACATAATTGTCATTTGTAGGCATTGTCTTGAATCGAACCTCCAATAGGTCCAAGTTCATGGGCCTATAACAAAACTAGATATCAGTGAGATGGTATCCATCTCTGTGGGCCCCGCCGACCTTGAGGTCAAGGTCAAAGGTCATCAACCATGGTATGCGACACATCGCCTTGATATTATCTACCTGCATTCCAAATATCAAAATCCTACCTCAAAAGATAAAAAAGTTACAACTCGGACATGAATTTGTTATTCAGAAAGCAATAATGTGACCTTAAGGTCAAAGTTCAAGGTCAAAAGTTATAAACCACGGTATGTGACACATCGCCTTGGTATTATCTACCTACATTCCAAATATCAAAAGCCTACCTCAATAGATAAAAAAGTTACAGTCCGGACAAGATTAGTTCGGATGGACGGACGCACTGACGCAAGAACGGACGGACGGACGGACGGAAGGACGGGCGGACGGACAGACTGATCACTATAGGGCATCCGCCACAAAGTGGCGGGCCCTAATAATAGCGAGTAATTCAAGGTTTGAGTAATCTGAGTTTAGTTGACTAGTGGGTAACATGTTAGGAAAGTGCCATGCTCCTTACATGATAAAGATACATTGGTACTCCGGCTTCCTCCCCCAATAAAAACTGGACGCCATGAAATACATGTAGCTGAAAAATTGCTGAAAGTGGCGTTAAAACACCATTCAAACAAACAAACAATAAAGATACAATAAAAAAGTAAGAAGAGTAAACTTAATCTAGCCACAACAAGAGGCCTAATTGTTTGTCCCTACTCAATACTACATACTTTTTCTAATGGCAGTCAAGTATTTGACCCTTGGTCCATCCCTTTCACCAATGAATCATTGTTTGTAAAATTGTTCTTGTCATGAATATAGCTGAAATACTGCATTAAGCAAATGCTGAATCAATCAATCTAAGGAAGGGTGTTCTTCAATAATAGATTTTACTGTATTGTGCTTATCTTATGTGCAGAATTGAAACAAAGACACTTTTCCCCTATTTAGGACTGCCAAAGACTAGTCACAATGTGTCTGATATCTATGACTGAAGACTATTACTACAGTCACACTGCTATAAAAAATTCCATATAGCATGTTGGTCTCATATTTTGAACAACATAATTTTATGTTCTCACCATAAAATTGCCTTAGAATAACTGTCAATTTGCCATTAAACAGCTTACCAATGTATCATTTATGTAAAAATTAATGAGAACTTTCTGTTGTGATGACAGGACTCCATCATCGTCAAATAAAAGATTGTCATTTTTCACTTCACATTTCACTCTGTCCCCTTGGTTAAAAGCTACACCATTTACAGCCGATTTTATATCCTCATTAAATAACCTTAAAACAGAAATTGTGGTCACATATTATTACATGAATGTTTCAGTTCTGATTGGCTGATGATCTCATATTGGAATAGATAGCTTAAATTCCAAAAAGAAAACCAATACTATACAATTATTGACTTTAACATAGATTTTTGTCAACCAGAAGAAAATTATATTTACCTCGCCTAACGTCTCGGTAAATATATTTTTATGAGGATTGATAAAAATTAATGTCAACCTATGTTATAGTTGACAAATGTTTTATTATATGAATAATTAAATGAATAAACTTAATATGAAAGTAATGATATCTAGTTCAAAGTTCATTCAGACAACACCATCATACCTATCTATTTTTAGATACTGCCAGAGTTCTGGAATCTATTTTTAGGATTCTCCAGGGTGACATAACTTTCCAGCGCACTTGGCTTGACAGCTGTATCTATTTAAAGTCCATTTTAGGTTGTTCTCATGTTAAATCATTACTTTTGAAGGCAGTTTAAGCCAATCAAATGAAAGAATTTTTATAGTCATATAATAAAATCTGATAGTTCCCTTTTTTATCTAAAAATACAACAGAGATTTTCCAAGAATAACTGGCAAATCTGATTGGTCTCGTTTTTTTTTACTTAGCCAATAATAGTAACAAACCATTCATTTTCAACCACGCTACAAAAGGTAAAAATTGTAAAGGAAAGGGCTTTCTCACTTCTTACTGAACTAGGAACATCCATGCAAAACTGTAGAAGTACCTACAATAGCTTGGACAATGCCCTGTTATGTTTTTTCTACCTATTGGTAAATCAATTCTAATTCTAATGCAATTCTTGATGTAATGTTAATTCTGATTGGACAACATGAATAATTTCATGGCATCAATTCCATAATTGATGCAGTCAGAAGTAAAGGCAAGGGCAGACGTTATTTCCAGTAGATATAAAAAAAACCAAAACCATTTTAATCAGTAAATTTTTTTTTATTGCCGTAGCATTGGAATGGAGATAACTGTAATGTAGTTGAAGATTTGCGGCATCCATTGGTGATTTGACGGTCGAAAATATCCATTTACACGTCGCCAGTAAACTAAATTTCTGACTATTAAATCACCAATTGATGGCGACAAATCTTCAAATAGGATACAGTTATCTCCTAAATACAGATAACAGCTGTTTAGAAAATGGTTTTATTTTTTTTTTCTTCTTTAAAGCTCTTCATCAGTAGTAGATGTACATTTAATTTGCTGCTACACATGCATAACTCAGGTAAAATAAAATTTCTAAGCTGGAAGATCATGATAAGGGTATACTGCAGGTGAATTAAGTTGGAAGTTTTATTTTACCTGAGTCACGGATAAGTAGCTAAAATTAAATTGTCCAGTTATCATTCATCAAGAGCTTTAAAGAAAACAGCTAGGGGCAATTTTCTAAACAGCTTTTTTCTGTATTTAGAATTGATTGACCAATAGGTTGAAAATACCTGACAGGTCATTGTATTTTGACTACAAACCAACTAAAATAAGGTTAAAAGGGACAATAACTTTTGCAATATTCACCCAATCCTCACAATAATAATTCCTATGGTACAAAGGATAATTGTGGAGTAACAGAAAGATTGATGCAAAACTGTAGGAGAGGAAGCACAGACAAAATTGTGACAGACAGAAGACAGATGGACGGACGGACAACCTGACTCCAATATAACACCCCTTTTCCCAACCTCAAACTTGTTGTAGAAGGGGCAGAGGGTAAAAAGTAAATGCAACCATAGAAGTTTTGTTTATCTGCCACAATTTAAAATTTGCCTACATGTTAAGACCTAAATATTCTAACCATGAGAAATAAGGAATGTTTATAAGGTGATTTGATTAGTTCATAGGACATAACTATAACATGTGATGTTTTACTAGTGATATATGACAAATCACCCCAGTTCTGAGTCAAGTTTGGTAGGAACCATTGTAAGTGAATGTTATGAACGTTATAAACTTACTTCCCGCAGGAACTCAACACAGCACATCCACCAGAAATATCAAAATATGTCTGGGCATCACTGTATCTACTAACATTTCCTAATTTCTGTGGAATTTCTGAGTGACAAAAGCCAACTGCAACAACATTTACATTTTCTCCTGTTGGTAAAGTGTCTTCAACTGTCACTTCAAATGATAAACGCTGAGAGTTCATCGGCCATTTGGCAATGTAACATCTTGAAAATCTTTCTTCTTTTGTCCTTCTGTACGTGTAAATGTTTTTAAAAAAAATCTTTTAAATGTAATTATAACAACTCGATGAGCCAAAGAGTAAAATCCTTTTATTAACTTCACGAGGCTTCATTTTCAGCACACAAAATTAGTAACCAAGGTAACCAAGGGAATGTACATTGAAATCTTCATTGCATGGGTGTTGAAAACATCTTTCTGCATATATATAAATTTATAACAGGGCTTTTATAGGCAATAACCTTTTGCCGCATACAAATGCAACTTTTAATCGAGCACAACTTAACTGAACTATACTTTAGAAAGTCAGATAGCTCATTTAATATTATGTAAAAACGGACACAAGTAAACACACTTCATAAACAATCAGCGTAAGGGCAGGTAGTCATTTTTTGCACATTTTAAATAATACCTAAATACTTTGCTTTACATTTTTTTGATTATGTTGTTCTCAAATAAATTAAAGGTGGAGCAATTCTGAATGTTAATACATGTATTCTAAATATTATCAAGCTAAAAGCATGATATGCTCATCAGTTTCAACATGTAAATACAGGACATTATATTGACATTTGTCATAAATCTTTGACATTGATATGATTTACATGAAGCAGATTTCTAGGTAATACTGATAAAATTGTCATCTCATTTGTCGGAAATGTTATAAGTCTTAAAGGGAAAGAACTCCTTTTTTCCTGCAAAAAATTATGATTGTTTTCATATGAGCTGGTAATTTTTGGGTATATTAAAAACATATTTCTGCTCCAAGAGCAAGATAAATAATATTAATTAGTGACTTACGCAGCCTTGGAAATCAGAGTACCATCATCCAATATTTTTAAATTATGCAGCCTACCGACAGTCAATTTGTCAGGAAACAGGACCTGTAACGATACAAAGTAAGTACTTATTAATTTGGAGCTGTACTTTAAAAAGATATATGGTACACGGTACCAGAGGTACTCTGATGTCAAAAATGGATTAACCCTATAAAGAGGCAGGTCCTCAAATTTCTACCTGTTTCTATGGCTCAACTGAATAAACAGATATATTTTATGTTATAAATGAACACTATATCAATCAGGAAACTATAAAAACAATGACTACCCCGTATAATGTAACTAGTAATCACTGTATTGCAGCTCTTTAGATACAACAAGTATTGTTGTGAGTTAAAGCTCCCAGATAATACACTACAACATTACACTAACACTTACTTGTTCAAAGGATAAACAGGAAGATAAACAGGTGCACTCAGCGTTTTGCTTGCATTTGTTATTATTCCATATTGGACCTTTAGTGCTAAAATCCAATTTAAAAAAAATTCTACACGATAACACGTCCCATATTTTATATTATGCCTTTGTTGCTGACAAGTCTGAAATCATCCTTAACATTTCCTATGGAAATTTTACATAGAAAGTCAGCCATTTTAGTTTTAATGGGACCTAGCGTTGTTGCAACTTTTCCCACCTTAACTGCAGACGACATTAACCGAAGGATTTCAAATAGACAACAATCTAAATAAACACTTTCATTATAATTTAGGTCAAAACTTTACTATAGCAAATTGCTTTATCAAAATGATAAATCTACCGCATTTCAAAATGCAAAATAACTGTGGGAAATAATTGTTAAATTCAATTTACATATTTCTGGATCTACAACAGGAGCATAAGCTGGACCACACACGGTAAACAGTTTTTATTTGTAAGCCAAAAACCCGCCTCCAGACACAATTACATTTATTATAAGTATGAAAGAACTGATCATCTCTAAGACAATTTGTTTTCATTTATCAAGTCACACCTTGATTTACAAGAAATTGCATACAACAAATGTTGACATTAACATAAGGTTAAAGGTCATCTTTAAATACAAATCCTAGTTAAAAAAAGCAGGACTTATCGAAAGACAAATTCAATACTTAACTAACGGACCTTTGTATCTGGGCCTGTAATTCATTGTATTTACTAGACCTTCGTATTTGGGCCTGTGTTTCAATAAAAGACAAATATGGTATTTTCTAGACCTTTGTATCTGGGCCTGTTATTATTAAAAGACAAATACAATACATACTGGACCTTTGTATCTGAGCCAGTAATTTATTGAATTATATCTATACTACAAGTGACCATAATTTGGAAAGGGTTTTTGATGTAACAAATGAAAACTGCTAACTGTAGATCAAGAAGGGTACTTTTTGAAATTAACAATTATTTCCTCGAGATACTGAGCGCTATGAAATATGGTGGTTTTTAAATTTTGATAGGGCAATTTTCCATACTAAAATTTGACCTTAACTAGAACGGAAGTCTACTTAAGGAACAATTGATTGTTGTCTAGTCAAAATCCTTCGGGTGATGTCGTCTGCAGTAAAGGCGGGAAGAGTCTCGCGATTTATCAGAATACCATTGAACGTCGCGAAAGCAGACGAACATTTGTAAACAACGCAAGGTCCCTTAAAATACAAAAATGGCTGATATATTATGTAAAATTCCCGTAGCAAAAGTCAAGGACGATTTGTAACAACTAAACAACAGAGGCATAGTATAGAACATGGACAGGTTATCGTATCTTAATTTTTTCTACTGGATTTTTGTAATGAAAAGGTAAAATATGGAATAAACGTAATAAAAAAATGCAAGCAAACAATTTTTTCCATCTTTGTATCTGGGCCTGTAATTCATAGAAAGACTAATACGGTACTTACCAGACCTTTGTACCTGGACCTGCAATTCGTTGAAAGACTAATATGGTACTTACTGGACCTTTGTATCTGGGCCTGTAATTCATAGAAAGACTGATACGGTACTTACCAGACCTTTGTACCTGGACCTGCAATTCATAGAAAGACTAATACAGTACTTACCAGACCTTTTTATCTGGACCTGCAATTCATTGAAAGACTAATATGGTACTTACTGGACCGTTGTATCTGGGCCTGTAATTCATAGAAAGACCAATACGGAACTTACCGGACCTGCAATTCATTGAAAGAGTAATATGGTACTTACTGGACCGTTGTATCTGGGCCTGTAATTCATTGAAAGACTTATATGGTACTTACGGGACCGTTGTATCTGGGCCTGTAATTCATCAGCTGTACCTTAGATCTACTTTCAGACAAATAGATGTATAACTTTACAATACTCATACCATTGTCTCTGTCAGATGTATATGGAGTTTTAACAATCTAAAAAAAAACAATTAACATATGTTATCATATTAAAGTCAAGTCTATTAACCATAAACAATACACAATGCAAAACACAAAGATATTGTACAAATCTGATGTCATCATTTAAAATCATTTCTGATATGCTGACCTAGCAGAGTAAAAATGTGCTATTTATTTTAGTAAAATCATTACAGAACAATAAAAAATCTGTTGCTCATAAGGTGTCAACTCCACTGCATATAAATAGTTTCTCAGTAGCATTAAGAAACAATAAATCAAAAACAAAGGTGAGACCAGATCTGATCAACACAAAACCCTACTTCAACCTGTGGATAAAAGGAACTTCTGGAGGGTGAGCAGTTACTCAAGGTTACTGTCAAAGTCATAGAAAGGATACAGGGACAGAAAGAGATAAAAAAAAAAATTTCAAAAGTCTGAAATGGCTGGGTTGGAAGGCATATGACTTAACAAAAGGGTAATAGGTACAATGTAGTTGGTAGAAAATTTGGGTCAAAAACTGTACAAGCAATCAATTACAAAAAATGTTGAGTTCTGTAAGAAAAATTGAAAAATGGGAAAAATTCTTCAAATTATTCAAACTTTAATATGTGTGACATCTTTTTGTAAAGTTTCAGGGATCTGGTTTAAAAATTGTGGGAGGAGTTGATTACACAAAAATAGGAACACTATTTCCCCACCCAACCAGCCCCTTCCCTACTTCACTATACCATAACTTGGTTTTGCACTTGGTGGAAACAATTCAAAGTTATTTGTGAGACACTCTCTTTAGGCATCTAAGTCATGAATGCTATAGAACTATATAGACCAGACAATTCTGAATCTTTGTGATTACTGGTGATGGTGCAAAATAGGCTAAATTCAGAATTTATTGCTGTGAGATAAATACATGCAATCTCTGGAATGTATTTCCTTGAAAATGAGGCAATAATCCAAACATTTCTGAATTAAGAACAGAATTCCCATTATGACAAAACTTACTGGTAGTCCATTTTTGATGAGAACAATTGTTTCTACCTCATTTTCTTTCATAAACTTCACTGTCAAAATATCTCCAGATTCAACACGACTTGGTTCTACAATGTAGTTAGTTTTCTTTTCTGAAAGAACCCTAAAAAATAACAAAAATCCATGGTCATGTCCACAATTCAGTATTATGAAAATATAAAGCTGCACATGCTGTCATTTTGAAAAAGTGGTCGTAAATTTCCTTTTAATTTTATTTTTTCTATTATCGCAGAAATCGTCATATTTGTGTTATAGCCTCATGTTTATCAATACGCGCCATTTGTTTATGCTGGTTCCAGCGTACTTTTACTTTTTATATATAGCGTATGTTAAAATACTATCGGAAACAAGTTCAAAGCAAAAGTTAATACCGACAGTTTTCGGAGCGGATATGAACTCGGTGCCGAAGATTGCAAAATAGGATACTTCTAGAATTTAAATGACTTGTAAAAATTTAAACAGAAACAAAAATTAATATTTTGGCAATCACTTTTTAAAAGTTTTTCATTTAAATCTGCTCAAATATATGTTCTATGGAAATATTACATTGAATACATAATATATATTATAAAACTGTGCTTGGAAATATTAAATATTGATGTTTATTGTATTCATTAATTAATGATCTTGCATGCATTTATACATATAAATAAATATACACATATATAAGATCTTAAAAATCGTCGCACGCAAAAGTGACTAATGGTTAAAAAATCCTAGCTAAAACCCTGCGGACATGAGGACCACTATATACCCCCGACTCTGTCGAGCGGGGGTATAATTAGAGTTATCATGTAGCAAGTTGTACCCAATTATCACAAAATTCATATCTCATTTCTATATAGCAGAGATCTAAGACAACTTTAAGTCTGGATCAGGATAGATCACTGAAACGTTTAATTACAGTATAACAACAATTATTCCCAAGGTGAATTCTGTTTAATCTTTTATAAACTGTTCAATGGTTTACTTACTCCCCTGTGACACACTGGTAGCTCCAACCTTCATTTATTGCCACTCCCTTATCTTTGTCCTTATCTTTGTCCCTTTCTTTTGCCAGATCTATACGAATTTTCCCAAAACTCCCTTTGTCTATTACTTTGATGCTAAACTCCTTATCTATTGATTCCATGGAGGTGAACATTGCTTCATCCTCATTTACTGAGCACATGCTGAAATCAAATTTTAAAACCAAGATGTCAAAAATAAAGTGAACCACTGATATATGTATATGTGTTGTTTCAAATTAACTGTTATTGATTTTCAGTTTATTTGTGATAAGCAGCAAGAGGATTCAAACTTTCTAGGAAAGGGTTTCTGCAATAAACAGTGACATAGGGTTAACACTCTCTGACAAGTATAAAAAAACACTTAAACTTTAAACAACCAATTAAACAATAACACAATAACACTAAATTGGCAATTTCTTGCTTTACATTTTTGTAGATCATTTAAGCTGTTTACAAGATTAAATGATAGTTTTCAAGATTTTAATGGTAGGTAGAACTTGATATTTAGAGCATTTCCTACTTATGATTGTCTTCATCTACAAGTTGTTCCATGATATTTTAGACAATGACAGTGTACCCTTGGTATATCGCCCCCCTTTAAACTGCCAACCTTGACTATTGACACAATTTTTATGGTCTTGTTTTTTAACCATTAATATTTCCCCGTTGTAAAGCCACCCTTGCATATCACAATCCACCACAAGTTTTGTAAACAGCGCATTAGTGGTCATTCATATTGACTGTCGTCACGGTTCAATATTATAAGTAAAGTTTATCCTGCTAATTAAAAAAATTTGAATCACTAACATGTCAACACTGAAGAGAAAGCGCACTAACATGAAACGAACTTATTGTGATTCACTCCAGCTCTGCTACATTACTAGTAATGGGACTTAATTCTTACCCTCGCCAAAAAGTGAGGGTACGATTATTTGTTCTACAGGCTGTCAGGAAGCTCTTCAAAAAATGCATTACTCCACAGGTGACATATTTAATGTAGATGAAACTGGGCTGTATACATATTAAACATTACTGAGACAGAAAAAGTCTGAAATAGTCCTCCCTTTTTATACCATCCCTCAAAAGGTGGCATTATAAGGAGGGAGCACTAGATGGTCACATGTTCGTTGGACAGTGGCCACAAAAATTAGAAACTTTCTAACAGACATCCATCTTTAGTTTAAACTGGATTTAGAGACGATTTTCATAAAATTAGACGGTAATGATGGGAATGGACACCAAGTGATGTCAATAGATCACATAGAACATAGATGCTGGTGGACTAAAATGTCATCTCTTGACGGCTGTAGTTTTATGCACCATAATAAATGATCTAATATATATTCATAAAAATTTGGGATCTACTTGACTCTAAAAATTGTAGTACGTACCTCATAATGCCCTGGTTGTCAATCACCATGTTCTTCAAATAACCTAAATTTATCCATCTGTTTTCTTTCTCCCATTTGTTTGTTAATTCCTACAAAAACATGAGGTAAATTAGTATACTCACTGGATAAAAGTCGAATGCATCAATCAAAATTTTCAAAGATTGTCAATTTAGGATAAATCCTGATTTAATGTTAAATGGCCCAATAGATTTGACAATAGATTTTTTTGGTATATTTCTAGCATGGTTCTGTTTTAATACTGTATGTCCTCCAGTAGGTGCCATCTTGAATGATATGATAAAGGTCAAAGGTCAAACACAAGATACTCTATTTAGGAATATGCTATTTTGAAAGATTTTATTGCTGTTATTTATAAAATGTGATGTCATGAGATAGGTTTATACATGTAAAAATGTTTTGGATGCCATAACACTGACCAATGAAATAAGATTTTACATACAACAATATAGATTATCAAACAAGTGTGGATACAGAAAAATGTTTCCCCTGCATTCTCCATCAGTAAGGAAAAAAATTGCTTCATAAGCAGAACATAAATAGCGTTAAATTGTTATCATTAAAAATATACAATATTGATCTAATCCAAATAAATTAAAGTAGTCACTGGACCATAAGCAGAACATAAATAGCGTTAAATTGTTATCATTAAAAATATACAATACTGATCTAATCCAAATAAATTAAAGTAGTCACTGGACCATGAAATTTAGGTCAAGGTCAGGTGACACCTACCAGACAGTCATTTACTATTCATAGGCAACCTATATACCAAATATTGTCATCCTACCACCCATGGTTACAGAGGAACTGCCCTAATCCAAATACTTTAACATAGTCGCTGGACCATGAATTGAGGTCAAGGTCAGGTGACACCTACCAGAAAGTCAAACCATTGTCATTGTATCAATCCGAATGTTGGGATACAATTTTTCATGAATTTAGAATTATTAATTGTCAATGCCTGAGAATGATCTCCTACAAGGGTTTAATTTGAGTGCCCAGAATCACATTAAGCACAAGATTTTGCATCTTTAAGCTTACAAGCTCCACTAGAGGGAGTAGACAGTACTTTTGCCTGTCAATTTTCTGCACACTTTCATGGGTGCAGGAAAAGTGTCCTGAACACATCAAAATGTAATTGAATCATGGATAGCATGAAATTTTTTTTCAATGGACCTCCCATTTTCTTTTCATCAGTCCATTTACACACAATTTAAAATGCCTATGTAATATTGAACATGGCTTTTGAGAGTCCTATGAACAGTAGAATGAGACTCAAAAATAAGTTAATCAACTGATCATTACTTTGTTCTTAATTTGTTCCTGCATCAAACTTATAATTAACTATCAAAACTATTTGAAATCCATGTTATAGTGAAACTGACCAGTGAACATGCTTTAACAAGTATAATACACGTACCTCAGGTGGTTGTCCCAAATTACATAATACACGTACCCACGTCATTGTGCCAAAAAACATAATACACGTACCACAGGTGGTTGTGCCAAATTACATAATACACCTTCCACAGGTGGTAGTGCCAAATTACATAATACAAGTACCCCAGGTGGTTGTGCCAAATTACATAATACACGTACCTCAGGTGGTTGTGCCAAATTACATAATACATGTACCTCAGGTGGTTGTGCCAAATTACATAATACACGTACCACAGGTGGCTGTGCCAAATTACATAATACACGTAACTCAGGTGGTTGTGCCAAATTACATAATACACTTACCTCAGGTGGTTGTGCCAAATTACATAATACACGTACCACAGGTGGCTGTGCCAAATTACATAATACACGTAACTCAGGTGGTTGTGCCAAATTACATAATACACGTACCCCAGGTGGTTGTGCCAAATTACATAATACACGTACCCCAGGTGGTTGTGCCAAATTACATAATACACGTACCTCAGGTGGCTGTGCCAAATTACATAATACACGTACCTCAGGTGGTTGTGCCAAATTACATAATACACGTACCTCAGGTGGCTGTGCCAAATTACATAATACACGTACCTCAGGTGGTTGTGCCAAATTACATAATACACGTACCTCAGGTGGTTATGCCAAATTACATAATACACGTACCTCAGGTGGTTGTGCCAAATTACATAATACACGTACCACAGGTGGTTGTGCCAAATTACATAATACACGTACCCCAGGTGGTTGTGCCAAATTACATAATACACGTACCACAGGTGGTTGAGCCAAATTACATAATACACGTACCTCAGGTGGTTATGCCAAATTACATAATACACGTACCACAGGTGGTTGAGCCAAATTACATAATACACGTACCTCAGGTGGTTGAGCCAAATTACATAATACACGTACCTCAGGTGGTTGTGCCAAATTACATAATACACGTACCCCAGGTGGTTGTGCCAAATTACATAATACACGTACCTCAGGTGGTTGTATCAAATTACATAATACACGTACCTCAGGTGGTTGTGCCAAATTACATAATACACGTACCACAGGTGGTTGAGCCAAATTACATAATACACGTACCCCAGGTGGTTGTGCCAAATTACATAATACACGTACCTCAGGTGGTTGTGCCAAATTACATAATACACGTACCTCAGGTGGTTGTGCCAAATTACATAATACACTTACCTCAGGTGGTTGTGCCAAACTACATAATACACGTACCTCAGGTGGTTGTGCCAAATTACATAATACACGTACCTCAGGTGGTTATGCCAAATTACATAATACACGTACCCCAGGTGGTTGTGCCAAATTACATAATACACGTACCTCAGGTGGTTGTGCCAAATTACATAATACACGTACCTCAGGTGGTTGTGCCAAATTACATAATACACGTACCCCAGGTGTTTGTGCCAAATTACATAATACACGTACCTCAGGTGGTTGTGCCAAATTACATAACTTAACCATAGCTGAATTATTTTTGTCACCAAGAACAGATATCAGTGGATATAATACTTCCTGTGGAACGATAGTATTAGTCAGGTCCTTGTTTTCCTGTAACAAACAGTTTTATATATGAGATTCTTGTAACTGACAACACATACTGGTATATAAGAGAATGAAAGCCTAGGATGTAATAGAATGGATGGTAGGCATTTTATTGCAAACTACCGAGTTGGCTGTTTTAACAGGGGAAGGATGTAATAAACTGTCAGCATTTATTACTACATCACATATGATGTTAAGGCTAGACTGAAAACATGTACTGTATTACATAACGAAATGAAATCATAATAAAGCATTATGATAGCTAGAGACGCCATGGAGCATGTAATCGCTCACCTGGAACACAAATGACTTCAAGATATCTTTACATTTTTGCAATTTACAGTTTCAGTCTAGTTGTTATAGCTTTCAAGTTACTGGGCAAAAACTAAAAATTTCTTCAAATATTTTGATTGAGGGCAATTTAACAAATTGGTTATAAATTTCTCAAACTAGGTACCCTTGTGGCCAAGTTTGAAAAACATATTGGCCAAGTGGTTTCAAAGGAGAAGATTTTTGAACAAGTTTACAATGAACAAGAGGCAAAGGATGCCTTGTGATGAGAAATAAATATTGATCTAAAATATATGTTTTACATTTCAAAACACCCATGACCAAAATTAATGCAATAATATTAATTCAATCAAAACAAAGACTCTATATAGAGTCTTTGATCAAAACAAGAAGAACATTTTATATAGAAAATTTTAATTGCATAAACAATTCAATTAATTGTTTCAGATATTTATCATCATGAGTGTTACCCAAGATTAAACAAAGTATATAACGTGGATGGCATGCATTCATTTGAAGTTATCAGGTTTTCCACATTGTTCAAGTTGTACATGCCAATGATAGCAATTGGTCTGGGTGATAAATCAGCTGAAACAAAAATCTTCCTTACCTCTACTCCATTACACATGGCAAAGAATGTGCATGTTTCACTGGGAATATACTCTGATATCCAGCTTCCCTTTATACCAAATCCAACTTTCTTGGCTTTTCCAAATGTAAACCTAAATTGGTAAATAATAATACAATACCTAATTTATAAACTCATAACTTTGTAATGGCAAAGTTCTTGAGAGAAATGTACCTTTGCCATCAACTGACATTTGTTGTCAAAGTTACAAACACTAACCAAGAATTTCTGTAGCAGTACCTATGTTTGTTCTGTTGTTTAACAACTTTGACTACATGTATACTGTTCATATTTTTTTCATGTTTATGATTTGTAAAGCAAAAAAATACTTTATTGACAAATAATAATGCAAAAAAATTTTTAATTATTCAATCAATTTTGTTTTTTTTTTTTACCAAGAAGTAAGCCATTGTAAGCCATTGTTAGTCGCTTTGCCTTGTTCTAACTTTTCCACTAGCCGTTTTAAATAGAAAAGTTTTTGCAGCCTCGGTCGTTCCAGATTCCATTTCAACGAACTTAATTGTTGTGTAAAGACATTCAATCACAGTTTTACCTGATGGTTGGTTTTCCTCAGTGTCTGCATCCATGTCAGTTTCATCATCGCTAACGGTTTCGCTGTCAACCCCTGGTTGAACAGCCTGGATGATCATTTCATATTCGGTATTTTGATCAACACTAACAAACTCTTGAATTGTCATTTGTAGTTTTGGATCAATGTCAAAGTCTTCGTACACTTTGTTTATTAATTCAATGTCTTGATTTGTAATGGAAACGCTTTCTCTTCGATGTTGACATTTAGTGACTAAAATTTGTTTCAATTAGCAAGATAAACTTTACTTTACAGTCAACATAAATGACCACTGTTTACACAACAATTATGTTAATTGATTTATTGATTTTCTAATCAGGGGATTAAGTTTAGAAAGCGTGACCATGACCATGACTTGTATATTATTTTTTGTTTATGCTGTATCGTCATGTTTGTGGATCCGATACTTAATAAGTCAAAGGTCATCAACCATGGTATGTGACACATCACCTTGATATTATCTACCCACATACCAAATATCAAAAGCCAACCTCAAAAGATAAAAAAGTTATAGCTCGGACATGATAGCTGCGGAAGGACGGACAGACTGATCACTATAGGGCATCCGCAACAAAGTGATGCTTCTGTTCTTCTTCTGCATGCTGACTTATAGTTGCTTAGAAAACTGCGACAGAATTTTTTGTTCGTGGACGAACAGACAAGGGTAAAAGAGTATACCCCCTTCTTCTACGAAGCGGGGGTCTAAAAAGAAGTGCGTCTGTAAGATTATAGTTCTACTTCACTGTGAATGCTGCATGATGAAGCTATACAGTATATTCTCATGATTTTTCACTTTAAAACAATACATACGTTGAAACTTCTCCTCCTTTGTCTATTTCTACATCTAATGGGTTCTGACTGCTGAACAGCTGATTAAACAGACAACCAATCAGAAGGCCACACTTTGGTTCTAATTCATCACCAGAATCAGAATCATCACCAAAAAGGTTTAGATTGACATTCATTACATCTCCATCTGCCTTTTTGAATTCAACTACTTCAACTTCAAAATATGGATTTGACCTGGTAAATGGTGTTCGAGACATCATACAGCCAAGAATTTCACTTTTGTAACTGTAATTTCTAAATAAAAAATGTTTTGAGTGTATAAATTCATTATATACAGACCATTGATATGTAAAAAAACTACAGTTTGGAGAAATTTATTTTGTTTGTCCATCCTACACCAATATCATATGGTTTATTAAATATCATGAAAAATTAAAGTGACCCTGGAGGCCAATTTCCAGCTCACTACTACTTAATGCCCTAATGCAAAATTTTGCTCTTGTCATTTCTATGCATATTTAATTGACTTTATGGGAAATTAACCATCATGCACCCTCCCTTTCTCGTTTTATTGACATAAAAGCAATCCATTTTAAACTATACAAAAACAGTAGTTTTATTAGCCTACTGAATAACAAATTAATCAGAAACAGAGTGTTCAATTTTCTATCAAAGATGTCAAAATACCAGTGTTCTACAGAAATCTGATAGGGGGGAAATAATTGCAGGTATTCAAAATACCATATGAACATGGAGCAGTGTTCTTGAAATTTCTCTAATCCAGGGGTCATGATGACCCTCTGCAGCTGAGTTTACGGAGTCAAATATAATAGGGTCAAATTTATCATTGAGTTTTGATAACAAAAAACTTTTATCAAAGTTGCAAAGGACAGTAAACAATACCACAGCCTCAAATTACATTTAGAGTGATTGTTATATAATTATGTCTCCCAAACAAGTTTTATGAAACATATTCTTATTGAATTTTGTTTGTTTGAATGGTGTTTTAACGCCACTTTCAGCAATTTTTCAGCTATATCGTGGCGTCCAGTTTTTATTGGGGGAGGAAGCCGGAGTACCCGAAGAGAACCCCCGATCTGCGGTAGTTCCTTCTTTTTTCTTTCCGCTCACTCTTGTCAGCACAGTTTCTATGAGATGCAATGTCCAATCAATATGAAACTTTGGGAACATCTTAAGGATGACCTGAAGTTTTTCAATTTATTTTTGGAATTTTCAAAATGGCTGCCATTTCCATGGAAACAGGGGTCATTTTATCCTGACCCTAAGATAAAAAAAACATGGACAACTGACCAAATACCAAATGGAAAACACATACCATGTGCAAAACTTACTTTAGGATAAAAATATCATATGGAAAACTGACTTGAAGATAACAAGAAAATATGTCTTGGTGACACTGATTTCCCACTTGGCACATTGGTCAACAACCCCTTTTGCTAAGTTCACTCAAGCTTGAAATATTTGGTGAAAACCCCACAGAATTTGGCTAGAGAAGAGATCTCATCATGTTGTAATTGAAGATGCGCAGTATTCTTCCGTAAATGGCCGATTTCTGGTACAGATGACCCAGTACAGATGAGCTCACGCGCACGCATCTGTACTTGCTGCGTCATCCAATCAAAACGCCAGAAACAAGAACGTTGTTATGGAAGCATAACAACGTTCTTCTATGACGTTCTTGTTTCCGACTTTCTGATTGGACGTCAGAGACAATGGAGTCTACAACAATGGAGAGTCTATATGTTATAGCAATGCGAAAGTTTATGGTTTACGGAAGAAATAGGTACTTTCATACGTTTTTGGGAAAGTCCGTGTGAACTTTCACTCTTGATAGAAATTTTTATGTCTTTTGGCTCGTTCCGCTGCGCTCCACTCGCGAAAAGACATAAAATTTCTATCACTCATGAAAGATCAACCGGTCTTTCCCAAAAACTTATGAAAGAACCTATTAATCTTCATTGAAAAAAATGCTTCAATGCAAAGGTTAACTTGATGTGGGACGGACAGGTGAATGAACAGACTGAAAATCTATATGTCCCCCCACTTTGGTTGGCAGGACATAAAATAAAATAAGAAAAAGTGTTCATCTTTTCAAAAGACCATATGAAAGTTATAATAAAAATAAAATTCAGTATTACATATCACTGGGTTATACAGATATTACCCCAAAAGTCCATCTTTGAAGTGCTGCTTGCTGACACTTTGGACAGTCAGGAAATCATCTACCTCAAAATTAACTGCTGTCTTTTGTTCAACAGACTTTTGATTTTTCAGGTACTCGGTGGTAAAAGCAGTCTAAAATATGAAATTACCAAAATTAATAAAGTTTTACATTGACAGCGATGAAATACGGAGATTTCCCATGAAGTAAATTCCTGTAAATCACATGTAAAATAAATGTATGTCCTTAACAACGTCGCTAGCAAACAATGATGCACAAGAACATTCAAAATTAACTGCTGTCTTTTGTTCAACATACTTTTGATTTTTCAGGTATTCGGTGGTAAAAGCAGTCTAAAATATGAAATTAATAAAAGTTTAACATTGACAGCAATGAAATACCGAGATTTCCCATGAAATAAATTCATGTAAATCACATGTAAAATAAATGTATGTCCTTAACAACGTCGCTAACAAACAATGATGCACAAGAACATTCAAAATTAAAGAACCTTAGTGAGCAAGCTCACAATACTCCCATGCGTTCCCATTCTACAAGATGATATTTGGTATTTAAATTGGCATATTGAATTAACAATTAACTAGATATCAGTGAGATGGTACCCATCTCTGTGGGCCCGGCCGACCTTGAGGTCAAGGTGAAATGTCATCAAACATGGTATACGACACATCGCCTTGATATTATCTACCCACATTCCAAAAATCAAAAGCCTATATCAAAAGATAAAAAAGTTACAGCACGTACATGAATTTGTCATTCAGAAAGCAATAATGTGACCTTAAGGTCAAAGTTCAAGGTCAAGTTGATTAACCACGGTATGCAACACATCACCTTGATATTATCTACCCACATTCCAAATATCAAAAGCCTACGTCAAATAATTTTAAAAGTTACAGCCCGGACATGAATTTGTCATTCAAAAAGCAATAATGTGACCATAAGTTCCAAAGGTGATCAACCACAGTATGAGACACATCGCCTGGATATTATAAACCCACATTCCAAATATAAAAAGCCTACCTCAAAAGATAAAAAAAGTTACAGCCTGGATTAGTTTCTGTAAGAAGCACGGACGGATGGACAGACAGATAACTATAGGGCGTCCGCCACAAAGTGGCGTCCGCCCTAATTATTACAATACAAAATGTACATGAAAGTTGACTAAGCCCCGGTTCCAAAAAATATGGTCCCAGTTGATGAAATTCCCTGAAAATCAATCTCAATCTGAAGCACCTACTATAGTAACAATTGCCCAAAGTTTCATGAAAATCCATGAAGAAATGAAAGTGCTATCCAGGCCACAACACTGGAATATACATGTACATGAAAGTTGACTAAGTTCCCCACCCAAAAATATGGTCCCCTTGACGAATTTCCCTGAAAATCAATCCCATCCAAGTACCTTCTATAAGTAACAATTTCCAAAAGTTTCATTAACATCCATTCAGAAATGAGAGCGCTATTCGGGCGACAACAGCATGACACATGGACAAACTGACAGGTCAAAAATATTATACCCCCCTTCATTGTGTGGGGTATAACAAAGTTCTTTTAAGTTTTCTATGACATATTAAATACTTGTCAATGTGATAAACAGGATAATCAATCAGGCATCATGAATGTTGAAAATGTGATCCCTCGTGAAGAAACACATTCAGATTTAAATTGTACATGAAACAAATTTCGCGTATTAGTTTAATGATCATATTTTCTACATTCACTTAAACTTCTCTATGGAGAAAAGCCTTCTGTCTGGCATCATTAAATGACTTTGACAACAGATTTATAAAACATGGCTAATGCAGATGACAATTTGACAAGATTTAGTAATATATGGAAGCCAATCAAAACAGTGGTCATCCAAATGTCTATTGCAATTTTTATAAATGGTATCTCAGACGGGTTAATGTAACAAAAATAATGCGATGAAATTTTCCAGTGACCTCTAAAAACAGGTCTGTCAATAATAACCACAGTTATGATATGTTAAAATTTTTTGGAAAAATAGACACCAGTATGGTGATGTAATTTGACTGTATTGTGTTATGTTTAAACATATTTCATTTGGCAAAATATGCTAACAGGATAAGAAACAAGTTAAACTGAGGTCTTATCCAGTATGTAATATAAATTAAAGTATTATCTGTATGACTTTCGTACAATATGAGATGGAAAGGAAATAACAAAAAACAAACTACTAAATAAGAAAATGATTGAAGAATAAAGGAGACGTGATGACATGATGATGTGTGTGATTTCACATAAGAATGAGCAGTAAATCGGACACGGAGGATCTTTATCAGTATCATAAATAATGCATAGTAAACTTCACTAATATAATACTGGCCAAAGTCAGGCACTGTTTGTAAGTGGCATGCTGCAGATCCTTACTGTGACTTTTGTTAATGCCTCAAAAGAAATGATGGAAACTTAATGTATATAAATTTGTGTCTTGAATAGATAACTTTATAGTTTTTCATATAATTCATGGATTAATGAAAGAACATGTACTGAAAAATAATCTTTACCTTTGTAATGACTCGTGTTATAACGTCTATCACATGCTTAGTAACCTCCTTGATGGCCGCTGTTTCACCAAATGGAATGACTACCTGTGTTTGTTGGCTGCTGATCATAGAATCAAACAGAGGCTGAAATAGCAAACAAATCAAATGGAATGACTACCTGCGTTTTTTGGCTGTTGATCATAGAATCAAACAGAGGCTGAAATAGCAAACAGACCAAATAGAATGACTACCTGTGTTTGTTGGCTGCTGATCATAGAATCAAACAGAGGCTGAAATAGCAAACAGATCAAATGGAATGACTACCTGCGTTTTTTGGCTGTTGATCATAGAATCAAATAGAGGCTGAAATAACAAACAAATCAAATGGAATGACTACCTGTGTTTGTTGGCTGCTGATCATAGAATCAAACAGAGGCTGAAATAGCAAACAAATCAAATGGAATGACTACCTGCGTTTTTTGGCTGTTGATCATAGAATCAAACAGAGGCTGAAATAGCAAACAAATCAAATGGAATGACTACCTGTGTCTGCTGGCTGCTGATCATAGAATCAAATAGAGGCTGAAATAGCAATCAGATCAAATGGAATGACTTCCTGTGTTTGTTGGCTGCTGATCATAGAATCAAATAGAGGCTGAAATAGCAATCAGATCAAATGGAATGACTTCCTGTGTTTGTTGGCTGCTGATCATAGAATCAAACAGAGGCTGAAATAGCAAACAAATCAAATGGAATGACTACCTGTGTTTGTTGGCTGCTGATCATAGAATCAAACAGAGGCTGAAACAGCAATCAGATCAAATGGAATGACTTCCTGTGTTTGTTGGCTGCTGATCATAGAATCAAATAGAGGCTGAAATAGCAATCAGATCAAATGGAATGACTTCCTGTGTTTGTTGGCTGCTGATCATAGAATCAAACAGAGGCTGAAATAGCAAACAAATCAAATGGAATGACTACCTGTGTTTGTTGGCTGCTGATCATAGAATCAAACAGAGGCTGAAATAGCAATCAGATCAAATGGAATGACTTCCTGCGTTTGTTGGCTGCTGATCATAGAATCAAACAGAGGCTGAAATAGCAAACAAATCAAATGGAATGACTTCCTGTGTTTGTTGGCTGCTGATCATAGAATCAAACAGAGGCTGAAATAGCAATCAGATCAAATGGAATGACTTCCTGTGTTTGTTGGCTGCTGATCATAGAATCAAATAGAGGCTGAAATAGCAATCAGATCAAATGGAATGACTTCCTGTGTTTGTTGGCTGCTGATCATAGAATCAATTACAGAGGCTGAAATAGCAATCAGATCAAATGGAATGACTTCCTGTGTTTGTTGGCTGCTGATCATAGAATCAAATAGAGGCTGAAATAGCAATCAGATCAAATGGAATGACTACCTGTGTTTGTTGGCTGCTGATCATAGAATCAAATAGAGGCTGAAATAGCAAACAGATCTTCTACAATATCAAGATTATTCTGGAAATATTGAATGATTACCCCTGCTAAATTAATTATGATGTGACTGTTCTAAGCCATTGGTTTATGCAACAAAAATGTGTGAATACAGTTGAAATGCAATAAAATGTAATAAGTAATCTCAAAGATCTTTTTTCTCTACATGAAAACAAACAGGTTGCCAAACTAAAAAAATAAAAAAGACACACAATTGTACAGAACAAATGCAGAAGAACTGAAAAAAAAAAGAAACTAAACTCCTGCTCTTAATTCTTTAATTCTTAGATGAAAAGGATACACTGGCTTACAGTGTGTACATTTTGGTGTTCGACAACACATTTATCTTAAGCCCAAGGAAATATCTGTTGGGAGATTTTCAATGTTCTATCTTGATCCACAAAAATGGCATCTAATGGGACAATAAATGATACCGTGCCATATTGCATTGTTTTTAAAATATCCATGAACATATTTTAATGAATTACCAATCAGCCTAAGGTGAGCATGATAACAGTCAAGACAATTTTTACCTTGACCTTGGACCTAAAATCATTTCATAGTACTTAACAGCTGTTCAGATTTTTAACAAAATTCATGGTTTTTTTTAAACTTCCAATATTGGACAATTTTTTTTTAATTGGCCTTACTCAAAAACTACAAATGGGATTGTACTGAAAATTAAACTTTATATTCATTTTATAGTACTTAACAGCTGTACAATGTTTAACAGTCTGTTGACATGTTTTCAAGTTATCATTTGGAAACTGCCAACTGTTGATTAAGAAAAATTGAATTGTCTTAAGTTGAAAACTACACATTGGATTGTGTTGAAAATGGAACTTTATCTTCACTTTTAATATAGTACATAACACCATGCGATGTTTTAAAAAATCTGTTGACGTGTTTTAGAAGTAATCATTTGGAAACTGCAAACTGTCAACAAAACAGATTGTGTTGAACATTAACTTGATCCTCATTGTATAGTGCATAACGGCTATGCAAAGTTTAAACAAAATTGAATGACAAGTTTTCAAGTTAGTCCAAAGGTCATAGTTTCTTCTAAAATCATTCGACATTTAATATTGATATGTAACTAATGATGGATGACATACTTCTAAAATATCAGCTCAATATCTGCAAGCACTTAGGAAAAAATGTTCAGTGAAGCCGTAAGGGGACTAATAATCTTACAGACAATTAAAATTGAGTCTTGTATGGTTTTAAATTTGTAGCTGTATACTTACATGGTCAAAAGTCATTTCAGAAAAAGTCATCATCCAATCATTTACTTGCACATCAGTCACATGATGAAATGGAAGTCGCTTTGTTGACTTCTTTGTTTTTACAAACTCTGCAAAGCTTTTGTCTGCACTTTCATGTGGTACTACCAAGGCATGACCAACCAAAAATGTTTCTGTAATACAGTTCATACTAAAAATAGGGTCAATAAATCTACAATAAACATCTGTAATAAGAAATACTATTAAAAAAGAGCAATTATCCTTTAATTGCACAGCATAACTTTTAAATTATACTACTGTAATAGCATTTTCTAAGGCATTACCATAAAATTGTGCTCTAATTTATATCAAGTCATTTTTTCAGCAATTTTCAGCCATATCATGTCATCCAGTTTTTTATTGAGGGTGAGGAAGCCAGTGTACCCAGAGAAAACCCCCAACCTTCAGGAGGAAAACTGGCATTCCTTGTCATTTAATATAAGTGAACATTGCCCGCAGTGAGAGAAACCACAAAGAAGACTAACTGCCCTTTAAAGATAATAGTTTTTTAAATATCAAACACAAAAAATGGAATGAAACATACTAAAAACTATACCATTGTTATAAGCAAAGAGGTGAAAGGTTTCTATATAATTCTAATTTATGTGGGCTAAAGGTCTAATCCAAATTCCCTAATACCATATAATCGTAAATGCATTCATTTACAGTACACATTTATTTAACACCTATTGCAGCAATTTTTCAGCAATATCATGGCATTCAGTTTTTACTGGGTAGGCTGGTTAATACCCCGACCTTTGGCAGAAAAACTGTTTCTCCCCAAGTAAGGTTGGAGTCAAGCACAGTAAGGCACAAAACTACAGCATATCAGTTTTGGTTTATACATAGAAAAATATAGGAACAGTGTAGAAGAGTGTGTAATACATGTATTAAAGAACATAAGGTTAGAGGTCACGACACAGTAATATGTGCATTTTAATCCTTGTAACAGTGTAAGAGTATGTATTATTATTACACGACAGTGATGAAACAGAGTAAAATAAATTAAATTATTCCACTCTTTGGAAGCAAAGTCACACTGTGTATCCTAAAAGATATCCCTGGCAAACAATGACACACAAGAACATTCAAAACAAAGTTCCTACAGGTTTTCTAAAATATATTATAAATATCCTTCATTGTTACAAACTTATAACCAATCGTGCATCATGAATGTTGAAAATATTATCACTGATGCCAAAATGCATTCATATTTAATGTTTTAATCTCATGCATTCATTTATTTTATTTTCAACATTCACTTTGATTTTCCTATAATTCATTTACTTAAGGTTATAGGTCATGAACTAGTGACATGTGCATGCTAATCAGTGCTAAAATTCACAATACAAAAACTGTATCATGACACAATTTATATTAAATTTATACATTTCACTAACTCCACCCTTGTTAATTTTTCTGCACGTAAGAATTCAACATCAATCATCCAAATACTATTTTTAAATTCCTTTTTTTTTACTCTACTCGCATCACTCTTTTTTTTTACATTTTATAACTCTTTTTCTTTATATATCAATAGAACTTTTTTGTAATGGATTCTAACCACACATTCTCTTTAAGAATAACATTATAACTAATGTTACTAATTTTAGATACAGGATTATTACAAGTTTATGCAACTTATTTTCCAAATCTAAGATGTATATAGAATAGTGTATCAAATTATTAAATATTGTCTATTTTTTAGAATAAAATATGTTTAATCTAATATCAATCAAATGTACTTAAAACCCTATTTATCTTGTTGGGTTGTATGCTAATCAGTGATTGGCTGATGTAATCATGTTGACTTGAACTTAAACCTGATGTTGATAGATCAAACATGCAGTGACCATTCAAAAAGGCAGAAACAAGTGAAGGGATTAACTGGATACCATAACATGACAACAGCAAGTAAATCACAAATACACTGCTAAAACACTATCACAAGTCAGGATGTCTGTCTCCATACATATATACATATACCCCAAACTCTGACATATTTAGAAATTCGGAGGCTAGATGATGTCATATGAGGTCATAATGAAAAAATATCAACCAATCACATTACTGGAAAGAAACCAGTGTTTGGTAGTATAATACATTTCTGAGTGGGCTATCTCCAACCCAAATTTATGGAAGAAAGCAAGTTTTGATTGCATAGCCAATCAAATAAGCTCATTTAATCCATGTTAGAAGTCTTATTAGCAAAGTAAGACTTGCTATACTTCAATCTGGTAAAGTCACAATTCATTAGATCTTATTTTTAATTTCAACAGAAGATATTTACTTTGACCAATCCATCCTCACAAGTCAGGGGTTTTGTGTCCACATGTGTCCACGAACCCCTGACAAACTTAGCTAGGAAATTCCCGGGCTAGAAGATTTTCGTATGACGTCAATCCTTCAAAATATCAACCAATGAAATTGCTTGAAAGAAGCAAGTGTTTGGCAGAAGTCATTCTTACTCATTCTTGAGTGGGAAGAAAACGTAACGCAACTAATAAATAACGCGGTAATAACAAACTATTAGCACTACTGTACAAAATGCACTGACTTTTACATGGTCTATGCAACACATCCGTTTTGGTTTATTTACAATCGACATCGGGATATCCCCTAACCAAGCCGCGAATGAAAGCGAGCTTTTAATTGGCTACATCAAGGTATGATGTAGCCAATCAAAATAGTGACTATGAGCCCGGGAATTTCCTAGCTAAGTTTGTCAGGGGTTCGTGGACACATATGTACACAGAAACCCTGACTTGTGAGGATGTGACCAATCAGAAGTATTCATTTTTTGCCATATCAAGATATAATACAGAATCTTTGTAGAGGACCACACCAACATCAACAGCACCATGTTACAGTACAGTTTGTACAGTATCACAATGCAATTATGTATCTTTGTATAGGACCTTACATAATTATTTGTACTAAAATACAAAACATACACATTATTCCTGCAAAGTTTGACTTTAGTTGGCCAAGGCATATAAAAAAGAAGGTTATAATGTACAAATGATCAATGGATGTATGGACAACTAGATATCAGTGAGATGGTATTCATCTCTGTGTGCCCTGCCGACCGTGAGGTCAAGGTCAAAAGTAATCAACCATTTTATGGGACACATCGCTTTGATAGTATCTACCCACATTTTAAATATCAAAAGCCTACCTCAAAAGATAAAAAAGTTACAGCCCGGACATGTCCTTCACAAAGCAATAATGGATGGACGCACGGATGGGCGGACTGATCACTATAGGGCGTCCGCTAGAAATTGCGGGGCCCTAATGAAAAAAAAGTGATGGAAATTGCTTACATGTGTTAAAAAGAAGATGCATGTCTGTAATACCAAACTACATGGCAGTGTATCTGAAGTCTGAAGTGGTATTTCATATTTAACCTTAATGAACTGAACATAAAGATGATCTATTGTCAATTGTCTACGGTTTCTTTATGACATCAGATGTTTATAGGCTAGTTGATGTTGATTGTTGTTTGTTAAAATAGGTAAAAATTATGGAGAATGTGTCATGGTTGGCACCCATGTGTACAGTTAAAGAAAATCCACTGCATTTCTTATAGGTCACTTACCTTCTTTCTTGCCTGAAGTTTTAAACTTATATAAGCTGAATCATCAATAATTGGCAACAGGAATAAACGTCATGGACATAAATGTACAAGCATTGAGGCCAATAAAGGTGAAAAAACTTGTAATTTTACATTCTGTTAGGTTAATGTTAACTGCAGGATACCAAAGATGATTTATAAACGATATATGATGTGGTTTAACACCAAAGATTTGCATCAAGGAGTTACAACAACTTTTCTGATCTATCTGTACTATGTTATTTTTCTATAAATTAATACATGACAAGTCACATTTTATCTCTTGTCCATAATGATGAAGGTTGATTAAACTTGACTGGTTAAAAGTGGAGTAGGGAAAGGCCCCAATATCCTGATGTTAGGCATTGAACAACTCACATTCAAAAATGAAAGCTCAATTAAAGAGACTGTTTTTTAAAATATTCAAAGGACAAGGTAGGATAACCTACTGTCACTGGCCCCCTATTTTCGCTAAAAATGAAATGACTACAATCTGTAGATCATAATGTTTTTTCAAAGGTACATTATCCCTTCTTACAGAAAATCAATATAACTTTCTTTTCGTATCATGTAAAATTATTATATGCACCTTACTAAAATATGCCAATTGTAGTGACCTGTGAAAATCGGTACGTTTTCGTGATTTTGAACACCATTTTAAATATGAGCGGACGCGTGTACCACGAAGATATTTGACTGTATTATTTGTTGCAAAAACAGTGTTTAGTATTTAAAATATATTTGTGGTACACGCGTCCGCTCATATTAAAAAATTAATATTTTGTCCCCAAATTCGCATGATTTTTGTACTGTTCAGCATAGTATTTAAGCCTACAACCGGACCGGACTTGCATTTCCGAATCTGCATACACATCCATTTATGCTGGTAATTGTTAAACATTGTTGACAAACTAAGATAGAAATGTGTAAAAAAATCAATATAGGGATAAATTTAGTAAATATTTTAATATGTAACAATTTAAACGTTTAACAATGATGAAACAGCTAAATTTTGATAATAAAATACATCTATCAGGCATTGATATAATTTCTATTCCAGATTGATTATTTAAGTCTTGAAAGATCGTGTCTTTCAAAGCGTAGCTTTTTTTTAATCACATTTAAAGAGGCAAAACTGTGAAAAAATTAAGTTGCAGACTTAATCGTCCAGAAATGGAATATTTAAAGAACGCAATTAGTTCACAGATTGAAATAAATAAAATTCCCACAATAATATTTAGCGAATGTGGCAGATACGTATAACATGCGTGGAAACACCGAATTGACAAACATCAGAGAAAGTTAGAAGTAATGTAAAGAATTTTCGCTCAGAGAAAGTTAGAAGAAATGTAAAGAATTTTCGCTTTCTTTAACTGGTTTGAATACACTCGCGTAAAAAACAAAATGAAAACAATGTTCCAGACATTGTTATTCATGAAAAATCTTCAGAGATAACACCTTAATATGTCTAAATAGATGTTAAAGTTACACCTTTTTAATTTTTTTTACGTAATAATTATAAATGGTATAAAAACTGGTGTAATCTATATATCACGTCAGCAATTTGACGGATAAATAGGTCTTATTTTCAAAAGAAAACGTTTGTGCGTATATGGCGTAATTGATTAGGTCGCAGACTAGAAGCATTTTAGATAACGAAACACTGGTTCGAGTCCCGACGTTTTTCTTTTTTTTTTGTTGTTGTTTTTTTAAGTCTACTTTAATTTGTCACATATTTAAGAACGTTTGTATGATAAATGATAATGAAGTGTCCAAAAATAGAATATTTTAAAGAACACAATTGGTACGTAAAAGTTGAAAAAAAAATATGTGTCTAAAGTGGACAAAACTAATGACATGCGCGGAACACACGTTCCGACGAAGCAAACGTAAAGAATTTAAAAGAATTTAATTTTGTTTCGTTTGTATTCACTAGAACAACAAACTGATAAGACTGTTCTCATTTTTATTGAGTAAAACATCTTCAGAGATCACATCTTGATGTGTCTCAATAAATGCTAATTTACACAATTATTTTTTATATGCAATAATTCAAGAGGTTATAAAAACTACTAATCTATTAACAAATATATAACGTCTGCAAAATGACAGTGCCGTAGGCAGCAGAGGATTTTCGGACTAGGAGTACACGTGCATGCAATCAGTGCACCCCTTTTGTTTACGGCCTTGTATGATGCATAAATAAGAAGCTTTTGAATGAAAATGTCGGTGTGTATGTGGCGTTTTTGCTTAACCCGTAGCTTGAGGCCGCGAATCGATGGTTCGAATCCCGATGGTGTATGTTTATTTTCTATTTTGCTTGCTTTTATTAACAGGAAACGTTTAAAACATATATTGGTGTAACACCATCGAATGCCAGCGCGAGCATATTCTTTAACCTTGTAAAAGTCATCGTCGGAATCCCACGTCCGGTCGTGTTCTCGCTTTGCTACCACTTGGTGGTGGTAGCGGGAGTGGTAGCAAAGCGAGAACGCGACCGGCAAGTGGTAGCACAGCGAGAACGCAATGAAAACAAATTTATTTTTTATTTTCTACTTTATATTGTAAAATTATTTGCTCGTTAAGTTAAACGTTAGCATTTTTTTGCTCGTGCTTGTTTTTTTTTGGCAGTGAGATAATCATTTATGGATAGCATAAACTACAGTCGAACCTCGTTAACTCGAAGTCGAGGGGACCATTGGAAAGTATTCGAGTTATCTGAGGTTCGACTCATCAGAGTTATCAGTAAACCGGAAGTTGAACTTTTCCGTCTTTGTTTTTTTATGTATCTCGTCAAATTGAATATCGTATTTGTTATGTTGACGTGTCATTGTGTCAATGTTATCTTTATTGTGATCTAATTATTTATACATGTACATAATTTATTGAATAAACTTCACTAGATTGTTCAGCTAACATTGTAAACAATTTATGAATAAAAACCTCTTAATGCGCTCTTTTTATACGTTTTAAATTAATTTGTTAAATTGGACGGTGAACTGGTGTTCAGGATTAAAAGACACCGATTTGTTTTATTTTTAATTTATATCAATTAATCATCATAATTTTTAAAATTAAAATCAAAACATCAATAAAAATATCAGCGTTACTAATTAAATTCGTTTCCTCAGATTGTATACATACACACAATTGATAATGATTAAAACGCTTGGGTGATCAATACAAACAGGTGCACATGTCAACATTTTATTCATACACGCGTGACCAATCATTAAGTAAACATGTCCGGATTAACACCTTTTGAAGCCATAGAGCGTTCATAAATCAATTAAAATGACATCAAAGAATTTGAATAGTCGACTTCGACTAATCAGGGTTAATTACTGTTATTTTCAAGGTGTGAGGACTGACAAATCACCTCGACTTAACCGAGAATTCGAATTAACAAAGTTCGAGTAATCAAAGGTAAACTTGCTTTGGGTTAATGGGAATTTTGCCGGGACTTTTGAAATACAGTCAAACCTGTCTTAGCGACCCCCTCCATATAACGACTTCCTGTGTTATGCGACCGTATTTATTCCTCCCGAGCATTTTTCCATTCATTTTACCTTTATATAACGACTCCCTGTCTTACGCGACTAACGACCGTGTTTTCCGTTCGTTTTGACCAAGAAAACCTGTCTAAAACGACTATCGGGACTGATAAAATCATTAAACAATAAATAAACCCTGTCTGACGAAAAGAAGATTTGTAGACCATTGGCATCGTTGTCAATTAGCAAGGTTCTTCGAAACGGAAAAATAAAGTATGAAGCGATCAAGAACTGTTTTATTATCTTAGAAGCGAAGTTCAGATTGCCCTGTAAAATGTGAATAGTCGTCAATGTCGTTATTCGATTTTGTTGCCATTCGGGTTGGAAATGATGATGTTTCTTATAACGGCGTGTTTATTGTATAATCACGCCATTTTGTTTTACAAAGGGAAATAATCAATACGAAACCGGTGTACACTGGTTCTAAACCGACTTGCACTTTCTACATAGAGCGTATTGTTAAAACACAAGGAAACCAGTAAAACCGGTACAAAGAAAAATACAACAACTAAAGCGGGAATAAAGTTGACCTGCGTTAATACGATCGGAAATCAAAACGCTCATTATTGTTGTATATTTTGTACTTTGCGTTATTTACATAAAATAAATGTCATATTTTATTGTTTACTTAATAAAACAAACAATTAGGTCTTCAATTCACTCTTTCACAAGCTAACAACATGACTTTGTTGATTGGTCTGCAAACATTATGACCTGTGTATAAAGACCCCCTGTCTTATGTGACCTTTTTTACAATTTCCCTTCAAAGGTCGCTTAAGACAGGTTTGACTGTAGTTCGAGTAAACCGAGTATTCGAATAATCCGAGTTCGACACATCGAGGTTCGACTGTATCGTAATACATATGTGAATATTTATTACTTTTTAATCAAACACTACACTTTGGATCTATATAATTTTCTCCTAACCATGCAAAAACGATACAATAATTTCAGTACTTTTTACTGCTACTGTGGCAGTTGTATTTCAAGTTAATTACGTTTTGAATGTTGACCGATCTTTCGCGGATTTGGACACAATGTTACCTTGAACGTATTGCAATCCGATTTAGATTTTCGAGCTTCAGCAGGCCAGTGGTACGTTATCATAGAAACTGTCACAAATCGAAGTCCAAGAAACCGGCAAACTACAGAACCAACAACCAAAAATGTAGTAATTACAGCAATGGCCCTGACTTTGTACAGGCATTTCAAAAGAAATGATGGGTTAAACCAGGTTTTATGGCATGCCCAATCTCCCGCTCAGGAATAGTAATATACAAATGTAAAGTTTAAATATCAATTTCACAGTTAGGGGACTACGTTAAAATTATTAGACTTCTGTCAGTTTCTCAGTAACCACGCATTGTAACATGACAATATTTGTTATAGAGTTTGCTGACAAATAGTACATTTAAGTTTAGTAGGTGTCACCTGACCTTGACTAGAATTCATATCACTAAGGTTACTTCTGTACTATGCATGGTAGGATGAATGAGTGGCATAGCATATAGGTTCCTGTTGAATAGTACAAGTTTCGCCTGACCATGACCTTTCATTTCATGGTCCAGTGAATACGTTAAAATTTTTTAGATTAGGTCAGTGAAACTATGCATAGTGTAATGACAATACTTGGAATTTAGGTTCCTGTTGAATAATATATGACGGGTGTCTTCTGACATTGACCACGGTCCAGTGACTACGTTAAAAATTTTGGATTATGTCAGTTTCGCTGTAAATATGCATGGTAGGACATCTAAACAGAATTTAAGTGCACCTTTTAAATGGATCTATATATCTTCCTACAAGTAATTATGTTTGGGATAAACCTTAATATCAAATCTATTTATTAATTGTTTAAGCACAAAGTTTTCGATATAACGAGTTCGTTATAGGCAAACATAATGAAAATTCAATCTTTAACAAGGGAGGTAATTCTGACAAATCTATATTTTTATTACTTGTTTAACAGTTTTTTATCAACAGAAAAAAAAACGTTTAACCCAGACAGCCCTTATGTAAAATTGCCTTCTGTCTGTATCTTCTATCAATTTGTATATTGAGATAAAATTTGACGAAGAAATAGTGATTACCAAGTTTTTGTTGAAAAGCTTGTAATTCTCAAAAGCAAAGATTAAATTGCATGAGAAAAGCATTCTTTTTTTGCGAGATAAAGTTTTTCTATATTTATTTAAACCAGAACCTGCCTGTAACAGGTATCTAAACATGTTAATTCTGTTAACATTTGGTGAATATTTGATGAGCAGAACAGAAGTTAATTTACTGAAACCATCTTCAAATTAAAGCTGAATTGAAAATAGCCTATAGATTGGCAAGCATGGAAGCACGTGAAGTGTATCGCGCATGCGCATGATAGCACCAAAACAAGACCATATTTTTAATGCTATGTCTGTATGCTCAAATTACTGCAAAGATGAGTTATTTTCAAGAGGGGGTCAAAAATGGTCCTTACCCTATCTTGTCCTTTAAGTGTAACAGAGTATAAAAGGTGAAATAAAATACTGACAAACCTACCACTGATTTAAAACAACGTACCTACTGCTTTCAATCCTGTTATTATAGGACTACCTTTAGTGTCAACTGAGCGTCCTTCTGGGTTGATTAAATAACTGACTGATGTTCCCCTCATGAGAACATTACAATCTGGTCCTACATTTTTTAACAGCAAGGACAACTCATCATCTGATAAATTGGTACACCCATCCAACGTAATCTAAACAAGAAATGGCATGTTTTAGACATATATGTAGTGTTATTTCAGACATATTTCATAGATATTTTGTAACAGCATTACATGTACAAGTTTGTTTTTGTTTGTTTGTTTGAATGATGTTTAATGCCACTTTTAGCAATTTTTCAGCTATTTCATGGCGTCCAGTTTTTATTAGGGAGGAAGCCCTAGTACCCAGAGAGAGCCCAGGACTTCGATAGGAAAACTGGCAATCGTTGTCAATTAAGATTGGAGTCGAGTACACTCTGAAGGCAGTGAGACTCAAACAAGCAACCTCAGTACTGACAGACCACATGATCAAAAGTAGACAAACTAACTTAACCACTCAGCCACTGAGGCCCCCACAGGAATAAGTGAAAGACTGACAATGGTGATGTTGAAAGGAACTGCCAACTCTGCCAAATAAGTTGTAAAACATGGTTATACATTTAGTTTACCCTATTTACATCTATTAAACTAAACTTTACTTTATAAGTAAAGAAACTACGTTTTACTTATACAGTAAATGCATAATTTTTTGAATCTCATAAATCTGAGAAATTTAGTTTTATTTCTTTCTTAATAGTATTTATTATTATTCATTACTACAGAAACCACTACTTAAATAAAATAGATGTTAGGAATATTAACTGTATTCTGGTTTAAACTACACACAGGTAAAATAGCAGTATGAGAATTCGCATGTAGACAAAATAGTCCTTTTTTAATTTGGCGTGCTTTTGCCTTTATAGGAAAATAACTAGTCATTTGTTTGAGGTGCAAAAACCACCAAATTTGAAAGGGATACTAAGTTATCACAGTCCCCAGCAAAGTATTCACATGTTTTTGCTTGTGGTCAGTAGTTAAGTATAAAAATATAGTTACGGCCTTCAATCAATTTCAGGTAATATTCATAATTATTAAATCTGCAGACCTTGAAGAAATAACCCTTTCTGGATTTAATAATTATGGATATTACCCTCATTTATGGCCATTAATTGTATAGTGCAGGGCTCACACTGGGTCAAAATTATAGGGAGAAGTCACTTCTCTTTTGGGTGGCTGACAGGGAGGAGTGAGGATAGAACAAGGAGAAGTGGGTGGAAAACAGGGAGAAGTTGCATTATATGTCGCAAAAGCATCCTATTTACTTTGGGTTTTTTTTTAAATTAGTGTTGGCATTTGCATTTTTATTTTGTTTTTTTAGCAGTTTAATTTATTGAGGATAAAGTATCAAAGATTTGATTAACTATCCAGTATACTTATTTCACACATTTTCAAAAATACATGTATTAAACATAACAATAAAAAAAGAATCAAATGTCACAAAACTGTTCATTCAAATAAATGTTTCTTTGTCATTGATACACAATTTGATTGAGTTATAATGAAGTACTATTAGAACTAGAAGAGGAAAATTACATCATTGTGGCACATAATATATTATGTAAATTTCACTATTAAAAGTATTTAATCATATTTAACTTAAATTTGTTTTAAGTAACTGCCAAAATACTATTTTTACTACGTGTCTATCATTGCAAAACTCATTTCACCACTATCAGCGTAGTATATTTGCAATCTCCGGCACCAAATTCATATCCGCTCCGGAAATTTTCACAAATTCTTGTGCTCTGAACTGATTTCCAGTTATATTTTAAACCTTCGCTTTATATACCAAATAAAAGTTAAAAGGGTACCAGTTCAACTTTGGCGCGTAAACATAATAAACATGACGCGGTATCAAAAATATGAAGATTTCTTACCAAAATGGGAATAAAATTTGAAAGGCGACATTAGGCGATTCTACAAAATGAAAGGGCGACTTCACTTCGCTTTTGAAGATGATCGACGGCGAAGTGGGACCACGATAAGGCGACTTCTTCGCCCGAGTCACCCTCCAACACGAGCCCTGTAGTGTTATACATTTTTCTATAATAACACTGTTGCTTTAAGTCAAGTTTTTGTTAAGATTACTAAAAGTAGAAAACACCTTAACGAAAGTCAATAGCATTGCCAATAAAACAATTAATTTTAAAATTTTAATTGTTATATCTTACAGCCTTGAGTTTGGTGGTGCCATTTACTATCTCTGACAGCCACTTTATTCCAGCATTCCCAATCAGTATACACCCATCTAGAATTATTGATTCCAAATTCTCATACGGTTTCTGTGGAGAAAAAAGATAGGTTAGAGATTAATTTGATTAATTTGTACTTGTACATTAGTCTTAAGCAACTGTACACAAGTTTTGACCATATGATGAAAACTAATGCTGTTCCATACAAACAAATATTATCTGGTACCCATGTAATACAACTCTTACAAATATTATATTTCAAGGTTTATAAGTATTACGAAATAAAAGCTTATGTAATGTAATCAAATACTGAAAAGAATATGGCATTACTATTGGATATTTTGTGTTTACTGGTCTTCTAAATAGTCCAAAAACTGTTTGGCATCAAGGATTACTGATCAAGTATTAAATGTTAAAAAAAATTAAAGTTTGTTTTTGCATAAAAAACGATGTCTCCCCCATTCCCCAGATTTGACCCAGAGGATAAAAATTTCCTTGTAATATGCACAACTAAATATGGTGTACTTGCTACACACCAAGTTTCGTCAAATTTGATGCAGAGGAGTTGAGCGGAAACTCCCACAAAATTTTGAGGATAAAAACTTTCCTGGTAATATGCACAACCACATATGGTGTACTTGCTATGTACCAAGTTTCGTCAAATTTGGTTCAGTAGTTTCAGAGGAGTTGATCGGAAACCATGATTTATGAGGAATTTTTGGAAAATTCTAAGTTCAAAGGGCCATTACTCCCACAAAATTCTGAGGATCAGAATATCCAGGTAATATGCACATCTACATATGGTGTACTTGTTAGATACCAAGTTTCGTAAAATTTGGTTGAGTAGTTACAGCGGAGTTGAGTGGAATAACTTTGTGACAGACAGACGGAGACCAAGTGGGGGGAGACATAATAATATTGTCTTGTCCTGGATGTTTAAGGTACACAAGCAGAAGCAGTTCAACATAATTTGCCTTTTTATTTCAAATCAGAACAAGTTTTTGGAGTGACACAAAAAGATATATTTACCTACATACACATTAATATTATTAATATATTTGCAGGGAATTTTTTATGATTTTGAGGGCTTTAGTCACTTTTGCAGATGCTCTGTATAAGCATCTGCTCAGAAGCATTCATTGACTGGTGACATATAATTTTACTGTATAAACAAGTATATTCTTTAAATTGCAGCTGATAAAGTTATTATAAAAAATGATAAAAAAGCGTTTGTTTATCAATTGGTTACAATTTTTCACTAAGGGCTTTTGTAATCTTTTTTTTTTCTAAGTGGTTATCATCGGTAATAAGATGGCGCTTAATCCATTTGAAACACATAAAACCTACAAACAAGTGTGGACACAGAAAAACGTCTCGCCTGAATTCCGCATCAGTAACGAAAATAAATTTCGTCATAAGCATTACGTAAATAGCATTAATTATGAGCAGCGGCCTGTATACCAATTATTGTCACCATACTATGCATAGTTACAGAGGAACTGTCCTAATACAAAAACTTTAACGAAGTCGCTGAACCGTTAAATTGAGGTCAAGGTCAGGTGACACCTACCAGACAATCATTTACTATTCATCAGCAACCTATATACCAAATATTGTCATCCTACCATGCTTGGTTACAGGGGAACAGCAGTAACCTAAAAACTTTAACGTAGTCACTGGACCGTGAAATTGAGGTCAAGGTCAAATGGCACCTACAGAGGGAACAACGTGTTTTTTATAAAAAACACTGACCCACCATGGAAGTTAATCCTTTCCTCTATCACCCACCATGGTATATCCACGCCTACTATCGTGGTTAAGAATTTTCTCAGGTAATCTTACCACGGTGGATGCATATGAGGGAGTTCAGTCTACCATGGCATGTCGCCACAGGGGTCCGGCCACGATATCTCCGCGGTGGTAAATGACAACATAAACGTTGTCATTTAATTGATTGCGGGTTTAAACATCGTTACCCGAATGAAAAGAGAACATTTTTAAACAGTGCTTAAGAATAATTTGCACATGCATTTTATTTGATGATTAATAATGATTTAATGTGCCGGTAGAATTGAAGATCGAATATTTGTTCAACCGGATGCATGTGTTATGCAATAAATATTACCCTGAACAAGTTCGGTAAATTATCCGGATTTGAATTGTCACATTACGTTTTTTAGTGTATTACAACATCTAACGAATTGTCCTGAAGTTGTACGCGAACTTTCTTTAATTAATTATAAATCCTTTTCGACAGAAAACAGGCAGTTGAGCAGCGATCTTTTTCTTTATTTGGTATTTAAAACCAGAGTTGTTTTAACAAACGCGAACAAAAGTTTACATCACGTATCGTTATATAAAACTCGTTAACAGGATGGGATACAACAAATAAATTACTAAAATGAAGCCAACCTGCAGCAGGAATAATAAATATGTGAAAAGTTTATAAACGAGAATCGCCACATAAAATATAGTATAACTACGATATGGTACAGGCGCCTGTTTCACAAGGTTGAATGAAGTCTTACGTACGCACAATTCTAAATACACATTTACATTGGGCAATGGCGTTTTAAACTATAACAATCAATATAACAGGTTTATATAAAAAAGTAGTGATGTGCTTCTGAGCTAGATATACCCTACGCAAAACTGACAATTTTTTAAATCGGCGCAGACGTGTTATTTGTATAAAGTTCCCGTTAAAATTAACTCGCAGTTTCGGAGTTTTTGCATGACATAGTATTTATTGGGATGAATGTTCTCGAGATCATACCCCTTTTAGACTTGCCTTAGTTCTCTAAATACAAATACTAATTCTTAATTTTTTGTTGTATTGTGGTACATTGATCAAACAATAAAATATGCATAGTTCCTTACGTCTGTTATAACATTAACAAAACAAATCGGAATAAAATTATTTTTTGAAGACGAAAGAACTGATTTGTCCACACTCATATTAATATAAAATAATTGCCCGAATTTACTCAACAGCATATTTGTTTATTGGTTTGTTCTTTTTTTTTCTTCTTTATTTTTTGTTGTTGTTTTTTTTTTTGCGCGCCGATACGAACGTCTGTTTGCGGACATAAGGTCTTGTCGTAATATAATAGAAATTATAAGAATGCTACTAAAGTCTTTTCTACAACAAAAGTTGATGATGTGTCAGGCTTTTAACACTGAAACGACTATTTTGGTTGATTCTATATCACGATTGTATTTTTTTTAACACACGTGGTTCAACACCGAATACGAATCGAGTATAAAATCATTCATGGAACGATATATTCTGCGACATTAATATTTAAAGTGATAATTTCGAAAATTTGAAAAATCAAAATGTAGCATTTTAAGTCGGTATATAGATTTTAAAGTTTTTAAAACGAATTTCTTTACAAGTATCGCATTTATTGTGTATTTCTTTACAAGTCTCGTATTTATTGTGTAATGTGCTATTTTACCGCTAAAAATGTGAAGCCGCGTGTTCACCTGTTAATTATAAAATTATACAATACACAAGTTTATTTAAATGTTTGAGAGCACGTGCTTGATTAAATCAAGACTGGACAATACTTAGATAATCGATCGATTTAAGGTGTGACACAATTTACATCCGGTAAAAGTTCAAACGGTTGGAACATTAATCAGAGGCGCTGACAGGGAAATTTTGACGATAGAATAGCAAAGATTTTGACAATTTTAAGGCCAAAATGCGGTGTTCTAACCTTTTAGAACACGTTAATGGAATAATTGTCAATCGAAATCAGTGACAATAAACTTTAAGGTATTCTCGTATAATGAATAGATTAGCAAGAACGCAGATTTATTTTGTTGTCAAACAAACGTATTAAAACGGCATATTTTAACACAAATCTCTCAATTAAATCGCAACATTTTAATTTTTTCACTGTGTAAGCATGAAAGGAAATTGAAAATCCACCGTGGTCAACACGGTGGGTCACGATATGTAGTGGACATAACACGATGTACCGCAGAATACCACCGTGGAGTATGGTGGTGAATTTCTGAATGAAAAAACCACGACCACGGTATATAGTGGGTAATATAAAAAACACGTTGTCACGTCTGTACCAGACAGTCATGTACTATTCATCAGCAACCTATATACCAAATATTGTCATCCTACCATGTGTAGTTACAGAGGAACTGTCGTAACCCAAAAACTTTAACATAGTCACTGGACCATGAAATTGAGGTCAAGGTCAGGTGACACCTACCAGACAGTCATGTACTAGTCATCAGCAACCTATACACCAAATATTGTCATCCTACCATGCATAGTTACAGAGGAACTGTCATAACCCAAAAACTTTAACGTAGTCGCTGGACCGTGAAATTGAGGTCAAGGTCAGGTGACACCTACCAGACAGTCATGTACTAGTCATCAGCAACCTATATACCAAATATTGTCATCCTACCATGCGTGGTTACAGAGGAACTGTCGTAACCCAAAAACTTTAACGTAGCCGCTGGACCGTGAAATTGAGGTCAAGGTCAGGTGACAGGTGACTGACTGGCAAGTACTCATCATAAGCTACCTCTGGACCAAATTTGATGGACCTAGGGCTTGGGCTTACAAAGATATGAAGCAAGATGTCAAGTGTTTACGCCGCCGCCGCCGCCGGATTCCCATACATATGTCTCGCCTCCAGCGACTTTCGTCGCAGGCGAGACAAAAATGAGTACACAAAATCAATGCAATTTTTATTTGTATTACAAATTTCATCAAAAGAAGTCTGTGCATATCAGTACTATCTATACAACACTTTTGTTAATGTATTATTATTGACAAGGTACACAACCCCACTGTTATCGAGGTGAAATCATTTAATTTCCTGTTAATTGGCATGGGGGTCATAAATATGTTGTTTTACACTTGGAAGAATAAATTTGTAACAACAAAATCTTTATACTTGTTGGAATTCAAGTCACAAAATTGATTTAGGAACAGTTCATCAATTTTCAAATGCTTTCCTCAAAGAAGAAAGTCTGAATGGGGCAAGCACAAAAAATTATTTGGGCAGATAAACTCATATATAAATATAAACTATGCTTTGTTAAACTACTTCTTACCTTTTTCTCTGTCTTTATAAGTCTAAGCACAGCATCATTGCAGTAACCATTCCTTGAAAAGTCTATCACTTTTATTTTACTTTCATCTTGGTTTTTTAGTACTTCCTAAAACATTAACATTAAAAAATGTTGATACTTATTTACTGTTTATTAAATATTCTCTTGTTTTCTTGGAGGAGTACATTATGAACATGCAGTGAGACTCAAACAATAATTACAGTGTCAGACAACTACCTTAACAACTTGGCCACCAAGGCCCCGGTTTTATTTGTCGATAAAATGGATATATCATAGAGATGTCCCCAAAATTGTTTTATACAAAAAACTGTTTACACTGGCTGAAACTAGTACAAAAACTGTTTACACTGGCTGAAACTAGTAGTGGTTGTAATAGGGTTTAATCAATATGTCACTTCCTGGTTTCCTGGTCTACAGCTGCATTCTCATAAACTCCAACATGGCTTGGAATCCAGAAAACACCTCTTTACCCAATCGTTATAGAATTATCAAGGGAAAGAAGACACAATAGCGAATCTGAACAGATAATTTATGTTCATCTGACATAGCGACACGGTTACAGAAATACTGACCTAATTCGAAAAATTTATCTGTCAAGTGCATGCATTTTGGCTGAAAAATTTCTTTACTTCATCAATCATAATTGTTTATTTAATTGGAAATATTAAACTCTGAATCATAATTGTTTAAAAGATTTAAAATATCTTGCCTTGAATTCTTTCAGTGGTATTTTTCCTCTGATTAAAGCCTCCTCTTGATCAAAGGTAAGCGTTTCCTCTGCCATCTCAAGTCTCTTATCTTATCATTGCTTTGCTTTCTTGCTATCACTATTTACTGAAACAAACCTGAAACAAAATCCAGCATTCAGGCCAGTTATATGGCTTAACAAGAGCTAACATTTGAGCTAGGCACAGGTAATGCATGTTTAGTGCTTGATTTTATGTCTCGTTTTTCATACTTTATGCTTCTTCATGCTTTTACAACTGTGCATACAAATATGTGCTCGTCTCATGTTTTGATTTTTATGTCATTTTAATTTTTTATGCCTTTATGCTTGTGCTTCCAAATATGTTTGATTTTATGACTTGTTTTAAATGTTTATGCTTTTATGGTTGTGCTTCCATATGTGCTTGTCTTGATTTTTATGTCTTGCTTTAAAGTTAATGGGCTTATTCTTTGAGTCGTATATTGTTAAATTATTGTGCCTTCTTCTACTTCTTTGTGACTACAGTAAAACTTCGGGATTACATACTGTTATACTGTTGTGCATGCATGATAAAAAAATTAAAAGTTTTATAAATATTTAGTTAATTAAGTGAAATAAAGTTTATTAATTGATTAAAACTTTGTACATAAGAAATAGGTTGAAATTACATAAATGTGGGGAAAACAGCTGGTGTAAGCTGTTCTCTAAAGATGTAGACCTGTGTATGATTCAATTACTTTTTGAGGCAGGATGTTCCACTGTATTATTGTTCTTGGAAAAAATGACCATTTGTATGTTTCTTTGTTACACTGCAAATACCTAAAATTTGTGCATGATGTTTTCTTGTCCTACTGTCGGATTGTGTTAGGATATCATTTGGTATCTCTATGTGGCAATGCACAACTTTATAAAACAAGACAAGTCTGGTTTTAAGACAGCGCTCGGCTAATGTAGGCCACTGCAGTGTTTGGATCATGTTTGTAACACTGCTAGTGTTGTGATAATTATTTACTACATGCGAGCTGCACGTCTTTGCACCATTTCTAGTTGGTGTTTTTATTCTTTTATATAAGGGTCCCAAAGGTACAGCTGTATTCTAGCTTGTGTCATACTAGTGCTTAATATGCTATTGACTTGATGTTTGCATTTGATATTTGTAGGTTTCTTTTTAAAAATCCAATAGCCTTGTATCGTTTGATGTTATATTATCATAGTGTTCGTTCCATTTTAAATTTGACTAGTGTTACTCCCAAATACTTTGCGGATGATACTGATTCTAGTGTGTGATTGTGAAGTATGTAATTATGTTGAAATTGTTGTTGTCTTTGTGAGATGGTTAGATTTGTTTATTTATCAGGATGGAAAGCCATAAGGCAATAAGCTTCCCATTGAGCTGAATCAGTGAATGCTGCAGTTTTTCCCAGTCCGATAGATTTTATTTCTTTGTATATAATACTATCGCCTTGCAATTTTGCTTATTCTGTTCGTGACTAATGTTATTTGTGTGATACTATGTATGTCGGTTTAAAAGCTCTGCAGAGGTTATGTTTTCTGTTACTTGTCTTGCCGACTTTAAAGCTTACTATCATGGTTAGACAGTCCTACTACTATCATGTGCAAGTCAAATCGGCACTAAGTCGGTTGGCACCTAAAGAAAAAGTCAAATCGGCACCGGAAAGTAGTTAATTCAGGTCTTATGTATAGTCAAATCGGCATTGGATTTCGACACCTGATAAATGATTTATACTTATTACAATAAAATTGTTTAAAAGGTAAATTTTAATACATGACATGTTGAAAATTATAATTTAAAATAAAATAATTACTAATTATTTATGTTGATTGGGGGATTCTTTGAAATTTACAACTGTTCAGTTTGATAAATAGTATATATTACTGTTATAATAACATCGATGATTCGACATTTAAATTCCTTTGAAAAAGTAACAAATTAATTTTTTGTTTATATAATTATATGGTTTGTTGTTGTAATAATGACCCTGAAAGTGTTTCATGATTGTTAACTAAATGATGTTTAAATTAAGATTTAAAGGCCAAAGCCCAAGCTGTTTAATAAGTGAGAAATTTGAGAAAAATGGAAAATATTAAATGAGATACTATCATTCAATCTATCAATAGTTCGTCCAAGACAGGAAGCTCTGCAGTGTTTGCAGAAGCAGAAGATATTCCCTTACAGCTATGGCTTGTTGCAGAGGGAAAATGAAGACGCCATAAAAAAAACAGAACCGTCAGGTTCAGCAAATTATTTTCAGTTTGTGGCAGCTATATAAGAACAACACCATCAGTGCCAGCTATTTTCTAAGGAAATGCGCATTGGTTTACGGACCTCCTGCACATAACGAGCATAATGCTGACATTAACTGTAACTTTAATATGATGAATTGAAATGATTTTTAAATCATTTAATATATTATTTTATCATTTTGAACTGTTCTTTGATTTTATAGTGCTGGTTGCATTTATATGTGATAGATTTTTAATGAAATAAAATAAACATTGTTATCTTTCAGTCGTTTTTGTTTATAACTGAACATATTATAATAAATTCAGAAAAAAACATAGGTGCCAAATCGACTATATCAGGTGCAGAATTAACCATACTGAGTGCCGAATTGACTATACTATACCATACTAAACTTTACCGTGTCAATCCGACGGGATTTTGTCTGTCAAAACGGAAAACTGCTACCGCATTTGGTCGAGTTTATGGTCCTTTTGTAAATCTTTTATTACACTTTTTGAAATCAACAATTATTTTCTACAGCTAAACGGCGTTGTGAAATGCGGCTGAATTTTTATTTTGAGACATCGATTTTCCATACTAAATTTTGACCTTGTTTTGAGCGGAAGTTTGTCCGAATACCATTGTACGTTACAAAAGCAGACGAACGTTTGTAAACAACATTAGACCCATTTAGAAACAAAAATGGCTGACTTCCTATGGAAATTCGATCTACCAACATGAAAATTCAGCCACATTTCACAACGCCGTTTAGCTGTGGAAAATAATTGTTGATTTCAAAAAGTGTAATAAAAGATTAACAAAAGGACTATAAACTCGATCAAACGCGGTAGCAATTTTAATTTTGACAGGCAAAATCCCATCGGAATGACACTGTAAAGTTTAGTATAAATGTTACGCCCCGCTGCGCTAGGTGTTTTGCTTGCATTTTATTATTATTCCATATTGTACCTTTGTAGTGTTAAAATCCAATTTAAAACATTTCTACATGATACCACATCATATTTTATATTATGCCTTTGTTGTTGACAAGTTCCAAATCGTCCTTGGCATTTGCTACGGGAATTTTACATAGGAACAGGGTTCGACATTAACGGCTGTCCGATCGCCCGGGACAGGTTAAAGTCTGGTTCGGACAAGTAAAACCTATCTTGTACGTGTCCGATCAGACAAGTAAAAAGTTTGGAACAATCTAAAAGACTAGTAATTTAAAAATCATAGTCCTGATTGCCTTGTTCATCTTTAAAAGCGATTTTGAAGTTGCCGTAGATCGTCGTTTAATTTTATAGCCATTTGGATCAGATATTGTTGTATTTCTGTCACCCCGTTATGTTTATCATGTTGACGCGCCATTTGTAAGCTGGTTCCTGCGTGACTTTTACAGTGTACATAAAGCGCAGTATAATATCACTTGAGAAAACCAGTAAAAAGAAAACACGAAAATATGACAAGTCTCCGGAGAGGATACGAAGTCGGTTACGGAGATTGCAAATACGATAATGATTACTGCAAAGATTCAAACATAATAAATTAATATTTTGGTAGTCACTTTAAAACAATCATTTTAATCTGTTTAAATATTTGTAATAGTGCATTTTTCTATTGAATACATAATAAATGTTACACAATTATGCCATTTTCAACTTCTAGTTCTTCTTCATTTGATAATTCAATGAACTTGTGTACTTACTCATGACAAAGAAACATTTATTTTATTGTACAGTTTTGTGACATTTGATTCATTTCATTGAAATGTGTGATATATTTTATGTTGTAAAAAGAAGACTGGAAAGTCTTATAAAACTGTTTGTTCTCTTCTTCCAATGATACTTTATCCCACTATAATTTTAACTACTTCTTCAGATTCAAATCAATTTTAAAAGATAATGGGTGACCTTGTGAAGGTTGTACGGCTTTTACGCCTTTGTACTGTATTTCTACAACAATAATCCTAATTTTTTTCTACCAGTAACTATAAGCATGTAACTTCTTAGCTTTCTCTTCAATCTGCTTACTTTATACAACAATATATTTTTAATGTCGAACCCTGAGGAAGTCAGCCATGTGAGTTTCTACAGGGACCTCGCGTTGTTTTCAAAAAGATCGTCTGCTTTCGTAACGTTCAGTGGTATTCGGACAAACCGCGAGGATTTTCCCGCTTTAACTGCAGACGATATTACCCGAAGGATTTCGAACAGACGACAATGGACTCTTCCAAACATACACTTCCGTTGTAATTTAGGTCAAACTTTACTATAGAAAATTGCTCTATCACATTGAAAAATACGCCACATTTCAAAACACTAAATAACTGTGGATAATAACGTGATGAATTCAATTTACACATTTATTGATCTACAAAATGAGCGTAAGCTGGACCATACGAGTAAGTAGTTTTCATTTGTCACGCAAAAACAATAACAAAAATACGTCAATATTTAGTATAAGTGCCGATTTAACCAGGTGCCGTTTTGACCAAGTGCCGCTCTGAATTGTATTCCTACTATCGGGCTATGCTAGACGACACTGACATGTTAGAATCAGTATTTCTATTATCAGAGTTTTATGGGGGCTTATTTACACTGCCTCTTCATTTGTCAGCACGCATGCTTATTTATACCTGATTGAGCAAAAAAATACATGTGTCTGCTTCTTCTGCCAAGTTTCTTGGCAACAACCTACACTTCCGGTTGAATCCTCTTTCCGATCATTATCAATGTCGGACAGTGCGCTTTCCGTTGAATCGATTCTAACAGCAGATTTCGACAAAATTTTCTTTTATTATAAATATTAATATGGGCCTATCCTAAACGCGAACATCGCATATTAGGGACTGGTTAGTAATTATTGAGGGTGGCATCAGTGCAAAATGCAATAGAACACTCGCTTTTTATGTCTGCATCAGGAACAATGGTTTAAGCAGTTGTTTTTCCCAAATTTTTTATGTTCTAATTTACTGTAGCAAATAAAATATATGAAAGACGATCTAGCATTGATTTGGTAGTCGATATATTCAATTCTTTACTCTGTTATTTTTAATTTTGTTCAACTAATCTTAAAACATAAATGAAAAAAAATGCAGTTGAAGATTTTTTTTTTTTTTGGGGGGGGGGGGGGGGGCATATGGGGGTCCATTAACAGGTTAACAATTTTTTTTTAATTTTTCCCCAAACAGGTAACAGTAAATTAAAAATATTGATAACAGATAACAGCAATTTACATGAGGAAACAGAAAACAGTGAGTTGAAAAAAAAAACAGGTTCAGCAGAATTTCATCGATTTCTCCCTTCTGACATGTTGACTCAAAAAATACACATGTAAAATTTTGGAAACTGTGTTACGCACACGCACATTATATAGGACTCAATTACATTAAAAAGGTAGTGAATAAAATAATTTAACGGATGACAGAGAAATAATCTTTAAAACAGTTAACAATGTTCTGACTATTAACAACAACAGGGTTTTTATTTTCATTATAACAGTTAACAACCACAATGTCAATTTTTTAAGAAAACAGTTATAATTAACAGTTCCTTTATTAAAAAAGAGTTAACAGACGTGAAAAAATGCCCAAAACACGTTATAAGGAGAAGATCACGCCACCCCCTTCATATTACAGTGATAAAATAACCCTTTATGACAAAAAGTTCTTAAAAAATAGACCGTTTTCATATATATAGAGAGTATTGATTTAGCTGTCGTTTAGTGCCAAAATTGTATGTTTATCTAATTGCATTAACCATATGAATTAAACTGCATATTCAAAGAAAGTATCGATACGATTTAAACCAGTTCAATGATACGATTAAATTAAGTAATATGATAAGATGGTTTCGTTTGTTTGAATATTGCATAACGCCACTTTCAGCAATTTTTCGTCTATATCATGGCGTCCAGTTTTAATTGGGGAGGAAGCCGGAGTACCCGGAGAAAAACCCCGAACTGCGGTAGGTTTAATGGTGCTGATCCAAAAGGTTTTTGACGTATTCGTTCTTAAGTAGATTTGTCATATGTACTCTACTTCCCTATTTACATTTTCGGTATGTGATTTTGTTTTATTTAGATTAGATCGTTATGCAGACTTTTTAGCTTTGCCAAATTGTTCCACTTCTTCTAATGACACGTTCTGATTCTTATCACCAATGAGATCTAAATGTATTTCAGGTAGTACGTCTCTAACTATTGTGTCTGTGTAATTTACATCAGCGCTGCAAGCTGGAAACTTTATTAGAAATTTGCAAACACTTTCCTGTCCTCTAAGTCGTGCACAGAAACGGCGTACAGACTCATCAACATTTAACGCATGTTGTGCAGGGTCACTAGGCTACCATGGTGTTTTCCTCTCGAACTGCCAGTTTTTTATTGCTGCCATCACTTCTACTTTCGAATTTGTTCCTCGCTGCATTCTAAAAGCTGTATCTCAGTTGCGTCTACATAGACAGACGATCAAGATTGGAAATATGCCCTTTCTTCACTTGTTCCCGCTGTCGATATTGTGAGTCTTTTAACTTTTTCTACTTTGGCAGCCTGTCCAGGAGCGTGTGTAGTGCAATGAGGCTTATGAGTGCGGCTACGATTGCGGCCTCAAGGTCGTCCGCAAACGTAATCACAGCCTGGTATTGGACATCCTACTGCTGGCATTATGGTCAGTTTTAAGGAAATTATGTCTTTCACAAATATACTGTTATCTTGAATCTCTGGCCGTGGTCATAAATAAGAACTAGGTCCATTTATTCATATATGTCTTTATTATGATGAACAATGACCACGGTCAATCTGAAATGAACATAAAACATATTAAAGATAAATGACTAAGCTAATGATAACTGAACAATGTATAAGTCCATGTTTATAATCCACTAATAAATAGCTAGCAGTCCATCTAATACCGTTTGGCCATATTTATACCTGATATACTCTGCAAAAAAACGCATAATGGATTTTGTAAAATTGTTTCAATTGGAAAAAATACAGTCCATTCCTTGGAAATAATGAATCAAAATTAGTTTACCATCATTAAGAATACTTCCGGTCACGTTAAGTTGGTACTGTGTATATGTCTACCTCGAGCTGCAAATACTGCTCTGCATCTCGGCATAGAGTCAATCAATGTTCTTAACGTTATTACGTGGAATAATTTGACATTCGTATTGCAACATTGGGTGGAGCTGATCGAGGTTCTGATGCGAAGGTTGAGCTGGCCCACACTTTATCCAGGTGGTCCTACAATTGTTCAATCGGATTCAATTCCGATGATTTGTAAGTCAATGGTAGCACATAAATGTTATTCTGCTCAGGATTGCCTTTTGTGAAGCGTGATGTGTGAGGCTTGGCCTTGCTGTTTTGGAATAACTAGCTCCTTCTGTCGGTCAGTCGCATTAGATGAGGCTGGAGAATTTCATCTCTGTACCTTTGAGTGTAAAATTACCTGGTCCATGTACCAGCTACATCCACCGAAACTTTCCATTTCTTAGATACATGAGGACGAAAAACGTTCATTTCTGCACTGGTATACACGTATTCACGGATTGTCTCGGGGCCTCGGTGGCCGAGTGGTCAAGGTAGTTCGTCTACTATTGATCACGTGGTCTGTCAACACTGAGATTGCGGGTTCGATTCTCACTGCGGGCAGGGTGTACTCGACTCGAATCTTAATTGACAAGGATTGCCAGTTTTCCTACCGCAGGTCGGGGGTTTTCTCCGGGTACTCCGGCTTCCTACCCCAATAAAAACTGGACGCCATGATATAGCTGAAAAATTGCTGAAAGTGGCGTAAAACACCATCAAACAAACAAACAAACAAACGGATTGTCTCATAACGTTGTAGCAGAAAACAGGACTAGTTGCTGAACCATATTCTAGGCCAGGGGCAGAATGTCCGTCCTCTCAAACTGTTGACTAGCGGACTCGTTCTATTCTGTTTAACGGTGTCAAAAGTGCTCTAAAATACTGCTCATTGAGTCTAATGCAATATTTTCGAACTCGGACTCGGACTTTTCCGATCTGATTCTTCTCAATCCAGGTATTCCAGTTAATATAACAGTTAGTGGTTGGTTTATTTTCTAAAAAAACAGTTAACAGTAGTGTAAAAACTGCTAAAACACTAGCAGAAAAGAGATCTTGCCCCCCCCCCCCAACCTTTTTGAAAGCAGCAAACCTCGTCCTTTAACTACACTTTCTACTACATTTAATACATAGTTCCCGGGAAAATGTAAGCCAAATTTCAAGCGATATATTTAAGTCGATTGATAGGTGTTATAACTGCGGTGTGCGAGTTGGTGAGACAGACAATACAAACAATGTCTATCCAATGATGTATACACTGTAAAAAATGTGTTTAGAGTCTAAACATAAACCTAAACGCCTTTTGTGTTCTCACTTGAGCACATGTTTAACCCTAAACATGTTTAGGTTTGCATAGATGTTTAGGGTTAGAACATGTTTAACCCTAAACATGTTTAGGTCTTAGCTGGTGTTTAGATTGAGAACATGTTTAACCCTAAACATGTTCTACTTGCAATTCCTGGGTTTTTCCTCCTGTATAGTCATTCTCTGCTTCAATGTCAAACTACTAGTAGTTTACAGAATGTTCAGCAAATTGTTTGAGTACCCTCATTTAATATTTGGAGAATTTACGATTACTCTTCATACAGATCCAAACATACTGGCTAAAATGTTAAAAAAAGGCAACACAAAAATTATATTGGGTCTTATATTTTATTTTTAAATGTACATGTATAAGTTTTCAAGCATGTAAATTTCTGCAATACAACAAATCTATTAAAGTTAAACATAAGATTAGAAAAAGAATTTATTCTAAAAAAGAATGTATCAAAAACACTATGTATATATGCCATCATATATGCATTTTTTGAGAATCAAACATGGGTTACAATGTCTTATTCCTGCATGTTCCCACAAATGATAAGTTTAACTGTATAATTAAACAATACTTTCAAGACAGATGATAAAAAATGAAAATCCAGACTTTGGTGAACATATCATCAAGAAAGTAAAACTGTCTAATTTAAATCTAATTTAAACAGAATCATGAAATGTTAACCTCTACAACATACATATTTTTTTACACATTAAAGGCTATTCCAGTAAAAAGATCTGGCCCTGGGATATCAAAGAAAAAATTAAAGCCATGGTGAGATTACCAATAACTAAATAAATTCCAAGGTGGTGCTCATAAACAAAACCAAGACAGGAGTTGCTTTTTACCAGGCAAGCTCTTAACAATGAACATGGCAATATAACAATAAAGGTGAAAAAATATTTGTAGTTAACAAATCCTTGCACACACTTTAAATGGGTAAAACATAACTCATTAACACCCATTACAATATAAAAAGTGAGATTCACACATCAAATCATAAAGTTCATACTTGTGAAAATGTTACAGCAAATATAAACCATACAGTAATAAAATATATTCATTTGGTAATAAATATATTAATTAAAATTTTTTTTTAAAGAAATTTGATTTGTGTAAACCCCATGACATGACATGCCGTATTATGAGGTTAATTCTTAAAAAACGGCTGATTAGAAAAGTGATATTGCAAATTAAATTTTAAAAAATGATATTGCAGTTATTTTTAAATTTCTTTAAATAATAATAAATTCTCCTTTCGCAAATTTTTAGCAGCCATTCAGAATTCATTTGTATCTATTTCCAGTTTGAAAGTTGTTATCTTCGGTCAGTTTAAAATAATGGAGCGTTTTAAAATTTCAAAAAGTTTAATTTTTTGTATTTGTTTATTGAATTAATATATATTTTTATATTTTTAGCCGATTTTGAAATGAAATGTGAAATTTTGGTTCTTAAGACAACAAACCGTCAAAACAATCGTATCAAAAGAAACATTTAACTAAATTTCTTTAAATATATACAGATAAAAACTTGCAATTAAAAATACATGTATAACAACTGTAGCATTTAAATATCACTCTGAGTATGGTCTATACGAAAAATAGTGACCTAATTTAAAGTCAAAACTTGTATGTTGTACATGACTCAAGTTCAGCACCAATTGTTGTCCTCCTCACTTCTGTCTGATGATTGTTCTTTTGTTTTAAACTTTATCAAGCATCTCTATGGAAATGTGAACTGTCTTTCAGTAGTGCGATTTGTTGAACCCTATAGCTGGTGGCACTAAGGACAAGAGAGATCCAGAACGAAGAAAAGTATAAGAACTTTTATGTTGTTTATATCGATTCAATACACATAAATGGTGTTAATTTTTGTGTCTGTTTCTTACAATCACAAAACAAGGTGTTGTCGTCTTCACAGTGCTTGGGTTAGTTGCCTAAAAGAGAATAAAAAATATTTAAAGCATACAAAACAAGCCAGATACATAAAAAACTAACAACAAAATGCAAGCAAACTTTTATCAGCATCTTTGTTATTATCCTTGATCAAAATATTAATGATATTTACAGAAAAAGGAATTTAACATAAGGAGGGAGACTAAAGAAGGGAAATATTGTTACAAATGAAAACAAAAACAGTGTTCAATCTAGAGCGCGCCATTCCCGCATTTTTTGATGAATTGACGCGCTTAAAAAAACTCCTGGGTCATTACTGGCGCAACTTAATTTTTCATTGCTTTGAGAAATTCCCCATAGTCAACAGCTTTGAGAAAGTCCCTTCAAAATATACCGGAAATTTAACTGTTGTCTCGGCCCTAAGTACGCTTTTTATCATGTACAATTACAATTTAGCAAGCGTCTAAATCACGTAGACAATATATTATCGATTTTTTTTATACATTGTTGTTCATGCTTCAAGATGAAGCGTATTTATTCATATTTTACTCCCATTGGAGATAAACGTGCAAAAACGGATGAAAATCAAAATGAAGCGGGTACGGCGCCGACAGAGAATGCGAACAAAGAAGCTGAAACAGAACAATCGGCGACACGGACTGCATCAAGCTCTCAGTCAACATCGAATCCTATCGGTGTCACACACAAATTTCAGGATGGATGGTTATCTGATATTAAATATAAAGATTGGCTTAATTTTGATAAAGATAAACACCACATGACATGTTCCATCTGCATAAAAACTAATAAAAGAAATCCCTTCACTACCGGTTGCTGTAATCTTAGAACGTCCACTTTAACGAGGCATATTAACACTCGTTGAAGTCGAAGTTCTAAAATTACAGCAACCGGTAGTGAAGGGATTTTGTTTTAGCAAACTGAATCATAAGCCTTCACTTTTTGTCCGGTTGTCATGTCTCTATATTGGTTTTATTGACCCCTAGTTATAAATTCTGGCCCCCTATGGTAAGTTATTAGGGCCGTCATGATCCCCTTAGGCCAAATTCTAGATTGAACACTGAAAAAAAGAACCATTCTTACTTGCACTTCTGTAATTAATGGAAAATCTTTTTTTCTTGTATCCATTTCTTGCTTCATCAGTCTCAAAAGCTCTTTATGTTCATCCCGCCAATTCTTTGTCCTCAGCCTCTAAAAATATATGAAATCTAATACGAATACGGTTTAAACACTAAAAAAACTTGTTTTCATTCTTTATCAATGTTCCAATAATCAACCCATATCTTGTTTTTCTATGCAAGAAATGCAAATTTATTTTTTTTAAAGCCAGTAAAAAGAATACACTTTAAAAAAACAAAATGTAAAATAGATAAAATCAATTCTATCAATGTCATGAATTGATGTCAGAATGTACTGTAAAAGGAAGCTGCACATTATTTAATAAAACATGACATACATGTTAACTTTTTTCTTCAAGTCAATGAGTGAATGTATTTGAGCAAATGCACTTGTGTAAAAGTTACCCCCCCCCCCCCACTGTTATGTGCAGTTAATTTCTTAATACGGTGCATGTTCTTGTCATACATACATATTGCTTTATTGTATGTTATGTGGTATTATACTTTCATTTCGTGTACTGCAAGCCGATAAATAGCCGGGGCACATTATGTTAATATGTTTGTATGTTAATATAAGTTTGTTTCAATGACATTCAGATTCTGACAGCATTTAATTGATAATACAAACCTTCTAAGGCAGTAATCGATGAAGTACTGAAGGAATTCTCAGCAAAAAGCTGGATTATTTCCGGTGCTGAAGTTTCATCACGGATTTTGTATGTAATAGTAATTCTTTCAACAACGTCCATTTTGGCGGCTACTTCAAACAAAGAAAACTATTGCGCCATCTATCGGGGAGATAACTCGACACTTTTCTGGATCGTGAAATTTTTATTTTTTATACAGGATCGTATAAATATAGTTATACTAGTCCCTGATTTATACATACGTGTAGAAATTAAAATGTTGTGCGTGTTCTGGTTGATACGACTGGGACTAATATAGGCAATCTAATTAAAATTATATCTTTACTCACTTGCTCCCCCTTTTTTGTTATTGTCATTGTGTGTTTAATTTTAATTAGATTGAGGTTCTTGGATACTTAATATGGACAAAACTTGACATATCGCCAGTAGCGGGTTTAAAAGGAAAAGGGGGCACGTTACGTTGTGAGAAAGAGAGAGGGAATGGGAATGGGTGGGGGGGGGGGCCTTCACTACCGGGACCCGACCCATCTCTTCAGGAATGAGATATTTCAAACGTAGATATCTATTCTGCTATAGAAACAATAAAAGCCTTACACACACGAGTAAAGTTAATCAAAGAACGTTTACCGATAAATTTACAAGCCGGCATATGTGTGTAATTCATTATGTTCTAAACCTAAACATGTTAAGGAGAAACATCACACTTTAATGAAAAATGAAAATTATGTGTTCTAACCCTAAACATGTACGAAACTTAAGTGTTCTAACTCTAAACATGTTTAAAATCCTAAATATATTTATCAAAATTAAGCCAATCTTTATATTTAATATCAGATAACCATCCATCCTGAAATTTGTGTGTGACACCGATAGGATTCGATGTTGACTGAGAGCTTGATGCAGTCCGTGTCGCCGATTGTTCTGTTTCAGCTTCTTTGTTCGCATTCTCTGTCGGCGCCGTACCCGCTTCATTTTGATTTTCATCCGTTTTTATATCTAGAATGTCAGTCTGTTTGTGCTTTTAATGTTTTATTTATAAACTGCTTTATGTCATATATCTGTAATGTCTTTGCCAATGCTTTCTGTATTGCTTTGTACTTTTAAGCTTAGCTTTAGTCTGCATATATAGTGCTTTCTTTTATTGCTTTGAACCTGCATTAGTGCTAGCTGCATTTTGTTCTTTTACATAGCTTTCTTGCTCTATCTTTTTAACATGTGTTACCTTCATGATCAGCAATTGTCTTATGTGTTTTGATAGTATTTATTTTAACTTATAATGCATGTCTTGTACCTCTGTTTGTGTCAGTCTATGTCTCTGTATTGTACTGTATGTTTATTAAGTAGCCTGTGTCAGCCTATGTATTGTATTCTATTCGGTATGTTTGTTACATGTAGTTGTTATTTCTGTCGGTTTTAAAAGCTCTACAGTTTGTTGTTACAGATGTCACCGACTTTAAATAAAATTTAACTGTCTTGACTTGAAGTGTATTCAGAAGTTACCAAAAATCAGAAAACTAATTGCAAGATCTTGACAAATATTTATACAATCTAATTAAAATTAAATCTTTCACTTGCTCCCCCCTTTTTGTTATAGGTCGCTGCGTTGCAAGGGGGGAGCAAGTGAAAGATTTAATTTTAATTAGATTGATATTTATACAATAAACTTTTTCGTACTTAAAGATTACCATTAGCGTCATATTCGAGGTGTAATTCATACTTCGTCAACCAGGCAATTCGCGGCCTACATGATTTTTTGTCCTCCATTAATTCAAATTCTGTATTGCAAATTACGTGAAATTACAGCCATATGGGTCAAAACAACATTATAACCGATTATAAACAAAAACATTAGCACACAAATACAAACATACTCAAAGTACAATTATTATTTCTATTATGACTAGAAATGTAGTACATTTTAACCGATTTGGACCCTATTTTCGCATTTCAAATGATCGTTTAATAAAGTCCTTCAGAGGCACATCCTCACAAGTCAGGGTTTCTGTGTCCACATGTTCGTGGACACTTACAGTGGACATAGAAACCCTGACTTGTGAGGATGTCAGAGGCGTAGCATCGCATTTGATATTGGTACCTGCCGTACCGGCTGCTACGCCTATGTATTTGAGATGAGAGGAGAGTCAAAAAAGACACCAATAAAAATAGAAATATATGACTTTACCTGCCGTACCGGCTACTACCCCAATGTTAACATAAGTTAAATGTTCTGATTTTGGGCAGAGGATATATTTTACTTTTTCATCTATATTTGAAATTTACTAAATAGTCTTCATTTTTTCATGTCTGTTTTCAGTTTACTAAATAAGTAAAGTTTAGATTCATTATTTAAATTATTTAATTTAGTTTTGATCTTATTGGTATAATATTCAGAAATTATTTTTTTTAATTGTTTTCCAAGTATAGTATATATTAATAATGAAGGTTGTGTGGTGGCGAGATAAATAATAAGAGTAGTAATAAAGGTCATGTACGCCACAAGGTTAAAAGGTAAAATCGAAAAGACAAATAAAAATAAAAATTAAAAATCAAACAACAATAAAGATGGGCCCGAGCTTTCGGTTCAAAGACCTTCTTCAGGGAAAGAGGGAGACAAAGAGCAACACATCCGTATAGGACAAGGAAAGAGAGTAGACTAAATGACAAATGGCGGATAGCTGTGATCGGACACGCACATAGACATAACCAGAAAAATTTCTGTTTGTTGTACTTGACCTAACAAAAGGTCTTGAACTTTCTAAATTACATTCATTAGTAATTCCAAAAAACAAAAGTGGACACTCATAAAAAAGTGTTTTTTACATTCATCCCAAACGGATGGCTAGATCCCAGGAACTTAATAATCCTCTGTTCCAAAGATTGTCGTTGTTTTTCGCCCATGCTAGTTTCCATAAGAGCGGTGACATGCATATCCGAAATATGATGGTCTAGCTGTCTAAAGTGGCGACCCACCGGACAGTCACCACCTTCCGGACACTCCGCAAAACGGTCATCCAGTCTACGGTAGGTCTCACCGATATACAGCATCGAACATCTTTTGCACTGAATGGCATAAATTAAATTTTCGGATATGCAGGTAAATCCGCTCCTAAGGGTAAATGTGTTACTTGGGCCCTTAACTTCGTCCGTCTGCCAAGTAAATTGGCAGGTGGAACACCATGGTCGCTCACACTTCTTGGTGCCAAAATAGTTGGCGACTAGTAGCGCTTTTCAAGGAGCTGGTGACAAGGTGTTGTCTCAGACTTTTTCCCTTCCTAAAGGCCATTACAGGGGGCGAGTCAAACACTGCTGCCATATGGGGTCTATGTCACTGGTCCGACAGTTCGTTAGTCCGACAGTTCGCTAGTCCGACAGTTCGTTAGTCCGACAGTTCGCTGGTCCGACAGTTCGTTAGTTCGACAGTTCGATAGTCCGACAGTTCGTTAGTCCGACAGTTCGATAATCCGACAACTAGAATTAACTGGACACCTGTTTTACTTGTGATAACCAAATCCATCCTCTTCTCAGAGTAATAGACACCCTCAACGTCGTTGGCGTACAGAGCGTAGAGCAAATCTGCAGACAAATGTCTTCGATCTTGACGATGAGGTACCGAATATCCGTATACTGCACGAAAATGAACATACCCACGAGGACGATATTGTAATAGATCAGGACAAAACACTTCACACTTTGCGCAAAAACATCAGACAGGATCCAAGTGTTCCCTTGAAGCGTGTTTATGATAACGCTGCCAGAAACTACGCTAGAGGAGGGGGAGATGTTGAACACATACCGGAATTCCATAGAGTCCGGTCGTCTATGACCCGCGCCCGACTATAACATGTACCTCAAGTGCCGCTTACAATAGATGATGTTTCAATACACGGAACGTGGAAACGAAAATGGTCTGAAGAAAAATTTCTCTAGTACAAAGACAATGAATGGGGAGTCCTTATATATGCAACAGAAGATAATTTGAAAAACTTACAACAGTGCCACGAAATCTATTGTGATGGGACTTTTAGAACATGTCCAAGACCTTATCAGCAGTATTTTACCATACATGGAATGTATACAAATCGTGTTCTGTGTTTTGTTAACTGCCTGATGGTTAGTAGAACAATTGCAGATTACAGACACGTCTTTCAAGATTCGGGAAGTTACTAACCACAGATGGAGACCTAGAGTTGTGTGCGACTTTGAGCAAGCCATAATAACGGCAGTCGAGACAGAACTACCGAGAGCACAAATAAGCGGGTGCTATTTCCATTTCAACCAGAATTTGTGGAGAAAAGTGCAAAATTTAGGCTTAGCCACAGAGTTCCGTCAGAACCAAAGATTGAAAAAAGTCATTCGAAAGGTGATGGCCATTGGATATCTACCCCTGGCTGTAGTGCGTCAGAATTTCCGACTGCTGAGAACATCTAGGAATACTGTTCGATTGTGTAGACGTTTTCCGGAGTTGACCGATTTCCTGGACTTCTTTGAGAACAACTACCTGCACGCCAATGGAATGTTCCCTCCCAGATGTGGAATGTCTATGACAGAGACATAAACAACAGAACAAATAACTACGTTGAAAGAAAGTTTATTGTATAGTAAAAATCGGACCCACTCCATTTTGTGGCAATGTCCCGTAATTGTCCCCCGCCGCAACTAGGAGCGGGGTCATAGAAATGCCGGGCGTCCGTCCGTCCGTGCGTGCGTTCGTCACATTTTTTTTCGTAACAGATTTCTCAGCTTCTATTATTCTAGGCTTTCGATATTTTGTAAGCAGCTTCTTGTTATTTTAGTTATTACAAAATGTCCTGAATACACGAGAATTGGTGTAAAACGTTTTGTTACTCTCGCCCCAATGGCCTAACTTCTGCCTGAACTAACAACCAATAAAAATAAAAACTCATGGCAGTTGGAATTTCCGCAGCAACATTTTAATATAAAGTTGAAAATTTTCGTTTTTATTTCGGCTCCATGTATTTAGTGTTACGTTTAATAGTACGTGTATTATATAAATATATTGCTCTCAGAAGGTTTATATTTTACTATCTGAGTGAGTGATCGAGTTGATGTTTTACGCCTTAGCAACACTATATAAAATATATAAGGGATATTTTACAATCAGAGAAACAATGTAAATTAGTATGGCGTGAACTAATATGATCATAAATTTGAAAAAAAAGCATAATAACTGCATATATTTTTCACAGGCTATCACAGAATGTGGAACAATGTTGTGGCAGTGCGTCACCCCTCACTATGGACATTCATTAGATGTCTGAAGGACCAACAGGCCACGCTGAGAATACTGTGTAGGCTACTGACAACGGAGAACCGGCACCGAAACGGAAGAAAAAGTGGAGGGACCTAGCAGAGAGAATAACTAGACTACAGCAGGACTATGACCAGGAGGTGCGGATTTTAGACCAATATTGGAATGCTGTGTGCTATGGCATCGTTCAGTTTTGACTTTAACGTTTGAAACTTGTGTCTAAGAATAAATGTTACATTTAATTAGGAATAATATGTAATAATAAAGTAATTATAAATAAAAGCCTATAATCTTTTTCTGATCTCCCATGGGGGGGGGGGGGGGGGTCAAACTTGTTGAGTACAGTTTAACAGTTGATGTGATTTAACGACGAGTTACACATTTCCACTCGCAATTAGAACTACCTGAATCGTTTAAAGTATAACGTATTTTATTTCAAAGCTTAACTTTTTTCGCCATTTACTCCTTGTAGTTTTTTTCTATACTTCTCGGCAGTTGAACAGCGAAGCAAAACAAAGTTGTTGCTTTACAAGGCTTAGATTGATGAAACTTGGTATACATGTATGTAGTGTAGCTTTGCATAGTTGCATTAACATCTTTTTGACTTTGACATTTTGAAATGTAAACCTAGAGCACTTGTATATCGTAGGAGCTATTAGTCTTGTTAGTGAAACTTGGTATGTGTATCCATCAGTGCTAGACCATTACAGATGCGCCCTTATCGTTTGGCTTTGAATTTCTGGTTGATCGACTTTGACAATTATAGAAACGATACAAGTTCAAGTCTGAAATTTCTCTCAAAATGGCCTACTGAAAATTAATGAATATACAGGCTCCCTCACAAGGAATTAAATTTCAAGATCTGTTCGTTTTGCATTTCAACAATGTTGCAATATTAAAACTAACAACGGGTAAAAGAACAAAAAAGGCAGAATGTATTTAAACAGGAAGTAGGTGACCTAGGCCCTGCGACACAAAACATTAAAAAATATTGAAAGTCTGAGAATATTCTCAACTCACATATAGTTAGTAGGGGCTTAAATCGAATCCAATATCTTAAAAGTCCACAATGGAAAACAGACAGCATGCATGTGACCTATGGACTATTCTGGTGCTATGCAGAAACCATAAGAAGTTGCTGTGGAAACTGTTAAGAAAATATTTTCCATCCTCGCCCACTGCTCGACTTTTATCATTTTATTACCCGGATTTTCATTTCACAAAACCCAATGCAAAAATAAATACACAATAAACACATTACCATAACAAAATCATCTAAGAACAACACGAAATATTACCCCATTAATATAAGGTACCAAAGCGGTATAAAAAACGAGTGATCTAGTTATGCTGTATGTGCATATTTCAAGGAGTAACCTCTTTCCAGCAGCATTTGAATCAAAACATTGGAAGGTCAAAAACCAAAAGTATTGAAAGAAAAGTACACGCAGAGACATATAATTATGTAATTATATGTCTCTTATACACGTAACCAAAACGATCGAACAGGGATAATTCAAATTCAATTAAAATATGCCTATTTCCTATTCAAAGGGCCAAACACAGGGATAAATAACAAACACAACACATTAATTCAGAATGGTTAAATTCATATGCATATGTAACTAGATATAAACATGGTTGAGAGAGCCAGTCGAACTATATGAAAAATGATTCCATGTATATACGATAAAAGAATAGTTCATTGACATGGGGTACTGTAAAAGACCCACAAAAACACGGTTTGCATGTATATATTTAATTCTAAACAAATTTATCGCTGGATGCCCAAGCAAAAAAATACATATACAAATAGGTTACGATACTCAATTATCTTCCCTCGACTCAATTCCTACCCTTGATTCTAGCGTCCTCACTGTTTGAACAGTCCCACTTGCAACTGGTTCCCGCCCCTCAATTTTCGAGTCCGGTTTCCTCTACACATAGGCTTCCCGAATGTTTTCAACAAACATGAACGATAACGACACAGCTACTGAACGATGATGGTAAATCTCAAATATCAAAAACAGTAGACAAATATATGACAACGTGAAACCAGACAATGAAAAAAATCTCCATGTTCCGCTGGACTATCGAACTGTCGGACTATCGAACCGTCGGACTAACGACCTGTCGTACTATCGAACCGTCGGACTAACGACCTGTCCTACTAACGAACTGTCGGACCAACGGACTGTCGGACTATCGATCGGACCCCGTCATATGTTGGTCCTCCAAAACAATGGAGTGAAAATTATTTAACCATGTGGCGTACATAACCTTTATTACTATAGTATATATTCCCTCGGTGTGTATACCTTTATTGACATTATATGCTTCTTTTAATAAGGGGTTTATTTTTACTGAATTCTACTATAATATAAGATTAATAATTTTGCCGCGTATGTAATTTTGACAATTTTTAAAAAGGAGTTAACCCCCTTAAAGTAAATATTGCGGCAAAACGTCATCAAACTATGCGAACATACGTATTTCGCATACAAATGTCAAACAATGGCAGACTTCGATACAATATACGAAGAAAACGATGAAGAACCACCTGCCCCAGTCGAATTAATCGTGAACTTACCCGATCCAATTGTGATAAGAGGGGCTGGAAATGTAACAATGTACGACTTTTATTTCAGGTTTTGTTCTAAAGAACATAAAGGAAACGTTAAATATAAGAACACGTTGTTTGATTTCAATTTGTTTGTGTCCACAGTAATTGAGTAAAAAATGAATGGCAACCTACAATACAAATATCTCAACAAATTCCTATTCAATGCACCATCATTTCCTGTATCCCAGTCAGCATGCTGACGTTGGGCCAACGTTGGCAAATTGTTGTACGGTTGGTTATTGGTTGGCGTTGGCATTGCAACGTTGGGCCAACGTTGGCCCAACTATACTTGGACTTTAGCAATTGAGAGGTATAATGTATCGTCGAAAGGCCAACATAGATCCAATGTTGGGCAGACATTTGGAACTTTTCCTTCGTTTTTTATTCTACAGTTTGTTTCCTAACACAGTAGCAACATTGGATTTAAAGACACAGATGTTTTTTTATTTTATTTATTCTGTTTTATTGTTTTTTTTTCTACAGTGGTTTATATGTTGTTCCAACGTTGGGCCAACGTTGGTACAACTATGGCACGTTATGGAATAAAAACAAAAATATTGTTTGGGTTTAAATTAAAATCCGAATTAAAAGTTTATAAAATTTTTAGTTTATAAGGAAAGTCTTTATTTATTTCAATTGAATAAATCTCATACTGTTGCAATGACATGTGTGTAATGAGTTTTTATTACTTGCTCCGTTATTCATAAATATAATAATTTTTTTTTTTTTTTTCATTTTTTGATTAAAATTTCAAATTGAGTAATATTTCTATTTGTCAAAATTTAATTTTTTTATATCTGTTTGAAACTTTATGTGATTGCCTGTACTACTCGGCCTTAAATTTGAGGAATGTGAGGGATTGTAATGACCTATGACCTTATCTGTAATCTAACATCGCTGGATTTCCCGCGTCTATAGCTGCAGTGCTTTTTAGAACTTTAAAAGTTAAATCATGTAAGTAAATTTAGTTTATTATAGAATGTAATTTTCACTTATTGCTGTGGGTAAAATTTTCATTGTTTATTTCCAATAATCAGTTGTACAAATTAATACACATCATTACTTCATTTTTAAATTATCAGTCGTACTAGTAAATGAAAATAAATGCTGACAAAAAACTTCCTACTGTCTTTAAAGTATCTGTTTGTAATCTGGGACTAGTATAGGTTCCTGTTTTAATGCTCATATTTTTAAGAGTAATACATTTTTAATCTTTCAAATTTCATAATGCATTAAATATAGTTAATGTAAATGTTTCCTTTCTCCAGTAATTAGGTCACCTTCCAAATGTGTGAAGAGTTTTATCTGCAGATTGTTGATTAATTACTACAGTATACACATCTCACACAAATCACACCCATATTATACATGGTATAGAATTACCATATTTCCTGGGAAGATTTTAACAACTAGGATTTAATGTCATTATAAATAGTGTAATATATTCCCACCGTCTAAAACGTGGATATTAAGTATACCATTTCTTATTTTCATTGTTATGCCTGATGTTTAGTGCAATTACTATGTGTTTCAGGTCTTGAAGGATTTAAACAAACATATATACAGATACTATCAAAAATACTTGAAAACAGTGGAGCTGTGAAGCTGAACAGCTTGACTCAGAAAAGGGAGTCAAAAATACCGTTTTCGTCATTGTGGTTAAAAGATGTTTTACTTTGTAAGTAGTAGCTAATTTAATATTACTAAATTAGTTTGTTATGATCTCAATTTAGTACAAAAACGTGTACATAAATACTGTAAGGCATTTAACAGTTATGTTAAATTTTGGTCAACTCAATACTGTTATATTAAGTACTTCGTGGCCCTTTAATTTTTAAAATTAAGTGATTTTAAAGTAACGCCAAATTTGTTTTTTCCAACAGAAACGGAGACAGAACAGAATATGTAGCCATGATACAGACAAAGAAATAGAAGATATTTAATTGAAAAGACAGAAATGGTGGTAGAAAAAGAAATGCATCGGACAGAAATGATGGTAGAAAAAAGAAATGAAAGACAAACTGCAACAAATAAACAGGAGTGAATAAACTCTGGACATCAATGATATATTTATAAAGTATGAAGAAAACATAGTGTGTTCAGTGTTAATTGATTTGTCCATAGAACTATGTCTATCCAAGGATTTATACTTTTACAAGGATTTTTAATTACTAACTTATAAGTGGACAAAATCTTTAGGACCATTAAGTTCGTTTATAAAGCTGTACATAGTGGATAAATAAAGAACGTCTGCCTCTAATTGGGTTTTGTTTGGTACATAGTTGATCTATGGTTGGTATCTAGTCTGCTATATTTTGATATAGCTGGACCAATGTTGGTGGTTAGATGTAACGTTGTTGGCCCAACGTTGGCAGATAGATATGACGACATTGGCCCAACATCGGCTCTCGGTTGGCAGACAGATATGACGATGTTGGCCCAACGTTGGCTATCAATTGGCTGACAGTTATTACGACGTTGGCCCAACGTTGGCTCTCAGTTGGCAGTTAACTATGACGACGTTGGCCCAACATAAAACCAACATGTTGGCCCAACGTTGGCACACTTTGCACTTATAACGTTGGCCCAACATTGTTTTCCGACGGTGGCCCAACGTAATAGGTAGTGGATTGCCTGTCCCACCCCTTAAAAACCCCAATGTACAGAGTATACACGAAAAAGTAGCCTCAGATTTTCAGTGGTACAGATGTTGATAAATATGGCATGAAATGCGAACCAAATTGAAGCGTAAATTATAAATAACATATTTCATAAGATTAGCCATATGTGTAACCAATGTAATTATAACCATTATGGATATGGAAATACAACTGAATTGTCCTTTAAATATATAGATGCAACAGTATTTTCATGACAACTCCATGCATGTAACCAATGTAACCATTGGGGAAATGTAAGTTACAAAACATAATACATTGAATTTGGTGCATATTTTGTGTCTTATATGGATGTTGAGGGGGTATGTATAAATGTAGAAGCCTAAGGCTGATTTTTGAACCAAAGACAAATGTATATTAAAGAGTGATGGTCAACATGAAAAGAATGAATACCTCGGGAACAATTGATTGTTGTCTATCCAAATCCTTTGGGTAATGTCGTCTGCAGTTAAGGCAGGAAAGTCTCATGGTTTGTCTGAATACATTGAACATCATGAAGGCAGACAAATGTTTGTAAACAATGCAAGTACCTTTAGGAACAAAAATGGCTGACTTAATATGTAAAATTCCTGTAGCAAAAGTAAAGTAAATAACAGAGGCTTATGAAACATGGACAGGTTATCATAACTAAATTTTTTCTGCTGGATTTTCGTAATAAAAATGTAAAATAGTGGAATAGTAAAAAAAAAAAAATGCACTCCACAGTGACACCTGGTGTGACTTGTGGTTTAGTAACAGTTTGCATAATCCCACTTTGCCATTCCCACTCCCAGATTGCCCTGTCTAATTTGCCAGTTTACTGATTCCCTGATAATTGACCATTTAAGAACAAACTAGAAGGTGTATACATGAATGATTTTATGTGTGAAATAAGTATACTAAATAGTTAATCAAATCTTTGATACTTTATCCTCAAAAAATTAAAGTCCTTAAAAAAACATACAAGAATAAAAATGCAAATGCCAATGCCAACACTTATTTAAAAAAACCCAAAGAAAACGGGAACTTCCGCAACATATAATGCAACTTCTCCCTGTTGTCCACCCACTTCTCCCTGTTCTATCCTCACTTCTCCCTGTCAGCCAGCTGAAAGAGAAGTGACTTCTCCCTATAATTTTGACCCAGCATGAGCCCTGATATAGTAAATATATTAAATATAAATATATTCAGTGATACTAGTACATGTACTTGATGAATTCTTGAAGATATTTTGAGGTTATAGTTTTTGTTGATGTATGTAAATATTTTATGTGGGTAACTTAAAAATACACTGTATAGCTAGAAACTGAGCTGAGAATTTTAATAACATTCAACATGACCTCAAACTCTATCAAATTGTAAACAGAATGATGTAATAATGAATCTCAATACAACAAATAATATTTTTTTATTGTTTTTTGTTTGTTTGTTTTTTTTGTAATTTCAGCTTTTTGCCTGCATAATTGTTTCTTTTATAATCCATTTGCAACTTTTGTCTTCTATTACATTCAATACCATTTGTAACCAGTAGGAATATCCATACAGGCAATATATAAAAAAAATTATCTAAGAGTTCAAATATCTCTTTATTTCGACATTATATAAATGTTCGTATATATGATGAACAGAACAAATCCAGTGGATATAAGCCCTAAAAACAAACCAAACAATAATAATTCCAATGATCTAATAAATATATAATAAAATATAACGATACTGACTTAATTTGTATTTGGAAAGTATGAGCACAGTACACTACAAAAATGGTTAGCGTCTTACATAAACGTAATCCGACTTTACTATAAGCATGTGTTTCATACATGTTTTAAAAATTCAGTGTTTTCAATTCCAAGCATCGCTCAAATTTAGTAACACAAACATAAAAAGTAAATTTTGCAAATACGATGAAAAATTTATGTGTATAAAATATATATAAAATTATGATTAACCTTACCTCACATGTGGTGCGAAAAGGCATCCACTAAGCGTTCTTATATAACCATTACATAACAGTGTAATCTAGGATAAAAATGATACAATAATAACTTATATGTTTAAACCTACATAATGTTCAATTATATTTACAGTTACTGTTAATTCTGTCCAGTCATTTATGGCAATTACTATTTTTCCAAAAATATAAATTCAAGACTCGTTTATTGATTGTATTAAATCAATTGAAAGAATTAATTTAGTTTAAAATATCACATAAATGCCATTCAAACTCGCATTTGTTCAATTCCACAATCAAATGTGCAATATTATTTAAATATTAGTTTGGCAAATATAAATTGTCTTAATCAGAACTGACTGAAAAAAAGACCTAATTCAAAAGTAGATAGAAATAAATCTTACCAAAAAGTATCTATAATTCAGTCAAAGTAAAGTACAAAAATACTATGCGTCTTTTCTGCACGATGACCAAGTGTAAAATGAGTAGACAGGAATAAGAATAGAAGTTTTTACTTTCAAAACCGGGGTCGAACCGGATGGACAAGTTGTCACATAAAAATAGATACTAAATGACTGAAAGTGATCACTGCTCCGATTAAAACCAGAATTACATGAACTATAGATGAAGATAAATCAAATACAGTTAAACAAATATTAATGAAAGTAAAAACAAGACAACATTTAATCATTCAGTCGGAATGATTCAAAACAAGTTTTATTCTAAATACAACAATATGTGCATGATACAAAAATACAGTCTACCACACATCTTAATAAATTCAAAGCTCATGAGAAATTTATAACACCTGCTTTTATTAATCCCCAATAAACAATTATGTTCTATTTAAAATTATCCCAGGGGCAAACATTTATTCTCAATTACATGTACATCAATAATTGCCAACCTTTGACTACCTCTGTGTAATATAGTTTTTAAAATAAACCCCCAATAGACTATCATATAGTCTAATTGCAAGTTTACACTTCTAACGTTAGGTTATCTGTCCCCTTTTTGCGATCAGAACAGGTAACTCAGGAAACTGGAAATCAAGTGGGTCAAATATGCCCACACACCCAATAATTATAGGATAATTAATTGGGCGGAGTGAATATCCAAAATATGATCACGAGTGCCGCATAACGCATCTGATTAAACGAGTGCGCGGAACTTGTTCCGCGCACGAGTTTAATCTGATGCTTTATGCGGCACGAGTGATCATATTTTGGATATTCGCGATGCCCAATTGATTATCCTATTTATTATATAGATCAAAATTGTTTTCGTAAAATTTTAATGCCCAAGTTCTAAATTTTGTGAACGGCGGATGAATATTTGTATAGTACAAAACCATTGTGACGTTTTGGCGGGAAAAAACCCGAGAGTGAAAATAAACGATAATTTTCACATGTGATTTACCGTGATTCCTGTCACTCGGAAAATTCGATATTTCATCTCTATCTATATAATAAGTATATATATTAAGAAACTCAGCATTTCATCTTAAGGCTATGTTTATAGTTAAATCATGATAGTTTGATGTTTTGTTAAGAGCATACATTAAAAGCAGCTATGAACCTCTCATTTTTGTTGTTCTATAACGTAAGCTGTTAGTTTATTTCAGTCCCTGATTGTTCTTGCCGTAAATAAGCCATTGGCATCAGTTCTTGTTCTTTCTAGGTGAAGTGAAAGTGGCTTTCCCTATTATTCATCTGACTGTTAAATATTGATTGGATTATGCTAGATCATAGATAGCATGCAGAATCTGTTTTGTTGTATTATTAGATCTCTAAGGCTTTAAGTAGATTTTATTATATATGTGACATATCTAGGTGTTTAGTCTAATTAGTTGTGGACATTCACTGTAGATCTGAATCTGATTATATGCTGCTGTTTTTTCCTAGCACACAGTCTTAAAATGATTTTTACATGTATGTACTGCAGCATTAAGGATTTCCTCATCATTTGTCTTCCACATTCCTTGGATAGGGATACAAATTGACTCTTTTTTTGTTTGTGTACATCTTGAGGATATGAAGATAAAAGAAGAATGAATTGTTATTTTTTGGTGATAATGCATTGAATTCCTGTTAAAAATTTCCATATTTCCTGCCAATTGGACAACTATTTTTGTTTTTATGGCCATCTATTTAATCTGTTATCCAGATAAGCAATACAGCCTTTTGTAATACTTTTAAAAATGCGCAAATAAGGCTTAGACTATTTTGTAAAAAGAATCTTCAAGGAAAACCACAGAGGTAGTTGGAACTAAATATTGAAAGGGTAATTTTTAGAAAGTAGCCGTACCTTAAAAAAAGTGTGTATGACAGGCAAGATTCCCACAGCTATTAAATACCGTATAAGTGGTTTTTTTCGCGTGTGGAAAATTTAGCGTTTTTGTTAAAAAAACTGAGTTTATTATGGCGTAATGTAATATTCGCGGTCCGTAATAAGAATGAATAACTCTATCATTTGTCCTAATATTTCGCGCGTTTTTATTTTCGCGTTCCAACTTTTACCGCGAATAGAGCGAAAATTAAATCACCGCGAATAAAACCACTTATACGGTAATAGATCTTAGGGGCATAGGGGTATACGGTTTTTGGTCTGTGTGTGTGTATCTGTCCATAACCTTTTTTCTCAGCAATGATAAATGATACAATGCTGATATTTTGTTTTAATAATAGCTTGTATATGATCATGCCATATTGAAGGATTTATTTTCAGTCTTCATGCTTGAGCAAACACTGCTCAGATTGAAACTTTTTTAAATATAAAAGCAATTTACCATTTATTCACTTTTGTAAAAAAATGTTACTTTTGGTGATTATGCAAATGAGGTTTATTTTCTAAAATGAATAAAGAAACAATAATTTTCTGAATAAGCACTTTATCAAAATCAAACTTGTTATGATGGATCCTTGCCATGTTAATTTTCAAAGTTTATATCTGATTGCCCTTCCCTCCAAACATTACTAATCTTTAGTTTAGGCTGAACATGTGAAATACTTTTAAATTGCTATTCTGTTTATTTCTCAGCAAAACCAGGTATAATGTGTGAAAAGTCATAGTAAAGTATATATTTTAGGTTTTTCTGAGAACTTGATATATTTCAAAATGACAAATCAAATCCTCTTTTTTGAACATGTGAGAGGTGCTCTAATTTATTTTCATGTCATTCTCTTTTTTAGATTTGGTCTCAGTAATCGATTTGAAACAGAATTTCCTACTAGTCTTTCTGCTAAGGTACAGTATTTTGTATTTGCAAAAAAGAAAGGAAATAAAACAATTGTAATCCTTGGCTAATGATTGTACATGTATACATGTAAACCTGTAAAGCTGTTTAGCAGTTAAATCAAATTTGCATTACACTCGTAGACCTTTCAGTGCATTGCATTTTTTTTATGTCTCCCAATTGAGGTTTAGGGAGATTTACTGTTTTTGTCCGGTTTCTTATTAAAGGTGACCTGAGGTTTTGTAGTCCATTTTTGAAATTTTAAAAATGGCTGCCATTTCTATAGACACAGGGGTCATTATATAGGATATTGCATTATCTTGGTAAAAATTTGTATTTGGGGGGTTTTCAACATGCTCAAGATTATAGTGGCAATGGGTTTTTGTTTGGGAGACAATTGTGTAGGCATCCCAAAACAGTTTACTACTAGTTACTAGTTTACTCCATCCATGTATACAAAAACAGGATTACACAGATTAATGACGTGCATACTTAAACAATAATTAACATAGTGTGTACAATAATTAGTCTCTGGTGTACATTATTTTCTCTAATTTTAATGTAATAACACAACCGCTTGACCAGTGTGGAAAATATTTTTCTCGTCACTAGTGAATTTGTTGTTCTCAGCAGTTGATTGGTTTAAAATAATAACGTCATAATAAGAACTCGTGACGTCATAAACAAAACACATTCCATTTACCGCGTATTCAAGTCATGAACGTTAAATTGGGGTGGGAAGAATTTGTACTTTATTTCGCAAAATTACTCCTTTTTAAAATTAGAGAAACAGAATCTTACATTAGTACTCTTGGATTATCGGATTTCTCCAATCTCGATAGTTACATTATGGAAATTTAAGTCCTCGCCAAGGCTCAGACTTAAAATTCCATAATTGGAGAAATCCGATAATCCACTTGTACCAATGTAAGATCCTATATATTGCAGCCTTAGGTTAGCTTTTGTATGCATTGTGAACTGAGATTAGGTGTACAATAATTAACTTTACTTGTGCAATAATTAACATTTTTACAGTGTTTATGTTTAGGAATTTACCTTCTGTGTTCAATATTTACAGGTTGCACCAGAAGAGTTCAAAGCTACAATAGTCAGATTAAATGGAGTGTTAAAGAAAGCTCTGCCTGTCAATGTTAAATGGTTATTTTGTGGCTGTATATGTTGTTGTTGTACCCTTGGCTGCTCATTGTGGCCAGTTTTTTGTCTCAGTAAAAGAGTAAGTGAATTATAATCGGTTTTATAACCATGACTCTTCATTCTTGGGTACTAAGTTTATGTAATAATTTTTTTATATTTCAGTTACCTAAAACAATATTATAGTTAAGACTTGCAGCAACAATTTTGTAACGTTTAAATATATTGGTTATAATGTACTCGTCAGTTTTGATGAGGCCAGTCAGGTTTGCTGTGAATTTTTTAGGGCTCGCCACTTTCCTCATTGATGAAATCATTTGAAAATTGACGATAGATTCCTAAATCAATTTCGTCACCTGATTTCCAATAAGTACTAAAATTTTTCGTTACCAATTCATTCTACCAAGTGTAAAACAACATATTTATGACACCAAAGCCAATTAACAGGAAATTTAATTATTTCACCTAGATAGTTTTAAACAGCAGGTGGCAATCAATGTTTTTACCTAAAACAATATTGTAGTTATGACTATGCAGCAACAATTTTGTAACGTTTAAATATATTGGTTATAATGTACTTGCCAGTTTTGATGAGGTAAGTCAGGGTTTGTCTACTTGAATTGTCTGAATGTGTCTTATGTTAACTTATTTATGTGCATGTTACTGCTTGAGAACAGAAAGAATTCATAATTTTGAGGTTTAAGTCGTATGCGTTACAAAACAGATAATGTTGTTCATAATTTATTGGAGAACAATTCACTTTTTAATGTATGTACTGATAGTTACAGCATTGTTTTCAAGAAATTGTCAAATTGTGCATCTATGATTGTTTGGTGATTAATGTTGTTAGAAGAAATCTACTGTAGTGATATATGTTCCAATTTTTCAGACAAGACATGCAATAGAAAAAGTATTAGATTGGGAAAACAATCACCTTTATCATAAAGTAAGTAAAATAATAGCTACTCACATACTGGAATAATGATCAAGTAGCACTATACTTAGTAAGTGTGCAGATGCACAATGAACAGTTCTTCAGCTGTCTTTTCAGATGTTGCTTCCTTAGTTTTTGTCTCGCCTGCGACGAAAGTCGCTGGAGGCAAGACATATGTATGGGAATCCGGCGGCGGCGGCAGCGTAAACACTTGACATCTTGCTTCATATATTTGTAAGCCGAAGCCCTCGGTCCATCAAATTTGGTCCAGAGGTAGCTTATGATGAGTACTTGCCAGTCACCTGTCACCTGACCTTGACCTCAATTTCACGGTCCAGCCACTACATTAAAGTTTTTGGGTTACGACTGGTCCTCTGTAACTACGCATGGTAGGATGACAATATTTGGTGTATAGGTTGCTGATGACTAGTACATGACTGTCTGGTAGGTGTCACCTGACCTTGACCTCAATTTCACGGTCCAGCGACTACGTTAAAGTTTTTGGGTTACGACAGTTCCTCTGTAACTACGCATGGTAGGATGACAATATTGGTGTATAGGTTGCTGATGACTAGTACATGACTGTCTGGTAGGTGTCACCTGACCTTGACCTCAATTTCACGGTCCAGCGACTACGTTAAAGTTTTTGTGTTACGACAGTTCCTCTGTAACCACGCATGGTAGGATGACAATATTTGGTATATAGGTTGCTGATGACTAGTACATGACTGTCTGGTAGGTGTCACCTGACCTTGACCTCAATTTCACGGTCCAGTGACTACGTTAAAGTTTTTGGGTTACGGCAGTTACTCTGTTACCACGCATGGTAGGATGACAATATTTGGTATATAGGTTGCTGATGACTAGTACATGACTGTCTGGTAGGTGTCACCTGACCTTGACCTCAATTTCACGGTCAAGCGACTATGTTAAAGTTTTTTGGGTTACGGCTGTTCCCCTGTAACCATGCATGTTAGGATGACAATATTTGTTATATAAGTTGCTGATAAATAGTACATGACTGTCTGGTAGGTGTCACCTGACCTCAATTTCACAGTCCAGCGACTACATTAAAGTTTTTGTATTAGGACAGTTCCTCTGTAACTATGCATGGTATGGTGACAATATTTGGTATACAGGCAGCTGCTGATATTAAATGCTATTTACGTAATGCTTATGACGAAATTTATTTTCGTTACTGATGCTGAATGCAGGCGAGACATTTTTCTGTGTCCACACTTGTTATCACATATTTATGGATGATTTGCTTAACTGTAAAACTACATAGTGATATATCCCAGATTAAACATTTTGCTGGAACCATTAAACCTGTTACATACAAGCACTGAATTCTAAATCCTTTGAATTGAACATATATTTTTGTGAAATTACTGAAACCTCTTTGAAATAAACCTGTCCAAACTGAATACCTGTCTAATTCTGAACAGAAATGACAGTCCCAGAGCAGCTGGACTTGGACATATTTCATTGTGCTTTAGTAAGCAACCATAATAAACTAAATGGCAGTATTGAACAAGGCGTCACAAGCTGCAGTAATCAAGAATATTTTACTACTGTGATATATTTTGTAATATGTTATCCAAACGCTTCTATAATTATGCAAGGAACACAACGATTGCAAGTTTTACTGTCGAAAGTTTGGGTTAACACTGGTTACCCCCCAAAAAATTAGACGACATGCAAAGCAAAACAAGTTAATTAAAACTTATAACATAATTAAAAAATCTAACAGAATATCAAAATGTCAAGAAAATGAAATGATAGAATGCTTATAATTCTAAATTGTAAAGTTTTCATAAAACAGGAATGAAAGTCAAACTAACCTAAAACAATTTTGAGGAATTGTTGCCAAGTAATAAATTTATTGATATAATTGTAGCTGGGTTTACATTGGAGGTTAAGTAAACAGCGATGTGATTCCAGCAGTATGATGGAATATGTAAGTATAACTACAGTAAATTAGTTCTAACCCTCCATACATTACATTTGCTGTGCACTAAAAGTATACAAATAAATTGCTGTTTAATTTGTGTGATATATAAATAATGTTTCCAACTATCCAATTCGTATATAAATGGCACTACATAAATAAATATGAAGGACACAGTTAATTGTTTGAATAGTCCATCTATAAAGTATATAGTCTCTTTTGGGTTGTTTTTAGTAGACAGTAATCTTCACTATGATCTTAGCTAACTGTAATGTGCTGATGTATGTCACACACTATGTCAAACTTGCTGATTATGTGTCATAACCTTAATGCTGTGTATCATACTTTCTGGTGATATGTGAATGTCGTTACTGGTTGAATGCCATACTTTGCAGGGAATTTCAAACTTCCTTGCTATTTGTCACATAATTGATCATAATTGCTGGCTACAACACTGTAAAGAAGTAAGTTCTTTGGATTGTCAAATGGTCAATGTCATAACAACTAGCTCAAAAATATAAATTTAATAAACAAAACAAAATAAAGACAATACACAATAAATGAAAAATGAAATGAATAAATACACATAAAAATAAATACACATTCACAAGACTGAACTAAATATAATGTACTGTTACAAATAAACACAAATTGAGCCTCCACACACCGACTTCGCATTACGTCTCCCGGTTATCCTCCACATCGTTGGTACTGTAACACTAATGAACCATTAAATAATTCCTTAGGAATTTTAACATATTTAACGGACTACGGATTAAATTCTATACAAGTTGCAATTTCTACATTGGTGACGAGAACACTAGATAATTAACTTCACTTCACTGATGTGTTCAGCGAACTGTGACGGATTTACTACACAACTTCTGCACGGACTTTTACTAATTTAACTACACATATTCTACACGGACCTTTAAACTTTAAATATACAGCAACGGAAATTTTCAACTAAACTAATCCAACAGCCGAACATATTACCACAGATAAAAGACGTTGTTACTTCAAATTGAATATCATTGAAACCACCACGCTGTTTCCATTTCCATCAATCAAGTCGACGCCTTATTACTACTGTATGCTACAAGCACACCAAAACCGGGTCTAAAAAAAAACCCCTACAAAATAAACAATCTACAAATTACTTACATTTCTATACTTTATGCATATGACAACTATCTGGCCATTTATAGACCGCGAGCCGAAATACCATCTCGACGGCGTACTCGACTGTAAAATTAACCATAAAATAGAAATGACTTACCTGAGTGTGGTTAACAATAGCCTAAGGTATCCATGTCCTGTACTGACAATTATAACACCTAACTGCTATTTTAATTTCAACTCAGCAACAAACACATGCTAGCCTTGGGTGTCCATGTCCTGAACTGACAATTATAATACCCAACTGCTACTCCCAGACGTGTGCTGTACTCAATGTCCATGTGTCGACTGATTTACAACTCACCTGTGAAATTTCAATACGTACCTAATCACGAGATATACAAGTAAGGTCTGCTTGACTGGTAAACTGTCCAATGTTAGTACAAATTTATCCTATAATTTATATCCTACCTATTTTACAAGTATACAAATAACCGAAGTTCGTTACAAACACTTGCTCGGTAAATGCCACATTTACTGACTACATATTACTCTTCTGGCAATATGTTGCTGTATGTATCCTACTTGCTGGCTATATGCCACATTGCTAACTATATCACACTGTAGGTCACACTTTCTGGAATGTAGATGATGGTGTTTGTCTTTATTTTAATATTCTATAATAATTGACATTTTTACCAATACAAATTTTCTTCTCTTTGTTTCAGGTTTTGTTGATAGAACTTATACCTAAAATTCCAATATTTCGACCAGATTGATGACAGATCTGCATACATCACACAGACATCCATTTATTTATTACACTGTGTTCCATGACCTTGTAACAATCATCAGTGTTTTTAAAGTTACTTTGTAGCTATGTTTATTCCTTTATTTGTGTAATGTTACCAAATTTTAGTATCCATGCAAGAAATCTAAACGAAATTATTAGTTATCCTTCAAAACTTGTTTTAAAATTTAGTTGTTGGCCTAAGAAAATTTTTCGGGGTACTTCAGCTACATGAGCCTCCATTTCTATTCCTTTACCCCACTAATTGCACATTATTAAGAACACTGGTCATTGATTGGTCATGTTATAAGTCATGACAAGAATAATCATTTCTGTGACATTTTTATTTCATTATTGTGTGTAATATTTGTAGAACAAAGAACAACTATTTTTCTTTTATTGAGGACAAATATTATTTATAGAAAGTAAAACATTTTTGTGTTTAACATATCAAACTAACTTAAGTCTACTTTATTGCATTCTTATAAATATAGAATTTTCAACAAACAATAAAATATTGGCCTTAATATAGCCCTGATAACCTGCCTAAATTGTATATCAATTTTTCTTTCAACTTGGACAATGTGTAATATTTAGAAAATGTTTGCACAACTGCAAAATTTGTACATTTTTATTACTGTATTGGTCTATCAATGTCATCTGTTTGTAGACAGCATTTGTTTTGGTGTGATGTTGAACTAGCTAACATATTTTTTATTAACACAATAATGCTTTGGATAAAGTATGGGCATCCTGACCAGTTTTTATCAGTATATCAGCATATTTTCCTGTCTCATGGCTGTCATTTTGACAGTTTAAAAGGCAGTTATGTTCAATTGATTAAAGTGACAAACCATATATTAGACCCACACATATTTTCAATGTCAGTGCTACAACATTTTTCTTGGTGGCTTGTGTAATTGTATCAAATGCTCTGGTAAAAGCCATGTTTTAATAAGTGTTGAGAAATGAAGATTATTGTGAAACTGTGTAAAATTGTCATTTAAATTTGTAGAAATGGTGTCTACATATATACAAATATATTTAGTTCACCTGGGCCTGAGTGATAGTTCACCTGGGCCAGAATGATAATTCACCTGGGCCTGAGTGATAGTTCCCCTGGGCCAGAGTGAGCAATTTTTGTACAATACTTATATGCTTTATCACAAATAGGTAAAGCCCAGGTGAGAATTTTTGGGCTCCTAAAGCCTCTAGTTTACCTTACTTGTTCAGCAATAACATTTCAGACAAATATGAACCCAAAACAGATTGATTCAATCAGAAGATGTTTCATTTAAAAACATGTGTCATCTCATATTTGTAGGATATTTTTGATAATCCAGTTTGGATCTTAATTGCAGTTTTGTCTGTACACCTCTCTTCCTGTTATGGTTTATAGTTAACAAACCAGCAAAAAAAAGCAAAAGAACTGTTTGCAGTATTAGCATATTATGTTTCTTCCGTAAATGGCTGATTTCTGGTACAGATGACCTAGTACAGATGAGCTCATCCGCACACATCTGTACTTGCTGCATCATCCAATCAAAACGCCAGAAACAAGAACGTTGTTATGGAAGCATAACAACGTTTTTGTTTCCGGCGTTTTGATTGGACGTCAAAGACAATGGTGTCTAAAACAACGGAGAGTCTATAGGATATAGCGAATTGAAAGTTGATGGTTTACAGAAGAAATAGGTACTTTCATGCATTTTTGGGAAAGCCCGTGTGATCTTTCACTCGTGATAGAAATTTTTATGTTTTTTGGGTCGTTCCGCTGTGCTCCACTCGCGAAAGACTTAAAATTTCTATCACTCATGAAATATTAACTGGTCTTTCCCAAAAACGTATGAAAGAACCTATTATTCTTTCATTATAAATTATAAAATAATGAAAACAATAAAAATGTGTGTTAAAACACATGTGTTAGGTAGTAAATAAAAATGTCTGTATTCAAAAGTCTTACAGAGCTCAACTGGTATTGAGTATACAATTATAAACACAAAATTTAACAGTGTATATATTTCTGTTTTATTTTTGCATGTTTGTGAATTTTAGTGCTTGGATATTTAAAACGATCATTTCTTGAATAAAATGGTAACTAACAGGAAGTGGGGTGTACAACCAGATAAGTCTGTCATACACTGTTATCATATGAATAAAATACCCGGTAACTTTCACAATGTTAACCCCATTTCATTTTTGTGTAGAGTATGATATAAACATTCCAGTATATTTGTTTTGAGGTTTCCAGTTATTGTGCCATGTTGTCAGAAAAAATATTGATAAATTTTTGGATTCTGTTGATATTTATATAATTTAGAAGCTTTTTAATGTTATTTTCGGCTTGTACTAATATGTATCCATGTGTATATTGTATCTCTCACTCTCCACCAAGGCTTAGGACTCGCATATGATATATGACAATAATGCTAATCAAGAAACCATATAACATGTACCTGGTACTCATAAGATTTTATGTAGTTGGAATATGAATATTAGGACAGAAAATTTAGGATATTAAGATAAATGTAGTCTTGATAACATTCTAACTGTTTTAGGTCATTAAATGACTGGTCCCTGTAGACTTATAAATGACTGCTTCTTGTAAGATTATAACATATTTGTTTTTACCACTTAAAACCTTGTTTGCAAAGAAATGCCACTACTTGTTATTCTAACATTTAAATCAGTTGTTTTTTTAAAATAAATTTTACTCGCAGTCAAAGGCTTTATACAATAATTAATGGCCACATGATCTCTGTAATGACAAAGTTGGCTTGTTTGTGGCAATAGGTTTGAGAATTGTACCATTTTATCATCTTGTCTGTTTATTGTTAAATGTATATGTATTTTACTGACACTTTATGTGTTTGTGACACTTTATTGGTAATACATTCTTAAGTTAATTTCAGTGGTACTTAGTGTAAACATTAAAAGAAAAACTTCTGAATAATATGACCAATTTCAATATAATATAGGAAACATTTCAAACTATTCTAGAGGTGCTTCCCTTTCCAACTTAATTTTTTATTTGACTAATAAAATTTGATAAAATTTCGTTAAATTTTTAATTTTCTGTGGGGGTTGTAAATTAAATACTATGTTTTTGGTAAGGTATGCTTAACTGTTACCATAATGGATTCCCAAGTTTCTCACATTAAGTCTTGGGTCCTAATATGGTACTCTGGCTTCCTGCCTCACTTAAAATGTATACATCATAAATAATTTTAAAAATGTAGCGAATATTTAATATTCTTCCATAAATGGCAGATTTCTGGTACATATGAGCTCAAAATCTTTAATGTTCATTGAAAGGTAGAACACTTCACTTTGACAAAAAAATCTAAATTCAATCAAACATTCCTAAATAATGATAAAGACTTACAGCCATCCAATTGTCCGATTAAAACTGAATTAAAACCAAGAATAAATTTGTATAAATGTTCAAATTAGATAAGGAGATTTGAATACCTACAGATTTTTGTAGCCCTTCTGGCAACTCATCATGGCATTCTCGGGTATTAAAATAGCAATAGCATATGTAACTGAATGGTATCTTATAACAGGTGAGACAACTCCTACATTTGGGAGTAACACAGGAAATATGTGCTTTTGTTGTTATGGAGGGTATATTTTAGTATTATGTGCTCTAAACAAAACTGCTAGTAACAAATTTGTTATTAGATTTGTTTAACTGTCAACTGGAAATCATTATTTTATTATGCTTTTGAAGAGGGACCATATAAATGACTGTTTCATTTTATTTTTCCATTTTGATTGAAGTGTGAAATGTTTTAGACTACATGTTATAGGCAAGGAATCATTAATTCCATTTCATTAACTAATGTACCGTGTATTTTTCATTGAAATCAGTATTGTGTAAATACCAAATCAGTTGCCATAATAATGCAAAATCTGAGTAACTGTGTGCAGTTCTACCCTAAATTTGGATGCCTGGTTTATAATATAAATATCTATTTTGCTTAAGTATAAAAGTGTTGTAGGTTTCCTTTGCTACAAATGGTAACTGGTAAGAATTTACATCAGCACTGAAATAACATGATAATTGTGTAATGGACTATTTTATTTGGCCTGCTGTCACTTATTTATTGGTTGAGAATACTGTAAATTCAGAAATAATTGCCAGCATTTGTGCAGAAGTGCGAGATTAATCAATGTTTTGTCTGTATATATTGTCTTGTTCAAATATATATGAAAACCAAGTTATAAAGTTTTCAAATAGGTTCTCTTGTAATTGTGAAACCTGTTACATTCTGTGCAATAATAAAATAACATTTATAAAATTGTTGAATTAACAGTATATTTAAAGGAAGCTTCAACATTGGTTTAAGTACACTTCATCAATATTTGTAATGGAATGTTTAGGTATCGTTTGAAGTAATTAAAATATTTTTCATGAAAATCTGACCTTTGAAAGACAATTCTGAAACTAAATTTTACTTCGGTAGATCAATTAACTTCAAACTTTCCCATAATTATCATCTACTGAACATTTTAACAGACTATGTGAGTAGCTAGAGGACTGTTTTGCACATTTTTGTCTCACGTTTAAATTTGTGTATAATCGTTAACATTGTACATGTACTTACAACAAATTGTGATTCACTTGTATAGATATAAAATAAAATAAAACCAATATGTGTCCTTGTGAAGAACACGAAAAACTTATCAATTGTTTATTTATTGATAGCTCATTTTATTTTCCACTGGTATTTGCATCCATAATGTTATAGTTTGTTTAGTATTTAACACCTTTTAACAATTTTTCACCTGCATTATGGCATCCAGTTTTTATTGGGAGAGGAAGCCAGAGTACCCAGTGGAATATTTTGTAGGAGAACTGGTATCAGTTAAGGTTAAAATTGATCAGTAAGGCTCATACCAACAACAACTATATTGACAATCATGTGATCAGTAATAGAGGAGTAATTACCTTAGCCAATCTGCCAAGAAGACTTCTCTAGAATGTTGTATTAAATAGTTATTTTAAAATGAATATAGAAGCATAAATGCAAACATCACATATTGTTCATGATGGTACTTCTGAGCACCCCAACAGTGCCCTCTTCATTTCATTGGTGATGTGACATCTTTCACTTATGTGATAATGACCTTACAAAACTTAAAATACAGCGTTTCAGAATGCAAAAAAAATGTCTGACATTTTTGTAGTAGAAAAAATCAAACACTTTAATTTTATCAATGTCAAAATTATTTTTGTCTACTTTTTAGCTCACCTGACCCAAAGGGTCAGTGTGAGCTATTCTCATCACTTTGCGTCCGTCGTCGTCGTCGTCAGGCTGTATACTTTTCACATTTCATTCTTCTTCTCCAAAACCCCTTGGCCAATTGGAACCAAACTTGGCAGGACTGTTTATTGGGTAGTTCTTTACAAAGTTTGAGTTTTTGGTGTTGACCAAATATTAAACATGGCTTCCAGAGCCATTAATGCGTTCTGATTGGTTGAATTTCAAAAATCTTCTCATAAACCGCTCGTCAGATTGATTTGAAATTTTGCAGAAATGTACCTTAGATTGGTCCTCTACAAAGTTTGAGTTTTTTGTGCCAATCCAAAATCCAAGATGGCCTCCATCGCAGGTCATAGGACCCTATGGGAAAAACATACAAACAAATTCTTCTCAGAAACTGTTCCACACAATGAAGCCAAATTATGAAGAAATGAAGGTTGGATAGTTATCTTAATATTTTGAGTTTTTGGAGCCAATTGCAAATTCAACATGGCTTCCAGGGCCACTAATGCGTTCTGATTGGCTGAATTTCATAATTCTTCTCATAAACCGTTTGACAGATTTATTTGAAACATTGCATTAATGTACCTTAGATGATCCTCTACATAGTTTGAGTTCCTACCGCAGGTCGGGGGTTTTCTCCGGGTACTCCGGCTTCCTCCCCCAATAAAAACTGGACGCCATGATATAGCTGAAAAATTGCTGAAAGTGGCGTTAAACACCATCAAACAAACAAACAAACATAGTTTGAGTTTTTTGTGAAGATCCAAAATCCAAGATGGCCACCATTGCAGGACATAGTTTAATATAGGACCCTATGGGAAAAACATACAAACAACTTCTTCTTGGAAACTGTTCCACACAATGAATCCAAATCAATATGAAAATGAAGGTTGGATAATTATCTTATTATTTTGAGTTTTACGAGCCAATTTCAAATTCAACATAGGTTCCAAAGCCATAAATGCCTTCTGATTGGCTGAATTTTTAAATTCTTCTTCTCATAAACCGCATGGCAGATTGATTTGAAATATTGCATAAATGTACCTTAGATGGTCCTCTGCAAAGTATGAGTTTTTTGTGCTGATCCAAAATCCAAGATGGCCACCATCGCAGGACTTAGTTTAACATAGGACCCTATGGGAAAAACATACAAACAACTTCTCAGAAACTTTTCCATACAATGAAGCCAAATTATGAAGAAATGATGGATGGATATTTATCTTATTCTTTTGAGTTTTTCGAGCCTAATGCAAATTGAACATGGCTTCCAGGGCCACTTATGGGTTCTGATTGGCTGAAATTTCAAAAATCTTCTTTTTACAAACAGCATGGCAGATTGACTTGAAATATTGCAATAATGTACCTTAGATGGTCGTCTACAAAGTTTGAGTTCTTTGTGGTGATCCAAAATCCAAGATGGCCGCCACTGTGGAACACAGCTTAACATAGGACCCTATGGGAAAACTATACAAACAGCTTCTTCTCTGAAACTGTTCCTCACAATTAAACCAAATAATGAAGAAGTGAATCTTAGATAGTAATCTTATTATTTAAAGTTTTTGAACCGATAGGAAATTTAACATGGCTGCCGGAACTGCAAATGCCTTCTGAAATTTTTAAATTCGTTTTCTCACAAACCGCTTTGCAGAAGGATATGTGATATTGCATTGTCCTCTACTACTCTAATTTTGAGTTTTTTGTTTTGATCCAAAATACAAGATTGCTGCCACCATGGAACATCACTTAACATACTAACCTATGAAAAAACATAAAAACTGCTTCTTCTCAGAAACAGTCCTACAAATTGCTGCTGATTGGAAATTCAAAAAGTTTTTTTGTAAGTCAGGTGAGCGATACAGGCTCTTAAGAGCCTCTAGTATATTAATGTTAGTGCTCGTCTACAACATTTAATTCAGATAGCCCAGCTACCATCTGAAATGGATTTGTTTATTTTTAATTTTGTTGTCTGAGGCTTCCACGAAAATTGATACCCCACGAAAAAAAGTATTTCACAGTATCTACATTATAGTTTACTGTCAGGCGAAGACTAGCAGAGATTAACAAAACCAAGGAACTATTATAATGACAATGATTGGAGTTAAGCAAAGTACCCTATATTAAGTGAGTCTTATGGTGATGGTAGTGAAAACTTTACACTTCTGATTGGCATAAAAACATCAATTTTGTAGAGAACAATGCCATAAGTAAGCTTCAATCAGCTTTGCTGTTTCCAAACTTTGCAGAAGACCATACAATAAGTACAGCTTCAATCAGCTTTTCTGTTTCCAAACTTTGTAGAGGGCCATGCAATAAGTACAGCTTCAATCAGCTCGCTGTTTCCAAACTTTATAAAGGACCAGAAATCAGCTTGCTGTTTCCAAACTTTATAAAGGACCAGCAATCAGCTTGCTGTTTCCAAACTTTATTTTGTAGTGGACCATGCAACTAGTACAGCTTCAATCAGCTTTGCTGTTTCAAAATGTTGTAGAGGATCATGCAATAAGTTAGGTCCAAGCAGCTTTGTTGTTTCCAAACTTTGTAGAGGGCCATACAAAAAGTACAGCTTCAATCGGCTTTGATGTTTCCAAACTTTTAGATTGTTTATTTGTATGTTTGACTAGTGTTTAGCACCATTTTCAGCAATTTTTCAGCTATATCATGGCATCCTGTTTTTATTGAGGGAGGAAGCCAGAGTACACGGAGAAAACCCCCAGACCTTCAGTAGGAAAACTGGCAATCCTTGTTAATTAAGATTGGAGTTGAGCACATCATGCCCGCAGTGAGGCTTGAACCCGCAATCCCATTGTTGACAGACCATGTGATCAATAGTTGACAAACTACATTAACCACTCTGCCACCGAGGCCCCCAAACTTTGTAGAGGAATATGCAATAAGTACAGCTTCAATCAGCTTTGCTGTTTCCAAGTCATTTTGAAAACTTCCCATGCATTTCTTTGTTAGGTGAAGCAGGGAAAGCTATAATGAATAGAACACAAATTTATTTTTTACAGGACTATCCAATACTTTGGTTTCAATATAACATTTCAATCCTGCTGTGGGGTCATTTTGAATTTTAAAGCAAAAATAGGTCTAAGACAAATGAGAACAACTACAGAAAACAAAAGAAAAGAAGTAGTGATCCATCCATGATGCTGACTGTAGAAGTGAAGAGTTGAATATTGAGTTCATGAACCCCTGTATAAACAGTATCCTTGTCAAACATCAGTACACAAATTGACATTTTCTGTGCCACAACCATGCTATAAGTCTACTACTGTTTACTTGATTTGGTGCTACTGTACTTATTTGCAGCATGTTTATTTTTGGGGGTTAATTGTGATGTCCTGGTACTTTGGATTTACATTTATGTGGAATTGATTTTGATTTTAATACCTTGTACCATCTACAATCCATTGTCATCTGATTGCACCTGGTACCTCTACAATCACAAAGTTTCTCAATAAATTTTAATCAACATGGAAAGAAAAACATCAAAGTAGCTTTAAATATTAAAAAAACAACTATATCATCAAAATGCAGTTAATAAGAAAATTAAATAATTAATTGGCATTTAGTTCATAAATTATTTGAAAGTATATAAATACACACAACTGAATAAAGAAAGGCAAGATCATACATTAACTCAGATATTGTTAAGATCATTTAATAAGCAAACTTTATTTGTAATTAACATAACTGACTGTGAATAGTACGTATTGATGAACAACACACATGACCAAATGTTCTTATCACATGTGATGTACCCATATGACTCCTTGTGTATAATACTGATCCAATAGTTCTTATTTTTACCATTAATACTGGTACCTTAAACTGAAGGAGATTTGAAGTTTATACAGTTTGATTCTATAGTCGTAATTGATAATGGATGTTGTGAATACAGTCAAAAGTGTAAATTTCAATATACCAGGTATATTGCATTATCTCCCTTGAGAATACTGATCACAGTGTCGTCTTTAACCAGTTGACACACTTTTAAGTCTAGTTTTTGCTATCTATAAAATGAAGTTTCTACTAAACACATGTGTTTTTTAGAAAAAATCTTTAACAAATCCCCATTCCCTCATTTGGAACAAATAATTTCTCAGTGGCAATACATGCAGCCCAATCATTAACAGCAGACAGTACTTAAATTAGAAAAACACCTCTGAATTAGGCTCAAAGTAGCTAGAACCAATGAAAAAGAACATAACAACATTTGTACATGTAACACTTGTAAAGGAGAGGTAAAGTGTTTATAATATAATTAGGTGAGTTAAGAGTATTGAGGCAAGGTAAATCTGTGAGATAATGCTCACTAGTGATACCCTTGCTTTCATGAAAAGTATTCAGTAAACAGGAAGAAAATGACCACGGAGCATAAAATCTCTATACACCATATGGTACTATAGGATAAAGAAATATGCAAAATATCAGGCTTCTGCATCCTAAAGTTGCTTAAAAAATTGCAACAGAAATTTTTGTTACATATGGACAAACGAACATACAGATGAGCAACGAACAGACGGAAAAGGATAAACAGTATACCCCTCTTCTGTGAAATGGGGGTGTAATAATAAATCATAAATAATAGATTCTTCATTTATTTACATATTTAAAAGAAGAACCACTCTTAAAAGTGTTATGACAACTATAGTATTTATAGTACTTATAACTAGTTACTTATTTAATTAATTCATTGACTACATATAATAATACTGTAAAATAAGAATTATAAATGCCATATAACCTCTCGTACTATAACAATTCTACTCAATATATCTTAATCATTCATTCATAATATTTATATTTATAATGTTTAAAAAATAACTATTTCAAAATCCACCCTGTCATAATTTTCCATATCTGTTTTAATTTATTACATCATATAGAATTATATAAAATTACAAAGAATACTAAACTAAAGGTTAAGTATATAATATTTCACATTCCATGGGTAAAGGAATAGACCACAACTAACATCAAGTGTCAAACAATGTCAAACATTTAACATAAAAAAATACATATTACAAACAAAACGTTCTTTGTAATAAACTACAGACCCATTATTTATAAGTCAAAGTGGATTTTTAACAACTTTTGACATACAAATATTTTCAAGACTTGAACAAGAAACTGCAAATTCTAAATAAATAACATTAAAAACCTCTGTTTACTGGCAAAATACAAACAAAGTTAACAAATGGTTAGTCTGTGGGAATCAATGACTGATACTTTGTAGGGGAATTGAATATTCCATGTTTAACTGCAAAATGGCTTCCAAGAATATTTAAATAGCGAGGTTGAGATCAGAAACTGTACTTGTACAGGTACGCCTTGCTACATGTACATGGGTTTACTTATAGTTATTTGTGTTGAGATTTCTTTTCACTTGTACATGTGCAAGTATCTCATTAGTATATAAGACACAAAAATTAAAATCAAAAGTGAAAACAAACCAAAATTTACTTAAATAGATTGGTCAGTTTTTTCTATGAAGCATATATTACGATTTTTATATTGGCGCCAAATCTGAAAAAAAAGGAAGCCATTTTTATTTTTCAGCTTTATCAAAGGGTTAGAAAAATACATGTCATCGTGTTTTACAAAGTAACAAATAAAAGTTTGAATAAAAATAATGCAGCATATCCTAAACTTAATCAATATAGCACTCAACATTAATAATAAAGCTGCTTTATGTAAGGAAAACTACACACGTTAGAACTACTTGTAAACAGCTTAATAGAAGTTTGTGATAAACTTGTACGTCTCACATAATCATGTGACACACCAGTCCTGATGATGTAGAAGGAAAAATTACATGTTTCAGGTATCGGTACCGGTACAAGTTCCGAATCTCAACCTGTCTAATATCACCAATAATAACAAGGAGTATAGTTTATCTGACATTCTAGTACCTATTGTTAAGATATACAGAGTGTAAACCATAAAATTGTGTATATGATATCATATGTATTATTAATAGGAACTACTTTCATGACATTGTCAGTATGAAATGCAATAAGTAACTGTGTTAATTAACTTGAGATGATTTAGTGGACCACCACAATATGTATTTGTATATACCGGTCTCTGAATGTTGATGTTTTAGTACATATAGATAAACTGAATTTACCAAAATGCACACATGATACAAGATGTATATGTAGTTGAGGAAGTACTTGTATGACGTATTCAGTATGGAATGGAGGACCCAACTCTCTTTCAATTATACAGTTCTACCAACAGAACACACATATCATGTGTATAAGATAAGACACCAAATAACGGTATGGAGGGCATGAACATATAATTTGTAAATACAAAAATAAGATATTGAGTTATAGTTTGAGACAAAAACAACAAAACAAAGAGCAAAAAATGTAGTAATACAATAAAATATCTATGAAAGCTTAAAATTTTGTGTGATATAATAACAATTCTTTCTGTGATCAAGGCATAAGGTCAACAATTCACCACAAGGATTGAAGTGTGAGAAACAAGAAAAATAATTAAGGTTTAATTATGGCTATAACACCTAAAAATCAAACCAAGTGAGGTTTAAGCATAAAAATGGCAGAAAATAAGATTCATACACAATAAACAGCTGTTTCTAATCATAGAAATGATTAAGCCTGACCAGTGCATGACATTGGCCATTTGTTTGTATTACATTTAGATATAAAAACTTTCCCCCTGTTTCATTTGTTAATTTCATAAAAGTTCAGTTATGTAAAAGTGTTAGAGTGGGTAGTTTGGCTCTATGAAAGACAATTTTATAGAGAACTTAGTTTAACATACAAAAAAGTTATCTAGCACTGGTCATGTGAGTCTAAATTACATAGTATAAGACCACTGTAAATAAAATAACAAGGAAACTTGCCAAACAACAAAAACCAATGGATGTTTACAAATTTGGATACAGTCAACAATACACAACACAAATCAAAAGCAGAAAACACAAAAACAGAGTGAGAAATATAAATATATACTTAATGTAATGGATAGCAGTACACATAAAATAAGTAAAGATAAATACATGTATATCCTGATACAGCTGAACACATATAAAGAGAAATAGAGTCTTGATGTATTGTGGAGAGCAGTAATGTACAAGTAAAAAGAATAAAAACGAGTCATCAAAATTATATCAACAAATTCAGACATTTTCAATTTCAATGTGGAGAAAGTTTAACTACCTTATAAATAAAAGTGGTGATTATTAACTCTATTATGAGGCAGCTATTATTTATATTTAGAGTTGGCTTTAGTCAGAAAAACATGAGTATGAAATTTTTTAGTCATCCTTGACCCCCTTATTTACCTCTTAAAAATCATACCAATATATGGGAACAATATATATATGGTGGAAACTGAATACAACATTTTTTGTGCTAAACACATGCCAATACAAGTGCTCTAAAGACCATAAAGGTTATCAAGAAACAAAACAAAGAAGGTGTCCATATGTACGGACATAAAGTAATTCCTATGATGTTTTTGTAACTTGAACATCAATAATTTGATATTGTTAAGTTTTTACAGAAAGCCTGACAGTGAACAATGGTGGGTAGTGACCAACTCATTCACATGATGGGGCCTCGGTGGCCGAGTGGTCAAGGTAGTTCGTCTTCTATTGATCACGTGGTCTGTCAACACTGAGATTGCGGGTTCGATTCTCACTGCAGGCAGGGTGTACTCGACTCCAATCTTAATTGACAAGGATTGCCAGTTTTCCTACCGCAGGTCGGGGGTTCTCTCCCGGTACTCCGGCTTCCTCCCCCAATAAAAACTGGACGCCATGAAATAGCTGAAAAATTGCTGAAAGTGGCGTTAAAACACCATTCAAACAAACAAACAAAACATTCACATGATAATCATATTATATAAATGAGCATGAACATTGTAACCAACATAAAAGGGTAAATTTTGCCTTTTTATCCAATCATAATACTTTACTGTGCAAGTCAAAATTTAGTTCCTATTGGTCCATCCTAATTTCTCCGTTTGTAAGCAAATTAAATAGTATTCAACATTGTTTTTGTCCATTTATTACTGATATAATATGTTAACCATTTTAATCAAACAACACATTTTACATTCATATTAATGTAAATATGTAACAAGTATTTCAGAATACAAGTTTACAGTTTATTTAACATTTAACTGAAACTCAATATCGGTACTCTCAAACTACTTAACAGACTGTAGCTTCAGCTCTGGTTTATTAACCAATTTTATAAAAATACATATCTGTGAAGAAATGTTGTTTACCAAAAAAAAATTAAATTATACAATACTTGGCTATATGATTTTAGATCGAAATTAAGAAAAACAACTGACATGTGTCAAAAAATGTGTAATTATGGTATACTGCAGCAGATAATACATAAATAAAATCAACAAAATGGCAGTAATACTGACCAGTAATAGATTCTTGTATAAAGATATTTTTACTGTCCTACATACAGTTAGTCAAAACAGCATAATACTGAGCTACTGCTGTTGTGAACACCAACCTCTTAGACAACCATTTGAAAATGTTATCATTTTTAATTGTCCTTTATGTTAAGAGATCTCCTCTCTAGAAAGAGTCACCTTCCCTGGGTAACATCACCTTCCCTTTATACCTAATAAGTTTTAATGGAACAGCCTTTAAGTCACATTGTTTAACTCTTTCATGATTAAAAGAGGACTTTTTCTAGACCAGGTCAAATATCTAAAACAGGATTGTTTTACAAGGTCACTTCTAAGGATAAGTGTGTCAACAAAGGTTTGTACCTATTCATATCTACATATTAAGTACTAACAAATGCAGTGTATATGTAGTAGCACCATGATTATATTTAATTAGAATTATCTATCTTGCCAAACCCAGCACCAAGCTAAACTAGCTAAACTAGTCCTGAGAACTGGGATATATATAAAATATAAATAAAAATTTCAAATAAAGCTGTTTTCCTTATTGCTGTCATCCCATTTATTACTCCAGACTAATTCTCCAGCTATGTATGTAGAGAGAACTTCCAAATTGTCATCCAGCATGATAAAGTCAGCGTCTGTATTGTACTCCAGCGTACCTTTACGATCAGTGATTTTTAACAACTCTGCTGGATGTAAAGTAGCTGACTCTAAAGCCTGTACTGCTGTGCAGTCTGTGTTCTTCAATAAGTTCTGTACACATTTGGGTATGGTGGCAATACTAAATACCAAAAAGACAGGTTAATGAATAGTATATGTTACGGGTTTGGAAAGTTTTGTACACATTTCTGTTTGGTGGTAACACCAAATACCAAAAAGACAGGTTAATGTATAGTATCCATTATGGGTTTGAAAAGTTCTGTACACATTTCCGTATGGTGGTAATACTTAATTCCATAAAGACTGCTTAATGTATAGTATCTGTTACGGGTTTGAAAAATTCTGTGCACACAGGTATGGTGGTAATACTAAATACCCAAAAGACAGGTTGATGTATAGTTTCTGTTACAGATTTGGACAGTTATGTACACATTTTAATATGTTGTCTACATATACAAGGTAAATTAAGGAGAGTCTCTGCAATCGTTGCCAACCTTATGCACATTTATATTTCTTTGTTAATAGACAAAAAATACACAATATATTTTCAATTTTCAAAATAATGTAATCATTGTAATGTTTTGTTTTAATTGAAATCCCCACAAGGCTATTGTTCACACAGTTTTGCTAGTGGTATAAAACATAATGAGCAGTCTGTGTACAGTATGTCAACTGTGAAAAACCATATAGCAGATACAAGTGAATAAAAAATTTCTTGTTTAAACTAAACCTTGTACATTTAAATAAATGATAAACTAAATACTGTGGTTGACTTTTCAATGATAATTCAAGAAGCTGTTGATTATTTTTCAAGTTTTACATTCACAAACAACACTGAGGTTGTGGGTTCGAGCCTCACTGCAGGAAGGGTGCGCACGACTATAATCCTATTTGACAAGGATTACAATTTTTCCTACCGAAGATTGTGGGTTTTCTCTGTGTACTCCGGCTTCCTCCCCCAATAAACACTGGAGGCCAATATATTTTTGAAAAATTGCTGAAAATGTCTTTAAGTACAATGTATAAAAAAAGCATTCACAAACATACAAAACATATTTAATCTGTACCAACTGTTACAGTTGGGTAATTATTGTATACTACAGAGAGATATCAAACAATCCATACCTTCCACACAATGTATCTGTGCCAGCAATAACAGCCCTCTTTCCCTGTATATCCACAATCTGTGAACCAATGTGGTGTTTCCCTACTGGGAGCCCCATGGCTGGAATGGCATCGGTCACTATGATTAATCCTGCAAGCACAATATTTTATTTGGAATATTTAAAAAAAAAACCTAATGTTAAAGGCAGTGTATAAAACACATAATATATCACATTGTGTATTATACACAGCCAATTTATTTGTCACTGTATGGAACTCTCACACACTTCTCAGATGATTTTTTAAGCAGAAAAAATATGAATATTATACATCCACCTAAATGTGAAGTCTGATTGAGACACATCGGAGGGCAGGATATTCATCAACATTAATGAGAAGAGAATTGAAATAACACCTTTGTTATACTATAGTTGGGTGAAATAGATTTAATGTACGTAGTTGTATTGTTTCTAAGATTCATCCATCTAATATTTATCAATTATGGACTTTTTAAGGGGTCAATACTCATTTATAAGCAAAGTTGGAGGTCAATATCTTTCTAAAGGTCCATATAAATGGTACTGGCTGAATTAAAAGTCCTTAATAGTTATATTACATATGTTATATATTTGTCATCATCTGAAAATCTGCCATATTGTTTATATCGATTGTATAATGAAATAAAAAATGAACGAATATCTGGATCTATATTTAGTATTGTAGTGTCAATATACGTAAAAATAGAAACATAGATTCAATATTTTTTAAATATAGAAAAGATGTGTTTGGTTGTAAACATACACAGAATATTCTGTATATCAAATGATTGGCTTATCCAATCTGAATTATAATATAACACATGTTATGAAATAATATAAAATAGCATGGTGTTTAATTATTTCTGTTATTGTAAGATGATACCAAAATTAAATAATAGATTTGTAATATAAGTGTATGACATTAAATTGTTCAATATTACTGTTGTTTATGGCTGTGTCGAAGATTTAAGAACATCATAGTTGATTTTGTTTGTTTGAATGTTGTTTAATGTGACAATTTTTCAGCTATATCATGGCGTCAGTTTTTTATTGGGGGGAGGAAGCAGGAGTACCAGGAGAGAACCCGACCTTTGGTAGGAAAACTGGCAATCCTCGTCAATTAAGGTTGCAGTAGAGTACACCTGCCCGCAGTGAGACTCGAACTCACAACCTCAGTGTTGACAGACCCCATGATCAATAGTAGACGAACTATCTTAACCACTAGGCCACAGAAGCCCCCATCACAGTTGAACATGACTAAACCAAACAGTCAAGCGTTTACCATTATTGGCAGAGTAACCTAAGCATTAATTGTTGCTGTGCTATGAATTTCAGAGGTTAACATGACTTAACCAGACAGTCAAGTGTTTACCATAATTGGATGAGTACCATAAGTTAGTAAGTCACAGTTGGGTTTTTTGTTTAGATTATAAATACCTCTTGAATTGGTCCTGAATGCCATTCTGACTGCTGCTGGATGTGTGTGTATTCCATCAGTTATAAGTCCATAATACACAATTCTGTCTGTCAAAAACTTACTGGATAGTAAGCCAATAATGTGTGGATCTCTGTGATGGAACTGAAAAATGATAGTAAGTCTGAAAAATGTGGATCTCTGTGATGAAACTAAAAATACTGTATGGATCTCTGTGATGGAAATGAAAAATGATAGTAAGTCTGAAAAACGTGGATGATCTGTGATGAAACTAAAAATAACATGTGGATCTCTTGAAAAAATGATCAAATTCCTGAAAAGTGTGGATCTCTGAGATGATACTAAAATAATGTGTGGGTCTCTGTGATATAACTGAAAAATTATAGTAAGTCTGAAAAGTGTGGCACCAGCCCTGAGTTGAAATGATGAGAAGATGCATCAAGTTTAAAACTAGAGGCTCCCAGGAGCCTGTATCGCTCACCTGAACCTGAAACCAAACAACCCTTTTTTATCCAGCTTTTCTTTGCTATAAGGAATTGCCCATCACTTCTGCAAAAATCATTAATTTTGACCTTTTAAGGGAAATAACTCCTATAAGGAGGATCTTTTGATGGTTAGAGGGAGAAGGGAGGTTCACTTCAAATTTGCTGTACCTGTTATACTTTTTTAACTATCAGTCGAAAACTCTCTCGACCCCCCCCCCCCCTTTTTTCATTTTTTCTATTTTAATCCAAAGTACCTATGTAGGTAGTCAGGTGTCATGATTTGCACAATTTTGGTAGAGGACATCCTAAATTTAGGATGATGTGTGCAATGTTTCAAAGCAGTCCTTTCATTGGTTTAAGAGGAGAAGATTTTTTAAAATCAAGTAAAATTGATTAAAAAAATGTTCAAGGAGAATAATTCTTAAACGGTTTATCAGACAATCTTGACCCTAAAGTCATTTTTGTAGCCCTCATAGAGCAGAACAATTAAGCAATGCTAACTTTTTCTCTAGTTCTAATAATTTTCAAGATTTTGAGGCAAAAATGTCAAAAATAATCAATTTCGACAATTAAAGGGCAATAACTCCTATAAGGAGTCATCATACAACTTCAACCCAATGGAATGTTTCTTAGAGCTTTCGATGCCGATAAAGGCACGTCTCTTCGGTTTTCCTGTATCTGTTACACTTTTTTAAATATAAGCCAAAAACTGTATTTTACCACCCCCCCCCCATCCTATTTTTAGCCATGGTGGCCATGTTGGTTAATCTGCAGCCATGGTTGGTGCAAACTTGGTTGAAGACATTTGACAGATGATGTGTACAAAGTTTCAAAGCAGTACTTTCAGTTGTTTCAGAGGAGAAGATTTTAAAAAATCAATTAAAACTGATTAAAAAAAACAGTTCAAGGGGAATAACTCTTAAACGGTTAATCAGACAATCTTGACCCTTAAGTCATTTTTGTAGCCCTTATAGAGCAGAACAATTAAGCAATGCTAACTTTTTCTCTAGTTCTAATAATTTTCAAGATTTTGAGGCAAAAATGTCAAAAATAATCAATTTCGACAATTAAAGGGCAATAACTCCTATAAGGAGTCATCATACAACTTCAACCCAATGGAATGTTTCTTAGAGCTTTCGATGCCGATAAAGGCACGTCTCTTCGGTTTTCCTGTATCTGTTACACTTTTTTAAATATAAGCCAAAAACTGTATTTTACCACCCCCCCCCCATCCTATTTTTAGCCATGGTGGCCATGTTGGTTAATCTGCAGCCATGGTTGGTGCAAACTTGGTTGAAGACATTTGACAGATGATGTGTACAAAGTTTCAAAGCAGTACTTTCAGTTGTTTCAGAGGAGAAGATTTTAAAAAATCAATTAAAACTGATTAAAAAAAACAGTTCAAGGGGAATAACTCTTAAACGGTTAATCAGACAATCTTGACCCTTAAGTCATTTTTGTAGCCCTTATAGAGCAGAACAATTAAACAATGCTAACTTTTTCTCTAGTTCTAATAATTTTCAAGATTTTGAGGCAAAACTGGCAAAAATCATCAATTTTGACAATTAAAGGGCAATAACTCCTACAAGGAGTCATCATACAACTTTGACCCAATGGAGTGTTTTGTAGAGCTTTAGATGCTGAAGAAGGAAAGTCTGTTCGGTTTTCCTGTATCTGTTATACTTTTTGAACTATAAGCAAAAAACTGTATTTTGACCCCTCTGTTCTATTTTTAGCCATGGCGGCCATGTTGGTTGGTCCGAGGCCATGATTTGGGCAAACTTGGTAGAGGGCATTTTACTGATGATGTATGCAAAGTTTCAAAGCAATCCCTTCAGTGGTTTTGGAGGAGAAGATTTTTGAAGAAAAGTTAACGACGACGACGACGACGGACGCCAAGTGATGGCAATAGCTCACATGACCCTTCGGGTCAGGTGAGCTAAAAAAACAAATAATCTGTTTATTTCTATTGTGTAATATTGTGAAATCATATTATTTACGTAACAACATCTTAATAGCGAGGTTAGGTGGCCTATCTCATGACAGCAAGGTTAGATGGGACTATCTCATGACAGCAAGGTTAGATGGGACTATCTCATGACAGCAAGGTTAGATGGGACTATCTCATGACAGCGAGCTTTGATGGGCCTTTCTCACTAATGAGAAAGCTTGGTACCTATTTTTAGCTGGTTGAGATATCCTTATCTCAACCCATGGGTGAGATAAGAAATTCACGCTCCTTTTCCCGCAAAATGTATTGTGAGGCCAATTGTCAGTTCAGCAATTAAAAATTATAAAATATTTGCTTTAGTTGTGTTGGTTTACTATGCCTTTTTAAATATTAACATGGAACAACATATCTGAGCTTCCATGACCATAGCGGTAAACATCAAAACAAACACGGTGAGGCAACATGTGTACACTGGAGATTACATTCAAGCTAGATAACTCTATTTGTTGCCATCTTCCAACAGAACAGAACCAGATTTTTTTAACGAACTAGTGAGAAAAAGAATCAAACACCAGTGGTTGGGCAAGCTGGGAAAATCTAACACACCCGGGTGAAAGATTTCTTTTGGTCTCCAACTTGGCAGAGCCTCGTTGGAGACCAGAAATCTTATCACTTGGGTGTCTGAGATTTTCCCATCTTGCCCTCCCACCGGTGTTAGATCCTATATATCTCATGCTAGAATATCAAGAAGGAATAATACTGCATGTAAAGATAATTATAGATTATTTATGTTTTTTGAAACAAGATGTATTTTCTAATCAATTCTCATCAAAGGGTGACAGCCTGAGATGACGACAAAATGCATTTCAAAAGTTTCAAATGTAAGTAATCTGTTTATTGCTGTTTTGTAACATTGTGACGTAACAGTGTTTACTTAACTACATCTTGACAGAGAGGTGGGATGGGCCCATCTCACGCTAGTCGAGTAAGATTGGATAATACTGCACATAAAGATCAAAGGAGACTGCAAAATAGCGATAAAAGGACAGTTCTATCGCTAATAATACTTAAGGTATCCGACCCACAATTGAAGTCACCGTTAAATTTTATTTTTCTACCAGAAATACAGCTTTAATAAATCAATGTATTGCTAATTAATGATAAAAATAAAATATATTATATTACTTGAGTCAATGTTCACCATTTTGAGGGAAAAAAAATTAGTAACTCAAATAGTATTTCCGATGTTAGCCGAACATTACCGAGGTCTGCTCTATTGAAAAACAATAGACATCCGGGACTCCAAATATGATCACGTGGTCAATTATGGTCCGGGTACCTTAAACCTTTGTTATCTTCCCTTTGATAGTAAATTTTTGAAGATCACAACAGTAACGATCATTTGTAATTGGCTAAAAAAAAATAAGTTAATGTTGATAATGATCTGCCAGATAATTAATTTACTTTGTTAAGTATTACTGGAATGTACACAGTTATTAAGGATACAGAATTTTTATTCACATTTGTAACTGAAATAAATTTTCATGAATTATGCAATAAAAAAGTTCTGGCATAAGCTGTGATGCGATTAACTTGTCACTCTTACAGTATTTGGTCACAATGGTGGTCAGTCATGCATTGAGAGTATAATGTAAACAATATTAACTTAGGGCTTTTCCATGGGAAAATGTACAGTGGGGTCAGAATGCAGGTGTTTTTTTCTTTGGTAGGGGGGTTGAGGGTATTTCTATTTTGGTGGGTGTAGTTATGTTCTTATTAAAATAATCACCGTTGTCTGTGTTTTTCTGTTTCTATTTCACCAAACGCAGTGCTTTCGGCCACGTCCACATGATTTTTCACTGACGATTTTGTCGGAATTAATGCAAGGGGAATAATCGATCATCATATATATATCAATTTTATTTTATAGGTGGGGGTACTTTCCATAAAAACATTTACTAGGTTGTGCCTCTAAAAAAAATTATAATTTAAGTGGCGGTACCCTATTTCTGACCCCCTTGTACATTTTTTTCTGGGAAAGACCTTATGTTTATTTTGTCACACATGAATATGAGATTTATATTAGTTTTTGAAATCACAAGGACAATAGTCATGTGACAAAAAATACTGTCGTCTGCTAAATTATTTTGAAATATAAACAAATATTTCAAAACAGCTTGAAAAGGATGTGAGCTTTTTTGCTGAAGTCAAAATGTGGTAATAAATTTTTAAAGAGAGGATTTTCATTTCAAATAATAAGCAGCACTTGAAGAATTCTAAAATTATCCTAAACTGATATTTGCCATTAATTTTCGGCGTAGGAACAGTGAAATCCAAAAATGGACTGGCCGACTGTATCTAGACCCACACACAGTATAAGAAGCTTGAACATATAAAAAATGTAGAAATTCAGGCAGAGATCAAGAATACTCTATTACATGTAAAACTCTAGAAAATGTGCATGACGACATACATACAGAATTCATGGCATTAAACAGATGTGTGATACAAGATGCTCCATTCTTTATGGCTTCCTCTCCACAGACTAAGTCAGCTGCAGAATGACCTGGAAAAGAAGATTATTGGTCCTGATGCTATTTTAAAGAGGCTTATAATACATGAAAATAGGCAAAAACCAGATGAAACAAAAGAAACCAAGAACAAAGGCACTTGTTTTTTTTTGGACTGAAAAACAGATACGATTTCATATCACTAGCATAAAAGTACATGTATCTACTATTTCTTCCACAATATTCTAAAGACTCTCCATTGTTGAAAATCTGACATCCAATTAGAACTGTTAAACAAGTACAGTGTTATGTTACCGCAGCAACATTCTTGATAGTCATCTCAAATTGAAATATATGGAAGAAGTATAAAGGTTTTATATCTTTTGGTTAATCAGAATTTGTTGGCGAATTCAGGTCTTACTTTTGGCACTCCCCCCCCTCCCCCCCCCAAATAACAACTGAATGCAACAATACAGAACAAAAATTGCTCAAACTCCCTACAAACAACCCTTCTAAACAAAATTCAACAAAAATAATTCTATTTTATCTTGCAACCATCCTATTAATGAATTTTAAATGCAATAACTATATATTGTTGTCATATACATTCAATGACTATATATTGTTGTCATATACATTCAATGACTATATATTGTTGTCATATACATTCAATGACTATATATTGTTGTCATATACATTCAATGACTATATATTGTTGTCATATACATTCAATGACTATATATTGTCTTCTAGTATAACAAACCTTAAAACAGTCAAAAGCTTCATAAACTGAATCTCAAGCATTTCACATATCACAATTGATTCTTGTCGATTAAAATTTAAAACTATTTAAAAATGCCTGTTTATTTGGATTTCACTATTGGATTTGTATGCCATTTTCAATAAACTTTAAAGAATTGATGCCAACACACTCAAAGGTAATACATTCACAATTACAATATGTAGAGGCTCAATATGGGTTCAAATATTAAACATCTTAATATATATAGGAAATACAAAATTATGTACTATGTGGGGGAATATTGTAAAATAAATTGCAAATTATAAATATAAGAGTATAGTGTATTAATTTGACATAAGGAAGCAGACGCTCACTTTAAACCCATTTCTAAGCCTCATTCTGATACTGTTTTATTGTCAATAAACATATGTTAGCTATTGTAAACATGTGAATCTCAAACGGTACATCTTAATATGGAATAACCAGACCTCTATCAAGTAGGAATGCTTCATTATAGTTGATGAAGATGTATAGTCTGGTATATTCTTGTAATTTTTCACTCCAAAAGATGGGCAGTCAAAACCAAAAATGACATGCAATGCTATATGAGAAGATTGCTGTCACAGACATTCCACATGAAAACACCTAAAATTAAGAAGAATAAAACTTGTAATTTGTTATCTCTCAATATCTTATCAATGTATTCATACCCAATGAAACAGTAATGCCTCTATCCACCAGTTCTCGTATTATCTTCCCTGATCCATCTAATTCTGGAGCAAGTGTTACCATAGCAACATTGTCAAGGTTACCATATAAATCTAACAAATCTGATATCCCATTTGGAAATCCTCTGATATTTTCTTGAGGATGAGCTCCTTTCTTTTCAACAGAAATAAATGGTCCTTCTAAATGTGCACCTATAAAAAGAATGATCAATTATTAATATTTTGGCCTGTTAGATGCTCCCAAATGCACTCAAAGGGCCGGGGGACAATTCACCAATTAAAGTAGGTACTTACAGTTCTGTGCTTTGCACCCTTACAATGATCAATGAAACCTCTATTTATGAAGTCAATATCTCAAACTGTTTTATAGAGATAATATTTGGACAAAACTATGAAAAATGAAAAAACTGATGTATAGACAGACTAACAAAGCAAGAACAAAGAGGTGACTGTATGTCCCCACCCCTTTAATTTACAGAGCATAAAAATGGTTCCTTTTTGGTGATTATATGTTACAGGTTTTTACCCAACATGAAAAACAAGTGATTAAACAATTTTATGTCCCTTATCCAGGCTACCATATATCTTTAAATGGAACAGAATTTAATATAGAACAATGTTATACTACAGAACGATGCAATCACCATATTTCTTAAAAGCAAAAATAACAGATAACAATTATATGTAATTAGGTACAGACATGCAGCTAACAATCAAAAATTGAAAGAACAGGTACATTGTATTTTTCAGACATTTTACTGCAAATTTTGTTTGTTTGTTTGAATGGTGGTTTAACGCCACTTTCCTCAATTTTTCAGCTATTTCATGGCGTCCAGTTTTTATTGGGGGAGGAAGCCGGAGTACCCGGAGAGAACCCCCGACCTGCGGTAGGAAAACTGGCAATCCTTAACAATTAAGATTGGAGTCGAGTACACCCTGCCTGCAGTGAGAATCGAACCCGCAATCTCAGTGTTGACAGACCACGTGATCAATAGTAGACGTACTGTAAATTAATGCATTTACTATTAGAAGACCAATAATCCACATTAACATAAGTAAAAGTAAAAAAGTATGGCAATTTTTTTTACCCAAAATGCCTGCTCCTTCTTTACTGCCATTAACTTTCTTTATTTTTGGTACAATCTGAAAAATAAATTTAGAAACAACTATCTGATATGTCTTAACATGTATTAAGTCTCTGGAAACGTGTTTGTTTTTATTGGGTTAACCCCCACTTTCAGCAATTTTTTTAGCTAATATCATAGGGTCTAGTTATCAGCCGGAGTAAGCCAGAAAACACAGGAAAACCCCAATCTTTGGCAGGAAAATTGGCACTCCCTGTTAATTAAAGCTGGAGTTGAGCAAATCCTGCTCAAGGGGCAGAATAGCATTGGCAACCTCAGTGTTGACAGGTCAACCAATTACAGTAGATGACTACATGTAAGTACATATTGTACCTTAACCACGTGCACTCAGCCACCAGGTTGGAGAATGAATAAAAACAGGAAATCAAATTAAGGAAGAAAATCAAGAAAGATTTGTTTTATTTTATAATTTGTGATAAATAACAGCATTTTCATTTGTTTAAAGTATTTGGTCTTCAATTAAAAAGAGAAAATTTTACATGGAGGCACTGTATGTAAAAATTACCGCACAGCCTCAATCTGTCTGGCAGAAAATATTGCTTGGTGTCATTGTATGTAAAATTTGCTGCACAGCCACAATTTGTCTGGCAGAAAATATTACATGGCAACATTGTATATAAACTGCACAGCCTCAATTACCGGTAATCAGTCTTGCTTCTATGTTTTGTAAACATTCGTTAAAATATAAAATTTTTGCATGTTTACACAAATGTCATCCATTTAAAGAGAGCTAGCATTTATAGAACTAAATTTTATTTGCTACAAATCCAACTGATCTTGAAAGAGCAATAATTAGTACCCTAGTTCCCAGTTTTCACCAGGTACTACACCTTCCTTACCAAATAAAAACTGGATGCCACAATATAGCTTAAATATTGCTTAAAAGTGGTGTTCAATCCCTAATAACTAAACAAAAAATTTGTTGATACTGATATTAAAACAGTTAGAAAACTAGGAGCCTGTATCGCTCACCTGAACCTAACCAAACAACTATTTTTTATCCAGCTTTTCTTTCCTATAAGGATTGCCCAACATTTCTGCAAAAGTCATTAGATTTGACCTTTTAATGGAAATAACTCCTATAAAGAGGAGCTTTTGATGCTAAGAGGGAGAAGGGAGGTTCACTTCAAATTTGCTGTACCTGTTATACGTAAAGGGCAATAACTCCTATAAGGAGTCATCATACAACTTCGACCAAATGGAATGTTTCGTAGAGCTTTCGATGCCGATAAAGGCATGTCTCTTCGGTTTTCCTGTATCTGTTATACTTTTTGAACTATAAGCCAAAAACTGTATTTTGACCCCCCTCCTGTTCCATTTTTAGCCATGGCGGCCATGTTGGATAATCTGCGGACATGGTTTGTGCAAACTTGGTTGAGGACATTTGACAGGTCATGTGTACAAAGATTCAAAGCAGTACTTTCAGTGGTTTCAGAGGAGAAGATTTTTAAAAATCTATTAAAACTGATTAAAAAAAACAGTTCAAGAAGAATAACTTTTAAAGGGTTAATCAGACAATCTTGACTCTAAGCTATTTCTGTAGCTCTCATAGAGCAGAACAATTAAGCAATGCTAACTTTTTCTCTTGTTCTAATAATTTTCAAGATTTTGAGGCAAAAATGGCAAAAATCATCAATTTCGACAATTAAAGTCTCTTCGGTTTTCCTGTATCTGTTATACTTTTTGAACTATAACCCAAAAACTGTATTTGGACCACCCTGTTCTATATTTTTAGACATGGCGGCCATGTTTGTTGGTCTGAGGCCATGATTTGTGCAAATTTGGTAGAGGACATTTTACTGATAATGTGTGCAAAGTTTCAAAGCAATCCCTTCAGTGGTTTTGGAGGAGAAGATTTTTAAAGAAAAGTTAACGACGATGACGACAACGACGACGGACGACAACGACCACGCCGATGGCGGACACCAAGTAATGGCAATAGCTCACACGACCCTTTGGGTCAGGTGAGCTAAAAAGGTATACTCATTCATTCAATACAGAAAATAACCACAACAATATGTGCTGTCCAAATATTTTTTTAATAAAAGTATGTGTTTATCTAATGAATGACATAGTTATTCTTAAGTGTTGTGTCAAAAACTAAGTTATAGAGCATAACCTGTTCAAAAATTAAAAAAAAATCTCTTAATCATTGAATTGATAACTTGAGGTTATGTTCAGTAATCTAATTAGCATTGACAATAACATGGAAGTGGACCCCATAATAACTGTCAACCAGGCATTGCCTGCTAACCAAACTATGTTTTACGGTATACAAAATGTTCCCTGCTCAAGAACCAACACAAATCAAACAAATCTATTACAACTTGATTTCACCTTCCTATAAATGTCCTCTTTAGATGATATTATCGTGGGACAAAAAGACGTCACTCCATGAGGCAGAAGTCCCTTGGCCACTGTTTTCAAACCTGGTTCTATTGTGTCAACATCGTGTGAAAAATCCACACCAAAAGCACCTGTCAGATAAAGAAATGTCATGTATTGGTGTTGTAGACAGATTCATGGCAGATTTCAAGTGTTTCTATTACTAACCAGTTCTAAGGTAGTGGGTTGTTTGTTTCTAAAATAAGGTTTAACACGACCTTATTAATTATTGATGAAAAATGTTCAATTTCTATATCTATAAATCCAGGGGCTATGATGACAAAATAAGTAAGAATTCTTACCATTGATTTGGATATCTATAAATCCAGGGGCTATGATGACATAATAAGTAAGAATTCTTACCATTGATGTGGATATCTATAAATCCAGGGGCTATGATGACATAATAAGTAAGAATTCTTACCATTTATTTGGATATCTATAAATCCAGGGGCTATGATGACATAATAAGTCAGAATTCTTACCATTGATGTGGATATCTATAAAGCCAGGGGCTATGATGACATAATAATTAAGAATTCTTACCATTGCTGTGGATATCTATAAATCCAGGGGCTATGACATAATAAGTAAGAATTCTTACCATTGATGTGGATATCTATAAATCCAGGGGCTATGACATAATAAGTAAGAATTCTTACCATTGATGTGGATATCTATAAATCCAGGGGCTATGATGACATAATAAGTAAGAATTCTTACCATTGATGTGGATATCTATAAATCCAGGGGCTATGATGACATAATAAGTGAGAATTCTTACCATTGATTTGGATATCTATAAATCCAGGGGCTATGACATAATAAGTAAGAATTCTTACCATTGATGTGGATATCTATAAATCCAGGGGCGATGATAACATAATAAATAAGAATTCTTACCATTGATTTGGATATCTATAAATCCAGGGGCTATGATAACATAATAAGTCAGAATTCTTACCATTGATTTGGATATCTATAAATCCAGGGGCTATGATGGCATAATAAGTAAGAATTCTTACCATTGATTTGGATATCTATAAATCCAGGGGCTATGATAACATAATAAGTCAGAATTCTTACCATTGATGTGGATATCTATAAATCCAGGGGCTATGATGACATAATAAGTCAGAATTCTTACCATTGATGTGGATATCTATAAATCCAGGGGCTATGACATAATAAGTAAGAATTCTTACCATTGATTTGGATATCTATAAATCCAGGGGCTATGACATAATAAGTAAGAATTCTTACCATTGATGTGGATATCTATAAATCCAGGGGCTATGATGACATAATAAGTAAGAATTCTTACCATTGATGTGGATATCTATAAATCCACGGGCTATGATGACATAATAAGTAAGAATTCTTACCATTGATTTGGATATCTATAAATCCAGGGGCTATGATGACATAATAATTAAGAATTCTTACCATTGATTTGGATATCTATAAATCCAGGTGCTATGATGACATAATAATTAAGAATTCTTACCATTGATGTGGATATCTATAAATCCAGGGGCTATGATGGCATAATAATTAAGAATTCTTACCATTGATGTGGATATCTATAAATCCAGGGGCTATGATGACATAATAAATAAGAATTCTTACCATTGATGTGAATATCTATAAATCCAGGGGCTATGATGACATAATAAATAAGAATTCTTACCATTGATTTGGATATCTATAAATCCAGGGGCTATGATGACATAATAAGTCAGAATTCTTACCATTGATTTGGATATCTATAAATCCAGGGGATATGATGGCATAATAAGTAAGAATTCTTATCATTGATTTGGATATCTATAAATCCAGGGGCTATGACATAATAAGTAAGAATTCTTACCATTGATTTGGATATCTATAAATCCAGGGGCTATGATAACATAATAAGTAAGAATTCTTACCATTGATTTGGATATCTATAAATCCAGGGGCTATGACATAATAAGTAAGAATTCTTACCATTGATTTGGATATCTATAAATCCAGGGGCTATGATAACATAATAAGTAAGAATTCTTACCATTGATGTGGATATCTATAAATCCAGGGGCTATGATGACATAATAAGTAAGAATTCTTATCATTGATTTGGATATCTATAAATCCAGGGGCTATGATGACATAATAAGTAAGAATTCTTACCATTGATTTGGATATCTATAAATCCAGGGGCTATGATGACATATAAGTTAGAATTCTTACCATTGATTTGGATATCTATAAATCCAGGTGCTATGATGACATAATAAGTCAGAATTCTTACCATTGATTTGGATATCTATAAATCCAGGGGCTATGAAATAATAAGTAAGAATTCTTACCATTGATTTGGATATCTATAAATCCAGGGGCTATGATAACATAATAAGTAAGAATTCTTACCATTGATGTGGATATCTATAAATCAAGGGGCTATGATGACATAATAAATAAGAATTCTTACCATTGATGTGGATATCTATAAATCCAGGGGCTATGATGACATTAATAATAAGTAAGAATTCTTACCATTGATGTGGATATCTATAAATCCAGGGGCTATGATGACATAATAAGTAAGAATTCTTACCATTGATTTGGATATCTATAAATCCAGGGGCTATGACATAATAAGTCAGAATTCTTACCATTGATTTGGATATCTATAAATCCAGGGGCTATGATGACATAATAATTAAGAATTCTTACCATTGATGTGGATATCTATAAATCCAGGGGCTATGATAACATAATAAGTAAGAATTCTTACCATTGATTTGGATATCTATAAATCCAGGGGTTATGATGACATAATAAGTAAGAATTCTTACCATTGATTTGGATATCTATAAATCCAGGGGCTATGATAACATAATAAGTAAGAATTCTTACCATTGATTTGGATATCTATAAATCCAGGGGCTATGATGACATAATAAGTAAGAATTCTTACCATTGATTTGGATATCTATAAATCCAGGGGCTATGATGACATAATAAGTAAGAATTCTTACCATTGATGTGGATATCTATAAATCCAGGGGCTATGATGACATAATAAGTAAGAATTCTTACCATTGATTTGGATATCTATAAATCCAGGGGCTATGATGACATAATAATTAAGAATTCTTACCATTGATTTGGATATCTATAAATCCAGGGGCTATGATGACATAATAATTAAGAATTCTTACCATTGATGTGGATATCTATAAATCCAGGGGCTATGATGGCATAATAATTAAGAATTCTTACCATTGATGTGGATATCTATAAATCCAGGGGCTATGATGACATAATAAATAAGAATTCTTACCATTGATTTGGATATCTATAAATCCAGGGGATATGACATAATAAGTAAGAATTCTTACCATTGATTTGGATATCTATAAATCCAGGGGCTATGATAACATAATAAGTAAGAATTCTTACCATTGACGTGGATATCTATAAATCCAGGGGCTATGATGACATAATAAGTAAGAATTCTTATCATTGATTTGGATATCTATAAATCCAGGGGATATGATGACATAATAAGTAAGAATTCTTACCATTGATTTGGATATCTATAAATCCAGGGGCTATGATGACATATAAGTCAGAATTCTTACCATTGATTTGGATATCTATAAATCCAGGTGCTATGATGACATAATAAGTCAGAATTCTTACCATTGATCTGGATATCTATAAATCCAGGGGCTATGACATAATAATTAAGAATTCTTACCATTGATTTGGATATCTATAAATCCAGGGGATATGATAACATAATAAGTAAGAATTCTTACCATTGATGTGGATATCTATAAATCCAGGGGCTATGATGACATAATAAATAAGAATTCTTACCATTGATGTGGATATCTATAAATCCAGGGGCTATGATGACATAATAAGTAAGAATTCTTACCATTGATGTGGATATCTATAAATCCAGGTGCTATGATGACATAATAAGTCAGAATTCTTACCATTGATTTGGATATCTATAAATCCAGGGGCTATGATGACATAATAATTAAGAATTCTTACCATTGATGTGGATATCTATAAATCCAGGGGCTATGATAACATAATAAGTAAGAATTCTTACCATTGATTTGGATATCTATAAATCCAGGGGCTATGATGACATAATAAGTAAGAATTCTTACCATTGATTTGGATATCTATAAATCCAGGGGCTATGTTAACATAATAAGTAAGAATTCTTACCATTGATTTGGATATCTATAAATCCAGGGGCTATGACATAATAATCAAGAATTCTTACCATTGATTTGGATATCTATAAATCCAGGGGCTATGATAACATAATAAGTAAGAATTCTTACCATTGATTTGGATATCTATAAATCCAGGGGCTATGATGACATAATAAGTAAGAATTCTTACCATTGATGTGGATATCTATAAATCCAGGGGCTATGACGTAATAATTAAGAATTCTTACCATTGATTTGGATATCTATAAATCCAGGGGCTATGATAACATAATAAGTAAGAATTCTTACCATTGATTTGGATATCTATAAATCCAGGGGCTATGATGACATAATAAGTAAGAATTCTTACCATTGATGTGGATATCTATAAATCCAGGGGCTATGACATAATAATTAAGAATTCTTACCATTGATTTGGATATCTATAAATCCAGGGGCTATGATAACATAATAAGTAAGAATTCTTACCATTGATTTGGATATCTATAAATCCAGGGGCTATGATGACATAATAAGTAAGAATTCTTACCATTGATTTGGATATCTATAAATCCAGGGGCTATGACATAATAAGTCAGAATTCTTATCATTGATTTGGATATCTATAAATCCAGGGGCTATGATAACATAATAAGTAAGAATTCTTACCATTGATGTGGATATCTATAAATCCAGGGGCTATGACATAATAAGTCAGAATTCTTATCATTGATTTGGATATCTATAAATCCAGGTGCTATGATGACATAATAAGTAAGAATTCTTACCATTGATTTGGATATCTATAAATCCAGGGGCTATGATGACATAATAAATAAGATTTCTTACCATTGATTTGGATATCTATAAATCCAGGTGCTATGATGACATAATAAGTAAGAATTCTTACCATTGATGTGGATATCTATAAATCCAGGGGCTATGATGACATAATAATTAAGAATTCTTACCATTGATTTGGATATCTATAAATCCAGGGGCTATGATGACATAATAAGTAAGAATTCTTATCATTGATGTGGATATCTATAAATCCAGGGGCTATGACATAATAAGTCAGAATTCTTATCATTGATTTGGATATCTATAAATCCAGGTGCTATGATGACATAATAATTAAGAATTCTTACCATTGATGTGGATATCTATAAATCCAGGGGCTATGATGACATAATAAGTAAGAATTCTTACCATTGATGTGGATATCTACAAATCCAGGGGCTATGATGACATAATAAGTCAGAATTCTTATCATTGATTTGGATATCTATAAATCCAGGGGCTATGATGACATAATAAATAAGAATTCTTACCATTGATTTGGATATCTATAAATCCAGGTGGTATGATGACATAATAATTAAGAATTCTTACCATTGATTTGGATATCTATAAATCCAGGGGCTATGATGACATAATAAGTAAGAATTCTTACCACTGATGTGGATATCTATAAATCCAGGGGCTATGACATAATAAGTCAGAATTCTTATCATTGATTTAGATATCTATAAATCCAGGGGCTATGATAACATAATAAGTAAGAATTCTTACCATTGATGTGGATATCTATAAATCCAGGTGCTATGATGACATAATAAGTCAGAATTCTTATCATTGATTTGGATATCTATAAATCCAGGGGCTATGATAACATAATACGTAAGAATTCTTACCATTGATGTGGATATCTATAAATCCAGGGGCTATGATGACATAATAAGTCAGAATTCTTACCATTGATGTGGATATCTATAAATCCAGGTGCTATGATGACATAATAAGTCAGAATTCTTATCATTGATTTGGATATCTATAAATCCAGGGGCTATGATGACATAATAAGTAAGAATTCTTACCATTGATGTGGATATCTATAAATCCAGGGGCTATGATGACATAATAAGTCAGAATTCTTATCATTGATTTGGATATCTATAAATCCAGGTGCTATGATGACATAATAAGTCAGAATTCTTATCATTGATTTGGATATCTATAAATCCAGGGGCTATGATGACATAATAAGTAAGAATTCTTACCATTGATGTGGATATCTATAAATCCAGGTGCTATGATGACATAATAAGTCAGAATTCTTATCATTGATTTGGATATCTATAAATCCAGGGGCTATGATGACATAATAAGTAAGAATTCTTACCATTGATGTGGATATCTATAAATCCAGGGTCTATGATAACATAATAAGTAAGAATTCTTACCATTGATTTGGATATCTATAAATCCAGGGGCTATGATAACATAATAAGTCAGAATTCTTACCATTGATTTGGATATCTATAAATCCAGGGGCTATGATGACATAATAAGTAAGAATTCTTATCATTGATTTGGATATCTATAAATCCAGGTGCTATGATAACATAATAAGTAAGTATTCTTACCATTGATTTGGATATCTATAAATCCAGGGGCTATGATAACATAATAAGTAAGAATTCTTACCATTGATTTGGATATCTATAAATCCAGGGGCTATGACATAATAAGTAAGAATTCTTACCATTGATTTGGATATCTATAAATCCAGGGGCTATGATGACATAATAAGTCAGAATTCTTACCATTGATGTGGATATCTATAAATCCAGGGGCTATGATGACATAATAAGTAAGAATTCTTACCATTGATTTGGATATCTATAAATCCAGGGGCTATGATGACATAATAGGTAAGAATTCTTACCATTGATTTGGATATCTATAAATCCAGGGGCTATAATGACATAATAAGTAAGAATTCTTACCATTGATGTGGATATCTATAAATCCAGGGGCTATGATGACATAATAAGTCAGAATTCTTACCATTGATTTGGATATCTATAAATCCAGGGGCTATGATAACATAATAAGTAAGAATTCTTACCATTGATTTGGATATCTATAAATCCAGGTGCTATGATGACATAATAAGTAAGAATTCTTACCATTGATGTGGATATCTATAAATCCAGGGGCTATGACATAATAAGTAAGAATTCTTATCATTGATTTGGAAATCTATAAATCCAGGGGCTATGACATAATAAGTAAGAATTCTTACCATTGATTTGGATATCTATAAATCCAGGGGCTATGATGACATAATAAGTCAGAATTCTTACCATTGATAAGGATATCTATAAATCCAGGGGCTATGATAACATAATAAGTAAGAATTCTTACCATTGATTTGAATATCTATAAATCCAGGTGCTATGATGACATAATAAGTAAGAATTCTTACCATTGATGTGGATATCTATAAATCCAGGGGCTATGATGACATAATAAATAAGAATTCTTACCATTGATTTGGATATCTATAAATCCAGGTGCTATGATGACATAATAATTAAGAATTCTTACCATTGATGTGGATATCTATAAATCCAGGGGCTATGATGGCATAATAATTAAGAATTCTTACCATTGATGTGGATATCTATAAATCCAGGGGCTATGATGACATAATAAATAAGAATTCTTACCATTGATTTGGATATCTATAAATCCAGGGGCTATGACATAATAAGTAAGAATTCTTACCATTGATTTGGATATCTATAAATCCAGGGGCTATGATAACATAATAAGTAAGAATTCTTACCATTGACGTGGATATCTATAAATCCAGGGGCTATGATGACATAATAAGTAAGAATTCTTATCATTGATTTGGATATCTATAAATCCAGGGGCTATGATGACATAATAAGTAAGAATTCTTACCATTGATTTGGATATCTATAAATCCAGGGGCTATGATGACATATAAGTCAGAATTCTTACCATTGATTTGGATATCTATAAATCCAGGTGCTATGATGACATAATAAGTCAGAATTCTTACCATTGATTTGGATATCTATAAATCCAGGGGCTATGACATAATAAGTAAGAATTCTTACCATTGATTTGGATATCTATAAATCCAGGGGATATGATAACATAATAAGTAAGAATTCTTACCATTGATGTGGATATCTATAAATCCAGGGGCTATGATGACATAATAAATAAGAATTCTTACCATTGATGTGGATATCTATAAATCCAGGGGCTATGATGACATAATAAGTAAGAATTCTTACCATTGATGTGGATATCTATAAATCCAGGTGCTATAATGACATAATAAGTCAGAATTCTTACCATTGATTTGGATATCTATAAATCCAGGGGCTATGATGACATAATAATTAAGAATTCTTACCATTGATGTGGATATCTATAAATCCAGGGGCTATGATAACATAATAAGTAAGAATTCTTACCATTGATTTGGATATCTATAAATCCATGGGCTATGATGACATAATAAGTGAGAATTCTTACCATTGATTTGGATATCTATAAATCCAGGGGCTATGTTAACATAATAAGTAAGATTTCTTACCATTGATTTGGATATCTATAAATCCAGGGGCTATGACATAATAATCAAGAATTCTTACCATTGATTTGGATATCTATAAATCCAGGGGCTATGATAACATAATAAGTAAGAATTCTTACCATTGATTTGGATATCTATAAATCCAGGGGATATGATGACATAATAAATAAGAATTCTTATCATTGATATGGATATCTATAAATCCAGGGGCTATGACATAATAAGTAAGAATTCTTACCATTGATTTGGATATCTATAAATCCAGGGGCTATGATAACATAATAAGTAAGAATTCTTACCATTGATTTGGATATCTATAAATCCAGGGGCTATGATGACATAATAAATAAGATTTCTTACCATTGATTTGGATACCTATAAATCCAGGTGCTATGATGACATAATAAGTAAGAATTCCTACCATTGATGTGGATATCTATAAATCCAGGGGCTATGATGACATAATAATTAAGAATTCTTACCATTGATTTGGATATCTATAAATCCAGGGGCTATGATGACATAATAAGTAAGAATTCTTACCATTGATGTAGATATCTATAAATCCAGGGGCTATGACATAATAAGTCAGAATTCTTATCATTGATTTGGATATCTATAAATCCAGGTGCTATGATGCCATAATAATTAAGAATTCCTACCATTGATGTGGATATCTATAAATCCAGGGGCTATGATGACATAATAAGTAAGAATTCTTACCATTGATGTGGATATCTATAAATCCAGGGGCTATGATAACATAATAAGTAAGAATTCTTACCATTGATGTGGATATCTATAAATCCAGGGGCTATGATGACATAATAAGTCAGAATTCTTACCATTGATGTGGATATCTATAAATCCAGGTGCTATGATGACATAATAAGTCAGAATTCTTATCATTGATTTGGATATCTATAAATCCAGGGGCTATGATGACATAATAAGTAAGAATTCTTACCATTGATGCGGATATCTATAAATCCAGGGGCTATGATGACATAATAAGTCAGAATTCTTATCATTGATTTGGATATCTATAAATCCAGGTGCTATGATGACATAATAGTCAGAATTCTTATCATTGATTTGGATATCTATAAATCCAGGGGCTATGATGACATAATAAGTAAGAATTCTTACCATTGATGTGGATATCTATATATCCAGGTGCTATGATGACATAATAAGTCAGAATTCTTATCATTGATTTGGATATCTATAAATCCAGGGGCTATGATGACATAATAAGTAAGAATTCTTACCATTGATGTGGATATCTATAAATCCAGGGTCTATGATGACATAATAAGTAAGAATTCTTACCATTGATTTGGATATCTATAAATCCAGGGGCTATGATAACATAATAAGTAAGAATTCTTAGCATTGATTTGGATATCTATAAATCCAGGGGCTATGATGACATAATAAGTAAGAATTCTTATCATTGATTTGGATATCTATAAATCCAGGGGCTATGACATAATAAGTAAGAATTCTTACCATTGATTTGGATTTCTATAAATCCAGGGGCTATGATGACATAATAAGTCAGAATTCTTACCATTGATGTGGATATCTATAAATCCAGGGGCTATGATGACATAATAAGTAAGAATTCTTACCATTGATGTGGATATCTATAAATCCAGGGGCTATGATGACATAATAAGTAAGAATTCTTACCATTGATTTGGATATCTATAAATCCAGGGGCTATGATGACAAAATAAGTAAGAATTCTTACCATTGATGTTGATATCTATAAATCCAGGGGCTATGATGACATAATAAGTCAGAATTCTTACCATTGATTTGGATATCTATAAATCCAGGGGCTATGATAACATAATAAGTAAGAATTCTTACCATTGATTTGGATATCTATAAATCCAGGTGCTATGATGACATAATAAGTAAGAATTCTTACCATTGATGTGGATATCTATAAATCCAGGGGCTATGACATAATAAGTAAGAATTCTTATCATTGATTTGGATATCTATAAATCCAGGGGCTATGACATAATAAGTAAGAATTCTTACCATTGATTTGGATATCTATAAATCCAGGGGCTATGATGACATAATAAGTCAGAATTCTTACCATTGATAAGGATATCTATAAATCCAGGGGCTATGATAACATAATAAGTAAGAATTCTTACCATTGATTTGAATATCTATAAATCCAGGTGCTATGATGACATAATAAGTAAGAATTCTTACCATTGATGTGGATATCTATAAATCCAGGGGCTATGATGACATAATAAATAAGAATTCTTACCATTGATTTGGATATCTATAACTCCAGGGGCTATGATGACATAATAAGTCAGAATTCTTACAATTGATTTGGATATCTATAAATCCAGGTGCTATGACATAATAAGTCAGAATTCTTACCATTGATGTGGATATCTATAAATCCAGGGCCTATGATGGCATAATAAGCCAGAATTCTTATCATTGATTTGGATATCTATAAATCCAGGTGCTATGATGACATAATAAGTCAGAATTCTTACCATTGATTTGGATATCTATAAATCCAGGGGCTATGATGACATAATAAGCCAGAATTCTTACCATTGATGTGGATATCTATAAATCCAGGGGCTATGATGACATAACAAGTAAGAATTCTTACCATTGATGTGGATATCTATAAATCCAGGTGCTATGATGACATAATAAGTAAGAATTCTTACCATTGATTTGGATATCTATAAATCCAGGGGCTATGATGGCATAATAAGTAAGAATTCTTACCATTGATTTGGATATCTATAAATCCAGGGGCTATGATGACATAATAAGTAAGAATTCCTACCATTGATGTGGATATCTATAAATCCAGGGGCTATGATGACATAATAATTAAGAATTCTTACCATTGATTTGGATATCTATAAATCCAGGGGCTATGATGACATAATAAGTAAGAATTCTTACCATTGATGTGGATATCTATAAATCCAGGGGCTATGACATAATAAGTCAGAATTCTTATCATTGATTTGGATATCTATAAATCCAGGTGCTATGATGACATAATAATTAAGAATTCCTACCATTGATGTGGATATCTATAAATCCAGGGGCTATGATGACATATTTAGTAAGAATTCTTACCATTGATGTGGATATCTATAAATCCAGGGGCTATGATAACATAATAAGTAAGAATTCTTACCATTGATGTGGATATCTATAAATCCAGGGGCTATGATGACATAATAAGTCAGAATTCTTACCATTGATGTGGATATCTATAAATCCAGGTGCTATGATGACATAATAAGTCAGAATTCTTATCATTGATTTGGATATCTATAAATCCAGGGGCTATGATGACATAATAAGCCAGAATTCTTACCATTGATGCGGATATCTATAAATCCAGGGGCTATGATGACATAATAAGTCAGAATTCTTATCATTGATTTGGATATCTATAAATCCAGGTGCTATGATGACATAATAGTCAGAATTCTTATCATTGATTTGGATATCTATAAATCCAGGGGCTATGATGACATAATAAGTAAGAATTCTTACCATTGATGTGGATATCTATATATCCAGGTGCTATGATGACATAATAAGTCAGAATTCTTATCATTGATTTGGATATCTATAAATCCAGGGGCTATGATGACATAATAAGTAAGAATTCTTACCATTGATGTGGATATCTATAAATCCAGGGTCTATGATGACATAATAAGTAAGAATTCTTACCATTGATTTGGATATCTATAAATCCAGGGGCTATGATAACATAATAAGTAAGAATTCTTAGCATTGATTTGGATATCTATAAATCCAGGGGCTATGATGACATAATAAGTAAGAATTCTTATCATTGATTTGGATATCTATAAATCCAGGTGCTATGATAACATAATAAGTAAGTATTCTTACCATTGATTTGGATATCTATAAATCCAGGGGCTATGATAACATAATAAGTAAGAATTCTTACCATTGATTTGGATATCTATAAATCCAGGGGCTATGACATAATAAGTAAGAATTCTTACCATTGATTTGGATTTCTATAAATCCAGGGGCTATGACGACATAATAAGTCAGAATTCTTACCATTGATGTGGATATCTATAAATCCAGGGGCTATGATGACATAATAAGTAAGAATTCTTACCATTGATGTGGATATCTATAAATCCAGGGGCTATGATGACATAATAAGTAAGAATTCTAACCATTGATTTGGATATCTATAAATCCAGGGGCTATGATGACATAATAAGTAAGAATTCTTACCATTGATGTTGATATCTATAAATCCAGGGGCTATGATGACATAATAAGTCAGAATTCTTACCATTGATTTGGATATCTATAAATCCAGGGGCTATGATAACATAATAAGTAAGAATTCTTACCATTGATTTGGATATCTATAAATCCAGGTGCTAGGATGACATAATAAGTAAGAATTCTTACCATTGATGTGGATATCTATAAATCCAGGGGCTATGACATAATAAGTAAGAATTCTTATCATTGATTTGGATATCTATAAATCCAGGGGCTATGACATAATAAGTAAGAATTCTTACCATTGATTTGGATATCTATAAATCCAGGGGCTATGATGACATAATAAGTCAGAATTCTTACCATTGATAAGGATATCTATAAATCCAGGGGCTATGATAACATAATAAGTAAGAATTCTTACCATTGATTTGAATATCTATAAATCCAGGTGCTATGATGACATAATAAGTAAGAATTCTTACCATTGATGTGGATATCTATAAATCCAGGGGCTATGATGACATAATAAATAAGAATTCTTACCATTGATTTGGATATCTATAAATCCAGGGGCTATGATGACATAATAAGTCAGAATTCTTACAATTGATTTGGATATCTATAAATCCAGGTGCTATGACATAATAAGTCAGAATTCTTACCATTGATGTGGATATCTATAAATCCAGGGCCTATGATGGCATAATAAGCCAGAATTCTTATCATTGATTTGGATATCTATAAATCCAGGTGCTATGATGACATAATAAGTCAGAATTCTTACCATTGATTTGGATATCTATAAATCCAGGGGCTATGATGACATAATAAGCAAGAATTCTTACCATTGATGTGGATATCTATAAATCCAGGGGCTATGATGACATAACAAGTAAGAATTCTTACCATTGATGTGGATATCTATAAATCCAGGTGCTATGATGACATAATAAGTAAGAATTCTTACCATTGATTTGGATATCTATAAATCCAGGGGCTATGATGGCATAATAAGTAAGAATTCTTACCATTGATTTGGATATCTATAAATCCAGGGGCTATGATGACATAATAAGTCAGAATTCTTACCATTGATGTGGATATCTATAAATCCAGGGGCTATGATGGCATAATAAGTAAGAATTCTTACCATTGATTTGGATATCTATAAATCCAGGGGCTATGATAACATAATAAGTCAGAATTCTTACCATTGATGTGGATATCTATAAATCCAGGGGCTATGATGGCATAATAAGTAAGAATTCTTACCATTGATTTGGATATCTATAAATCCAGGGGCTATGATGACATAATAAGTCAGAATTCTTACCATTGATGTGGATATCTATATATCCAGGTGCTATGATGACATAATAAGTCAGAATTCTTATCATTGATTTGGATATCTATAAATCCAGGGGCTATGATGACATAATAAGTAAGAATTCTTACCATTGATGTGGATATCTATAAATCCAGGGTCTATGATGACATAATAAGTAAGAATTCTTACCATTGATTTGGATATCTATAAATCCAGGGGCTATGATAACATAATAAGTAAGAATTCTTAGCATTGATTTGGATATCTATAAATCCAGGGGCTATGATGACATAATAAGTAAGAATTCTTATCATTGATTTGGATATCTATAAATCCAGGGGCTATGACATAATAAGTAAGAATTCTTACCATTGATTTGGATTTCTATAAATCCAGGGGCTATGATGACATAATAAGTCAGAATTCTTACCATTGATGTGGATATCTATAAATCCAGGGGCTATGATGACATAATAAGTAAGAATTCTTACCATTGATGTGGATATCTATAAATCCAGGGGCTATGATGACATAATAAGTAAGAATTCTTACCATTGATTTGGATATCTATAAATCCAGGGGCTATGATGACAAAATAAGTAAGAATTCTTACCATTGATGTTGATATCTATAAATCCAGGGGCTATGATGACATAATAAGTCAGAATTCTTACCATTGATTTGGATATCTATAAATCCAGGGGCTATGATAACATAATAAGTAAGAATTCTTACCATTGATTTGGATATCTATAAATCCAGGTGCTATGATGACATAATAAGTAAGAATTCTTACCATTGATGTGGATATCTATAAATCCAGGGGCTATGACATAATAAGTAAGAATTCTTATCATTGATTTGGATATCTATAAATCCAGGGGCTATGACATAATAAGTAAGAATTCTTACCATTGATTTGGATATCTATAAATCCAGGGGCTATGATGACATAATAAGTCAGAATTCTTACCATTGATAAGGATATCTATAAATCCAGGGGCTATGATGACATAATAAGTAAGAATTCTTACCATTGATTTGAATATCTATAAATCCAGGTGCTATGATGACATAATAAGTAAGAATTCTTACCATTGATGTGGATATCTATAAATCCAGGGGCTATGATGACATAATAAATAAGAATTCTTACCATTGATTTGGATATCTATAACTCCAGGGGCTATGATGACATAATAAGTCAGAATTCTTACAATTGATTTGGATATCTATAAATCCAGGTGCTATGACATAATAAGTCAGAATTCTTACCATTGATGTGGATATCTATAAATCCAGGGCCTATGATGGCATAATAAGCCAGAATTCTTATCATTGATTTGGATATCTATAAATCCAGGTGCTATGATGACATAATAAGTCAGAATTCTTACCATTGATTTGGATATCTATAAATCCAGGGGCTATGATGACATAATAAGCCAGAATTCTTACCATTGATGTGGATATCTATAAATCCAGGGGCTATGATGACATAACAAGTAAGAATTCTTACCATTGATGTGGATATCTATAAATCCAGGTGCTATGATGACATAATAAGTAAGAATTCTTACCATTGATTTGGATATCTATAAATCCAGGGGCTATGATGGCATAATAAGTAAGAATTCTTACCATTGATTTGGATATCTATAAATCCAGGGGCTATGATGACATAATAAGTAAGAATTCCTACCATTGATGTGGATATCTATAAATCCAGGGGCTATGATGACATAATAATTAAGAATTCTTACCATTGATTTGGATATCTATAAATCCAGGGGCTATGATGACATAATAAGTAAGAATTCTTACCATTGATGTGGATATCTATAAATCCAGGGGCTATGACATAATAAGTCAGAATTCTTATCATTGATTTGGATATCTATAAATCCAGGTGCTATGATGACATAATAATTAAGAATTCCTACCATTGATGTGGATATCTATAAATCCAGGGGCTATGATGACATAATAAGTAAGAATTCTTACCATTGATGTGGATATCTATAAATCCAGGGGCTATGATAACATAATAAGTAAGAATTCTTACCATTGATGTGGATATCTATAAATCCAGGGGCTATGATGACATAATAAGTCAGAATTCTTACCATTGATGTGGATATCTATAAATCCAGGTGCTATGATGACATAATAAGTCAGAATTCTTATCATTGATTTGGATATCTATAAATCCAGGGGCTATGATGACATAATAAGCCAGAATTCTTACCATTGATGCGGATATCTATAAATCCAGGGGCTATGATGACATAATAAGTCAGAATTCTTATCATTGATTTGGATATCTATAAATCCAGGTGCTATGATGACATAATAGTCAGAATTCTTATCATTGATTTGGATATCTATAAATCCAGGGGCTATGATGACATAATAAGTAAGAATTCTTACCATTGATGTGGATATCTATATATCCAGGTGCTATGATGACATAATAAGTCAGAATTCTTATCATTGATTTGGATATCTATAAATCCAGGGGCTATGATGACATAATAAGTAAGAATTCTTACCATTGATGTGGATATCTATAAATCCAGGGTCTATGATGACATAATAAGTAAGAATTCTTACCATTGATTTGGATATCTATAAATCCAGGGGCTATGATAACATAATAAGTAAGAATTCTTAGCATTGATTTGGATATCTATAAATCCAGGGGCTATGATGACATAATAAGTAAGAATTCTTATCATTGATTTGGATATCTATAAATCCAGGTGCTATGATAACATAATAAGTAAGTATTCTTACCATTGATTTGGATATCTATAAATCCAGGGGCTATGATAACATAATAAGTAAGAATTCTTACCATTGATTTGGATATCTATAAATCCAGGGGCTATGACATAATAAGTAAGAATTCTTACCATTGATTTGGATTTCTATAAATCCAGGGGCTATGACGACATAATAAGTCAGAATTCTTACCATTGATGTGGATATCTATAAATCCAGGGGCTATGATGACATAATAAGTAAGAATTCTTACCATTGATGTGGATATCTATAAATCCAGGGGCTATGATGACATAATAAGTAAGAATTCTAACCATTGATTTGGATATCTATAAATCCAGGGGCTATGATGACATAATAAGTAAGAATTCTTACCATTGATGTTGATATCTATAAATCCAGGGGCTATGATGACATAATAAGTCAGAATTCTTACCATTGATTTGGATATCTATAAATCCAGGGGCTATGATAACATAATAAGTAAGAATTCTTACCATTGATTTGGATATCTATAAATCCAGGTGCTAGGATGACATAATAAGTAAGAATTCTTACCATTGATGTGGATATCTATAAATCCAGGGGCTATGACATAATAAGTAAGAATTCTTATCATTGATTTGGATATCTATAAATCCAGGGGCTATGACATAATAAGTAAGAATTCTTACCATTGATTTGGATATCTATAAATCCAGGGGCTATGATGACATAATAAGTCAGAATTCTTACCATTGATAAGGATATCTATAAATCCAGGGGCTATGATAACATAATAAGTAAGAATTCTTACCATTGATTTGAATATCTATAAATCCAGGTGCTATGATGACATAATAAGTAAGAATTCTTACCATTGATGTGGATATCTATAAATCCAGGGGCTATGATGACATAATAAATAAGAATTCTTACCATTGATTTGGATATCTATAAATCCAGGGGCTATGATGACATAATAAGTCAGAATTCTTACAATTGATTTGGATATCTATAAATCCAGGTGCTATGACATAATAAGTCAGAATTCTTACCATTGATGTGGATATCTATAAATCCAGGGCCTATGATGGCATAATAAGCCAGAATTCTTATCATTGATTTGGATATCTATAAATCCAGGTGCTATGATGACATAATAAGTCAGAATTCTTACCATTGATTTGGATATCTATAAATCCAGGGGCTATGATGACATAATAAGCCAGAATTCTTACCATTGATGTGGATATCTATAAATCCAGGGGCTATGATGACATAACAAGTAAGAATTCTTACCATTGATGTGGATATCTATAAATCCAGGGGCTATGATGACATAATAAGTAAGAATTCTTACCATTGATTTGGATATCTATAAATCCAGGGGCTATGATGGCATAATAAGTAAGAATTCTTACCATTGATTTGGATATCTATAAATCCAGGGGCTATGATGACATAATAAGTCAGAATTCTTACCATTGATGTGGATATCTATAAATCCAGGGGCTATGATGGCATAATAAGTAAGAATTCTTACCATTGATTTGGATATCTATAAATCCAGGGGCTATGATAACATAATAAGTCAGAATTCTTACCATTGATGTGGATATCTATAAATCCAGGGGCTATGATGGCATAATAAGTAAGAATTCTTACCATTGATTTGGATATCTATAAATCCAGGGGCTATGATGACATAATAAGTCAGAATTCTTACCATTGATTTGGATATCTATAAATCCAGGGGCTATGATGACATAATAAGTAAGAATTCTTACCATTGATTTGGATATCTATAAATCCAGGTGCTATGATGACATAATAAGCCAGAATTCTTACCATTGATTTGGATATCTATAAATTCAGGTGCTATGATGACATAATAAATAAGATTTCTTACCATTGATTTGGATATCTATAAATCCAGGGCCTATGATGACATAATAAATAAGAATTCTTACCATTGATTTGGATATCTATAAATCCAGGGGCTATGATGGCATAAAAAGTAAGAATTCTTACCATTGATTTGGATATCTATAAATCCAGGGGCTATGATGACATATAAGTCAAAATTCTTACCATTGATTTGGATATCTATAAATCCAGGGGCTATGATGACATAATAAGTAAGAATTCTTACCATGGATGTGGATATCTATAAATCCAGGGGCTATGATGACATAATAAGTCAGAATTCTTACCATTGATTTGGATATCTATAAATCCAGGTGCTATGATGACATAATAATTCAGAATTCTTACCATTGATTTGGATATCTATAAATCCAGGGGCTATGATGACATATAAGTCAAAATTCTTACCATTGATTTGGATATCTATAAATCCAGGGGCTATGATGGCATAATAAGCCAGATTTCTTACCATTGATTTGGATATCTTTAAATCCAGGGGCTATGATGACATAATAAGTCAGAATTCTTACCATTTATTTGGAAATCTATAAATCCAGGGGCTATGATGACATAATAAGTCAGAATTCTTACCATTGATGTGGATATCTATAAATCCAGGGGCTATGATGACATTAATAAGAAGTCAGAATTCTTACCATTGATTTGGATATCTATAAATCCAGGGGCTATGATGACATAATAAGTCAGAATTATTACCATTGATGTGGATATCTATAAATCCAGGTGCTATGATGACATAATAAGTCAGAATTCTTACCATTGATTTGGATATCTATAAATCCAGGGGCTATGATGACATAATAAGCCAGAATTCTTACCATTGATGTGGATATCTATAAATCCAGGGGCTATGATGACATAATAAGTAAGAATTCTTACCATTGATGTGGATATCTATAAATCCAGGAGCTATGATGACATAATAAGTAAGAATTCTTACCATTGATTTGGATATCTATAAATCCAGGGGCTATGATGACATAATAAGTAAGAATTCTTACCATTGATGTGGATATCTATAAATCCAGGGGATATGATGACATAATAAGTAAGAATTCTTACCATTGATTTGGATATCTATAAATCCAGGTGCTATGATGACATAATAATTCAGAATTCTTACCATTGATTTGGATATCTATAAATCCAGGGGCTATGATGACATATAAGTCTAAATTCTTACCATTGATTTGGATATCTATAAATCCAGGGGCTATGATGGCATAATAAGCCAGATTTCTTACCATTGATTTGGATATCTATAAATCCAGGGGCTATGATGACATAATAAGTCAGAATTCTTACCATTTATTTGGATATCTATAAATCCAGGGGCTATGATGACATAATAAGTCAGAATTCTTACCATTGATGTGGATATCTATAAATCCAGGGGCTATGATGACATTAATAAGAAGTCAGAATTCTTACCATTGATTTGGATATCTATAAATCCAGGGGCTATGATGACATAATAAGTCAGAATTCTTACCATTGATGTGGATATCTATAAATCCAGGTGCTATGATGACATAATAAGTCAGAATTCTTACCATTGATTTGGATATCTATAAATCCAGGGGCTATGATGACATAATAAGCCAGAATTCTTACCATTGATGTGGATATCTATAAATCCAGGGGCTATGATGACATAATAAGTAAGAATTCTTACCATTGATGTGGATATCTATAAATCCAGGTGCTATGATGACATAATAAGTAAGAATTCTTACCATTGATTTGGATATCTATAAATCCAGGGGCTATGATGGCATAATAAGTAAGAATTCTTACCATTGATTTGGATATCTATAAATCCAGGGACTATGATGACATAATAAGTCAGAATTCTTACCATTGATGTGGATATCTATAAATCCAGGGGCTATGATGGCATAATAAGTAAGAATTCTTACCATTGATTTGGATATCTATAAATCCAGGGGCTATGATAACATAATAAGTCAGAATTCTTACCATTGATGAGGATATCTATAAATCCAGGGGCTATGATGGCACAAGTGTGGACACAGAAAAACGTCTCGCCTGCATTCCGCATCAGTAACGAAAACAAATTTCGTCATAAGCATTACGTAAATAGCATTAAATATCAGCAGCGGCCTGTATACAAAATATTGTCACCATACCCTGCATAGTAACAGGGGAACAGCCGTAACCCAAAAACTTTAACGTAGTCGCTGGACCGTGAAATTGAGGTCAAGGTCAGGTGACACCTACCAGACAGTCATGTACTAGTCATCAGCAACCTATATACCAAATATTGTCATCCTACCATCCGTAGTTAAAGAGGAACTGTCGTAACCCAAAAACTTTAACGTAGTCGCTGGACCGTGAAATTGAGGTCAAGGTCAGGTGACACCTACCAGACAGTCATGTACTAGTCATCAGCAACCTATACACCAAATATTGTCATCCTACCATGCGTAGTTACAGAGGAACTGTCGTAACCCAAAAACTTTAACGTAGTCGCTGGACCGTGAAATTGAGGTCAAGGTCAGGTGACACCTACCAGACAGTCATGTACTAGTCATCAGCAACCTATATACCAAATATTGTCATCCTACCATGCGTAGTTACAGAGGAACTGTCGTAACCCAAAAACTTTAACGTAGTCGCTGGACCGTGAAATTGAGGTCAAGGTCAGGTGACACCTACCAGACAGTCATGTACTAGTCATCAGCAACCTATACACCAAATATTGTCATCCTACCATGCGTAGTTACAGAGGAACTGTCGTAACCCAAAAACTTTAACGTAGTCGCTGGACCGTGAAATTGAGGTCAAGGTCAGGTGACAGGTGACTGACTGGCAAGTACTCATCATAAGCTACCTCTGGACCAAATTTGATGGACCTAGGGCTTGGGCTTACAAAGATATGAAGCAAGATGTCAAGTGTTTACGCCGCCGCCGCCGCCGGATTCCCATACATATGTCTCGCCTCCAGCGACTTTCGTCGCAGGCGAGACAATAATAAGTAAGAATTCTTACCATTGATTTGGATATCTATAAATCCAGGGGCTATGATGACATAATAAGTCAGAATTCTTACCATTGATTTGGATATCTATAAATCCAGGGGCTATGATGACATAATAAGTAAGAATTCTTACCATTGATTTGGATATCTATCAATCCAGGTGCTATGATGACATAATAAGCCAGAATTCTTACCATTGATTTGGATATCTATAAATCCAGGTGCTATGATGACATAATAAATAAGATTTCTTACCATTGATTTGGATATCTATAAATCCAGGGCCTATGATGACATAATAAATAAGAATTCTTACCATTGATTTGGATATCTATAAATCCAGGGGCTATGATGGCATAATAAGTAAGAATTCTTACCATTGATTTGGATATCTATAAATCCAGGGGCTATGATGACATATAAGTCAAAATTCTTACCATTGATTTGGATATCTATAAATCCAGGGGCTATGATGGCATAATAAGTAAGAATTCTTACCATTGATTTGGATATCTATAAATCCAGGGGCTATGATGACATAATAAGTAAGAATTCTTACCATTGATTTGGATATCTATAAATCCAGGGGCTATGATGACATAATAAGTAAGAATTCTTACCATTGATGTGGATATCTATAAATCCAGGGGCTATGATGACATAATAAGTAAGAATTCTTACCATTGATTTGGATATCTATAAATCCAGGGGCTATGATGACATATAAGTCAAAATTCTTACCATTGATTTGGATATCTATAAATCCAGGGGCTATGATGGCATAATAAGCCAGATTTCTTACCATTGATTTGGATATCTATAAATCCAGGGGCTATGATGACATAATAAGTCAGAATTCTTACCATTTATTTGGATATCTATAAATCCAGGGGCTATGATGACATAATAAGTCAGAATTCTTACCATTGATGTGGATATCTATAAATCCAGGGGCTATGATGACATTAATAATAAGTCAGAATTCTTACCATTGATTTGGATATCTATAAATCCAGGGGCTATGATGACATAATAAGTCAGAATTCTTACCATTGATGTGGATATCTATAAATCAGGTGCTATGATGACATAATAAGTAAGAATTCTTACCATTGATTTGGATATCTATAAATCCAGGGGCTATGACATAATAATCCAGAATTCTTACCATTGATGTGGATATCTATAAATCCAGGGGCTATGATGACATAATAAATAAGATTTCTTACCATTGATTTGGATATCTATAAATCCAGGGGCTATGACATAATAAATAAGAATTCTTACCATTGATTTGGATATCTATAAATCCAGGGGCTATGATGACATAATAAGTAAGAATTCTTACCATTGATTTGGATATCTATAAATCCAGGGGCTATGATGACATAATAAGTAAGAATTCTTACCATTGATTTGGATATCAATAAATCCAGGGGCTATGATGACATAATAAGTAAGAATTCTTACCATTGATGTGGATATCTATAAATCCAGGGCCTATGATGGCATAATAAGCCAGAATTCTTACCATTGATTTGGATATCTATAAATCCAGGGGCTATGATGACATAATAAGTAAGAATTCTTACCATTGATTTGGATATCTATAAATCCAGGTGCTATGACATAATAATTAAGAATTCTTACCATTGATTTGGATATCTATAAATCCAGGGGCTATAATGACATAATAAGTAAGAATTCTTACCATTGATTTGGATATCTATAAATCCAGGTGCTATGATGACATAATAATTAAGAATTCTTACCATTGATGTGGATATCTATAAATCCAGGGGCTATGATGACATAATAAATAAGAATTCTTACCATTTATTTGGATATCTATAAATCCAGGGGCTATGATGACATAATAAGTCAGAATTCTTACCATTGATTTGGATATCTATAAATCCAGGGGCTATGATGACATATAAGTCAGAATTCTTACCATTGATTTGGATATCTATAAATCCAGGGGCTATGATGACATAATAATTAAGAATTCTTACCATTGATTTGGATATCTATAAATCCAGGGGCTATGATGACATATAAGTCAGAATTCTTACCATTGATGTGGATATCTATAAATCCAGGGGCTATGATGACATAATAAGTAAGAATTCTTACCATTGATTTGGATATCTATAAATCCAGGGGCTATGATGACATAATAAGTAAGAATTCTTACCGTTGATTTGGATATCTATAAATCCAGGGGCTATGATGGCATTATTACAGTCAATGTGAACATCGGCTGGAATTTTTTCCACAAAAAATAATTCTTCTGGATTGATAATTATTCCATCTCTGATGTAGAAGTTATCTTTTATTAAACTGTGGTTTCTTAAAAGTCTGCAGTTATAAAACCTGTAAATTAAACCTTTCTTTTGTGGCATCTTGTAGTATTCTGAAATTATAAACCAAACACTTTAGAAGCTAGGTTACCCAAAGGCTTAAGAAAGCTAGGTAACATTTTGTTAGAAGGACAAAACAGATACCAACTTTCTGTGGTGGAACTTCGAATGAATAGCAAAACAACCTGCTATATATCTACCATTTTAAAATTCACAAATTTAATTATTCCAGAGATAACCTCATTTAAATACAAACTTAAATCTGCTTTCAACGTTCAACTCCATCGTTTCTGCATAATACCCATACTAAGAATTGTCTAATGTAACATAATCCACACAATCTCCTACACAGCCCATTTTGAATATGTACATATATTGGTGAGTCTATTAAGTTCCGATTTTACCTTTGAATTCAACACTCCGGATTTCCAGTTTGTAAACTGATACAGGTGTGTTCTTTTAACTTCATGGGAGTCTTCAGTAAAACCTGAACATTTGTTTTTTATTCTGATTACTTGAAATTATACAGGTAGTCTGAATGACATCCAGGAAAAAAAATTAGTTGCAAACAATGAATATAATAGTGATAACTAGTCCAACACTTTTTTTAGAATTTGATGGGAGCGAGTGTTCCAGTCAAAAACAGCAGAGGGATTAATAATAAAAGGAAAATGCTTTGCGATGTCAGCACTTACAACATATTTTTACACATGCTACATTTTCAATTTTGTGAAACTTACTCCAAATTTTTTGTAAACTATTATAAGTCCTTACTGCAGGTTTATCATGCCCTTGCAGGTTTATCATGCCCTAGCTGTGTCATAGTGTATGTGTTTGTGGGTTTGTTCGGTTTATCCTGGCTTTGCCGATTCTATAAGATATTATGGGATAAAACTTTGTTCTTATCTAATAGATATCTAATAGATATATATGGAATATAGGACATTTTGTTTGTGATACAGACTTTATCACGGCCAGTATCAGGTGAGCCCGTAGGGCGAACCTGATACGTTAAGCCGTGATAAAGTCTGTATCACAAACAAAATGTCCTATATTCCTTTTATCGGTAATTTTCAAAAAGAGTATTTTTTTGTCAATTTATGTCTTATTTTATAAGGAACTACTTTTTTGGTCGAAGTGATCTGTGAAAAATGGTTTGCAACGTCATTTAGCGTCAACGTCATTCAATTGGAATGTGGCGTGATGAATGGATGTGTTTTTTCATTCATCCTCTGTAAGGCAAGTCTTTTTTTATCGTTTATGTAATAGTTTGTGAATGAGAATCTTTTAATTTACTCTTAATTATAATATGGGGTGTCAGATTTTGTGTTTTTAATATTTTGCTCTTTGACGAACCGTATTTCAAATTTATGTTGCCAACTGACCGAATGTCCAATTAAGTGTCAGTTCCCCCTTTAATAAATGTTTTCTACAATTTGTATTTTACATCGTTATCATTTCTGGTAACTGTTCAGTGCTGTGTTATTTCAAATTTTCAGTACTTTGCAGTGGTCAGGGGGGATACGATTTACACATCATGCATAAATGCGATGAGTTGTAGGTTCTTGTAAAGGCCGAATTTTCCTGCTGTAATAATCCTATTACAGTTTTGTGATTTGTCAGATTAACTCTCAAAAATGGAGAGGTCATTCGCAAGTTCTTGTGGTGAATGAACAGGAATTCGGGATTGTCACTTGATGTTGATGTTTGTGCAATTTGAAGAGTTTTGTTCAGAAACTATTATTGTTAATGGAAGGTAGCTGCGAAAACAGAACTGCTGGTCCCGTTGTGTTCGTTTTCTTTAGGGGGCGGTTAGATCGTTTTTATTTTATCTTGCTTTCACGTTTGTTTATTTTTGAACATTCTGTTTGTTACTGTGACCTTATAATTGTTAGATTCCTACGCAGCCTACTGACCCGATAAATTCGGTGATAAATGCCAGTACGTTGTTACTGACTTTATCACCGGTACACATCAAAGGGAAAATGTACAAATTACCGATAATATTTATTTATTTACCCATTTGTTTCATAGATAAACAACAACACACGTGCAAATAATTACAAGGAAGTGTCCAGTTATTGCCAAGCTCTTCTATTTATTCGAACTACCTAATTTTTGACATATTGTATACTACGTCACCAGTTCTCGATAATGTATGCGTAATTAGCTATGCAGGGCTATTCTGACAATAAAATACCATAAAATGTAATTAAATATGTTATTCATATAAAATTTGTTTAAATTGGAGCATTGGTTTAAAAGATAGGACCCGTCTATTGTACCATAAGTTGAAGAAATTTTTGGGATTACAGAAAGGTATAGAAAAATATGGTACTCTGTATTTGGGAGAATTTTAAACATCTTAACACGGAACCTGTTTATTTTTTCATTACCGAGGAGCCTAAAGGAAAATTGCCAAAAAACAGAAAACATGTGCGAATCCTCGTTTTATGACAAAATGAATTTTTGCATGACTATCGAGAATAGGTTACTATCGAGAACAGGTTAAGGCACGATATGTTTCTTATTTTATTATTACTATTTTTTTTAAAATATTTTTTTAGTAAATAATTGTTCGTCTTTGGGTTCACCTCTTTCAGGATATATTTTTTACAATCTGGGTAAAATGTGTTGCTGTTTATTGCGTATTATCTATGGATATTTACTACGTCACTAACGCAGCAAACAACAGCTGATCTTAAATGATCAGATTTTCTACACAGACCGACTCAGAATCTTTGAAGATATACTATAGCCTGTTTCTTTGTATACGCTGCTATATTATTTGACTATAGTAAAACTACGTAAGACCGTTATCAGTTGCCGAACGACCTCGTTTTACATTAAGCTATATCTGTAATTATTTTCATTTTCTTCATGGGAGCTGACATATTTGTTTTGGTAGATTTTTTTGTAGGGGAGATAACTAGGGATAAAAAAGTCATGACGGAGAACAAGAAAACGAAACCGACGATTCAAAATGGTTTAGTTTATGATTATGATCCATGGGCCACTACTCCAAATGATTCCAAGATTTCTAATAAACAACTCGGTCGCTTTCCAAAAGTATTTGGATTGGGCGTAGGGTGTTTTTTAGTAGCATGTGCCCTTGCTAGGTCAGTTGGTGAATCTGAATGTTCTCTACTCACTACTGTACTGTAAATATAATAATACAAAAGATAAACTTTATTTTACCATGATCAAGACCGCATAACACTTGATTTACCTATTTTCCCACAAATGCTCCCTAATCATTATAGTAGACAGTTTCCTTGTTATATCCTATAAGTACATCATCATCATAATTGCAAACTATGTACCGTATTAGTTTCCTTCAAAACTTAGATAAAAGTGATAAATTAAGGTCTTACAGAATATTTAAAAAAGCCTTTGGTTTTGAAAAATACCTTTCTTTAGTAAACTCTGTTATGGGCAGAGTAAGTTTGTCTAGACTTCGAACTAGTAGCCACAAAGCTTCATATATGAGAAAGATTGTACTAAGAGTAGTGTGAAAGGTTGTAATGAGAAAATTTCTGATGAGAAAGTTAGTGGTAGACAGGTGAGAAAAGGAAAGAAGAGGAAGAGTGTGAGTACATGTAACGATGATAGTGGCAAACGTAAAGTAGTGAGAAAGAAGTGTAATGTAATGCAAGACTCTCAAAAACCAGGTCTTAGTGGTGTGGTCTTAAATTTGTATGCAAGTGAGGATTCTGATATTGATAGTGAAAGTGAGTCAGAAATAAGGGAGGAAGAGAAATGTTGCGTGTGTAAATTGTTTATGCCAGAGGAGGCTAGGAAAAGTTTGAGTCTTATTATTACAAAGTGGGCAAAATGTGATAAATGTGATCATTGGGTGCATTTGATATATTGTTGTAGTGTAAGGGTAGTGAGGAGGGGAGACAGATTTCTGTGTATGCATTGTAATGATTGATTGGTGAATTAATAATTTTTGTCCTAATAAAAAAATATTGCAATCTAGAAAACTGTCCATAATTTTTAATCATACTGTATCTACGAAAAATATTTAAAAAAAACAGGCCCTTTTCTATAAGGTAGTGGATAATCATAAACAACTTTTTATTATTATCGTGCGCATATTACGCTATTCACTTGTACACTAAAAATACGATAATCATGGCCTATAAGATAAAAAGTCGATTTATTTTTGGATGACCGATTTAACAAGTCACATGACTGGCGGCCATAAGCAAATCAACGGCAACAACTATGGCAGTAGAGTGAAGAATTGAATTAAAATAACTCGGACAACGGCATCAAAATAAAGTTTAAGGTTACATATATACATAATGTAAAAACCATGAAATAAAGTGTATTCAATTTAAAAGAAAAAAGAAAAGATTCTTAGGTGACCGATTTATCAATACCCCGGGATAGAAACTGGTAGATATACTACACCAAAAACTGAGGTAGAAAATAGAATTTGCAAAAACTGTAATTTGAACCTTATTGAGGATGAAAAACACTTTCTCCTTGTTTGTCCAAAATTTAATGATAGCAGAAAAGAACTTCTAGATAAATGTTTTAATAATAATGTCACAGTCCATTCAAGCACAGAATCAAAATTCCTATGGCTACTTAGTAATGAAGATTCTTAGGTTTGTAAAAGTGTTGCAAAATTTATAAACCATTGCTCTTTATCGAGAAACACGAACTAACCAATTGCTTTACTATCAGTGTACTAATGTACTTTACTGTCATGACTGTTATGTTGCTATGTAACTGTTTGTATTTCTAGTCATATTTTATCTGTTTATTGGGTTTATTGATACCTTTGTGTACTTATATTACACTGGAGTTGTCCCCCTTGGAACTCAAACTTAATCTTATCAACTGTTATTTTATCATTGATATTGTTTCTTATATTATTGTTCCTATCATTGTAACTTTTATATACATGTTCATTTATGAGCTTTCTTCCAATAAATATTTCTTTCTTTCTTTCTGTATTAATGACATTAAAGCCCAAGGCTTTTGATTCATTCCCCTCTACATGTCATCTATTGGTGTTAATTCAGAAAATTGCCTACATGTTCTTTCCTTGTAATGAAAGTCTGGGTGAACTATGTACTATGCATGTAGCTGTGAAATTGTAGCTTTTGAGAATTTGCTGTTTTTTCATTTGAATTTTGATGCATAAAAAAAATCTAAATGAAAAATTGAACTTAAAGAGCTATGATTTGGCAGCTGCTATGCATTACAGTACAAGTGCCTACAAAACATTTGCAATATTATTTTAACAAAAATATGATTTTCATCCACTGCTCATGTTGCCAGAGTATTATTAACAACACTAGTCTGTCAATCAGTTGGTATTATAGCTTTGACATCAAGGTGAAAATAACTACATATACACAAGGGATACAATCCACTCTTTTCATATTGCAAAAGAAGGTGAGCAAATTGTAACCCTTGACAATGGTAGGTGAGGCAATTAAAATTTTTTTTTTTTTTTTTTTTGGGGGGGGGGGGGGGGGGTGAGATACTAGCAAATGCTGCAAATGACTCGTCTGATTTGTCTGGGTGAGCTATTGAAATCATTGTTGATCCAGGATCTGTCTGTCACATGCACAATGTACAACTTTGACAGCACATTTTTGTTTATGCATATTGTGCTATTTTCTTAAAGAATATTAAATGGAAAAAATTTCAAATGTCCATCTCTCTTGTTGTTTTAAAAAATGACTGTACTTGTCTGTACTTGCAATTAGATCTTCACCTTTTGACCTTGTTACGTAATAACCTCTAGTGTGAAAAGCAAATTTAACTCAATAAACACAGGGTGCTGTCATTTAAATATATGTATCTTAAGCATAAGTTTAAAACAAACAAAATTATTTCTATCATGTAAAACATGACTTCTTTGGACGTCTGATTTGACCAAATTTTAATCAGACAGTTCAGTGCAAATTTTTGTCATATCTGGCATATGTCACCATTTCTAGACCCTTGGTATATCTATATATGTATAAGTATGCTTTTCTGACTTGAATCAAAATTAATTCCATTTTCATGATCAATCATTGTAACAGTTTCATTTTTATTGTCTTCCCCTTCTACATTTTCATTCTCTCCTTTGAAATCAGGGGCAGCTACTTGGTGTGGGTTATCCTTGATATTAAGGTATTGCCAGGTTTCCAATAGTCTTTCCTCAAACAAATCTAGTGCAAATTTGATTTGTTTGTTTCTTTGTTTTAATGTTGTTAACACCACTTTCAGCAATATCAAGGTGTCCAGTTTTTATTGGTAGAGGAAGCCCGAGTACAAGGAGAAAACACTACCTCTGGTAGGAAAACTGACAATCCCTGTCAATTAAGATTGGAGTTGAGCACACCCTGTCCACAGTGAGACTTGAATCAGCAACCTCAGTGTTGACAGACCACTTGATCAATAGTAGATGAACTACCGTAACCACAGAGGCCCTGCAAATTTGAACTGAAGTGTTATATTAATGAATAGTTTATTTAAAGTGAGTAATAGGTTTACATTTTTACTCTCACATGTATTTGACAGAATCTTTACTTATGATTCAGTTATAAATTTGGTGTGCACTGTATTAAATATAAAAAACATTAAATTTCAGATACTATGTCCATACAGTTACACTTAAAGAAACCAAGGAGGAAAGCAGAGCTAAATACATTGAGGATATGAAATTGTGGAATGAGCTTGAGGAAAAAGATAAAGAATATATGAAAATACACAAAAAGCATAGAAATAAAATAGAATAATTAGCTGTTTTCATGGCAACACTTGAAACAGTTATAATTTTATGTAAACTGAAATAAATATTGTCCATAAAGTCATTGGTTCATTAGACTTTTCATTGTAGGCAAGATATATTGTTGGTCATTTACTCTTTTAAGACTTTAAATATGAATGGCCAAACAATTTAAGCTTCAGATATTTCACCTGAATATTTAAATGCAGTCAAGACAATTTTGTTAAGCTCCAGCCTACAGATAGCTGTACATAAATACTGATATTGTTTGTAAAAAAATAGCTTATTTATGACTGAATATAGAAGAGTGTTCCAGTACATATGTTTTTGTGAGAACATTTGACTTGAAACAGTGATTTCATGTTCAGAAGTGATATTATTTCTATACATGTCAATTTGATTAGCCTGACAGAAATGGATAAAAATTTCATGATCTTCAGTGGTGTCATTGCTGCAGTTTTAACTGTTAAATATTATGTCACATGTAGACTCTACTTATCTACATTAAAGCCAAAAAAGGAAACAAAGGGCGATGAAAAAGGCAGTTATATAAAAGACAATGATTCTGGATGAAGTTTCGAAAATTTTTATGTTTTTGCATGAATGTTAAATCAAATTTCAGGAGAATTCAATAAAAGTTATGTATTTATGTAAAGCAGATGTAAGGTTATATACAGACTTTATTTGTATGTATGTTTGAGTATAGCAGTGTTCAAGTAGGATATTTATTTATAGTACACCTGAAATATTGCTTGCTAGACAATAATCATTAATCTGTTAATCATTTACATGTACAATGAATCTGAATCCAGCACATTTATGTATTGTATTATGTGTTTCTCCAAAAAAGAACATGTAAATGCATATGTAAAATGTTCATGAACATTCATAAAAAAAAATCGTTACTGCTCCTGCAGTATGAGTTCTTTTCATATCTTTGTTTGACAGGTTTTAAGCTGTGAGTCTGGAGTGAGGAGAGGGTGGTTTGCCTCACCCTTTTGTCCCAACAGAGTTACATCACTGACATCACATTACAGTTTTATTTGTTGCATTTCAAAAAACATCAACATCATCTTTCAAAAAAATCTTTAATTTTTTAGATTCTATTTAACAAACAAAAAATTATCATTTTGCTTTCTTTAAACACCACTTTCTCTGTTACAATGAAGTCAGTCAAATAAAATATTTAGTTTTATACATTTATAAACAAGTTAATGTTTACAGATATTTTTAACAATATATGTTTGTAAGACATATATATGTAACTATGGTAATATAGCAGACAACAAAATATTTTTCAGTTTAAGTGGGATATTATTCTTCAAATGTAGTTTTTATTTTTTTACCTGTAATTTTAGACAGGTTGACAGTATGTCTTACAGTGTATTATTTCATTAAAAATTGTTGGATTTTCAATGAATAGTTAAATCCACAAATAAGATTGACCAGGAACTATGTAATACAATAAACACCAGTACGTATGATACGGATATAATGTATATGTATAATTTTGTGTACAGGAAATGAGTCTAATTAGACACTTTAATATATTGAATTAAGTCTATTTATTATCATGGAAGGTTCCCATAATCTTTTACATGAGTGGGAAAATTGATTTTGTAAACACATTCACTGGCTCATATGGCAGCTCTTGTTCAAAAGAGTTGGATAAAGTAAGCATATACTAAAGCTTTGTGGCGATAATTGATATGTATAGACTTGGAACCAAAAAATGCTCTATAATGTATACTAGTAACCAAGTATGATGTTTTAGGTTGGTCTACTTCTGTTGTAATATAATCACCATGCTTTTTTTTTTATTTCTGTCCAACATTAATGGACTTTTAGATCTTGGTTTGATTGTTCTTCCGTCTGTACGTCTCGCCTCCAGTTTTCCTTTGCTTTAAAGCTTTTCTTGTTTTTTAAATGACATCACATCTTCATTAAATTTAGTACAGTTACAACATGATGGGACCTCTTCACTATCAAACTTAGTTTATTTAAGTGAACTTAGAAACAAAATGGTAGTTATGTGTATCAATATGTCCATGTGTGCCATCCGTGTGACCGAGACACATTTTCTTTTTTATGTTAGAAATACTGTATGTCCATAATATGTTTATAAACACATCATTGTGATCTATTTGAAATAAATAAAATAGAGTTAATAGAACATTACGTACATGCTAAGAATTCTCTTGGTGTACTATGTTACTTGTAATGATTAACTGTAGATACAAGTCTCTTTATATATGTTCTCATGTTTGTACATATTTGTTAATTTTTCAAACTTCAAGGTTCAGTCAATGGCCATGCTAGAATTTAAAGTTCATTCTATCCGTACAACATTATTAATTGTGCATTACATACAGCATATTGAAATTTTCTCAGCTCTGCTTCTAAGTAGTTAAAACCAAGTATATGATTCTTGACTGATTTTAAGGATTGTTGCTTGAAGCAAGTTATAGTTTTTCTTTAACACATAACATCACATACAAACTAACAAAGCCTTGATTTTCTACTTGTTTCTAAGGCTCATACAAATAATCTTTATATATTCTGACAATGTACAAATACTGTTTTTATCCTTTTTGTTTTTCTTAGTCAGTGTTTTACATATTTACTCACCACCTGACCAGGTTGTCTTGGAGTATCAAATTACAAGCATATTCTGACTATTTCTATTTACCGTTTTTATCCTGCAACATTAAAATACATTTTATACCAATGAAAACATGAAAAAAGTCCATTTCTAGCCGATTAGTGACTTGAAATTTTCCGCCCGTATTCTAGTGATAGCTTGATGTCACAAACAAATATTATATTCGACAGCATGTTGCAAACCAGAACAGAATACTAAATAACATTGGAAGTAAATAAAAGGGAACTGCTGAGTAAAGCAAAATTTTATTTGGCTACCTTTATTGTACACCAAAAGTAATTTTTGCAGGATAAAGGTCTATATTGTGCCCTTAACCTGTCATTATCCTGTTTACTCCCTTTGGCCTTAACCTGTCATTATCCTGTTTACTCCCTTTGTCCTTAACCTGTCATTATCCTGTTTACTCCCTTTGGCCTTAACCTGTCATGATCCTGTTTACTCCCTTTGGCCTTAACCTGTCATTATCCTGTTTACTCCCTTTGGCCTTAACCTGTCATTATCCTGTTTACTCCCTTTGGCCTTAACCTGTCATTATCCTGTTTACTCCCTTTGGCCTTAACCTGTCATTATCCTGTTTACTCCCTTTGGCCTTGTCTCTAATTCATGTACTTATCATCATCTGTCATTTACTTGCATATATTCTTCTTTGTCAAACTCCAAACAAACTTAACCAACTATTTTTTGCTAATTGACAATAACCATCACACATCCATGAATTTATTTGACATCAATTTTACCATGTTTAAGTAATTTATATATGACTTAATGTATTTAGAAGCATTGAGTTATTGAAACATGTTGTGTAACTGTACATACACTGTATTTCTTTGCAGAGTTGACAAGATTTACAAAATTGTGAAGTGTTTGTAATAAATATTTGTTATACCAGTATCTATTTTGGTGTTATGGAGTTGGAAGGAATAATCTTACCCTCACCTTAATTTCTTTGTGAGTAAATCTTACCAATCACGAAAGTAAAATCAGATTATTATGGCAGTAAAATTCTGCCTACTAAGGACCAAATGATACAGATGATACTATCTAGACTTGGTCATATAGACACACAGCACATGTTATAATACTGATAGCCTGATCGGAGTATAGTGTTGGACATGTTTGGACAAAGAATGCCATATTCCTTCCATATCAAGAATGCCTTTTGTATATATTGCAAGTTATAGATGCATTATATCCTCAACAAAAGGCAATTGTCTCCCATACCTGGCCTTCATACTATGGCAAACTTCTATCTGTCCATCTCATTGCTGACTTCATTCATTGGTTGTTATTTTGTTCTAGTGCTAAATGTATATGGTATATAATTGAAATATTGCTCACTTCAATGCAATCAATATTTAGTATTAATTGAAATATTGCCAACAAAATGAAGTCATTCAATCAATTTATTATTTGTATCATTATTATATCTGTTTTAATCTTTTACTTGTTCATTTTCTTCATCTAATATAAGCTTGTCTGTTCAAGATTGTTTGTTTCATTTGTTGGTTTGGTATAATCTGGGACTAGTATAACTAATTGATTTATAGGTTCCTGGTATAATATATGGGAAAATAATAGAGTGCATATCAGAAAGACGGATGCTATGGACCTTCATTGTCCGTATCAAATATCCAGGTTTAACCATCTGCTGTAGTCATCACTCTTAGTGACAGACTATGGCACGCCGTTCTCGTCAAAAGTATGGTTCAAAATATCATCACAAATTACACACTCAAAATTTTTAATTACACACTCAAAATTAAAAATATGCACTCAAAATTTTAAGTTTCGCACTCAAAATTAAAATATGCACTCAAAATTATAAGAAAACACACTCAAAAGATAAATTGAAATTACACACTCAAAATTGTAATTCATGCACTCAAAACTGAAAATTACGCACTCAAATTTGTGCGCATTGTTTTCGCGCAAAACTCATAAATATTCATAAAGATATAAATAAATAAAATTTCATCTGGGTGGTTTTTGAGTTTAAAGGGAACCGGAAATGCTGAAATCCAAATGTCAATCCACGACACAGAAGATTTGCTCGAGTTTTTTCAATCCTTGTTGGACGTGTATGAAAATACAATGCAACTTTTATACCCCTTAACACGAGACAACAACGCTTTAGAAAATACTGTTCGAAAGCTTTCAAGCTGTATGGAAGAGTTGTATATAATGGCTACGACAGTTCCTGTTGAAATTCAATTATATCAGAAATTAAAACGAATTTATACTCTTTCATTCAATCTGCATGATATAGCTGTAAATCACCTATTTTGATAAACCCGTTAAAAAAACTATTTGTTTTACCATAAAACATAATTAAATAATGGAATAAATTATAAATAATGTTTTTTATTGATGTTTATACTAATATTTCGCCAGATAATCACTTTTCAACACTGTGGTTAGCAGCGCCGCTGCGTCAATAACTTTTCATCGAGGGAGGTTTACTTTTCTTTTTTTTTTGTTAGAAAATTTCCCACGGTATCACTGACACACGTGCAACGACATTAACGATTATAGATAGGGTCTACCGTTAGTTTTAGTTTGACTATCCGAGTGTTAGCAAGTTTTTGCCCACCTGCCACCCCTTTCACCTCCTAAGATAAGATGGTGTGCTCAAATTCAGTGGAATATACTATGTTGCCAGGGTATTGATATGTTCGGCTTATCAGTATTATGTTAGGCCAACATATTATTCCCCCAAAATGTTCTTTCCTGAGACATTACTGTGTCACGCACATAATCGGATTTAGGCATCGCTCTGATTGCTTTTCAGCTCAGTCCTCGTGGGTCTACCTTAAACAAGTTTTCGGTACCACTTGGAAGTCAGTCGATACCATATCCCTCAGGAATTGCTTACCAAGGCACTCTGGGTCAAGTCGTCTGGTGGCTACTACACCTTCGTGTCAGCTCGGTCACCCAACGTAGCGCATTCTACTTGCAGTAATGTGCATAACTCAGATACAGTGTTTTTGGTAGCATATTATACTTAGTAATCCGAGAGCATATTTTTTGTCTTGTGACAATGGCAGTAACATACTATCGATAAATTCTATTAATAGTAGGTTGCTTGAGAAAAAATTCCACTCTGCATTGCACACAATTTGCCACGCGAATTGCTCGGAGTATTAAGTATAATTAGTTTTCGCAACATGGCGTGTTACCCGTTTTCAGCCCAAATAATTTAGATATTGTTGAATCAATAATTTAATTCATAATCGTGTAATTTATTGAAGCTTATAATTGTGCACTCAGTTTATCACAATGGAATTTTTGGAAAAGTGTCAAGGTTACACGTGGTTTAATTACACTGGTCATAAATCACACCAATCGTCTGCATCATTTGAATATGGAGTTGTTTAAGGTCATTGAGGTCAGCTTTAAGAAATATGATTGTATAAATCACACTCTATAGTTAACATGAGTCTGATATACAAGGCCGAGGGTATGAGGTAAAAAAATAAATAAATTGTTTCGTCTGTTTCGTTCGTTGCTTTACAGGGACCCGTTTCAAGCTTAAAAAAAACCAGGATTGAAATATTCAAATCAATTTAATGAATATTTATAAGTCCTGCGTAAAAAAGGTGCGCACAATTTTGAGTGTATATGTTTTCTGTTTGAGTGCGTAATTTTCAGTTTTGAGTGCATGAATACAAATTTGAGTGTGTAATTTCTATTTATCTTTTGAGTGTGTTTTCGTAAAATTTTGAGTGCATATTTTAATTTTGAGTGCGAAATTTGACATTTTAAGTGCATTTTTTAAATTTTGAGTGTGTAATTTAAAATTCTGAGTGTGTAATTTGTGATATTTTGAATCATACTTTTGACGAGAACGGCGTGCCATAACAGACCATTTAACTTGAAGGGGGAGCGGGCTTGGTTTTTTGTTTTGGTCAAATGTTTTATATTTTTTGAAGGCGTCGCGACAGAATATTTTTTTTCATTATAAGCATTATTTTATATAGCAGAAATCCTTCTTCAAAATATTTTTTTTCTTACCCTCTGCTTCCAAAATATTTTTTCATCAAAAATCATTTTCAAAATATTTTTGTAGGAAAACCCCAAGCCCCCCCCCCCCCCCCTTGCAAGTTAAATGGTCGGTCCCTTACATCATAGGCATTTGTTGGCGCATGAACTTTAAATCAATTTTACTAGTCCCAGTATGTCATGAGTATTCTATAAACATTCAATTTACCCTAGCGAGCTTTACACCACCAGTGCACTAAGGGCAACCTCTTACTTGGACCTACTTCTAGAAATATACTCAGGAAAACTACAAACTAGATTCTACGACAAACGTGATGACTTCAACTTTCCCATTTTTCCCGTTCTTCGATAGCAACATTCCAGCAGCTCCAGCGTATGGTGTGTACATTACACAACTTGTACGTTATTCTAGATCCTGTGATCGGTATTCCGATTTTCTAGACCGATCCCTGCTGTTGACTGCTAAACTACTCAAAACAAGGGTTTGCTGATGTTATCTCTCCAGAAGTTCTATGCTCGTCACCATGACTTAATTGATCGTTATGGGAAATCAGAGTCTCAAATACGATCTGACATTTTTGCTGAGTCTAAGGTTGTGATTCCTATTCATGGATTTGACTTTTCCCTAGACATGACAATGAGTAACTCGACGGGTATCTAATTAGAGGCAGGCACTGCTTACTCGTCTGGAGCACCTGAGTGCACCCATGGTTTTTATTGGGTTCGGGTTACTTTCTTCTGTTTTTTGTGTTGCGTTTGTCTATATCCGGATTTGTAACTGTCCCTTGACTTTTGGCTCTTGTTGTTCGGTCGGTTTTCTTTGCTATTTTTTCTTTTATAACATTTTTAATTTTTTTAGAAATCACAGTGCCAATTAAAATCAAAGTTATAGTTGCATGGTCCTTTACAAACTTTTCAGTTTTTCCATTTTAAATTCTGATTAGAAATTTAAAATGGAGGCCAATCCAGAACTTACTTTAATTAACATAGGTTCAAAGAATGAAAACTGACAAAAGCAGTATTGTATGTAAATTATTGAATTATTTACTATCAAGTTTATTTTTTTTGTTCGATTTGAAATCCAACATGACATAGAACTAATGGGGAAAATGTTTCAAAAAAGGCTACCTTCATTATTGTAGCTAGTAAAATGGCTAAAACAAAGTGTGTCGTTACGCCAATCAAATTTGAATTGTTCAACACAGCAGGCTTAAGTATGAGGAAAAAGAATCGAAGACCACGATGATACAGGACAGATAAAACAACAGGTGACATCAAAACCAACACACAAACCGGAAAATTTAGTAAATGAACCCAACTAAAAACTTCGAAGGATCAAGATGACTTTCACTACAGAACTACACATTGGAAAGAGTTGGAAAATCATTAAAAAAATTCTAAAAAAAACCATTATGAATGATTTATCATAATAATGTCCTCAAAATTGGGGGGGGGGGGGGGGGGGTTGTGTGCAGTACCTACGAAGGGTGGCAAATGGATGCAATAACATCGTACTCGGTGCAAGTTTTAAAGACGGGAGGATGTTGTAATGACTGCAGGATAAAATGCGCATTACATGTACAGCCCACATACTCTCTTTAATATAAACAAATTCAAATTCAAAGTATTTATTGGTTTAAAATTTCAAAATGAAGAGAATATAACCCGTGACAATAACAACACAATTAACATGAAACGTACACTAATTAATAGGACAAGGGATAAAGCAACAAGAATATTACAGTTCAACCCAATTATCCTAATATACAATGTATACATATATTTATTTAGCCTAATAACTGCAGAGTAGACTCCCAGACAATTTAGTATCACATTAAAAAAAGCCTGGATTCCTTTAAACAATGTTTATATATTTTTGAGCTCAAGGTTTCAGCTCAAAGTTCAATTTGTATACATAATGCCCCAGTTACACATATCGAGCATAGATCTAGATCTGTAAGTTAATTTATCAAGAGGGTTTATATTTTTAAAGGTTGGTACAACTTCTCTTAATTTATTAAAAAATTCTTCTCTGTGATTTAATAATGCCTTACATTTAATTATAAAATGAAATTCATCCTCTAGTCCATCATTACATATGGGACAAATTCTTTGATCGAGCTGAAAACCTTGGTAACGACCTCTATCTACTTGGAGGTAATTATTTAAAATTCTTATTCTAGTGAAGACTGCTTTTTGTTCTCTGTTATTATCAGATAAAAGGTATTTCTCAAATTCATACGATTTTTAAAATTTTCTGTAAGTTCTTAATTTCACGTTTATTGGTATTTTTGGGATCTCTAATCTTGGTCATTTAATAGTGATTCTTTCCAAGATGAAATATAGTTTTCTTGTAATTTCTTTGAAATAGCTTGAACTAGTTTATTTTTTGATAAAGTACATTGATTCTCCCAAACATGTCTGGAACATTTAATCTAGTAAATAAATTTTCGAATTTACTACAAAAGCTCTCTTTTATTTGTAAATTGTCTAAATATGACATCTTTGCACCAGATTTCTGAACAATCTAATAGTATAGGTGACAAATAAATTTTAATGTACCAAAGCATTTGCGTTGTTTGACATAAAAATAGTTTTTCTTATGCAAAAAAGGGCTTTACTGGCTTTTTGGATAATTGGTTTACAGCAGTTGAAAATATACACGAAGGCTGAAAAAAACCCCATATATTTATGTTAATTACACCGATGAACAATATTATTGTCATAATAAAATTTGTACCCTTTTAATTATTTACCAGCCTTGTTAAAAATCATAACATTAGATTTATCAATATTTACTTTAAGGTTCCATGCATTTATTACAATAATTCTAAATTTTATCTAATGCATTTTGTAAACCTTTTGAAGAGTTGGACAATAATACTAGATCATCAGCATATAGTATACATGACAGTTTAGCATCGCTTAAAGTTACTGGATCACAAGAAACATCAAAGACATCCACAATATCATTAATATATAATGAAAATCATGTGGGACTTGGTACGCAGTACACATCAAGGTTTAACTCCAAACATAAGACATAAATGTGTTATCCCATCTGACGGTTTCACAGAAAAGTTTACTTCTTGATACATATCTTTAATAATATTTAAAAAAAGCCTTTAATATTGTAACAACAATTTCTATAATAAGCCTTGCCTATTTATTGTATCGAAGGCCTTGCGTAAATCAATGAAACAAGTAAATAAATATTTCGATTTTCTAAAACAAATTATCACTAAAGTTTTTAAGGTGAAAATATGCGCTTGGTCTAAGTCCTTTCCTAAATCCAATGTTTCAAGATAATTATAAAGTCTGTTATAAAGACTTCAAGAAAAAAAATTTACTCAAACAGTTGGATACAGAAATACCTCTATAGCATGACGGATCATTGGCACAACCCTTTTAAACAATGGCTTTATCTAGTTTAACCTCCAGATACAAGGAAATACACTGGTGTTTAAAATCATATAAAATAGGCTAAACATAAATATTACAGTTTTCAAAGTAAGATATCTTCATCATCTCATTAGTAATACCATCAAATTCACTGGATTTTTTTATATATTTTTTTAAGTATATTTACTGCCTTGATCATGTCCTCTATAGTTTAGTTTAAACATATTTTATTTGCTCAAACATGCAAATTGGATAAGACACAAGTTAATTAAACTTATGAAGTCTTCTCCAGTATACAGTATGTTACAAAAATATATTGATAGAGCAGCGTAAGTTGTAATACAATACAAATTATATTATGTTTGTTGGAGACATAACACAATTTTTGATGACACATATTAAAGGAAAAAAAAAAGAAATTAAATAGAGAACAATTGATGTGATAGATGAGATGGATGTGATGTTGTCCTCTATAGTTACAGGTGAATTGAGAGATTCAGAACAACAATCAACATATTTATAGGAACCTACATACTAGTCCCAGATATAAAAACAGCCGTGTAGTGGTCCAGGATTTTGATATCATTGTTTGGTTAGTTTGCTCGAATGGTGTTTTAACGCCACTTAGCCATTTTCAGCTTTTTCTATTTGAAAGTCCAGTGTTTATTTGGAGAGGAAGCTGGCAATTCTTATCAGTTAAGATAGCAGACGAGTACACCCTTCCCGGAGCGCGTAAAAAAATACGGATCTTCCAGTCCAAGGCAGTAACCGACTCGTGTTTTTTGTCGTAACATCCGCTTCCGATTTAAAGGGGCAGGTACCCGATGAAAACATTGCTTGTTATATTTTTTTAAAATGTCACAACATATGTGTACATTGTATATGATTTAATCATCATTCTTCGTAAATTAAGTAATCAGAACATTATTAATTATGTCCATTATACAAGTAACGGGCAGTGGAGGAAGAGTTGGAGTAGACAGAACGCCTTTCTATGGATCAAGAATACCGACAGAAATACGAAGTTTACCGAAACCCCTCTCTAAACTTGACAAGCAAACATTCAGAAAAATTTTACAGCGTAAGTTGTTTAAAGATACAATAATATTTTAGCAGGTGTATAAAAAGTAATCCTCACGAATACTAGTCAGATCATCGCCATCGGCACCTGGTATAGTCAAATCTGTAGGAATCTGTTTATGGACGCGGGCCTCCCAAGGCCCCTATATCCATCTCTGTGGTCTCATCTTTATTGTCCTGTTGGCAACTTCCTGGTTTTGATGTAATATCCAGGTCTTTTTTGTAATCATATTTGATCTCTTGTGTATCCCAAAATTGGTCTAGTGCTATTTCAAAGCTATTTACATTCTTAGATTTAATTATAGATTCTGGTAGGCTGTTCCAGGCATCGGCATCTGTATCTATAATAACTATTTTTTTTCTTAATATATTATAATATTCCGTTAAAAAGGCAATTTAAAAGAAAACAATGTTTATTTCATATCCTTAAGAATTCAAGCAAATTTAAATTCGAGTCGCCCCATCATGAGTCGCCCCATATTAATAACGAGTCGCCCCACTCAATAACGACTCGCCCCAGATATTTAAAATATATAATATAAGTTAATAAATTTAATATTTTAAAATATATTTAATTAGATTTATAGTATAAATTTTTTCAATTTGCATATATTTTATTGCTAGGTGTTTTAATTGGCGGTGAACTCGTGTTCACTTCTTTAATTAATTATGATAATTATAATTGAATGTTTGCTTGTTTACAATCATGATTAACTTTGATGGGATTAACAGTTTTAAAGAATGAAAAGTTAACCATGTAGTTTTATATTATAATGAAGTAATTAATTGTCTTTAATTGAAAGTATGTTTGTTTATTTATTGTGTTTACTTGAGTAATTACAGTATGTATATAATAAGATGTCGTCTGAGTGTACACTTCAAGTATTGAAAAAAATGCCTGCTCAACCCGTTTATTTTGTTTGCGAAGAATTTATGCAAACTCGAGATTTAATGTGACAACTGTGCCTGATGGCACCATATTAGAGTGGGTGGACAGGGGGTACCTTTCTCCCTCCCTACTGCTCCTTTCTCTCTCCCCTCTGCTCCTTTCTCCTCCCCTCTGCTCCTTTCTCCATCCTCTCTGCTCATTCCTCCCTCTTTATAGCAATAGAAAATATCATCAGATTTGTAATCAAAACTGATATAAATTTGGGACATAAAGCACATAAACTGCTTTTATAAAACAAAGCATGCCTCATGACACATTATCAAATGAATTTAAGTGTTGTATGGTTCCCCTTTGTAAAAAAAATATGAGGATCATAAACTGTAACGGGTAGATTTCTGAAATCAAGACACTGAAACCTAATGGTAATCATACAGCCCAACCTGTTGTGAACATAGACCCATAGTCCACACAGACCTATGGACCATACGGACTTATTTTCTACATAGATCTATTATCCACTTACACTTCTAGTACACCAACACCCGTAGTGTATTCTTAACTACAATCGTTGTTTTTATGGTCTCTTGTTAACTGTCTCTGTGTTGTTTGAATAAGCAAGCACGTTAGAAATTTTTTAACAGTAAGACAACCTTGTATTTTTAAACTTTTAGAAAACTGATTAATTAAAAATATATATATAGATTTCTCAAAACAAAACTCTAAATTGCTGAGCCACTTGTTTCACTTTAATCTCAAGAGATCCACCGCCAATTAAAACACAGAGCAGTAAAATATACGCAAATTAAAAAAAATTATACTATCAATGTATTTATTTATATTATTAAGTATTAAATGTATAAATTTATATTATAAAATTTTATATTTTACATATGTGGGGCGAGTCGTTATTGAGTGGGGCGACTCGTTATTAATATGGGGCGACTCGAGAGTGGGGCGAGTCGTTATATATTCATTAAATTCTACCAGCACTATGAAATAAAAGAAAAATTAAGTCATCATGTAATCAAGTTATATAACATTATAAAACTATATATGAATCGGAAGAAAGGAACTCCAATTTTTGTATCAAAGATAAGGATATAGGATTAGGATAAGGACATAACACCTTCAAAGTCATTACTACAACAACAAACTATATAATTATACAAATATAAATTAATTCACGACTTTCCAATTTAAAAAACGCCACCAAGTGTCCACTTCCGGTACTAAAATGTGCGGCTACAGCCGCAGTTTATCCTGTTGAAAACTTTTGAAATGGACACTTGTCTTTGAAAAATTTTAACGCTTAATGTGGATGACAGGTGTCGAAATCTGAGTGAGGATGTTATTAAAACTCCCTGCTGTGTAAACATGATTGTTAATTAATTAACTAATATTTATTACCCCATTTACCTGATTCTAATTTAAGGTAGAACCCCAGCTGTTTTATAGCTTGATGAAACAAGCTTACCAGTGACATCCGTGTTCCGATATTCAAACTCACCTGTTAACTATGGCTATAGTAACATCTACTAATGGGGTAAATTAGATGAAAATTTAATTGGCATAGACAAACAATGCAAAACAATGCAAAATCTGTATATCAATAACATACTCTTTTAGTGATGATAGCCGTAGTTTTTTTAACTGGAAGTAAAAAGGGAGATAAATCATGTAAAACTGGAAATGGGTCGATTTCAATGTCTAATTATCGCTGTCTGTTATAACAGTAATATATGCGACTATCAAAGATAACTACAGCTGTAAATTTCAAAGAATCTCCAATAAACATTATTAATAAGTAATTATTTTATTTTAAATTATTATTTCAAGATTTTATTAAAATTTGCCTTTTAACCATTTCATTGTAAGAAGTAAATAATATAACAGGTGCAGTTTTTGGTGCCGATTTGACTCTTCCGAGGTGCAGAATTGACTAGTACCAGGTGCCAAATTGACAATTTTTGTAGGTGCCGTTTGACTTGCACCTGACTTAAGCTTGCTACGCCAGAAGGTACATGTATCAAGTCATTCACCCTGAATCACCAGTGCCGTTTCACCTCGATACCTGTTGGACCCAGGTCGATTTGGCCCTATTCCATTTCTCCCCAGTGAAGTATAATATTTATTAGAAACACTTACAGTCTTTTGACAATGTTTTATAAGGTGATAAGTATTATGCAAATACTATGAATTTGTTGGTATTTGTATGTTGTAGTTAGTGTTTCAGGTGTAAATTCGCCATTTCAGTGGATAATTGGACTGAGATGAGCAAAATCAGTTATAATTAATGAATAAATTAATTAATTGTTATTTTACAATTACAAATTATGAACTATGGCACCTATCTTAATTGTCAAAGTTTATGGTAATTAATTATACACACCAGACATGTAGACTGCTTATACAAATCTTGATTTTGTTCTTGTAACCATTTAATAGTTTACATTAAAATTGTACTTATATCCATCTTTTACAATTTAATATTAAAGTCATTTTATTGCAGTTGTATGGTAATTTGGCAATCGTTCAAAATAGAATTATTTTTGTAAAAACTGTTATATGCAAGCATTTTAAATTCATTGTTTTTATACTGTATATTATTGAATACTTTTTTTTTAAATTAAAACAATGTTTTGAATATGTGACGTACAGTTTTATATTTTTAAAATAATTGTAAAATGTGTTTATTACTTTATTGATATCATATTCATTATTCTGTTAGATCTGGGCAAAACAACTCACTTTCTGGGGCGAACTGACCCAGAACTGTTCTAGACATATACCCTTATGGAAGACATGCATTCAAAAAAAGAAAAAAATTGACGATTCTCATTGCAGGCAGGGTGTACTCCATTCCAATCTTAATTGACAAGGACTTTCAGTCCAGATCTCTGAAACTTCACAGATAGATTGAATATCTAGTTGAAGTTATGCACTTGCTATTATGCAGTTGTTTGAGGATTTTTCTCCTAATTTTTGCAGACTCTTTGAACTTTGTCATTTGTTAGCAAATTTTACCAAAATGGGTACATATTTTGTATAATCAACTCCTACTTCAGCATCCAATCTAGATCTCTGACATTTAACAGAAAGATTGCACAAATATTTAAGGTGTGCACTTGCTTTTCAACCCGGCCATTTCAGACATTTGCCATTTTTCAAAAATCCAAAAATCTTCTCCTCTGAAACCACTTGGCCAATTTTTTCAAACTTGGCCACAATCATCCTTAGGGTACCTATTTTCAAATTTATACCCATGTTGAACAATGGACAAAGATTGCCACTGTTGTTGAAATTAGAACATTGAGGTCAACACAAATTTTTGGCCAATATCTGAAATCTTATAAAAGCTAGAGAGAAACTCATTAAACTCAACTAAAGTTTGTAAGTCTAAAGTTGTGTTATTACTTCTTGTAGGAGTAATTGCCTCTACTAGTAGATTGAAACTAAATGGCAAGGCCTACAAATCATGACTTGGTCCAAAATTGTTAGATTACTTTTTATAATAGGTCATTAGGAGGTATCGCCCTTCATAATGAATTCAGGCAAAATAATTTGTGTGTGTGTAACAATGAAATTCTATGCATGTAAATGCTACAATAAAACTGTAAATTGCTGATTATACCAGTACAATTAAATTGTTAAGAAATTGCATTTGTATGATGGCACCTTAAAGAAGTTATTGCCCCTAAAATTTTAGAATTTTTTTTATAGTTTTTGCACAGTAAAGTAAAAGCTTTTACAGCTAGCTATAGACTGAACCTGTAAATTGCACAAATTTAAGGAAGTAGTTTGTGTTCCAGGAGAGCGATTTCATGCTTCTGGGATCTTCTAGTATATTTTTATTATCTGCTTTAAATTATTTCAGAAGCATAATGCAGTTCTTAAAAACCACTGGACATATCACCTGCCTACAAAGTCAACTTGGAATTTTTAGAATGAATTATTATTCCCACTGCAAACTTGTTTGGTGGGGGAGGGGGGTATATAGGAATCACCCTGTCTGTCCGTCTGTCCACATCCCTTGTAAGCACTTTTCCTCCTAAACCGCTTGACAGATTTTGATGAAACTTTACATGAAGGAAGTACATCATATGTAGATGTGCATGATGAATTTTTGTCGCTGTCGGATATTATTCAGGGGAAATAATTGGACTTAGACTTTTTAAATATAGTATTCAGTGCGAGACCTCGTAAACGCAACTCCTCCTAAACCGCTTGACAGATTTTGATGAAACTTTACATGAAGGATGTACATCATATGTAGATGTGTATGAAGAATTTTAGTCGCTGTCAGATATTATTCATGGGAGATAATTGGACTTTAAGTGAAGCGGGGGGTAATCCCTTTGTGAGCGTGCTCACAGTCCACACTTGTTTATTACTGTATTAAATCAAATTGTCCATTTTAATTTCAGTAATAGTAAATGCCATGGAAGGCAAAGATGTAGAATTTTCTCAGCTAAAAGAATTAGAAACTGCTAATTTCAATGAAGAAATGTTAAGTATTATATACACAGGAATGTATCAACTACTCAAACTGGCTATCAGGTTACCATTGGTTTCATTAAAACCGGAAGTAAGTATTACAGGGTCCATAGAAATACCCAAGAATACCCCAGAATACCTCATTAAACTACAAAATGGACATAAGAAAATGTTTATGTGTGAAAAATACATATTGCAAAATGAGAAATATATTTTATGAGCAACTATATTATTTTAATATAGAAAAACTTGAAATTTTAGACATGTAGACGCACCGAAATCATTTTAGTACTTCATTGCTTTAAATTAACATATTAGTTTAATAAATGTATACTCTTTATTTTTTTCTTGAGTATGCTTTTTGTATGTAATATATATAAATAATTTTTACGATAAACAAGGCTGTATATCGCTTTCAGTGTGACACCAAGCGTATGATTAATCAGCCGTGAAGACTAAGTTCTTTTCACCTAATTATATTCCCAGTGTTAGTAATATGTATTTGTATTATGGCACTAGGACTTTAATTATTCAAAAAAGTCATTTTTTAGCTCACCTGACCCAAAGGGTCATGTGAGCTATTGTTATCACTTTGCGTCCGTCGTAGGCGTAGTCGTCGTCGGCGGCGGCGGCGGCGGTGTCTGTAAACTTTTTACATTTTAATCTTCTTCTCTGAAACCACTTGGCCAATTGAAACCAAACTTGGCCATAATGTTCATTGGATGGACCTTTACAAAGTTTGTGTTTTTTATTTTGATTGGTAAACCAATATGGCCGCCACCTCAAGACTTAGTTTAACATAGGACCCTATGGGAAAAAAGTTTAAAAGGGCTTCTTCTCTGAAACCGTTTAACCAATCAAAACAAAACTTACTAGCAATATTGTTTGGATGGTCCTCTATAAAGTTTGTGTTTTTGATGGGAATTGGAAATTCAAAATGGCCGCCACCGCAGGACTTAGTTTAACATAGAACCCTATGGGAAAAAGTTTTAAAAGGCTTCTTCTCTGAAACCGGTTAATCAATGGAAACAAAAACTTACTAGCAATATTGTTTAGATGGTCCTCTATAAAGTTTGTGTTTTTTATGGCAATTGGAAATTCAAAATGGCTGCCACCGCAGGACTTAATTTAACATAGGACCCTATGGGAAAAAGTTTGAAAGGCTTCTTTTCTGAAACCGGTCAACCAATGGAAACAAAACTTACTAGCAATATTGTTTGGATGGTCCTCTATAAAGTTAATGTTTTTTTATCCCAATCGGAAATTCAAAATGGCCGTCACCGCAGGACTTGGTTTAACATTCAACCCTATGAGAAAAAAGTTTAAAAGGGCTTCTTCTCTGAAACCGTTTAACCAATCAAAACAAAACTTACTAGCAATATTGTTTGGATGGTCCTCTATAAAGTTTATGTTTTTTATGGCAATTGGAAATTCAAAATGGCCGCTACCGCAGGACTTAGTTTAACATAGGACCCTATGGGAAAAAGTTTTTAAAGGCTTCTTCTCTGAAACCGGTTAATCAATGGAAACAAAAACTTACTAGCAATATTGTTTGGATGGTCCTCTATAAAGTTTATGTTTTTTATGGCAATTGGAAATTCAAAATGGCCGCTACCGCAGGACTTAGTTTAACATAGGACCCTATGGGAAAAAGTTTTTAAAGGCTTCTTCTCTGAAACCGGTTAATCAATTGAAACAAAAACTTACTAGCAATATTGTTTGGATGGTCCTTTATAAAGTTTATGTTTTTTATGGCAATTGGAAATTCAAAATGGCCACCACCGCCGCAGGACTTAGTTTAACATTGGACCCTATGGGCAAATAAAAAAAATCTTCTCTATACAACCGGTTAACCAATGAAACAAAGCTTTCTAGTAATATTGTTTGGATGGTCCTAATTAAAGTTTATTGAAAATTACAGGACTAACTTTAACATCAGGGAAATGCCATCTTCATTTCCTATAAAATCAGGTGAGCGATTCAGGCTCTTAAGAGCCTCTGGTTTAATTACAGGTATACGCTCTAATTTTATACAATAAATAAAAATAAATTAGAGGTCGAAACTTTCTTTGATGTTTAGAAAAAGTATAAAGTCTTTGGAAGACCCCAAGGTCGCCAAGCAATGTCAGATTGAAACAAATGCATTAAATAGTCAATAAAGAACAAAAATGAATTGTTTTAAATGGATTTGTGTTTAAGTGCCAGCGCATATATATAAACTTCACTTTTTTTAATTTTGAGTAAATTTTTGCCCAATATTTGTCCTTGGTGTTGTGTTGATTTTACACAAAACTAAGCCATATATCCTCGTAGTAACATGTATTATTGTTTACAACAAAACAATAATAAAGTGTAAATTAAAATAAATCAATGCTGAAACAACTGCCACACGCCCGGATGCGCTTGACCAGGTTAATATCTGCATAAAAGGATTATGCGAACGTGTGCCAATTCAATCACAATACACATACAGACTGACACAGTAAATACAAATTGCACCTTTTGAAACTTAACAGCCTAAAAGTATATAAAAACATTTTGGTATTAAAAAATGACCCTTTTGTACTTTTCTGAGGTTTTCTTAGGTATTATTGGATATTCTTGGGTGTTCTTGGGTATTCTTGGGTGTTCTTCGGTATTCTTGGGTATTCTTGGGTGTTCTTGGTGTTCTTGGGTATTCTTGGGTGTTCTTGGGTATTCTTGGGTGTTCTTGGGTATTTTTGGGTGTTCTTGGGTGTTCTTGGGTATTCTTGGTGTTCTTGGGTGTTCTTGGGTATTCTTGGGTATTCTTGGTGTTCTTGGGTCTTCTTGTGTGTACTTGGGTATTCTTGGGTGTTCTTGGGTGTTCTTGGGTATTCTTGTGTGTTCTTGGGTATTCTTGGGTATTCTTGGTGTTCTTGTGTATTCTTGGGTATTCTTGGGTGTTCTTGGGTATTCTTGGGTATTCTTGGGTGTTCTTGGGTATTCTTGGGTATTCTTGGGTATTCTTGGGTGTTCTTGGGTGTTCTTGGGTATTTTTGGATGTTCTTGGGTATTTCTATGGACTGAGTATTACAGTACATTTCTTTTTGACAAATATAACCATCTTAGTACAATAAAAGTATCTTTGGTGTTTTTAATTGGTGTTAAAACTTCCTTCAGGTCATGTCAAAGTGCAACAGTACTAAAAATGTATCAAAATATGGTTATTTTTGTGCACTGAATAAGCAGTTAAGCAGAATCTGATATTCACTATATTTTCTGAATCCGATTCAAGTATGTGTTTACAATAAACCTGTCTATTGCAAGGATTTTCTTCAAATTACACACAGTTGTTACTTATATTAGCCTTTTCTTGAATGTTGTTTATTTGGATAGATGCAAGCCTCTTGTCATTTTTGGTAAAATTCTGATATATTGCTATAGAAAAGGAACTCATGTAAAAAGAGGGACTTCTTAGTTTTAGACTATAACTTAAAATTGCTTTTATCAAGTGTCGGGAATTGTTTATTTTGTAAGATGTCAGCTTCCTCTCATTTTTTGGTTAAATTGTGATTCATCATTATAGAGTTATGGGACTTTTTTTTTAAAAAGGGAATCTTTTTTGGGCTATAACTAAAAATTTTCGTCAGGTTTATTTTGTTTCGCCTGCGACAATAGTCGCTGGAGGCCATTCATACGTATGGGAATCCGGCAGCGTTAACACTTGGACATCTTGCTTCATATCTTTGTAAGCCTCAGCCCTAGGTCCATCAAATTTGGTCCAGTGGTAGTTTATGATGAGTACTGTACTTGCCAGTCAGTCACCTATCACCTGACCCTTACCTCAATTTCACGGTCCAGCTATTACGTGACAGTTTTTGGCTTACAGTTCCTCTGTAACCACGCATGGTAGGATGACAATATTTGGTATATAGGTTGCTGATGAGTAGTACATGACTGTCTGGTAGGTGTCACCTGACCTTTACCTCAATTTCACGGTCCAGCGACTATGTTCAAGTTAAGGTGACTTGTCTCAAAACCAGTATGTTTCTTCAATAAAACGCAGGTATATGAAAATTTCCACATTGCAATGTCTTGTTCACATCTGATATACACATGTAGCTGAAGAATTGCCTACTTACCACTAACAACATACCAGCACTCAGTATAGAATTTTACAGTACAATTTACATGGATACATATGTATTTACAAACTGATTTGTTCATTACAACAGTTACAAAATCTAAATACTGATGATTACTGAAATATTATACAGACACTATCAATGGCATCACATGACAATTTTCTGCATATAATGTAAACTGATTATGTTTTTGATACATGTTTTATGTTTAGATAAATTCATAGAAATACCCAAGAATACCACAGAATACCCAAGAATACCTCATAAAACTACAAAATGGATATAAAATGAATTTTTTTAATACTAAAATGTGTTATTTACATTTAAACCATTAAATTGTTTTTAAAACTGTGCCATTTGTGAGTACCGTAGGGCGATCTTATGAAGCCCCTTATGATCGTATAAAACCCAAACTGTACCCAAACACTTGTTAAAATAACATTGTTTTGTAGTAAATAAACAAAATATAGTAAACTTCAAAAATTCACCTAAAAATGAATGACATCACAATTTTTAAAACAAAATAATCCCAAAATAATTAAACAAACATATTATCACCAGCTGCACTCCATTGATGTCTTGATTGAAATAATATCATATAAAAGGGTAATATAAAATGTTTTCAAAATTTGTTTCTTTGTTACAGTATTTTATGTCATATTAATATTTAGCATACTTTGCGGACTTCAGTTGTAACAGTTTCCACAATATAAATAGAGTACATAAATCTTTTATTTACACAGGCTAAGACTGCCAAACACTCTCATTTTAACCAGTGTCTACATGACAACAATTTCGAGTATTTCTATATTAAAATAATATAGTTGCTCATAAAAAATATTTCACGTCTTGCAATATGTATTTTTTACACAAAAATATTGTTTTCATGTCAATTTTGTAGTTTTATAAGGTATTCTTGGGTATGTTTGGGTATTCTTGGGTATTTCTATGAACCCGATAAATTCTTATAAAAACTGTGTTTTAAAATTTTCATTTTTTTATTTTATAATTAGTTCTTTGAAGTGATATTTAATTCAACATTTTTATTATTTTCAGATGTTTAAAGAAGATTTAGTAGAGTTACAGTAAGTACATGTATATGAGGCCCTCATTAAGATCATAACTATAGTCTGTCTGTTATATTGTCAGTCTAGAAAAATGGGCTACATGACATAGATTATAAAATATGCAATAAAGGACAAGGATTATACAGTATACAAAACATGACACAGATAATACAATATGCATTGATGACACAGATTGTGCAATATGCAATTCATAACAAAGATTATGCAATATACAATACATGACAGGGATTATACATTTACAATATACAGTACATGTCAGCAGTTATACAATATGCAATACAGGCCATGAATTTTACAATATGAAATACATGATAATGCTTTATATACAATATGCAATGCACGACATGGATATTTCAGTATACAATACACTGCACTGATTATACAAGGAGCACAACATATAATTAAGTCACATATTTCTTATTGTCAGTCCTTAAATGATTTAAATACATTACAGCTGTTTTTTGGCAGAATATGACATAGTAGGTGCATTACACTCTTGTGGTTCTTTTGTTAATGTGTTTCAATAATATTACCATAATGACATCACATTTCCTCTGTTTAAAGAATAATCATTATACAAAACACAAATGTTCATTAGTGTAAATGAATCTTGTCCATTTGATCAGTTTTATTTATTTCAGAATACCAGAAGAATATCATTCAGACCTATCTAGTGTAATATTTGGCACCAGGTAATGCACTTTTTCCTAGGTATAGCTAGTTTCCAGGTGTATCAGTGGTTTTTGTATTATAATCAAGATGTAGAAATCATTTAAATAATATAATAAATTACAATAAGTCAAGGTTTAAACCAACAGGTTTACATCTACCATGTAAAAAAAAAACATTTTACAATTAATATAGGTCGCTACCAGGATTTATCAGCCAGAGAAACTGAGATATTCACCGATCTCCTAGGTGAAGTGAAAATACATATTTGAATGCTGAGAAATACTGATAGTGCTCATATATCAAAGTCAGTAAATGTTTTATTACATGAATTAAATCATTGCTGATAATCCTGAATTCCAGTTTCATCACATTTCAAATATTGAAAAAAAGTATAAATAAATCAATAATTTTATTCTTACATTTTGAACCATATAATTTATAATTACAGATAATCAAATTCAATGACCACTAAATTATATTTTTATAGTTATATTGGAACAGTCTTGTCAAAAACAGACTGTTCTCAATATTTGAAATGTGATGAAACTGAATTCCAGGAATATCAGCAAATCAATATCAAAATGCATCATTAAAAAAAATTGTTCGTTGAATATTAAATTTTTTTCTGGTTGATAAATCCTGATAGCGACCTATATTAAAGTCTTTAATTTTATAATATTACATATGGTCTGTTATATTATAATTCTGATTGGCTTTTAAGCATATTTTTACAACCAAAGTCGTTTCATAGAAAACACTATTGGCAGATGTACAGATTGCTGTTTCAGATGTGCTTTTTATAAGTAATATAACAATTAAGGACTTTTAATTTAATGTGTTCAATACCCTTTATATTGATCATCAGTCGGTATCATTCTACAAGGTCCTTTTGAAGCATATTGACCTTCTCAAAAGTCCATAACTGTATTAAATCAATCCAAAATGTGCTATTTTTACTGTGGCAGTGAAGGTTTTATAATATGACAATACATACATTTTTCATTAGAATTTTAATGTATTAATATTTGAATTCACTACAGCTTTCATGTTGTCATCAGATTGTGTGTTTTAAAAAATTATCATCAAAATAATTAAGGAAAAATCTGATTGGTAATTTTTGTAATTTATTTTAGAACAAAGTGAGGTTAACATTTCAAACAAAATTTAGAATTTTTGTATTAGCCTTTGAAGATAAACGATTATTTTTAAATACCTTTCAAGTGATATATCCATTGTATCACCCAAGTCATATAATAATGGTTGTTATTCTCCTTTTTTCTATATGTTTTGACATAAAATAATTTGGTATATATTTATAGACGGCCTAATATTGATACCTATGCATTAGAAAGTAGACCCAGATTGCCAAGATTAGAATCATTTAAGTGGAGAGCAGACGTGGCCATATCTACCAGGTAGGAACCTTGTATACAAATAACAGACATATCTGGTAATACAATATTAACACTGCAGTTCAGCCAATACCATGCTTTAGTATACTACCACATTATGCAGATTCAATGCTAATTGACCCTTAGAAAGAAACTTTTGAGCAAAGATGGTTGTTAAGTTTGTTTTTTCCTTTTGTTATTTGCTTGGGATGTAAGAATGTACTGTGCAATGTTTTTGAATGTACTTTTAACTGTGTTGTATATATATCAGTGTGCCAGTTTTAAATAATGTTTGCTGAAGATAACATGTTTGTGAGGTTGTCTGTGACTTAAAAAATAGTGTGTATATAACACAGTGAAAGTGGGTACTAATGCTTGCTGATGGTAACATATCTTCTAGGTTGTTTCGTAAAAAGAATTACCAATAGAATACTCATTTAGAGTTAAGTGAAGAGACTTGAACAGAAAGGATTGATAACCCAACACAATTACTGCTGGGACAATACTTTTTCAGGGCATAGCTAATTATAAATTGATGTGCAAGTAAAACATTTTTGGTGAGGGGTTGGTGTACAGGGCAGTGCTCTGGGAGTCTAGGGGTGAAGCTATGCAATTGTAACAATTTAAGAATTAATTAAATTTTTTTATTTAAAAAAGTGCAAGCGAATGATTTTTTGTGTATTGAGAGCTATGCCACAGGTTTTAAATAAACTAGAATAATCTTGTTCATTAATTAAAAATAGACAATAAATAATACATAAATAGTACAATCTGTCATAAAATGACAACTGAAATAAAAAATAAATAACAAAAAACATGCACTGTGGATAATAATGTGAATTAATTTTTTTTAATTCAATGTCTTGCAGTGTTTTAAATCGGGCATTAGAACCAACAGTGTTAATGGAGATGTCTCTGAGTAATGGAAAGATTCATAAATTTGAGGTAAGTAATACGACACACAGAGGAAATGTCTATGAGTAAGGGAAAGATTCATATGTTTGACGTAAGTCATAAGACACACAGAGTTAATATAGATGTCTCTGAGTAATGGAAAGATTCATATGTTTGAGGTAAGTCATAAAACCAACAGAGTAATGGGAAGATTCAATAGTATTATATTGTAAGACAAGGTTTCACTGTACAATACAAGGGACATTGCACAGAAAGTTAAATAAACAAGTTTTAATACACTTTATACACACTTCAGTGTGAAACATTACTGCTCACACTTAAAGTATTAATAAATACTATATCAACACTCTTTATGGCAATGTCATAGTAATAGTGTTCAAATATTTTAAAGATTTCACAATCAAATTTGTGTCCTAAATGGCCGACAAGTCCTGCAACTCAAAGGTTACGTTGTTTGAAAAGTTAATATATATGTCCTATTGGAATGAAAATAATTCATCGGGGGCAAGAATATATACTGATTTTACCACTGGTTTGCCCTTTATGGCTTAAATTTTTAAATATTGGACATAAAAGGCCAACCGGTGGTAAAATCAGTATATATTCATGCTTCAATGAATTATTTCTTAAGTTAAATACAATCAATAATTACTATATAACCAGTATGGTATATACTATATATACACAGAGGCCATCATCTTAATTTTCATCTAAGCTATAGAATAAATCTGGGTAGACAGTTCTGAATTCAGAAACTTATAAGATAAATCAGATATTAAAGGAATTTAATAAATGTCCTTGCTCTAAGTAGAATGTATAATTGTACCCTTACTTTTTTATGAGGTATTCTGGCAAATCACAAAATTATATTGGATTATTATGACAGTAAAATTCATCCTACTATCTATTTACCTGTTGAAGTATTTTGTTGAGTAATATATGATGCACTTTAAAGAGGTCATCACCCTCGGTTTCCTGTGAAGTTGGTACAATGAGATAACTACTTATCATGAAACATATTTCATACTTACTATGGAAATCTGTGTGTTCCATCTTTTAAAAACAAGTTTTAATCATCCCATGATGATTTTCTGCTGTGTTGTTAATATTAGTTAATTCAGATGGACAAGACCTGATTATTGTAACAAATTTTAAAAGTTGCTGTTAACATTCAATATTTAGTCCCTGAAAATTCATGCATATTGATGAATGAGATAAAAACCAGTTCTTTGTATAATGTTAAAAAATATATGCAATTGATTTAAGCAGTGATTTGTAACAAGAAAGATGATTGGCTCAATGATTTTACTGACTATATATATTCAGAGCCTCTGAGGATTAAGGTAGTGCTTTAAATATTTACAAATCAGGCATGATATACAGGCATGGTTTGTTGAATATTTACCACAGTGTGGTATATGCCAACCTTAACCGGCAAAGTAAAGTGTTCTCATCTGGTACTATGGTTTATGCCCTTCAATGAAAATGATGCCATGAAAACATGACAGAATGTGGCATAAATTCTCTGAAACAAACTAATATTTATCCAGATACATTGTTCTAATCACTTATTTCTGTTTCAGGTGCCAGTAGCAAAGTTTCATGAACTTAGATATAATGTTGCCTTTGTTCTCAAGGAAATGGAGGAAATAGAAAAGAGAAATATATTGAAGATACAAGATTAACATCTTTTACATAAAGCAATATTTTTCTGTAAAATACTCAAGCATTGTGGCATTGATCCAAAGTGACAAAAGATTGCAACTATCTTTTGATTTTCAGTTTAAACTCTGCTTAGACGGCTATAACACAAAGGTTTACAGGACACGTCATATTTAATTACATTTGTAAGCAAGGAACTATATTGAAAGCACTATGCTTTAAATTTGTCATCCTCACAAGTCAGGGTGTTTATGTCCACACGTGAAACCCTGATAAATTTAATTAGGAAATTCCCCTGTCTGCAAGTCACTCATTTGATTGGCTAAATTATACCTACAAATACTTGCTTTCTTAGACAAATTGGTTATTTTCTATCCCTGTATGTATTCTACTGCCAAACACTGGTTTCTTTCCAGTTGTGATTGGTTGATAACATTTAGTTATGACATCATAGGAACGTCTGTATTAACTTTATCAGGGTTTCATAATCACATAAACCCTGACTTGTGAGAATCTGTATTAGTACCCTACATGATGTCTTGTTGATCAGATAAGCTACAGTTAGTAATGTTAAAGATACTGTTAATAAATTATTGTGATTCTATATTTTTATTAAAATATTAACAAAATAATGATTTTGTCTTGTACATATATTTATTGCTGAGACCCACTGGTTTTGTTTGGACAAGTTTTATTTTAGCCAGGTAGAGCATTTGTTTCACCTGGCTGTTCCATGGTTTCATATGGACAAGTTTTATTTTAGCCAGGTAAGGGGCTTGTTCCACCTGGCTGTTCTATGGTTTCATATGGACAAGTTTGATTTAGACAGGTAAGGCACTTGTTCCACCTGGCTGTTTCACATGTTTCATATGGACAAGTTTTATTTTAGCCAGGTAGGGCACTTGTTCCACCTGGTTGTTCCACTGATTTTGTTTGGACGAGGTTTATTTTAGCCAGGTAGGGCACTTGTTCCACCTTGCTGTTCCACTGATTTTGTTTGGCCGAGGTTTATTTTAGCCAGGTAGGGCACTTGTTCCACCTGGCTGTTCCACTGTTTTTGTTAATACAAGTTTTATTTTAGCCAGGGGGAGCACTTGTTCCACCTGGCTGTTCCACAGGTTTCATATGGACAAGTTTTATTTTAGCCAGGGGGAGCACTTGTTCCACCTGGCTGTTCTATGGTTTCATATGGACAAGTTTTATTTTAGCCAGGTAGGGCACTTGTTCCACCTGGATGTTCCACTGGTTTTGTTTGGACGAGGTTTATTGTAGCCAGGTAGGTCACTTGTTCCACCTTGCTGTTCCACTGTTTTGTTTGGACGATGTTTATTTTAGCCATGTAGGGCACTTGTTTCGCCTGGCTGTTCCACTGGTTTTATTAAGACGAGGTTTATTTTAGCCAGGTGAGCATTTGTTCCACCTGGCTGTTCCATGGTTTCATATGGACGAGGTTTATTGTAGCCAGGTAGGGCACTTGTTCCACCTGGCTGTTCCTCTGGTTTTATTAAGACGAGGTTTATTTTAGCCAGGTAGAGCATTTGTTTCACCTGGCTGTTCCATGGTTTCATATGGACAAGTTTTATTTTAGCCAGGTAAGGGGCTTGTTCCACCTGGCTGTTCTATGGTTTCATATGGACAAGTTTTATTTAGACAGGTAAGGCACTTGTTCCACCTGGCTGTTTCACATGTTTCATATGGACAAGTTTTATTTTAGCCAGGTAGGGCACTTGTTCCACCTGGCTGTTTCACATGTTTCATATGGACAAGTTTTATTTTAGCCAGGTAGGGCATTTATTCCACCTTGCTGTTCCACTGATTTTGTTTGGACGAGGTTTATTTTAGCCAGGTGAGCATTTGTTCCACCGGACTGTTCTACTGTTTTGTTTGGACGAGGTTTATTTTAGCCAGGTAGGGCATTTTTTCCACCTGGCTGTTTCACTGGTTTTGTTTGGACGAGGTTTATTGTATCCAGGTAGGTCACTTGTTCCACCTTGCTGTTCCACTGATTTTGTTTGGACGAGGTTTATTTTAGCCAGGTAGGGCACTTGTTCCACCTGGCTGTTCCACTGTTTTTGTTAATACAAGTTTTATTTTAGCCAGGGGGAGCACTTGTTCCACCTGGCTGTTCTATGGTTTCATATGGAAAAGTTTTATTTTAGCCAGGTAGGGCACTTGTTCCACCTGGATGTTCCACTGGTTTTGTTTGGACGAGGTTTATTGTAGCCAGGTAGGGCACTTGTTCCACCTGGCTGTTCCACTGGTTTTATTAAGACGAGGTTTATTTTAGCCAGGTGAGTATTTGTTCCACCTGGCTGTTCTATGGTTTCATATGGACAAGTTTTATTTTAGCCAGGTAGGGCACTTGTTCCACCTGGATGTTCCACTGGTTTTGTTTGGACGAGGTTTATTTTAGCCAGGTAGGGCACTTGTTCCACCTTGCTGTTCCACTGTTTTGTTTGGACGATGTTTATTTTAGCCAGGTAGGGCACTTGTTTCGCCTGGCTGTTCCACTGGTTTTATTAAGACGAGGTTTATTTTAGCCAGGTGAGCATTTGTTCCACAGGTTTGATAGGACAAGTTTTATTTTAGTCAGGTAGGGCACTTGTTCCACCTGACTGTTCCTCTGGTTTTATTAAGACGAGGTTTATTTTAGTCAGGTGAGCATTTGTTCCACCTGGCTGTTCCATGGTTTCATATGGACGAGGTTTATTGTAGCCAGGTAGGGCACTTGTTCCACCTGGCTGTTCCACTGTTTTGTTTGGACGATGTTTATTTTAGCCATGTAGGGCACTTGTTTCGCCTGGCTGTTCCACTGGTTTTATTAAGACGAGGTTTATTTTAGCCAGGTGAGCATTTGTTCCACAGGTTTGATAGGACAAGTTTTATTTTAGTCAGGTAGGGCACTTGTTCCACCTGGCTGTTCCTCTGGTTTTATTAAGACGAGGTTTATTTTAGCCAGGTGAGCATTTGTTCCACCTGGCTGTTCCACAGGTTTGATAGGCCAAGTTTTATTTAGCCAGGTAGGGCATTTGTTCCACCTGGCTGTTCCACTGGTTTTGTTTGGACAAGTTTTATTTTAGCTAGGTAGGGCACTTGTTCCAACAGCTGTTCCACAGGTTTCATATAGAGGTAGGGCACTTGTTCCAACAGCTGTTCCACAGGTTTCATATGGACAAGTTTATTTTAGCCTGGTATAGCAATTGTTCCACCTGAATGTTCCACTGCTTTTGTTTGGACAAGTTTTATTTTAGCCAGGTAGGGCACTTGTTCCACCTGGATGTTCCACTGCTTTTGTTTGGACAAGTTTTATTTTAGCCAGGTAGGGCATTTGTTCCACCTGGCTATTCCACTGCTTTTGTTTGGACAAGGTTTATTTTAGCCAGGTAGAGCATTTGTTTCACCTGGATGTTCCATGGTTTCATATGGACAAGTTTTATTTTAGCCAGGTAGGGCATTTGTTCCACCTGGCTGTTCCACATGTTTCATATGGACAAGTTTTATTTTAGCCAGGTGGAGCACTTGTTCCACCTGGCTGTTCTATGGTTTCATATGGACAAGTTTTATTTTAGCTAGGTAGGGCACTTGTTCCACCTGGCTGTTCCACATGTTTCATATGGACAAGTTTTATTTTAGCCAGGTGGAGCACTTGTTCCACCTGGCTGTTCTATGGTTTCATATGGACAAGTTTTATTTTTTTAGCCAGGTAGGGCACTTGTTCCACCAGGCTGTTCCACTGGTTTTGTTTGGACGAGGTTTATTTTAGAAAGGTAGGGCATTTATTCCACCTGGCTGTTCCACTGGTTTTGTTAGGACGAGGTTTATTTTAGCCAGGTAGGGCACTTGTTCCACCTTGCTGTTCCACTGGTTTTGTTTGGACAAGTTTTATTTTAGACAGGTAGGGCATTTGTTCCACCTGGCTGTTCCACATGTTTTATATGGACAAGCTCTATTTTAGGCATGTAGGGCACTTGTTCCACCTGGATGTTCCACTGGTTATGTTTGAACGATGTTTTTTTAGCCAGGTAGGGCACTTGTTCCACCTGGCTCTTCCACTGGTTTGATAGGACAAGTTTTATTTTAGTCCGGTAGGGCACTTGTTCCACCTGGCTGTTCCTCTGGTTTTGTTTTGACGAGGTTTATTTTAGCTAGGTAGGGCACTTGTTCCAACGGCTGTTCCACAGGTTTCATATGGACAAGTTTTATTTTAGCCTGGTATAGCACTTGTTCCACCTGGATGTTCAACTGCTTTTGTTTGGACAAGTTTTATTTTAGCCAGGTAGGGCATTTGTTCCACCTGGCTGTTCCACAGGTTTCATATGGACAAGTTTTATTTAAGCCTGGTATAGCACTTGTTCCACCTGGATGTTCCACTGCTTTTGTTTGGACAAGTTTTATTTTAGCCAGGTAGGGCACTTGTTCCACCTGGCTGTTTCACTGCTTTTGTTTGGACGAGGTTTATTGTAGCCAGGTAGGTCACTTGTTCCACCTTGCTGTTCCACTGATTTTGTTTGGACGAGGTTTTTTTAGCCAGGTAGGCCATTTGTTCCACCTGGCTGTTCCACTGCTTTTGTTTGGACAAGTTTTATTTTAGCCAGGTAGGGCACTTATTCCACCTGGATGTTCCACTGCTTTTGTTTGGACAAGTTTTATTTTAGCCAGGTAGGGCATTTGTTCCACTTGGCTGTTCCACTGCTTTTGTTTAGACAAGTTTTATTTTAGCCAGGTAGGGCACTTGTTCCACCTGGCTGTTCCACATGTTTCATATGGACAAGTTCTATTTTAGGCATGTAGGGCACTTGTTCCACCTGGATGTTCCATTGCTTTTGTTTGGACAAGTTTTATTTTAGCCAGGTAGGGCACTTGTTCCACCTGGCTGTTCCACTGGTTTTGTTTGGACGAGGTTTATTTTAGCCAGGTACGACACTTGTTCCAACTGGCTGTTCCACTGTTTTGTTTGGACGATGTTTATTTTAGCCATATAGGGCACTTGTTCCGCCTGACTGTTACTCTGGTTTTATTAAGACGAGGTTTATTTTAGCCAGGTGAGCATTTGTTCCACCTGGCCGTTCCACAGGTTTGATAGGACAAGTTTGATTTTAATCAGCTATAGCACTTGTTCCACCTGGCTGTTCCTCTGGTTTTGTTTGGACGAGGTTTATTTTAGCCAGGTAGGGCACTTGTTCCACCGGCTGTTCCACAGGTTTCATATTGACAAGTTTTATTTTAGCCTGGTATAGCACTTATTCCACATGGATGTTCCACTGCTTTTGTTTGGACAAGTTTTATTTTAGCCAGGTAGGGCACTTGTTCCACCTGGATGTTCCACTGCTTTTGTTTGGACAAGTTTTATTTAGCCAGGTAGGGCATTTGTTCCACCTGGCTGTTCCACTGCTTTTGTTTAGACAAGTTTTTTTATCCAGGTAGGGCACTTGTTCCACCTGGCCGTTCCACGTGTTTCATATGGACAAGTTTTATTTTAGCCAAATAGGGCTTTTTTCCACCTGGCTGTTTCACTGGTTTTGTTTGGACGAGGTTTATTGTAGCCAGGTAGGTCATTTATTCCACCTTGCTGTTCCACTGATTTTGTTTGGACGAGGTTTATTTTAGCCAGGTGAGCATTTGTTCCACCGGACTGTTCTACTGTTTTGTTTGGACGAGGTTTATTTTAGTCAGGTAGGGCACTTGTTCCACCTGGCTGTTCCACTGTTTTTGTTTGGACAAGTTTTATTTTAGCTAGGTAGGGCACTTGTTCCAACGTCTGTTCCACAGGTTTCATATGGACAAGTTTTATTTTAGCCTGGTATAGCACTTGTTCCACCTGGATGTTCCACTGCTTTTGTTTGGACAAGTTTTATTTTAGCCAGGTAGGGCATTTGTTCCACCTGGCTGTTCCACAGGTTTCATATGGACAAGTTTTATTTAAGCCTGGTTTAGCACTTGTTCCACCTGGATGTTCCACTGCTTTTGTTTGGACAAGTTTTATTTTAGCCAGGTAGGGCATTTTTTCCACCTGGCTGTTTCACTGGTTTTGTTTGGACGAGGTTTATTGTAGCCAGGTAGGTCACTTGTTCCACCTTGCTGTTCCACTGATTTTGTTTGGACGAGGTTTTTTTAGCCAGGTAGGGCATTTGTTCCACCTGGCTGTTACACTGCTTTTGTTTGGACAAGTTTTATTTTAGCCAGGTAGGGCACTTGTTCCACCTGGATGTTCCACTGCTTATGTTTGGACAAGTTTTATTTTAGCCAGGTAGGGCATTTGTTCCACCTGGCTGTTCCACTGCTTTTGTTTAGACAAGTTTTATTTTAGCCAGGTAGGACACTTGTTCCACCTGGCTGTTCCACATGTTTCATACGGACAAGTTCTATTTTAGGCATGTAGGGCACTTGTTCCACCTGGATGTTCCACTGCTTTTGTTTGGACGAGGTTTATTGTAGCCAGGTAGGTCACTTGTTCCACCTTGCTGTTCCACTGATTTTGTTTGGACGAGGTTTATTGTAGCCAGGTAGGTCACTTGTTCCACCTTGCTGTTTCACTGCTTTTGTTTGGACGAGGTTTATTGTAGCCAGGTAGGTCACTTGTTCCACCTTGCTGTTCCACTGATTTTGTTTGGACGCGGTTTTTTTAGCCAGGTAGGCACTTGTTCCACCTGGCTATTCCACTGGTTTTGTTTGGACGAGGTTTATTTTAGCCAGGTAGGGCACTTGTTCCAACTGGCTGTTCCACTGTTTTGTTTGGACGATGTTTATGTTAGCCATATAGGGCACTTGTTCCGCCTGACTGTTACTCTGGTTTTATTAAGACGAGGTTTATTTTAGCCAGGTGAGCATTTGTTCCACCTGGCCGTTCCACAGGTTTGATAGGACAAGTTTGATTTTAATCAGCTATAGCACTTGTTCCACCTGGCTGTTCCTCTGGTTTTGTTTGGACGAGGTTTATTTTAGCCTGGTAGGGCACTTGTTCCACCGGCTGTTCCACAGGTTTCATATGGACAAGTTTTATTTTAGCCTGGTATAGCACTTGTTCCACATGGATGTTCCACTGCTTTTGTTTGGACAAGTTTTATTTTAGCCAGGTAGGGCACTTGTTCCACCTGGATGTTCCACTGCTTTTGTTTGGACAAGTTTTATTTAGCCAGGTAGGGCATTTGTTCCACCTGGCTGTTCCACTGCTTTTGTTTAGACGTTTTATTTTAGCCAGGTAGGGCACTTGTTCCACCTGGCCGTTCCACATGTTTCATATGGACAAGTTTTATTTTAGCCAGGTAGGGCACTTGTTCCACCTGGCTGTTTCACTGGTTTTGTTTGGACGAGGTTTATTGTAGCCAGGTAGGTCATTTATTCCACCTTGCTGTTCCACTGATTTTGTTTGGACGAGGTTTATTTTAGCCAGGTGAGAATTTGTTCCACCGGACTGTTCTACTGTTTTGTTTGGACGAGGTTTATTTTAGCCAGGTGAGCATTTGTTCCACCGGACTGTTCTACTGTTTTGTTTGGACGAGGTTTATTTTAGCCAGGTAGGGCACTTGTTCCACCTTGCTGTTCCACTGATTTTGTTTGGACGAGGTTTTTTTAGCCAGGTAGGGCACTTGTTCCATCTGGCTCTTCCACTGGTTTGATAGGACAAGTTTTATTTTAGTCAGGTAGGGCACTTGTTCCACCTGGCTGTTCCTCTGGTTTTGTTTGTACGAGGTTTATTTTAGTCAGGTAGGGCACTTGTTCCACCTGGCTGTTCCACTGTTTTTGTTTGGACAAGTTTTATTTTAGCTAGGTAGGGCACTTGTTCCAACGTCTGTTCCACAGGTTTCATATGGACAAGTTTTATTTTAGCCTGGTATAGCACTTGTTCCACCTGGATGTTCCACTGCTTTTGTTTGGACAAGTTTTATTTTAGCCAGGTAGGGCATTTGTTCCACCTGGCTGTTCCACAGGTTTCATATGGACAAGTTTTATTTAAGCCTGGTATAGCACTTGTTCCACCTGGATGTTCCACTGCTTTTGTTTTGACAAGTTTTATTTTAGCCAGGTAGGGCATTTGTTCCACTTGGCTGTTCCACAGGTTTCATATGGACAAGTTTTATTTAAGCCTGGTATAGCACTTGTTCCACCTGGATGTTCCACTGCTTTTGTTTGGACAAGTTTTATTTTAGCCAGGTAGGGCACTTGTTCCACCTGGCTGTTTCACTGGTTTTGTTTGGACGAGGTTTATTGTAGCCAGGTAGGTCACTTGTTCCACCTTGCTGTTCCACTGATTTTGTTTGGACGAGGTTTTTTTAGCCAGGTAGGGCATTTGTTCCACCTGGCTGTTCCACTGCTTTTGTTTGGACAAGTTTTATTTCAGCCAGGTAGGGCATTTGTTCCACCTGGCTGTTCCACTGCTTTTGTTTAGACAAGTTTTATTTTAGCCAGGTAGGGCACTTGTTCCACCTGGCTGTTCCACTGCTTTTGTTTGGACAAGTTTTATTTTAGCCAGGTAGGGCACTTGTTCCACCTGGCTGTTCCACATGTTTCATATGGACAACTTTTATTTTAGCCAGGTAGGGCACTTGTTCCACCAGGCTGTTCCACTGATTTTGTTTGGACGAGGTTTTTTTAGCCAGGTAGGGCACTTGTTCCACCTGGCTGTTCCACTGATTTTGTTTGGACGAGGTTTTTTTAGCCAGGTAGGGCACTTGTTCCACCTGGCTCCTCCACTGGTTTGATAGGACAAGTTTTATTTTAGTCAGGTAGGGCACTTGTTCCACCTGGCTGTTCCTCTGGTTTTGTTTGTACGAGGTTTATTTTAGTCAGGTAGGGCACTTGTTCCACCTGGCTGTTCCACTGTTTTTGTTTGGACAAGTTTTATTTTAGCTAGGTAGGGCACTTGTTCCAACGTCTGTTCCACAGGTTTCATATGGACAAGTTTTATTTTAGCCTGGTATAGCACTTGTTCCACCTGGATGTTCCACTGCTTTTGTTTGGACAAGTTTTATTTTAGCCAGGTAGGGCATTTGTTCCACCTGGCTGTTCCACAGGTTTCATATGGACAAGTTTTATTTAAGCCTGGTATAGCACTTGTTCCACCTGGATGTTCCACTGCTTTTGTTTGGACAAGTTTTATTTTAGCCAGGTAGGGCATTTGTTCCACCTGGCTGTTCCACAGGTTTCATATGGACAAGTTTTATTTAAGCCTGGTATAGCACTTGTTCCACCTGGATGTTCCACTGCTTTTGTTTGGACAAGTTTTATTTTAGCCAGGTAGGGCACTTGTTCCACCTGGCTGTTTCACTGGTTTTGTTTGGACGAGGTTTATTGTAGCCAGGTAGGTCACTTGTTCCACCTTGCTGTTCCACTGATTTTGTTTGGACGAGGTTTTTTTAGCCAGGTAGGGCATTTGTTCCACCTGGCTGTTCCACTGCTTTTGTTTGGACAAGTTTTATTTCAGCCAGGTAGGGCATTTGTTCCACCTGGCTGTTCCACTGCTTTTGTTTAGACAAGTTTTATTTTAGCCAGGTAGGGCACTTGTTCCACCTGGCTGTTCCACATGTTTCATATGGACAAGTTCTATTTTAGGCATGTAGGGCACTTGTTCCACCTGGATGTTCCACTGCTTTTGTTTGGACAAGTTTTATTTTAGCCAGGTAGGGCACTTGTTCCACCTGGCTGTTCCACATGTTTCATATGGACAAGTTTTATTTTAGCCAGATAGGGCACTTGTTCCACCAGGCTGTTCCACTGATTTTGTTTGGACGAGGTTTTTTTAGCCAGGTAGGGCACTTGTTCCACCTGGCTGTTCCACTGGTTTTGTTTGGACGAGGTTTATTTTAGCCAGGTACGACACTTGTTCCAACTGGCTGTTCCACTGTTTTGTTTGGACGATGTTTATTTTAGCCATATAGGGCACTTGTTCCGCCTGACTGTTACTCTGGTTTTATTAAGACGAGGTTTATTTTAGCCAGGTGAGCATTTGTTCCACCTGGCCGTTCCACAGGTTTGATAGGACAAGTTTGATTTTAATCAGCTATAGCACTTGTTCCACCTGGCTGTTCCTCTGGTTTTGTTTGGACGAGGTTTATTTTAGCCTGGTAGGGCACTTGTTCCACCGGCTGTTCCACAGGTTTCATATGGACAAGTTTTATTTTAGCCTGGTATAGCACTTGTTCCACATGGATGTTCCACTGCTTTTGTTTGGACAAGTTTTATTTTAGCCAGGTAGGGCACTTGTTCCACCTGGATGTTCCACTGCTTTTGTTTGGACAAGTTTTATTTAGCCAGGTAGGCATTTGTTCCACCTGGCTGTTCCACTGCTTTTGTTTAGACAAGTTTTATTTTAGCCAGGTAGGGCACTTGTTCCACCTGGCCGTTCCACGTGTTTCATATGGACAAGTTTTATTTTAGCCAAATAGGGCTTTTTTTTCCACCTGGCTGTTTCACTGGTTTTGTTTGGACGAGGTTTATTGTAGCCAGGTAGGTCATTTATTCCACCTTGCTGTTCCACTGATTTTGTTTGGACGAGGTTTATTTTAGCCAGGTGAGCATTTGTTCCACCGGACTGTTCTACTGTTTTGTTTGGACGAGGTTTATTTTAGCCAGGTAGGGCATTTTTTCCACCTTGCTGTTCCACTGATTTTGTTTGGACGAAGTTTTTTTAGTCAGGTAGGGCACTTGTTCCACCTGGCTCTTCCACTGGTTTGATAGGACAAGTTTTATTTTAGTCAGGTAGGGCACTTGTTCCACCTGGCTGTTCCACTGATTTTGTTTGGACGAGGTTTATTTTAGCCAGGTAGGGCATTTGTTCCACCTGGCTGTTCCCCTGGTTTTGTTTGGACGAGGTTTTTTTTAGCCAGGTAGGGCATTTGTTCCACCTGGCTGTTCCACTGCTTTTGTTTGGACAAGTTTTATTTTAGCCAGGTATGGCACTTGTTCCACCTGGATGTTCCACTGCTTTTGTTTGGACAAGTTTTATTTTAGCCAGGTAGGGCATTTGTTCCACCTGGCTGTTCCACTGCTTTTGTTTAGACAAGTTTTATTTTAGCCAGGTAGGGAACTTGTTCCACCTGGCTGTTCCACATGTTTCATATGGACAAGTTCTATTTTAGGCATGTAGGGCACTTGTTCCACCTGGATGTTCCACTGCTTTTGTTTGGACAAGTTTTATTTTAGCCAGGTAGGGCACTTGTTCCACCTGGCTGTTCCACATGTTTCATATGGACAAGTTTTATTTTAGCCAGATAGGGCACTTGTTCCACCAGGCTGTTCCACTGATTTTGTTTGGACGAGGTTTTTTTAGCCAGGTAGGGCACTTGTTCCACCTGGCTGTTCCACTGGTTTTGTTTGGACGAGGTTTATTTTAGCCAGGTACGACACTTGTTCCAACTGGCTGTTCCACTGTTTTGTTTGGACGATGTTTATTTTAGCCATATAGGGCACTTGTTCCGCCTGACTGTTACTCTGGTTTTATTAAGACGAGGTTTATTTTAGCCAGGTGAGCATTTGTTCCACCTGGCCGTTCCACAGGTTTGATAGGACAAGTTTGATTTTAATCAGCTATAGCACTTGTTCCACCTGGCTGTTCCTCTGGTTTTGTTTGGACGAGGTTTATTTTAGCCTGGTAGGGCACTTGTTCCACCGGCTGTTCCACAGGTTTCATATGGACAAGTTTTATTTTAGCCTGGTATAGCACTTGTTCCACATGGATGTTCCACTGCTTTTGTTTGGACAAGTTTTATTTTAGCCAGGTAGGGCACTTGTTCCACCTGGATGTTCCACTGCTTTTGTTTGGACAAGTTTTATTTAGCCAGGTAGGGCATTTGTTCCACCTGGCTGTTCCACTGCTTTTGTTTAGACAAGTTTTATTTTAGCCAGGTAGGGCACTTGTTCCACCTGGCCGTTCCACGTGTTTCATATGGACAAGTTTTATTTTAGCCAAATAGGGCTTTTTTTTCCACCTGGCTGTTTCACTGGTTTTGTTTGGACGAGGTTTATTGTAGCCAGGTAGGTCATTTATTCCACCTTGCTGTTCCACTGATTTTGTTTGGACGAGGTTTATTTTAGCCAGGTGAGCATTTGTTCCACCGGACTGTTCTACTGTTTTGTTTGGACGAGGTTTATTTTAGCCAGGTAGGGCATTTTTTCCACCTTGCTGTTCCACTGATTTTGTTTGGACGAGGTTTTTTTAGTCAGGTAGGGCACTTGTTCCACCTGGCTCTTCCACTGGTTTGATAGGACAAGTTTTATTTTAGTCAGGTAGGGCACTTGTTCCACCTGGCTGTTCCCCTGGTTTTGTTTGGACGAGGTTTATTTTAGTCAGGTAGGGCACTTGTTCCACCTTTCTGTTCCACTGATTTTGTTTGGACGAGGTTTATTTTAGCCAGGTAGGGCATTTGTTCCACCTGGCTGTTCCCCTGGTTTTGTTTGGACGAGGTTTTTTTTAGCCAGGTAGGGCATTTGTTCCACCTGGCTGTTCCACTGCTTTTGTTTGGACAAGTTTTATTTTAGCCAGGTATGGCACTTGTTCCACCTGGATGTTCCACTGCTTTTGTTTGGACAAGTTTTATTTTAGCCAGGTAGGGCATTTGTTCCACCTGGCTGTTCCACTGCTTTTGTTTAGACAAGTTTTATTTTAGCCAGGTAGGGAACTTGTTCCACCTGGCTGTTCCACATGTTTCATATGGACAAGTTCTATTTTAGGCATGTAGGGCACTTGTTCCACCTGGATATTCCACTGCTTTTGTTTGGACAAGTTTTATTTTAGCCAGGTAGGGCACTTGTTCCACCTGGCTGTTCCACATGTTTCATATGGACAAGTTTTATTTTAGCCAGGTAGGGAACTTGTTCCACCTGGCTGTTCCACATGTTTCATATGGACAAGTTCTATTTTAGGCATGTAGGGCACTTGTTCCACCTGGATGTTCCACTGCTTTTGTTTGGACAAGTTTTATTTTAGCCAGGTAGGGCACTTGTTCCACCTGGCTGTTCCACATGTTTCATATGGACAAGTTTTATTTTAGCCAGGTAGGGCATTTTTTCCACCTGGCTGTTCCACTGGTTTTGTTTGGACGAGGTTTATTTTAGCCAGGTAGGGCACTTGTTCCAACTGGCTGTTCCACTGTTTTGTTCGGACGATGTTTATTTTAGCCATATAGGGCACTTGTTCCGCCTGACTGTTACTCTGGTTTTATTAAGACGAGGTTTATTTTAGCCAGGTGAGCATTTGTTCCACCTCGCCGTTCCACAGGTTTGATAGGACAAGTTTGATTTTAATCAGCTATAGCACTTGTTCCACCTGGCTGTTCCTCTGGTTTTGTTTGGACGAGGTTTATTTTAGCCTGGTAGGGCACTTGTTCCACCGGCTGTTCCACAGGTTTCATATGGACAAGTTTTATTTTAGCCTGGTATAGCACTTGTTCCACATGGATGTTCCACTGCTTTTGTTTGGACAAGTTTTATTTTAGCCAGGTAGGGCACTTGTTCCACCTGGATGTTCCACTGCTTTTGTTTGGACAAGTTTTATTTAGCCAGGTAGGGCATTTGTTCCACCTGGCTATTCCACTGCTTTTGTTTAGACAAGTTTTATTTTAGCCAGGTAAGGCACTTGTTCCACCTTGCCGTTCCACGTGTTTCATATGGACAAGTTTTATTTTAGCCAAATAGGGCTTTTTTTCCACCTGGCTGTTTCACTGGTTTTGTTTGGACGAGGTTTATTTTAGCCAGGTGAGAATTTGTTCCACCGGACTGTTCTACTGTTTTGTTTGGACGAGGTTTATTTTAGCCAGGTAGGGCACTTGTTTCACCTGGCCGTTCCACTGGGATTGTTTTTGCCAGGTAGGGCATGTGTTCCACCTGGCTGTTCCACTGGTTTTGTTCGGACGAGGTTTATTTTAGCCAGGTAGGGCACTTATTCCACCTGGATGTTCCCTGGATGTTCCACTGGTTTTATATGGAGTTTTATTTTAGCCAGGAGGGGAACTTGTTTGACCTGGCTGTTACACTTGTTTTGTTTGGATGAGGTTTATTTTAGCCAGGTTGGAAATTTGTCCCACCTGGCTGTTCCTCATGCATGTTATTTAGCCTTGGTGTTGACAGGGTGTTTTCAGCTCTAACGATTATTAACACAAATTGGCAGTTTTCGTGATGTAGGTAGGGGTTTTAGCCACCTTCATCTCCAATAAAAAACGGGATGCCATTATATTGTGGATACACAGATAAAAGTGGCATTAAATATCAATTCAACAAACAAACAAACTTAACTATTAATATAAAATATGTTTTTATTTGTTATTTCCATTAAATTTTGTATTGAGTAGTGGCATGTTGTTTAAAGAAAACTGTTTGACAGATGCTATCTATATAATGTGGCCAGATGATCTTTTTGCTGGTCCTCTACCAGTTTTGTAATTTAATTTTTAATTTTAAATCTAATGTGTCTGAAGGATATTTTTCAATAGCTTTAATATAAACTACAAAACTGTTGATGACCAGAGCATTTTATTTAATGAAGCAATCATCACCACTACACGCCGGGTATTCGGACACACAGAACAGGGTGGAACACAAAAGAACGGGTGAGGTTGATGAAAATATCGTGTTCAGGTAGGTGTGTTATTTTCATTCTGAACGTATTGAAATAGGATTAAAGACAGAAATAAGTTTATAACGCCGTTTGTATGTCCCTTAACTACTAGTACACCAAGTATTGTCTGTTTTTACTGGAGAAATAATCCACAGGAACGTCATGAACACGGAAATTACTTCGGAAAAAGTAGATTTCCAACTTTCGTTGATTGTAACTCCTCGCGAAGAGCAAGTTACAAAGTTTTTATGGTCAATATAGATACCCCAATGCATACTTGATTATCTTTGAAAAGTTGAACTTCTAATTAGACGTATTAAGCACAGTATTCTTCATTATCCAAACATACTTGGCGGAATTTTGACACAAAGGACCGCGGGTGAGGACACTGTGGAACGCGGGTGTGTGCTCTTTAGAGAACACAACAAACCGGGTGAAAATGCTTATATTTTTTTATTTAAACTGTTTCGTCCCCTTTCTATTATTGTAATGAGCAACCGTATATTTTCTTTTCGGGAATAGAGGAGGAACAATGTTTATCCTGCAATCCTCCGATAAGAGCAGCTTAAAATTTTGTATGTGTTTCACTGCCACTGGCTATGAAACGAGTTTTAGCCACGCCCACTTTAAGAACTACTTTTGTGTATTGCAGTAATGTACTTGTTTGACCTTTCTTGCCAAATGTAAACAAATCGGAATGTTGCAATCGCGCAAATACGTGTTTTTGTTTTAATCCATAAATAAATATATTATTTTCATCTGTGTTGGTTTTTTCTCTTCTACAACAAACACTTCAAACAGGCTAAATTCAAAGTATTATGGCGCAACCCTGCAAATCCAGACCATGAATGTCTATTTATTTTGCAACTACCTGTTCAACTATACAAATACGACACTACGAATAAAGCAAAGCTTTATTTAAGAAATAGATTATTGCGAATTAGAACATTGTCAGACCATATATTTGTCAGCGAGGTATAAAATGAAGAAAAATATAAGGTCTGACCATGTTCTAATTCGCATAGATACCAATTGCAATAATCGATTTCAATTGTAATATGTATAACAAATGAGTTAAAATTTCGCAGCGGCTCTAAGAGGACGCTTTCAGTGGTAATTTTGTTTTTTGAAACTAATAAGAGATATCCCACAGCAGTATGTTAAAGCAAATAAAATTGACATACACATATATTCTCGTCATTTTATTGAATATAATTACCTTTTAAGAAAACAAATATTGAGAAATCTTAACAAAATTGTAGTGTGTTTGATCGTATATGACAGAACTTACTTCGTCATAAATTACTTTAAATATAATACTGAAGACCAAATCTGTCATATGTCAGATTTTCTGATCGACAACATATTCGTCATTTTTGGTTGACATGTTTTTCAACAGACTGTTGGTATTCCAATGGGTACTAATTGTGCTCTTCTCCTCGCCGACCCGTTTTTGTACTCTTATGAGGCTGAGTTCCCAGAAGGCCTACTGAAGAAGAAAGAAAAGACACTGGACCAGACCTTTAATTTAACATTCCGTTATATTGCTGATGTTTTGTCACTCAACAATGCTAAATTTGGTGACTATTTACATTCTATTTACCCTGCGAGCTTGACATTAAAGATACCATCAATACACTAAGGTCGGCCTCTTTTTCTGAAATAGACTCAGAAAAACTACAAACTAGACGCTACCGTACAAACGTGATGACTTCAACTTTCTTATTTTCAACTTCCCGTTTATTGATAGCAACATTCCAGCAGCTCCAGCGTATGTACATTTCACAACTTATACGTTATTCTAGATCCTGGGATAGGTATTCCGATTTTCTTGACCGATCACTGCTGTTGACTGCTAAACTACTCAAACAAGGGTTTGTTGTACCTAGGTTGGTGTTATCCGTTCAGAAGTTCTATGGTCGTCACCATGACTTAATTGATCCTTATGGGAAATCAGTGTCTCAAATACGATCTGACATTTTCGCTGCGTCATAGTGTTTCCTATTCCTGGATTTGACTTTTCCCTAGACATGACAATGAGTAACTCGACGGGTGTCTAATTAGAGGCAGAGACTGCTTACTGATCCGTGCACCCATGGTTTTTATTGGGTTCGGGTTACTCTCTTTCTGTTTTTTGTGTTTATGGTTTTTGTATTGCGTTTGTCTATATCCGGATTTGTAACTGTCCCTTGACTTTTGGCTCTTGTTGTTCGGCCGGATTTTTTGCTATTTTCAAAAATCGGATCACCTCGGTTATTTCCCGACCCTTGACGGAAATGGCCGAGAGATGTTCCGATTGCTATTTTGATATGACAACGGAATTCTTTTCATTAGTATAAAATGGATTTTTTGGTTGCAGAATTAAAACAATATTCGTACATTGTCGGAAAATATAAAGTTTATTTGTACTCGCCGCAAAACAGGTAAGAAATTCTCGATAGAACCTCGAATTCCTACCTGTTTCTAAGGCTAGTACAAATAAACTGTATATTTTATGACAATGAACGAATATTGTATATATGTGCGAACGCCATTAAACATACATGAAAAGTTTGTACGCCGAATCGACGAGTTTCGTTATACAGTACAACTTATGTGATATTGAAAATAGTATCTTGTTGTTATTTCTGTTGATAATGTTTTACTAAACTTGTTACGTGCATTATTTTTGTATTCATAATTCACCTTGAAAAGCAGAAATCGTTCTTGAAACATCATTCAATTTACGTCAATCATGTTGATTACCAAAATACTGCGCACTATGTGTATAGGCTTAATAAGGATACAATTACAAAATTTTTTAGGGGGAAATATTTTAGGATAGCTTGCAGGATAAACATAATATTAGTATATTGACTTGACATAAACACAATATGAGGACTCGGCACGAAACTGGGAAGATTGGGCAGAGCCTCGCCATTATACTCCGTTTCTAAGCCTTGTCCTTATATTGGGTTTATGTCAAGTCAATCCACTAATATTATATATATTTATATAAATGCTTTTATTGGCGTAAAAGAAACTTGCTTAGAAACAATTATAGACCATTGTTCATCTGATCATGGCACCAAAACGCTTAAATACAGACAACTTATATTGCATGAACCAATGGGAAACAAAAAAGATATCAAACTAAAATACACGAATTAGTCGTTCCATCTATACTAAAAATAAGTGGATAAACTGTTCAGGACGGTCTTACATATACCCTGTTCTGTTTGTGCAACACCCGCGTTCTACGTGTTCGAGTCAAATGTTGCCTGAATAATACTATATTTATACAAATAATATATAAGCAGTAAGTTATTCCCGAATTTGACAAAACACATATATTAACTACAGAGAATATGTCGATGTAACCACCGTAATATACTAGTATGAGGTTAACTTAGTATACGTAAGTGCACATAAATTTATTCTATAACAAAGATATAGGACTAACATGACTTAAACTGGTGTTCTACAACAGTTGGACACAGAAAACTAAATAAAACAGTGATTAGACACTTCTTTAATACCAGGTCATTGCTAGTTAACGCCATGTTCTGTGTGTCCAACACCCGCGTTCTTAGTGGTCTTCATCTCGAATCACCCGCGGTCCGTTGTGTCAAAATTTCGCTAGCTATGTTTGGATAATGAAGAATACTGTGCTTAATACGTCGAGTTAGAAGTTCAACTTTTCACAGATAATCAAGTATGCATTGGGGTATCTATATCGACCAAAAAGACTTTGTAACTTGCATTTCGCGACTGAGAAGTTACAATCAACGAAAGTTGGAAGTCTACTTTTTCCGACATAATTTTCGTGTTCATGACGTTCCTGTGGATTATTTCTCCAGTAAAAACAGACAATACTTGGTGTACTAGTAGTTCAGGGACATACAAAAGGCTGCATTAACTTATTTCTGTCTTTTATCCTATTTCAATACGTTCATAATGAAAATAACACACCCACCTGAACACGATGTTTTCATCCACCTCACCCGTTCTTTTGTGTTCCACCCTGTTCTGTGTGTCCGAATACCCGGCGTGCACTAAAGCAGAACCCGAAATTAATGGAATTCAATATAAGAGAACTCGACATGTACTTATCAGAAACAGTTGACACCGCTGAATTAATTCTATGCGTGATTACCATATAATGGTTGTGCTTACAGTATTACAGTATCCTGTTGCAAACAGGTAAAAACAGGTGGTTTGTTGACATAATAATATGATTACTGGCATAAATCTGTTATATTGAATGACAGGGGAGTAGCTGCATTTATGATTTTGCTTTTGACAACAACAAAAATTGCAATCTATCATTGCAATCAATGAACTTTACATCTTCAGTACTAAATAAAGCAACCTTAGAAATCTTCCAAATGCACCAAACTGCACCATTGTTTTCAGAATTTTCCAGGTGGCATGCCCATGACCCTAGAATCCTTATTGTAACTAGTCTAGCTATCCCCCTTTCCTTGTATTATTTTTGTGTTGTCCGTGGTATTTTTTCTAGCTATGCCCCTTTCCTTGAATTATTTTTGTGTTGTCCGTGCCCCTTTCCTTGTATTATTTTTGTGTTGTCCGTGGTATTTTTTCTAGCTATGCCCCTTTCCTTGTATTATTTTTGTGTTGTCCGTGGTATTTTTTCCAGCTATGCCCCTTTCCTTGTATTATTTTTGTGTTGTCCGTGGTATTTTTTCTAGCTATGCCCCTTTCCTTGTATTATTTTTGTTTTGTCCGTGGTATTTTTTCTAGCTATGCCCCTTTCCTTGTATTATTTTTGTGTTGTCCGTGGTATTTTTTCTAGCTGTGCCCCTTTCCTTGTATTATTTTTGTGTTGTCCGTGGTATTTTTTCTATCTATGCCCCTTTCCTTGTATTATTTATGTGTTGTCTGTGGTATTTTTTCTAGCTATGCCCCTTTCCTTGTATTATTTTTGTGTTGTCCGTGGTATTTTTTTTTTCATTATACTGTTACCAGTTACAAAGCATCAATCCCAACAGACAAATTAATAAGATAATAAAGATGGTAACATCATCACAAACACCATTGTAATCATTCTTCACTCCTGTCACTAATGAACCAATACCAGGTGCAACCCTAAATCCAGAAACCACATCTCATTCCAGGAATACGAAAATTCTTAACAAGAGCTACGGGTCGGGATAACATTTGTTGTCGTTTGCACCAATCGCTCTGTGTACTTGTCAATAAGCATACTATACCGGTATAACACCACGAGACTGGAAACATGCTAACGTCTCACCAGTATGTAAGAAGGGTAAAACACATGAAGCAGAAAATAACAGACATACCTCATTGACCTGCATCTCTTGTAAATAATGGAACACAATAGTAACATAACACATCATGAACCATTCTCGAATCGAACAATTTTGTATATGATCTCCAACATGGCTTCAGGCACTCTCGATCATTCATACAAAAACTTCAATCAACAATACTTACAATCAAGCATACCCCATAGTTATGGACTTAGAAAATTAAATCACATTGGCATTAATTGCAACAGACTTAACTTGATTTCAGCCTTTCTAACTGACCAAACAGTTGTACTGGCTACTAAATAGTCCAATACAGGCACTTCCGGTGTACCCCAAGGCACGGTTAGGGGGTCCAGGGGGGGGGGGTCGCCCCCCCCCGGAAGCTCCAGAGATTTCAGTATTTACTTGGTGTTTTTTATAGTCATTTTTAGTACCAAAAAATTTAATCACTGTCAATAGAAATTTTGATGAATGGGGAGAGGACGTCAATAAAAGTATAAAAATAAAACTAGCACTTCCTTTTTTTCCTGCTGTAAAATACTTTACACACTTTTCGCATATTATTTTAAGTCGAAACTCACACATTTTTATTTTCCGCTGTAATCATTTATAAAAGTTAAACAATTAATTGGACATATTTAAGTCAAAACTCCTAAATATCTTTCGTTTGTTATCGGTGTTCAAAGTTTGATGAAGTTCCAATTTAGGTTGCATTTTATCGTATAGGCGAACCGTGGTGTGACGGACGAAGGGACAACTTGGACAGACTGAAAAACAATACGTCCCACATGGCATATTGTTCCTTACTTGTATGCTATTTAACACAAATATTTTGGTTTTCAGCACAATTAGAAATAATGGTTTGACGGACGGGATCAGAGTTGGCTACATCACCCGCCCTACCTATTTCTCTCTCTCTCTCTCTCTCTCTCTCTCTCTCTTCCTTTTTTTCTTATTTTTAGGAGGGAGGGGGCGCACGCAGAAATATAAATGCCGCCGGTCAAACACCAGAATGACTGCAAACGGAATGGAAAAAAACTGGTTTTATTCCTGCACTGTTCTCTCTGTTACAATTAATTTTAACTATACCCTTCACATACTATGGAATATGTTACATCTGATAAATATGCGGACATTACACTCCAATCAAATCTGAAATGATAAAAACAATTAAGATATCTCCTCAAAGTCTAATACGACACTAGGCTTTTAAAAAAGAAATCTAAATATCATATGAAAAACACAAAGAGCCAGGCATACCAGGTACTCGTCGTCCGTCCCAAGGTTGAGTATTCTTGCTCAGTCTATGACCCCTAGACAGATAGTGATGGTCAAAGACGATCTGCTCGTTATGTATGTAACAGTTACTGCAACACAGACAGTGTACCCAGACATCCTTAACACCCTTAATTGCATACACGACTGATTATGATGTTACATACATCTACTATTCACCATTCCATCAGGCACTATTCTCATATCATCAGCCAATAGAACCAGAAAAATACATCCGCGGTCACAATCAGACACATTCCATCATCAGCCACTAGAACCAGAAAAATACACCCGCGGTCACAATCAGACACATTCCATCATCAGCCACTAGAACCAGAAAAAAACACCCGCGGTCACAATCAGACACATTCCATCATCAGCCAATAGAACCAGAAAAATACATCCGCGGTCACAATCAGACACATTCCATCATCAGCCAATAGAACCAGAAAAATACACCCGCGGTCACAATCAGACACATTCCATCATCAGCCAATAGAACCAGAAAAATACATCCGCGGTCACAATCAGACACATTCCATCATCAGCCAATAGAACCAGAAAAATACATCCGCGGTCACAATCAGACACATTCCATCATCAGCCACTAGAACCAGAAAAATACACCCGCGGTCACAATCAGACACATTCCATCATCAGCCAATAGAACCAGAAAAACACACCCGCGGTCACAATCAGACATATTCCATCATCAGCCAATAGAACCAGAAAAATACATCCGCGGTCACAATCAGACACATTCCATCATCAGCCAATAGAACCAGAAAAATACACCCGCGGTCACAATCAGACACATTCCATCATCAGCCAATAGAACCAGAAAAATACATCTGCGGTCACAATCAGACACATTCCATCATCAGCCAATAGAACCAGAAAAATAGATCCGCGGTCACAATCAGACACATTCCATCATCAGCCAATAGAACCAGAAAAACACCCGCGGTCACAATCAGACACATTCAATCATCAGCCAATAGAACCAGAAAAAACACCCGTGGTCACAATCAGACACATTCCATCATCAGCCACAAGAACTAGAAAAATACATCCGCAGTCACAATCAGACACATTCCATCATCAGCCAATAGAACCAGAAAAATACATCCGCGGTCACAATCAGACACATTCCATCATCAGCCAATAGAACCAGAAAAATACATCCGCGGTCACAATCAGACACATTCCATCATCAGCCAATAGAACCAGAAGAATACATCCGCGGTCACAATCAGACACATTCCATCATCAGCGCCAATAGAACCAGAAAAAACACCGTGGTCACAATCAGACACATTCCATCATCAGCCAACAGAACCAGAAAAAACATCCGCCGTCACATTCAGACACATTCCATCATCAGCCACTAGAACCAGAAAAAACAACCGCGGTCACAATCAGACACATTCCATAATCAGCCAATAGAACCAGAAAAAACACCCGCGGTCACATTCAGACACATTCCATCATCAGCCACTAGAACCAGAAAAAGCACCCGCGGTCACAATCAGACACATTCCATCATCAGCCACTAGAACCAGAAAAAACTCCAGCGGTCACAATCAGACACATTCAATCATCAGCCAATAGAACCAGAAAAAAACACCCGCGGTCACAATCAGACACATTCCATCATCAGTCTCTAGAACCAGAAAAAAAAAACCAACCGCGGTCACAATCAGACACATTCCATCATCAGCCAATAGAACCAGAAAAAACAACCGCGGTCACAATCAGACACATTCCATAATCAGCCAATAGAACCAGAAAAAACACCCGCGGTCACAATCAGACACATTCCATCATCAGCCAATAGAACCAGAAAAATCACCCGCGGTCACAATCAGACAAATTCCATTATCAGCCAATAGAACCAGAAAAATACATCCGCGGTCACAATCAGACACATTCCATCATCAGCCAATAGAACCAGAAAAAAACACCCGCGGTCACAATCAGACACATTCCATCACCAGCCAATAGAACCAGAATAAAACACCCGCGGTTACCATCAGACACATTCCATCATCAGCCACTAGAACCAGAAAAAACACCTGTGGTCACAATCAGACACATTCCATCATCAGCCAATAGATCCGGAAAAATACATCCGTGTTCACATTCAGACACATTCCATCATCAGACAATAGAACCAGAAAAATACAACCGCGGTCACAATCAGACACATTCCATCATCAGCCACTAGAACCAGAAAAATAATCCTCGGTCACAATCAGACACATTCCATCATCAGCCAATAGAACCAGAAAAAACACCCGCGGTCACAATCAGACACATTCCATCATCAGCCAATAGAACCAGAAAAAACACCCGCGGTTACCATCAGACACATTCCATCATCAGCCAATAGAACCGGAAAAATACATCCGCGGTCACAATCAGACACATTCCATCATCAGCCACTAGAACCAGAAAAAATACCTGCGGTCACAATCAGAGACATTCCATCATCAGCCAATAGAACCGGAAAAATACATCCGCGGTCACAATCAGACACATTCCATCATCAGCCAATAGAACCAGAAAAATACATCCGCGGTCACATTAAGACACATTCCATCATCAGCCACTAGAACCAGAAAAAAACACCCGCGGTCACAATTAGACACATTCCATCACCAGCCAATAGAACCAGAAAAAAACACCCGCGGTCACAATCAGACACATTCAATCATCAGCCAATAGAACCAGAAAAAACACCCGTGGTCACAATCAGACACATTCCATCATCAGCCAATAGAACCAGAAAAATAGATCCGCGGTCACAATCAGACACATTCCATCATCAGCCAATAGAATTAGAAAATACATCCGCGGTCACAATCAGACACATCTATACATCAAAATAAAGTTTACACATTCTCCTTATTTCAGTATATAAAATTCTACCTGCCACAGCTCTTAACTCTCCCATAATCGACACCTTCAGAGAACAGATTACTTAATCACTGTATATAAGAGTTTTTCCTATATATTTGACAACTTATTTAACATGTTTACATCTTTTGTTCAGACATTTGAATTAATGAATTATTCCTCTTGTGAATAACACGAGGCAACAAAAGTACAGGACAAAAATTGCATAAGAGTCACGTGTTCGCGGCTTTGGAAAACTGCTAAATACTCACGGATTTTCCTAGTAACCCGCGGTGCCTCAAGATGGAATTTATTGTCGTTTTTATTATTATTTGTTTAAAAGTCCAAGGTTCTAAATCGCCTGGACCTGGTGGTAACTGAAAGTCATATTTTCCAATTGTCTCTCTGCCTTAAAAAATGTTACAAATTTTGTTAACTTAAATTAAATAATACAAAAAACAGTCATATTCTGGACAATCAAGCAACAACAGCAAATATTGAGTCAATTATTTCGAATAAATGTCATGCCGTTCACGTGTTCGATACTTTTGGATCATTTATTTATAGCTATTTGAAAATGGCTACAGTACCATTTGTTAACAATTGTAAACCATTATTTTCAGAGGTTTGTTTCCACATGAAAACGAGCAAATAACTCTTTTAAGCAAATCATCAAATATTTATGTAACAAAGGAACACCTGTTCAAATATCTGTTTTTTAATTATAATTTATAAATGACTGATTGTACACTTGTAGCTTAATGTCAAGTTCATTGTTGAGACCCACTGGTTTGGCGATTTCTAAGAACCAATGGGAAATGCGTTATTTGAAGTTCCAATGTTTTTTCTTTCGTTGTATTAGAAACTTATTGGCCAGGGTTTCTTGACTGGACACAGGTTGAGTTTGGGATCACATGCCACAAGAGAAATCACTGCAAATCTAAGTAAACTAACCAACGTGAATCTGATTTACATCTGGGTAAATCAACGTGGTACGAATGGGTTACCAGGTGTTTACAGTGAAATGTGTGTTGGTCTAGAATAGTGTTTTTGTTAATTAATTCCACGGTCTGCATTTGTATTTGTTATTTCCCTGTCATGTAAGGAAAGTTTTTGTTATCATCCCTTAAATTTCGGCTGTTGTTTCTGGTCGGGTCAGTGCTATTAACTGGTATGTTTTTGTAATCATCGCTCGATTTCGGCACTTGTTTTTGGTCGGGTCACTGCTATTATGGCTATGTTTTTGTAATCACCCCTTTATTTCGGCCCTTGTTTCTGGTTGGGTCACTGCTATTATTGGTAAGTTTTTTCTGCTATCCGCTCTATTTCTTTGTTTTGGTCGGTTCACTACCATTGTTGGTATGTTTTTTGTAAACATCCCTTGATTTCGGCCTTATTTCTTGTCGGGTCACTGCTATTATCAGTATGTTTTTGTAATCATCCCTTAATTGTCTGCTCTTGTTTTTGGTTGGGTCACTGCTAATATTAGTATGTTTTTGTAAACAACCCTTGATTTCGGCACGTGTTTTGGTTGGGTCACTGCTAATATTAGTATGTTTTTGTAAACATCCCTTGATTTCGGCACGTGTTTTGGTTGGGTCACTGCTAATATTAGTATGTTTTTGTAAACATCCCTTGATTTCGGCCCCTGTTTTGGTTGGGTCACTGCTAATATTAGTATGTTTTTGTAAACATCCATTGATTTCGGCCCCTGTTTTGGTCGGGACACTGGTATTGTTGGTAGGTTTTTGTAATCATCACTTGTTTTTTGGTTGGGTCACTGCTATTTTTGGTATGTTTTTGTATTCATCCCTTGATTTCCGGCTCTTGTTTTGGTTGGGTCTCTGTTATTATTTGTATGGTCACTGGTACATGTATTATTGTTGTACATACTGTCCTTTTCAAATACCAATAAAAATCCATTAATTTTCCGTTTTATTTATTTGTTGTTTCCAACTGTTTTTTTTATAACTGTTTTCTTCCTCAATAAAGCCGAAATACTGCTAAAATAGACTAATGTCGTCCTTTCACTTAATTGTTTTATCCTTTAACCCATCACAAATATCACAGCATTGAGAATTAAACAAAACAAGTTAACCAATTCTATAGTAATTCAAAATAGGCATAGGTTTCTATTTGTCAATTTTCGGTTACAAGTGTGACTCTCCATGGAGACGGGGGTATACTGATATTAACCAGTGTGTTCTATACTTGCATTTTTATGACCCATTTTAATGTGTACCAATACATTTTATGTTTTATGTTTTAATGTCTTTCGCGCAACTAAATACTCAGTAACTAAATATTACAATGTTAAGCTTGTAACAGCCATCACAAGGGAAATTACCCCCTCCTCTTTGCTGCCTTACATTTAAACATCTTAATCATAGTTAGAACGAATAATCGTACCCTCGCTTTTTTTTAATCCGACAAATCACAAAACTAACTTCGGATTATAACGGCAGTTAAATTCGGCCTAAATCATAGTGTCCACCTTTTTAATATATGGAATGCTTATATATTGACAAAATAGACTTCATCTAACTCTGTTTTGCATCATCCCCCCCCCCCCCCCGCCGTAATTATAATATCAGTGTTTCAAGGACTGAGGCTACCTGTCTAGTCATATTTCACTTGTATATAAACGAACAAATCAAGATTTAATTAAAATGTTATTTGATACGTTATGCAAAATATTGATGCGAAGATAATGATTTCCATGACAATTGTTGATTTCACATCAGATGTCGTAGAAACCTAAAAGTCACGATACCACGTATTAACACCAATTCTCCATAAGGATCAAAGAATTTCCATATAGGGTGAGACATGACATGTCTCAGATTTAGCTGATTTTCATTTTATAAGTTGAAATTGACCATTGGACCACAAAATAATTATTGTTTGTTATGATTTGACTTCGGTTGCCATGGTAACGGTGGCGGCCATTTTGGGCCGATTAAAATACAGTGAAAAGGGCAATATTCAAATCCCAATTTTGCAGGGGAAAATCGATTCATATTCAATAGAATTTCTTTATTTGCTTAATTCAATATCTCATTGACAATATTCAAAACAGTTACAACACTTTAAGTATATGTGTGATCAGACTGAGACTATTGAACATGTAAAGAAATAGTGCATTATTCTCTATAATTTTTGGTAAAAAATATTACCATTTTTGATACTTTTCTGACTCCATTTTCAGAAAATGCACCAATCACAAATAATCATCATGAATATAATTACATAGATTGATGATTAATATTCAAAAATTTTAAAAATCTCAATGGGGTAAGAAAAAATGTCTTTAAAAAACACTGTTAAAGTTGGTTACCATGGTAATAAAACAAAAACGGCAATTTTTCTATATTTAAATACATGTATGACCATACTTCTAATATGAGCCAAGATAACAATTGTTGTCATCATATGTACCTAAAAGGATCTGTTCAACATAGTATGCCCTTAGAAAACTTTCAAGGTCACTTGTGTTGTTCTCAAGGTCACTTAAAATTGATTTTGCTTCGAGATTTTCATATTTGAAAGTTCATTTTTTAGTTGACCTTGACCTTGAGACACTGTACCCTGAAATGATTTCAATGTCATTTTAAGTTTATAGTATATGTGTTAAAAATAATTATTAAGGATGATTAAATTTATTCCTAAGAGAAACAGTAGTTTCATGAAAATACTGAACAATACTAAAATGGCCTTTTTTCACAAGTTACCATGGTAACCATCTTTGACAGTGTTTTCTATAGACATCTTTTGTTACCCCATTGAGAAGTTTTGAATATTAATCATCAATTTATGTAATTATATTCATGATGAGTATTTGTGATTGGTGCATTTTCTGAAAATGGAGTCAGTAAAGTGGCAAAAATGGTAATTTTTTAGTAGAAAAATTCCAGAAAAAATGCATGATTTCTTGACATATTGGATAGCCTCGTTCTGACTACACATTTATGTTTAGTCTTGAAACTGTTTTGAATATTGCCAATGAGGTATTGAATTAAGGAAATAAAACATTATATTGAATATGCATTGATTTTTGAATAACAAATTGGGAATTGAATATAGGCTATTTCGCAGTATGAGAAATGATAAAAAACCATGGCAACCGTGGTCAATCATAACAAACAGTCATCATTTTTATGATCCAATGGTCAATTGCAACTTATGAAATTAAAATCAGCAAAATCTGAGACATGTCATGTCCCAGTTATTTTGGTGCTTAGGGATAATTGGTCTTAATTATTAGTGGACGATGTTGGTTCCTTCTGGTCGTATTGTGATAACAGTTAAACTGTATTTTATAGAATCAGAATTTGTTGAAACTAAAAAAAATCAAGATAAAAAATTATGTTTAAATAAATACATAATTTAAAATATTTCCAAAACAATATGTAGGGAAATACCAAACAACAAACAAACAACAAAATTAATATACAAGAGTAATAAATATAGAACACACTTTCAAAAATATCTAAATAATAATGATGATGGAAATCGTGCAACCCAAACTATAAACACTGGGTATGATTCCATTTAGAACCTCACGTGACAGGAAGTGATACCCACAGATATCGAGCACAGCGGAGATTAATGGTTTACTGATCATTGACCTAGTCTTCTACGGTTCGATGATATTCTTTAGGTCATTCGCCTCGGTACATGTGACTACAACGCAAATGTAATATATAACGTACGAAAACATGAATATATAACTTATTTATGAAGCATTACTTTAATAACTTCTTTATGTGCTGTTGGTGGATAAAGCTTTCAAAGCAGGTGTTTGTTTAATCATGTTTTAAGTGGAAACCCTCTTAATTGTTCCCGATTGAACTCATTTTTATAACAAGCATTCAAAAGAGGTCCAATGATAAAAAAGGCTGTGTTCCATGCAGTTCGTAATTTTCCTCTTACTACATTATTGCAACTAACTCTGATCTAGCCATTCTCACAATAAATAGATGAATTTTTTGTAATACAACAGGAACAGATTCAGTTCTACAGCGGGTTTTTTCTTCTTGACCCTTATGTTATCTGCATTTGATAGTTATTGACAAGACTTCAACTTGTTCATTGTCGACCTGCGTGGTAATGTTTACCTTTTGTATTTTAACTTATATTTAACTAGTTTTTCCTTCACGTTTGTTACTTTCTGCACCAATGTTACTGTTTGGACGTCAATTTAAAGTTTAAAACGTAAAGTGGAAAGCCTCTTATTTGTTCATTGAACTCGTCTTTAACTTTCATTAAAAAGTACCATAAATACATGTGCAATCTCTGTAAAGTTTCAGAGATCTGATTTGAAAACTGTAGGAGGAGTTGATTAAAGAAATAGATATCATATTTTTTCCGCCCGCCAAAAATCACCCAATTAGAATTGAGTTTGTTTTAAGAAATTTCGACCTGAACATAAATGAATACTAATGAAAATTTTACACTTAATGTAAACTATTAAATACTGCTTGTATATTTTAGTGTAGAATACTATCCATCTTAAATACAAGTGAAAAGGGTTTTCTAAACGTTTTTAAATACAAGTTTGTCTTATTGTTGAAAAATTTCTAACGTGTTTGCTTATTCAAACTTCACAGAGACAGTTAACAAGAGACCATAAAAACAATAATTGTAGTTAAGAATAGACTCTATTATTTTCGGGAGATATAAGTCTATGTAGACTACGGGAGTTGGTGTACTAAAAGTGTAAGTGGATCATAGAACTATGTGGAAACAAGTCTGTATGGACCATAGGTCTGTGTGGGCTATGGGTTTGTACGGACTAGAGATCTGTGTGGACTACAAGCCTGGGTGGACTATGGGGGACTATGGGTCTATGTGGACAACAGGTCTGGCTGTATGATTCCCAATAGGTTTCAGAAATCTACCGGGCACAGTTTATGATCCACCATACACCAATTTAATTCAGTTGATAATGTGTCATGAGGCATGATTTGTTTGTAAAAGCAGTTAATATGCTTTATATCCCAAATTTATATCAATTTTAAGTCAAAATTCAGCGATCTATTGCTTTAGGGTTTTTGAGAGGGAGAAGTGTAAAAGGGGAAAGTAGAAATGAGCAGAGGGGAGGGAGAAAGGTATCCGCCTGTCCACCCCCTCATATAAAGACTATGAAGAACATTAAATAAAAAAAATTTGCAAAAATAAAATATTGTTTCTTATAAGCCGTGAAAGTGTTAGCAACATATACTCACTCCAAAAAGAAGCGCAACATCGGATATTTTTTTTTAAATCCTTTTTTGCGGACAAATAACCTATGAATATTGAAATCTATATACAAAAGATCATAATTACACCTCAATTGAAGGTTTCCAGTTGAAAGCATTAAAGTTCATTCACCCATGAACGACTGTGGTCGAAATCTGGAACACACTATGAATAACGCATTGCTAAAAACAGGGTCGACTTTCACGTGCAAGTCATGGGTATTTTTTTTTAACTCAGACAATAAAACCCCGCTATTTCTTTTCTTGACTGCATCAGTAAAATAAAATTCTGATGAGGTGACGCTATTCCAAGGTTAGATGCTACTATCCGGAATATCGCTATCGGTCGAATCGATGCCGGGGAATCGCAGAATGCTGTTGCCAGAACGTACAGTGTTCATCGTATCACAATTTCACGACTTTGGAGACACTACCAGCAATCGGTTACGCTCTCATGGATTGCGGGCAAAAAGACCTTACGTCAGAGCAACACTGAGACGCCAACACCGCCGAGCAAGGGTTAGATGGTGTACTACCGTTTGTGTATGGAATTTACAGAACTGGAGAAGAGTGTGAAGTAAAATTCACATTTTTTGTATGTTGCCTTTCTTTTTTGAGCAAGTATATATACTAATCGTCTGTGTATGTTATAGACTTTAAAACCTGATTATTATAACAAGAAACATTCACCGTAGTTCGGTTTAACAATTTAAAATAATAAAGGCTCAACTTGACTTGTTTTGCTTACCTGGATAAAAGATGGCCTTGGAACAATAATGATTTTTCCAAGCTTGCGAAGGATCACATGGAGAAGAAAACGAGAGGCTCAACTGGGCCCGTATTACTCACTTAAGTAATATATGGCCATACAAAAAGAATGGTTTGTTCCAAATCTTGGAAGTTTTTTTGCTTGATCAACACAAAATGAAGAATCTTTGCATAAGTCTCATAGATATAATCTGATTTGCACTTACACGCCGGGTATTCGGACACACAGAACAGGGTGGAACACAAAAGAACGGGTGAGGTGGATGAAAACATCGTGTTCAGGTGGGTGTGTTATTTTCATTATGAACGTATTGAAATAGGATAAAAGACAGAAATAAGTTAATGCAGCCTTTTGTATGTCCCTGAACTACTAGTACACCAAGTATTGTCTGTTTTTACTGGAGAAATAATCCACAGGAACGTCATGAACACGAAAATTATGTCGGAAAAAGTAGACTTCCAACTTTCGTTGATTGTAACTTCTCAGTCGCGAAATGCAAGTTACAAAGTCTTTTTGGTCGATATAGATACCCCAATGCATACTTGATTATCTGTGAAAAGTTGAACTTCTAACTCGACGTATTAAGCACAGTATTCTTCATTATCCAAACATAGCTAGCGAAATTTTGACACAACGGACCGCGGGTGATTCGAGATGAAGACCACTAAGAACGCGGGTGTTGGACACACAGAACATGGCGTTAACTAGCAATGACCTGGTATTAAAGAAGTGTCTAATCACTGTTTTATTTAGTTTTCTGTGTCCAACTGTTGTAGAACACCAGTTTAAGTCATGTTAGTCCTATATCTTTGTTATAGAATAAATTTATGTGCACTTACGTATACTAAGTTAACCTCATACTAGTATATTACGGTGGTTACATCGACATATTCTCTGTAGTTAATATATGTGTTTTGTCAAATTCGGGAATAACTTACTGCTTATATATTATTTGTATAAATATAGTATTATTCAGGCAACATTTGACTCGAACACGTAGAACGCGGGTGTTGCACAAACAGAACAGGGTATATGTAAGACCGTCCTGAACAGTTTATCCACTTATTTTTAGTTTAGATGGAACGACTAATTCGTGTATTTTAGTTTGATATCTTTTTTGTTTCCCATTGGTTCATGCAATATAAGTTGTCTGTATTTAAGCGTTTTGGTGCCATGATCAGATGAACAATGGTCTATAATTGTTTCTAAGCAAGTTTCTTTTACGCCAATAAAAGCATTTATATAAATATATATAATATTAGTGGATTGACTTGACATAAACCCAATATAAGGACAAGGCTTAGAAACGGAGTATAATGGCGAGGCTCTGCCCAATCTTCCCAGTTTCGTGCCGAGTCCTCATATTGTGTTTATGTCAAGTCAATATACTAATATTATGTTTATCCTGCAAGCTATCCTAAAATATTTCCCCCTAAAAAATTTTGTAATTGTATCCTTATTAAGCCTATACACATAGTGCGCAGTATTTTGGTAATCAACATGATTGACGTAAATTGAATGATGTTTCAAGAACGATTTCTGCTTTTCAAGGTGAATTATGAATACAAAAGTAATGCACGTAACAAGTTTAGTAAAACATTATCAACAGAAATAACAACAAGATACTATTTTCAATATCACATAAGTTGTACTGTATAACGAAACTCGTCGATTCGGCGTACAAACTTTTCATGTATGTTTAATGGCGTTCGCACATATATACAATATTCGTTCATTGTCATAAAATATACAGTTTATTTGTACTGTAGCAGGGTATTTATTTTGTATTGTATTTGAATTGTAGAAATACATGGATTATTTAATATTTGATTTAATAAAGTATTTATAATTGCACTAGAAGTTGACGAGTTTATTTATTTTGAAAACTATCCCCAATGAACAGTATTGTTCTAGAAAAATCTACAATATGAGTATTTTTACTTGTATTGCGCATTAAAAAATTTACATAAAAATAGGGGGGATTATTGGGAATACTTCTATTGGCTAGTTGAGCTATTGGCGCGTTTTGTGAGTAGTTTTTTTGTAAAATTTGGGAGATAGATCGGACATATTGATGTAGAAGGAAGCATTATATTTTTCGTCGACATTTTTGTATAATTATGATGACAACTTGACTTTGACTGATTTGATAGATTTATAAACAGAAATCAAATCCATTACCAGTAAAGTGTCTCGCTCCACAAGTGAGATGCATAATAAAACTGGAAAATAAAAGAACCTTATGTTGTTGTTTTAAGCATGAAACCCGGTCTATTACATTTGGCGCCCACGTAGATTATTGGTGGATTTGATGTTCTTGAGATGCATTGATATGTTGGTATTACCTAGTGTATGTGATATGGATGATTACATGATGTTGTGTACACAGATGACCTCTATTTTACCTATGATGATGGTACCATGTGACATTTATTTACGGTGTTGATGTTTACTGCGTGCACGTGAAGATGTTTACCTTCTACCGACAAGTCGAACGTACCGGAAGTTACTTAATGTAACGTAGACTTTGTGTTTTTTCTCTCTGAGAATTAACATAACAGACTTTTAATATTACATTCGATTGGATGTGTGTTATTAATTTATTTTATTGTTGTATTTTTGTACTTGGATACTTGGAATATTTTCTTATATAAGGTAGGCCATTTTAATTTTCAATATACTATATACTGTATATCGTTTTGATACATAGAAACTATACACACACAGTTAGACATTTTTTAAAGTTTAATTTCACTTACATTTGAAACTTTATTAATTTTTTTTTACTTTTTGACAGTACATACATTTACATCCTAGTTTAATTTTTTTTTAGTTAAATAATTGTACTTGGTACAACTTAGGCATACTGACACTAGTATCGTTGATTGATTGATTGGTATTTAGTTACACGTTATATTCCATATTGAGTTACAGTACTTTACATATAACAGACGTTTAACGAAGTTAAATTTTTGCTTCTTGGTATGCAGTTATAGTATATAGTACTTCATTACTTAGTGCACACATGCATAGGTAATATGATATGAGAATTTTCTCTCATAATTGTATACAGAGATAGTTAGCTACAACTAATGGTTTTATTGTACCATTATTGATAGAGGTTATATTGATGTAAACACAAATACAATATTTTTGTGTATAGGTAGAGCCACATATTTTGTGTTTGTAATTATTTTTATGTTCTGATGTATTGATTTATCGATACTTAGTAGATCAAATAGTTTGCCTTTGATCACATTTATTTTAAAACACATTCATTGTTGTAATCAATGTGCATTTTTGTTATTGCACATGGTGTTGGTTAGAGTGAGTTTAGTATAAGTTAGAATTCACAGTACTAATATCGCACAACTATTTTATTTCTTAAATCTGGACCTAGATAAGACTTGACTACGTGTAGTTGACAGTTGATAGTTCATATTTCTGTGTTAGGTATAGTCCTTGTGATAATCCGTCATTAGTTAAGTCTATTGGTTTGTCATTTGAGGTTGTTCACGTTGATTGAGTCAAGCTACATACAGCATACAAGTAACTTGGTATTACTCAAGGTTGTTCTTGAGTACATATCTTATACATAATTTTGAAACTGATATTTGGGAAATAATTTTTTGTTGTACTTATCTTTTGAATTGAAGTTAAGTTGAAAAGAACTTTGACATTTTGTCAAATATATTAACGTGGTTTTACTTAGTAAAGCCTTACACATATACAAGTTTCATTTGCTTGTTATAACTTTGTGAATTAAATTGTTTTAATTTGTATTATTGCGTATGTCTGATTATTAATATCACGTTTTTGTTTCTGAGGGCATTGCACTTAGTCACATAATACTAACATTGTATATTTGAAATAAAAGAGTTGTACATTTAAGACACCTTTGCTTAGTAAAACATTTTTGTTTGTAGATTACCACCGAACGTCTCTTGTAGTCGTTTGTTTTCTTTCGACTTATCGGCAAAGTACTTGAACAGGTAATTGATATTTATTTTCTTTTGTACTAGACACATTTTATTTATTTAGAATTTGTTTATATAGAATTTGATTATGGATCAGTTGTACATACCCAAGCGGAAGCGAACACGTCGAAGACATAGGAAAGCCCGACAACAACCTTACTGGAATGATGATACTTTTATCCCAGATGAGCATGCCTCGACAACGACTCCTAATACCTACCAACATGAGCCTATCATTTGCTACAGATGTGGAATAGAAGGTCACATTGCCATAGGATGTAGAATTAGACTCGACCATTGTAGACAGTCCTTCAACTACCAGCAGATGAATGCTGAAGATAGGACATTTGCTTACATGAACCAACAGCAGACAAAAGATGCAACCAGCCTAGTAGGAACCAATAATGAAGTTACTGTGAAGGTCAACAATATCCGAGCACAAGCACTTTTGGATACTGGATCAACCGTTAGTACAGTTGGTGAATCCTTTTACAGGCAGTACATCAGTGATGAAGCCATTCATCAGTTGGACAAGATTCTCAACATCGAGTGTGCAGACGGCCAGCAGTTACCATATCTTGGTTACATCACAGTAGATTTGGAGTTACCTGGTTCGTCGACAGCTGATGTACCAATCCAGTGCATTTTACTAGTAGTTCCAGACAGTACCTACAACAAGAGTGTTCCGTTGCTTCTTGGTACCAACGTCTTGACCACAGCAATGACAGATGTCAAACAAAGATTTGGACCACGATTTCTTCAGAATGCAGAGCTACACACTCCTTGGTATTTGACGTTTAGATGCCTACTACTACGAGAGCGAGAACTGCACAAGAGATCCAACAGACTTGCCATCATAAAGTGTGCAGAAGGAAAGACCATCAGGATACCACCTAACAGAGATGTCATCATACAGGGATACATGGACCACGAACTACCTTACCATCCAGTTTGTGGATTGTTACAGTCAACACCACGAGCGGCCATACCTTCTGATTTGGATGTAGCACCATCATTGATATCTTATCAGTATGGAAGTAATGGAGTTATACCAGTCCACATAAGCAACGTTACAACAAGAACAGTAACAGTGTCACCGAATGCCATACTCTGCGAATTACAACCAGTCTCAGTTACCAACATCGAGATACCAGAGGAATATGAGCAAGAAGCATGGAATCAGGCTACATTTCCGAAAGATACCTTGACAGAGGATCAGCTTCAGAAGGCCAAGCAATTACTTCATCAGTTCAGAGATGTTTTCAGCAGATCAGATACGGACATTGGTCATACAACAGCAGTCAAACACAGAATTGATTTAATAGCAGAGAGACCATTTAAACAGAAACATCGAAGTATCCCACCAGCATTGTTTGATGAAGTTAGAAGCCATCTACAACAGCTACTTGCAGCAGGGATTATAAGACGATCACATTCCCCATGGTCTTCTAACGTGGTACTAGTCAGAAAGAAAGATAATAAGCTCCGTATGTGTGTGGACTATAGGCAGCTAAACAGCATTACCATTAAGGATTCCTACGCTCTACCTAGAAGTGAAGAAATTCTGGATGCACTTGGAGGGAACAATTACTTTACTGTACTAGACATGAAAAGTGGTTACCATCAAGTAGAAGTAGAAGAGACTCATAAAGCCAGAACAGCTTTCACCGTTGGACCTTTGGGTTTTTATGAATTCAATCGTCTACCATTTGGGTTGGTTAACAGTCCAGCAACATACCAAAGACTTATGGAAGAAATACTTGGAGACCTACATTTGGATATATGTTTTATTTATCTAGACGACCTGATCATCTTTTCCAAGACATACGAAGAACATCTTGAGAGACTACAACGAGTACTCCAGAGACTAAGGGATCACAACTTGAAGCTGTCGCCGAAGAAGTGTGTTTTCTTTCAAGATAAGGTAAGATATATTGGACACATAGTCTCTAAGGATGGAATTTCACCGGATCCCGACAAGATTGCCAAAGTGATAAATTGGCCTCGACCCACAACACCTGAAGAAGTGCGAAGTTTTCTTGGATTCGTTGGATACTATCGCAAGTTTGTAAAGGACTTTTCGAAAATTGCCAGACCACTAACTGATCTGATGCCTGCACCCAAAAAGTCTAGCAAAAGAAGATCAAAGACTCCAACGAGTACATCATGGATTTGGGATGAAAGACAAGAAAACGCTTTCCAGACATTGAAGACTCAGCTTGCTTCTCCACCCATTCTTGGTTATCCACGTTACAGAGAACCTTTTGAGCTGCATACAGACGCATCTATGATTGGACTTGGAGCTGTCTTATATCAGGAACAGGATGGACATAAAAGAGTTATCGCCTATGCCAGTAGAGGGTTAAGCAAAACAGAAAGGAACTATCCAGTCCACAAATTGGAATTCCTGGCACTTAAGTGGGCAATAACCGAGAAATTTCACGACTACTTATATGGAAACACCTTTACAGTATATACTGACAACAACCCACTGACTTACGTTTTAACTACAGCTAAACTTGATGCCACAGGACATCGATGGATTGCAGCTTTGTCATCCTACAACTTTAATATCGTCTATCGACCAGGGATTAACAACGCCGATGCAGATGCACTTTCCAGACTGCCAGAATTACTTGGACGTTGCAGCACATCCAACATTGCTGTAGACTCTGTGAAAGCCATTTGTAATCTGCAACACGTAACACCCTATGTCCAGACGTTATCGATGACAACTATGGAATCCTGCGATGACCAGTGTTTACCATCTCAGCATCTTGTTGACATCAAAGCTGAACAGAGGAGAGATGATGTAGTAAAGGAATGGATTTATTGGGTAGAACAACACCAAAAACCATCAAAAGACAGACTTGAACGTATACCATGTAACAGCTGGTTTTTGAATAACTATGCGAAGTTCAAGATACACAATGGAACACTTTATAGGAAGGTCGACATAGATGGACAACATATACAACAGCTTGTATTACCTGAAGCTTGTATCTCAAAAGTTTTAACAGCTCTACATGATGATATGGGTCACCAAGGACGAGATAAAACTTTATCACTGGTGAGAGACAGATTTGCATGGTACGGAATGACAAGAGATGTTGAGGAATGGATCAACCAATGTCACAGATGTATCTGTCGCAAGTCTCCAACCAACGAAAGAGCGCCTTTGATTCACGTCGAGACGACTCAACCACTGGAACTTGTTTGTATGGATTACCTGTCATTAGAGAAGTCGAAAGGTGGATATGAAAACATACTCGTCATCACCGATCACTTCACTCGTTACGCTTGTGCCATTCCAACACGAAATCAGACAGCCAAGACAACAGCTGATGCATTCTTCAATAACTTCGTTGTTTACTATGGATTACCCGAGAGGATACACTCCGATCAAGGAGCAAACTTTGGTTCAAAGATCATTAAAGAACTGTGTAGCATCACTGGTATGACCAAGTCAAGAACAACACCGTACCATCCAATGGGAAATGGAATGCCGGAAAGATTCAATAGAACATTACTTAGTATGTTAGGGACATTGGAAAACACTCAAAAGAAAGATTGGAAGTCCCATGTTGCCGGTTTAGTCCATGCATACAACTGCACCAGACAGTCAACAACAGGATTCTCGCCATACTTTTTGATGTTTGGAAGACACCCGAAACTTCCAATCGACATTGCTTTCGGATTGGGAGAGACTGAGAATAAAGTGCCAACAACGAAGTATGCGGAGAACATGCAGGACAAACTACGGAAAGCCTATGATTTGGCGTATAGAAACATTTCATCTGCACAGAAACGACAGAAGTCCGGATATGACCAACGAGTGAAAGGAGCTGTTTTGCACCCCGGAGATAGAGTCTTAGTCAAGATAGTTGCCTTCGAGGGGAAGCATAAACTTGCAGATAGGTGGGAAGAAGAACCGTACCGGATTGTTAGTCAGCCTAACGATGGAATACCCGTGTATGTAGTTCAAAGGGAGGACGGCGGAGGAAGAAAAAAGACTCTGCATCGGAATCTTCTTTTGCCTTTAGGAAATCTGCCAATTGATGATAAACAGAGACGTCCTGCGCCCAGGCGGAATAGGGAAAGTGTGAAGCCTGTGGTACAAACGACGAAGTCTGACATGGATAGTGAGAACAGGACCACTGAAGAGGGATCAGACGAGGAGTCGGAGCAGGAGTACTTCGTATTTATACCCAGGAGGAGTACACAGGACACCACTGACAGTGATGTGCCAACTGTGGAAAGACGGGAGGAAGAAACTCTTGGTTTCTCTGGTGACGACCATGATGGAGCCAGGAGTAGAGATGAACAGGGCACTGGTTTAGAAAGGGACGCTTTTCCTGTGGATAGAGAGAATTCTACAGAACCAAACCTTGTTAGTGATTTGGAACCAGTTGAAGCGACTGCTCAGGATGCAGAAGCCAGGTCTTCTGACCATGATGAGAATGAGAGTGCGCCAACTGAACCATCACTGGAGGCAGACGAACCCACCACGCCTAGAGCTCCGCCGATAGACAGACAACAGAGAAGGAGAAGGATATTACCGACACCGCCACGAGATTCGCCAGTGAGACCTCAAAGAGAAAGAAGACCACCTAAATATCTTGAGGACTATGTTACATCTAAACAAGCAACCCAGCAACACAATCCAGACTGGTTGATGAAAATCCACTGGTTAGAGTCACAAGTAGAGAAAGGACATTTTAAAGGATTAGAGAACGAATTGTACAGAACCATATTGGACATCATGCGATCGAGCAACTGATATGCCTTGCCAAGGATGGCACGTTCTTGTTCCGCAGGGGAGGAGAGTGTAAATGACGTGGAAGTCATTTTGCCGACAGGGGGGAGAATGTAGCAGGGTATTTATTTTGTATTGTATTTGAATTGTAGAAATACATGGATTATTTAATATTTGATTTAATAAAGTATTTATAATTGCACTAGAAGTTGACGAGTTTATTTATTTTGAAAACTATCCCCAATGAACAGTATTGTTCTAGAAAAATCTACAATATGAGTATTTTTACTTGTATTGCGCATTAAAAAATTTACATAAAAATAGGGGGGATTATTGGGAATACTTCTATTGGCTAGTTGAGCTATTGGCGCGTTTTGTGAGTAGTTTTTTTGTAAAATTTGGGAGATAGATCGGACATATTGATATAGAAGGAAGCATTATATTTTTCGTCGACATTTTTGTATAATTATGATGACAACTTGACTTTGACTGATTTGATAGATTTATAAACAGAAATCAAATCCATTACCAGTAAAGTGTCTCGCTCCACAAGTGAGATGCATAATAAAACTGGAAAATAAAAGAACCTTATGTTGTTGTTTTAAGCATGAAACCCGGTCTATTACATTTGCAATAATCCCCCCTATTTTTATGTAAATTTTTTAATGCGCAATACAAGTAAAAATACTCATATTGTAGATTTTTCTAGAACAATACTGTTCATTGGGGATATATAAATAAACTCGTCAACTTCTAGTGCAATTATAAATACTTTATTAAATCAAATATTAAATAATCCATGTATTTCTACAATTCAAATACAATACAAAATAAATACCCTGCTACATTACTAGCCTTAGAAACAGGTAGGAATTCGAGGTTCTATCGAGAATTTCTTACCTGTTTTGCGGCGAGTACAAATAAACTTTATATTTTCCGACAATGTACGAATATTGTTTTAATTCTGCAACCAAAAAATCCATTTTATACTAATGAAAAGAATTCCGTCGTCATATCAAAATAGCAATCGGAACATCTCTCGGCCATTTCCGTCAAGGGTCGGGAAATAACCGAGGTGATCCGATTTTTGAAACTAGCAAAAAATCCGACCGAACAACAAGAGCTAAAAGTCAAGGGACAGTTACAAATCCGGATATAGACAAACGCAATACAAAAACCATAAACACAAAAAACAGAAAGAGAGTAACCCGAACCCAATAAAAACCATGGGTGCACGGATCAGTAAGCAGTCTCTGCCTCTAATTAGACACCCGTCGAGTTACTCATTGTCATGTCTAGGGAAAAGTCAAATCCAGGAATAGGAAACACTATGACGCAGCGAAAATGTCAGATCGTATTTGAGACACTGATTTCCCATAAGGATCAATTAAGTCATGCTGACGACCATAGAACTTCTGAACGGATAACACCAACCTAGGTACAACAAACCCTTGTTTGAGTAGTTTAGCAGTCAACAGCAGTGATCGGTCAAGAAAATCGGAATACCTATCCCAGGATCTAGAATAACGTATAAGTTGTGAAATGTACATACGCTGGAGCTGCTGGAATGTTGCTATCAATAAACGGGAAGTTGAAAATAAGCAAGTTGAAGTCATCACGTTTGTACGGTAGCGTCTAGTTTGTAGTTTTTCTGAGTCTATTTCAGAAAAAGAGGACGACCTTAGTGTATTGATGGTATCTTTAATGTCAAGCTCGCAGGGTAAATAGAATGTAAATAGTCACCAAATTTAGCATTGTTGAGTGAAAAACATCAGCAATATAACGGAATGTTAAATTAAAGGTCTGGTCCAGTGTCTTTTCTTTCTTCTTCAGTAGGCCTTCTGGGAACTCAGCCTCATAAGAGTACAAAAACGGATCGGCGAGGAGAAGAGCACAATTAGTACCCATTGGAATACCAACAGTCTGTTGAAAAACATGTCAACCAAAAATGACGAATATGTTGTCGATCAGAAAATCTGACATATGACAGATTTGGTCTTCAGTATTATATTTAAAGTAATTTATGACGAAGTAAGTTCTGTCATATACGATCAAACACACTACAATTTTGTTAAGATTTCTCAATATTTGTTTTCTTAAAAGGTAATTATATTCAATAAAATGACGAGAATATATGTGTATGTCAATTTTATTTGCTTTAACATACTGCTGTGGGATATCTCTTATTAGTTTCAAAAAACAAAATTACCACTGAAAGCGTCCTCTTAGAGCCGCTGCGAAATTTTAACTCATTTGTTATACATATTACAATTGAAATCGATTATTGCAATTGGTATCTATGCGAATTAGAACATGGTCAGACCTTATATTTTTCTTCATTTTATACCTCGCTGACAAATATATGGTCTGACAATGTTCTAATTCGCAATAATCTATTTCTTAAATAAAGCTTTGCTTTATTCGTAGTGTCGTATTTGTATAGTTGAACAGGTAGTTGCAAAATAAATAGACATTCATGGTCTGGATTTGCAGGGTTGCGCCATAATACTTTGAATTTAGCCTGTTTGAAGTGTTTGTTGTAGAAGAGAAAAAACCAACACAGATGAAAATAATATATTTATTTATGGATTAAAACAAAAACACGTATTTGCGCGATTGCAACATTCCGATTTGTTTACATTTGGCAAGAAAGGTCAAACAAGTACATTACTGCAATACACAAAAGTAGTTCTTAAAGTGGGCGTGGCTAAAACTCGTTTCATAGCCAGTGGCAGTGAAACACATACAAAATTTTAAGCTGCTCTTATCGGAGGATTGCAGGATAAACATTGTTCCTCCTCTATTCCCGAAAAGAAAATATACGGTTGCTCATTACAATAATAGAAAGGGGACGAAACAGTTTAAATAAAAAAATATAAGCATTTTCACCCGGTTCGTTGTGTTCTCTAAAGAGCACACACCCGCGTTCCACAGTGTCCTCACCCGCGGTCCTTTGTGTCAAAATTCCGCTAAGTATGTTTAGATAATGAAGAATACTGTGCTTAATACGTCTAATTAGAAGTTCAACTTTTCAAAGATAATCAAGTATGCATTGGGGTATCTATATTGACCATAAAAACTTTGTAACTTGCTCTTCGCGAGGAGTTACAATCAACGAAAGTTGGAAATCTACTTTTTCCGAAGTAATTTCCGTGTTCATGACGTTCCTGTGGATTATTTCTCCAGTAAAAACAGACAATTCTTGGTGTACTAGTAGTTAAGGGACATACAAACGGCGTTATAAACTTATTTCTGTCTTTAATCCTATTTCAATACGTTCAGAATGAAAATAACACACCTACCTGAACACGATGTTTTCATCAACCTCACCCGTTCTTTTGTGTTCCACCCTGTTCTGTGTGTCCGAATACCCGGCGTGACTTAAGTTACAAAACATTTGATATTGAAGTTTAATTGGAAAGAATCACTTGATTTCTCAAATTGAAGACCATCAACAAATATATTTGGGGGGGGGGGCTAGAGGAGGGTCCATTAACAGGTTAATATATTTTTATTTTTCCAAAAACAGATAACAGTAAATTTAAAATGATGATAACAGATAACAGCAATTTACAGGATAAAACAGAAAACAGGGAGTTCAAAAAACAAACAAAAAAAAAAACAAAAAAAAAACATATAACAGTAGAATCACATCGAAGAGCAATACTATTAACAGCAAACACGGTTGTTATTTTCATTATAACTGTTAACAACAATTATCAGTTTTTAAGAAAACAGATAACAGCTAATGGTTGAAAAACAGTTAACAGTTGCTTTATAAAAAACAGTTAACACACCTGTAAAAATGCCTAAAACACATTAACAGAAAACATCGCCACCCCCATATTTGGCAATGGCCACATCTTTTCTACATGAAGCAGACAAATAGTCCGAGATTCCTCTTCCGTCCAACACCAGTTTAAATATTTGCTGGAAGCCTGAATCTAACAAAAACGTTGGACGGTAAAGAACTCTCGGACTACAAGACAAAAAGAGGAATCTCTATACAGACCCTGTTTAGTTTCAATACTTCTGAGCTGCAGTTTCACCCCAGAGTCACACTTACATAAAATTACAAAATAATTTTCAATTAACATTACGGTTGTTATGTGATTTAAACTATTTATATTTGCTGTGGTGACAAATCGCTTTCTAATTGTGACACGAACTTGCAAGTCACGTTTCGAAAATTTCTTTGTAACTGTATTATACATGTCTGAAATAGTAATAAAACTTCCGTTTTATTTCTGTCTATAGTAGTTCTGTGATTAAAATTTAAATATGGTATAAATTAAGTTTGGGAAAAAAACATTTTCTTATACAATTTTCATAATTATTGGTCAAATGATAATTTCACAATCAAATAGATCTGGGACTAGATGTACGGGTCACGGCAGAACGTTTGTGTTTCCAGATATAGAAATTTACGAAATTAAGAAGCCAATAAAAAAGACGGCATTTAAGATAATTTAAAACCAATAAAATTAAATTTAACAATATAGGCGACATGCAGCAGATTCAATAAAACCGACATAAATTTGCGACGTTTAAAATGATAAGAAAAGCTAAAAATTATATAAATCGCATGTATTTAAAATTAAAAAAAACTTTATCATATTGCTGTCGATTACTTTTCAGAAAAAGACGTCTTTTTAGTTAGATCAGATCAGTTAAGCACAAAATTAAATCTATCACTTGCTTCCCCTTTATGAGCGACAATAACAAAAAAGGGGGTAGGGGCAGATGAAAGATTTATATTTTATGAACAACCAATGTGTCAGAGAATCGAATATCCTAATCGTTTCGTAAAATCCAGTTAATGTGTATTGTTAACATTTATTAAAATGAATATTGTATTAACACCTTCTTTGTACGTTTCGTAACCACATTGTTATGTTTACATAAATAAACGTCCTTGTCAATGAACCCCTGTGAACTCGTCGTTTCATCCAATTGGAAACTGAAGATCACTCACGTGACCTTATGTAAAACCAAAAAAGATACGTTAGATAACTGGAGAGTGTAGCATCCCATTAGTTAGGTGCCGATTCGAAGAGCAGGCCATGGTGGAATTAGCCAAGCAGGCATTTATCACCAAAAATTTTCAGCTAGCTGTCGAAATTTATGAACGAACAATTGCAGAAAATGGACCATCAGTAGATTTATATTTAGGGTTAGCAGACAGTTTTTCCAAAACAGGACACTTTCAAAAAGCATTCGAATGTTACTCTAGTGCCTCCCGTTTGGGCTGTATATCACCAGAAAAGTTGAAGCATCTAGTTACAAGTTTAATTAATTTGGTGAAACGAGAGAAACCTTCGAAGGAAATGTCAAAGCATTGTTTATTTACTTGTTTAATTTGTCGTGGATTATTAAATGAGCCGGTGACTCTACCGTGTGGACATACATATTGTCGGACTTGTTTAGAAAAAGACCAATCGAAATCGTGTCAAAAATGTGGAGTAGTTTATTACTATCCTAATGTCTCGCATTTGAAAACAAATTATTTATTATCACGTGTTGTAAAGCAATGGTTTCCCTCAGAATGTAAAGCAGCCGAATTAAAATCTAAAGGAAATGATTGCATGGAAAGTCATAATCCTGAAAATGCCATAGTATTTTACACGGAAGCGATTGATTTGGGTAAGTTACGTAATCCACGTGTTTTCATAACAATTCTGGTTCTTAAATTCATTCTCAATGAAGAGTGTTACACAGTTAGACCGGTAACCAGATTTGACATTCCAACTTCCGTTCTACCTTTTGCCGTCACAAGCTCACACATAAAAAGTTTAAATGTGACTTTATCATATAAAACATATTGGGGACGTGGGGTTAATGTCGGAGTTATCTCCTCTTAATAAAAGTTATTCATGAAAAATGTAAAAATCTCAAGATCTACTGTTTTCATAATGCAGTGATATATGCTGTTATTGTAATGTTGTTTTCTATTTCTAATATGACGTCCTTCAAACGCTTTGGAAACACACCTCTATTTAAATATTCAACAAAATACGGCTGTTCCAGCCATGTCAAAAACCCCCGTGTGTTGATGTTTTTGCTCTAAAATTTATTTTGTTTTGTGCCTTTGTAAGAAAATTCAATAAATAACATGTTTTCACAATAACAAGTCCATTTTCTATTCTATTCCTTTATTGTTTACATGTTACAAGTCTTCCTTGACTTTAGCTACGTTGTGTATTCAAGGGACGTTGCGTTGTTTACAATGACGTTCAAAGCAAACTGCGAGACTTTTCCCGCCCCCACCAAAAACGAATTTACCGTTACGTATCAAAATGAAAACGCAACCGAATTTCAAAATGTTGATTAATTGTGGAAAATAACTGTCGATTTAAATTTGCACCATTGTGGATCTAAAACAGGAGCATAAGATCGACCAACTGCGGTAAGCGGTTTTCATTTCTCACGCAAACACAGCAACAGTCCCAGACACGCCACACGGCGACTGATGTAATGAAGCATTCAATTTTGTCGTTCTTTGTTTTGATTGTTAAATTTTATTGTAAATGTTAATAAATATGTTTGTTTGTTTTTAATTTATATTTCTTCGTTTTTTTTCTACTAAGTTTTACACGAGAAATATAATAATTTCGAAACAAGGGAGGTTCTCGGAAATTGGAACAGCCAAAATAAACCTTTACCTAGGTAGTCGCGAAATGTAAAATTTCTGTATTTTCATATCAGAATCGAAATAATTCATGGCTGCCCCAATTTTATGGATTATTTAAATATGGGTAAGCATTATATTCATGATATTTTACCATTCGCTAACGCTCATGGCAAAATATTCATGAATATAATGCCTACCCATATTTAAATAATCCATAAAATTGGGGCAGCCATGAAGTAAGTAAGTAGTAAGTAAGTAATATTTATTTATAGTCGGGTTATACATATAAACAAGTAACATAAGCTCTCAAGAGCTTTTATGCCGACTTACATATAAGAGCAATAATACAGATACAAACATACAAACATACAACTTACAGCATTTGAAGTTACAGAGCAGCACTTAAAACACATTGCATATACAGCTAAAGTAAAAACATAAAACTAGCATAAAAACACATGCATATAAGCAGGGAAAGCAAAACATTTAAGCACTACAAGGCGAAAAGCACTAGCCAACACTGAAATTTAGCAAAAAGTAGATAAAGAAATAATGAAAGAAAATAACTAAAAATAAAAGGAGAGCAAAACTAAAAAGCAAAGCAGGATCCTTGTAGATATTCAGTATCTAAGATTTGCAGCTAATACATGAACATGAGGGGCCAGTCCATGTATTAATGAGGGTCTTAAACTGGTCAAGGTTTGACTGTTTTCTTAGTTCATCAGGAAGACTGTTCCAAATCTTAGGGGCTGAATATCTAAATGATTTCAGACCATACCTGGTGGAATTTACTCTGGGTATTTCAGCTGTGTTGGTATACCTGAAGTTATAAGAATTATTTTTAATAGAGACGAGATCTTGTAAAAATACTGGACTATTTTTGTTAATAATTTTAAATGTTTCTATGGCAATTGTTCTCAGACGTCTAACTCTTAATGATGGTAATAGAGATTTTTCAAGTAGTTTTTCATATGACGAGTCCCTATCTTGGTATATAAAGCGCAGTGCTCGTGAATGAATTATTTCTTAAGTTATACCTGTCACCAATTATGATAATCACTTGTTTGTAATTTCATGCTCTATTCTAGGGCCCTTGATTGGAATAAAGATATTTGTATTTTTGTATTGTATTTTGTATACAAATTGTTTATATTAATTTCTTTTTTATTTCAATTGTACCTGATCCGTTCAGTACACCCTATTCTCTCATTTACCGTTATATTCACACCCATTACTTTTGTGTACATATCACAGGTACTTGTGGAAAGGACCCCTTTTGGTGCCCCAATAAGCCCCACCCCCCTTTCTTGAAATTAATTTTTTTTTGTCTTTCCATACTTATAATATATATACCAGGCATAACAGTATTTCAAGGAATATTTGGGTTACTAACAAAAAGCGAGCTTCCGGAAGGGAAGCGAAGTGAAGGTAGGTCACTTCAGAAATTCCAACTTTGTTTACATCGAGTTGAAAGAACGGAAGCATGTACAGCGGCGCTACCTGTGAAAATCGTTTTCTTCCGAATGGTAATTCAGCCTACATGTATGTAGAAAGTCAAGAATCTTGAATGTTTTTTTTGCCAATATTCGTTAGAGATACATTAGAGATTCTCGACTTTCTATGTAGGCTGCATTACCATTCGGAAGAAATCTATTTTCACAGCTGGCGCCGCTGTACCTGTTTTTCAAGAAAGTGGGGTGGGGCATATTGTGGCACCAAAGGGGGGGGGGGGGGGGTCCTTTCCACAAGTACCTGTGGTACACATAGGATCTTACATTGGTATAGGAGTGGATTATCGGATTTCTCAAATGTGATTGTTAAATTATGGAATTTTATGTCAGAGCCTTGGCGAGGATTTAAATTTCCATAATTTAACTATCGAGATTGGAAAAATCCAATAAGCCAAGAGTACTTATATATGTAAGATTCTGTTTCTCTAATTTAAAAAAGTAGTAAATTTGCAAATTGAAGTACAAATTCTCCTAACCCCCTTTTTATGCCAAAAATGGAAGGGGTTTTGTTTATGACTTTATTATTTTATTATTTATTTATTATTATTTTAAACCAATCAACTGCTGACAACAGCATTTTTACAAGTGACAAGAACTATTTTTTGCACACCACTCAAGCGGTTTGAATATAAGCCACAAATTTGAGAAAAATGTTTCTCTTCACTTGTGAATTGTTGTTCTTATCTCGGATCTGTTGATTGGTTTCAAATAGTAATGTAGGCCCAATTTTACAGCCGTTATAATCCGAAGTTAGTTTTGTGAATTGTCAGATACGAGTAATGGAACTAAATTCATACCCTCGCAAAAAAAAAAAAGCAAGGGTACGATTATTCGTTCTAATAATAATGTCAAAAACAAAAATAATGATGTCATAAAAAAAGTTCTTCTATTTATAGTGTATTTTAGACATGACCATCAAATTGAGTTTGAAGAATTTGGATTTCATTTTGCATACTAGTATGTACAACTTTTAAAAATTAAAGAAAAAGAATCTTGAATTAGAACTCATGGATTATCAGTTACATATAAGAAAGATTTACTGTGATAAGTTAACACATTTCAAATTTTAAAGCAGAAAATAAGAACAGATTATTATATCAATAAAACAAGATTCATATATGTGTACTTACATGTATTATTGCATTTTTTCTGTCTGTTTGCCCAATATCTACTAGTATTGTTTTATATATATTTTGTCTTATGTTTTCACATCTTTGTCTATATACTCTTTTACTTGTGCATTTTATGCAGGCATGAATTTTCACTCATCTTATCTGATGATTTAATAGGCCAATTCTTAATTAGGTATAAGAAGAACAACTCTTAGGTAACTTAGTATTAATAGTGTTACAAAATTTAAAACCAAAACTATGTGTTCATTAAAGTGTTTCTTCATTATAAAAGTTGGGAATAAATGGCATACATTGAATAATCAATATCTCGTGGAACTCCGATATCATACCATTATGACCCTATAGGAGTGCGACACAACAGTTTGTCACCATGCACTTGAACTGTTAGGTCACCCTAGCACAAAATAAACCCTTGGTTCACACCCCTACTAGTATATATTATCAACAGAACAAGGATTTTCAAACTAATTACAGAGATTAGTAAAATAAGGTGCACACAAAGTGAGATATTATTTAGTAGACAAAACTACATGAATGTTCTGTTGGTCAAAAGATAAATGACTGCTCATACATGTACTAGTACTAGTAAGATAGATGACTGCTCATACATGTACATTGTACTAGTACTAGTAAGATAGAAAATATTTCATAAAATTACCATTGTGAAGAGTATAAGTTTCTCTTACAGTTTCCTCAATTATTTTCTTTTTTTTTTGTATTGATTTTAATTAATTTGTTTTAAAGATATTTACGTAATTTGAAATAGGGTATAAATTCTTTTATGTTTGAAGGAAAGCAAAATTCTTTTTAAATGGGTCAAGGAAAGCAAGTTTATTGTACTGTGCATGAAAAGAGTTTAGTTTAAATTTTTCTTCTGAATATTCTCTGGAGTTCAATCATGTGAATAATTAATCTGCATTTTTTTTAAAGATTTAGAACCATTACACATGTAGTCCCTAAAATACAGATGAAGGTTTTTAATCCAAATTATAAAAGAACTAAGAAAACTTTTAATATTTTCTACGTTATTGTAAATCACCCAAAAGATCTTATCTTTGGAAAATCTTTGTGACCACTATTGTGTTCATATTTTACTGATGATGACTGTTTGTTGCAAGATACTTGCAGTATACTCAAATTATAATTGAGGGATGTTTTTGTGGTTACAACAGATTTTGGTATTCACTAATAAGCAGAATTTAAAATCATTATTTTTAATCTAGAACTTTGATTTCTTCATTTTTCCAATCTATCTTTATTTGTAACACAAAATGACATTGTTTTCATATATTTTTCATTACTTTTTATAGAATACTGTAACGTAGGAATTAAGGGTAAAATTAAGAATTTTTTTATCCATATGCAGTGATATGTTTTTAAAAAAAATAAAATGACAAAATATGCTGCAGGAGACTACATTTGTAGAGTTGTTTTTCTCTTCAAGAAAACTTTAATTCTAAAAAAATAAGAGCCCAAAGTCTGATAGGTAAGCAGAAAGGGGGTCCCATTGCCTACAGCCATGTGTAAGGATATATGGCCATTATTTATAACACTGCTCTGATCATCTTGGTAAAGGTCTTAAACCATTTGCAGAAAAGCTCTAGATTTTTTAAAAACTTTTGATAATTTTAGAATCCCCTGACACCTAAAGATATCTTGCTTTACATATCAGATACCACAGGGCTGGTACCTCAATTTACAACATGTAGTTTATCATAAAATCCATCTTTGGGTGGTTGCCAATATGGTTCACTATTTAACATTTATGTCATTATTTTGGCCAGCTTTCACTCGGGATAAAATAATGTGACTACTAGTAAATGGCCATCCCATTGTAAAACAATGATAAACCACATCCTCTGTGAATTATCTCATATACCCCTAGTATAGTCTTTACTGAAAAACTACAAAGCTTTTTAGAGACTGTGACATAAAATTGTTTTTGTGAATCTCTAGATCTTGTAAATTCTAGTTTCGAAATTTAATTTATACTTTTTAATTAATGGTATTTTACTTCGTAATTCTTCTTTTGTAATTGTAATTTTCTTTTCCAAATTGTAGTACTAGTACTTACAGCATGTACAGGTAGATTGTGAAATACTAGTATATAATTAGAAATACTGATTCACAGATTTTTACATAATTTGAAAAACACAATTTTGTAATCTAAAACAGAATCAGCATTTTTGACAAATAAATTTAAAATGAATAAATTAGAGTTTTAGAAAGGGAAAAAAAAATAAAAGATTAAGAATAGATGTTAAAATGTGGAATGAGAAATTTGTGTCTTAATTAAGAATATGGAAATCACAATTAAGAATGTACTAAGTATGAATTTTGACCTTGATTGCTTTCCAAAAAAAAAAAAATTGCATGAAATGTGCAACTTATTTCATGGAACTTTCAAAACACAGTGTCTTGAATCTGCTACATATATTGTGCCCTATTTGAAAAATACGATTAAAATTGATATACTGAGTACAATGTTCATACATTGTCAGAATATATAAAATTAATTTGTAGAGCCTTAGAAACAGGTAGAAATGTCAGGGTCTGCAGAGCTCACCTGTTGAGTGGTGGTTACAAGTAAACTTTATGTTTTCTGACCAGAACATAATTCTAAATATCACTGAAAGTTAGGACAAGGGTACCAGGACTCCTTATTTGTGGTTACTAACTGAATGAATAGAAGCAATATTTTATTTGGCTACCTTTCTTGTACATCAAATGTAATGATTGCAGGATAATAAGTAGAAACTTGAATTCCTGTTTTATATTTCAGTGCCTTCTGATCAATTCCTGTTTTATATTTCAGTGCCTTCTGATCAATTCCTGTTTTATATTTCAGTGCCTTCAGATCATCTTTCACTTAGTAATAGATCACATGCCTATGCATTGTTAGAAAAATATAAAGAAGCCTTGGAAGATGCAGCGCGAGTTATTAAATTGCGTCCAGATTGGCCAAAGGTAGGTACATGCAGAATGTGTTGTTACATGTAAATTTCGTCCAGATTGGCCAAAGGTATGTACACGCAGAACGAGTCATTAAATTGCATCCAGATTGGCCAAAGGTATGTACACTCAGAACAAGTTATTAAATTGCATCCAGATTGGCCAAAGGTATGTACAGGCAGAACGAATTATTAAATTGCATCCAGATTGGCCAAAGGTATGTACACGCAGAACGAGTTATTAAATTGCTTCCAGATTGGCCAAAGGTATGTACACGCAGAACGAGTTATTAAATTGCATCCAGATTGGCCAAAGGTATGTACACGCAGAACAAGTTATTAAATTGCATCCAGATTGGCCAAAGGTATGTACACGCAGAACAAGTTATTAAATTGCATCCAGATTGGCCAAAGGTATGTACAGGCAGAACGAGTTATTAAATTGCATCCAGATTGGCCAAAGGTATGTACACGCAGAACGAGTTATTAAATTGCTTCCAGATTGGCCAAAGGTATGTACACGCAGAACGAGTTATTAAATTGCATCCAGATTGGCCAAAGGTATGTACACGCAGAACGAGTTATTAAATTGCTTCCAGATTGGCCAAAGGTATGTACACGCAGAACGAGTTATTAAATTGCTTCCAGATTGGCCAAAGGTATCTACACGCAGAACGAGTTATTAAATTGCTTCCAGATTGGCCAAAGGTATGTACACGCAGAACGAGTTATTAAATTGCTTCCAGATTGGCCAAAGGTATGTACACGCAGAACGAGTTATTAAATTGCATCCAGATTGGCCAAAGGTATGTACACGCAGAATGAGTTATTAAATTGCATCCAGATTGGCCAAAGGTATGTACACGCAGAATGAGTTATTAAATTGCATCCAGATTGGCCAAAGGTATGTACACGCAGAACGAGTTATTAAATTGCATCCAGATTGGCCAAAGGTATGTACAGGCAGAACGAGTTATTAAATTGCATCCAGATTGGCCAAAGGTATGTACAGGCAGAATGAGTTATTAAATTGCATCCAGATTGGCCAAAGTTATGTACACGCAGAACGAGTTATTAAATTGCTTCCAGATTGGCCAAAGGTATGTACACGCAGAACGAGTTATTAAATTGCATCCAGATTGGCCAAAGGTATGTACAGGCAGAACCAGTTATTAAATTGCATCCAGATTGGCCAAAGGTATGTACATGCAGAACGAGTTATTAAATTGCTTCCAGATTGGCCAAAGGTATGTAAACGCAGAAAAAGTTATTAAATTGCTTCCAGATTGGCCAAAGGTATGTACATGCAGAACGAGTTATTAAATTGCTTCCAGATTGGCCAAAGGTATGTAAACGCAGAAAAAGTTATTAAATTGCTTCCAGATTGGCCAAAGGTATGTACATGCAGAACGAGTTATTAAATTGCTTCCAGATTGGCCAAAGGTATGTAAACGCAGAAAAAGTTATTAAATTGCTTCCAGATTGGCCAAAGGTATCTACACGCAGAACAAGTTATTAAATTGCTTCCAGATTGGCCAAAGGTATGTAAACGCAGAAAAAGTTATTAAATTGCTTCCAGATTGGCCAAAGGTATGTACACGCAGAACGAGTTATTGCATCCATATTGGCCAAAGGTATGTACATGCAGAACGAGTTATTAAATTGCTTCCAGATTGGCCAAAGGTATGTAAACGCAGAAAAAGTTATTAAATTGCTTCCAGATTGGCCAAAGGTATGTACACGCAGAATGAGTTATTAAATTGCTTCCAGATTGGCCAAAGGTATGTAAACGCAGAAAAAGTTATTAAATTGCTTCCAGATTGGCCAAAGGTATGTACATGCAGAACGAGTTATTAAATTGCTTCCAGATTGGCCAAAGGTATGTACACGCAGAACGAGTTATTAAATTGCTTCCAGATTGGCCAAAGGTATGTAAACGCAGAAAAAGTTATTAAATTGCTTCCAGATTGGCCAAAGGTATGTACATGCAGAACGAGTTATTAAATTGCATCCAGATTCCAGGGTAATACAAGTTATACCTTTATATGTACATATAAACCCATTCTAAGTTGAATATTTTAAGACATCATGCATAAAAAATATGAAAAAAGCTTTGACGTATGTTTTAAATTATGATGATCAGACAGTGTCATCAATTTGTCTTACAGACACATTGTAAGTTCTAAAAGAAACTTTGCCACTAACAAATTAACTGTAATTTTTTGCAGCAAGGGCATGGACTTTTTATCTAGTTTATTTAGATTAATCTTAATTAAAAAAATTCTTTCATAAGTACCTATGAATGGTAAATGATACATGTATATGATCTTTCTATAGCTAACTTAATTACACTATACATTCTACTATATCTACAGGCCTACTTCAGAAAGGGATATGCCTTGTATGGTTTGGACAGATATGAAGATGCAGTTGTTGCCCTGTTACAGTGTCTAGCCTTGGATTCCACCATAAGTAGTGCTAGAAACTACCTGTCCAAGGTAATTAGACCATCAGTAGTGCTAGAAACTACCTGTCTTAGGTAATTAGACCATCAGTAGTGCAAGAAACTATCTGTCTAAGGTAATTAGACCATCAGTAGTGCTAGAAACTACCTGTCCAAGGTAATTAGACCATCAGTAGTGCTAGAAACTACCTGTCTAAGGTAATTAGACCATCAGTAGTACTAGAAACTACCTGCCTAAGGTAATTAGACCATCAGTAGTGCTAGAAACTATCTGTCTAAGGTAATTAGACCATCAGTAGTGCTAGAAACTACCTGTCTAAGGTAATTAGACCATCAGTAGTGCTAGAAACTATCTGTCTAAGGTAATTAGACCATCAGTAGTGCTAGAAACTACCTGTCTAAGGTAATTAGACCATCAGTAGTGCTAGAAACTACCTGTCCAAGGTAATTAGACCATCAGTAGTGCTAGAAGCTATCTGTCTAAGGTAATTAGACCATCAGTAGTGCTAGAAACTACCTGTCCAAGGTAATTAGACCATCAGTAGTGCTAGAAACTACCTGTCTAAGGTAATTAGACCATCAGTAGTGCTAGAAACTATCTGTCCAAAGTAATTATACCATCAGTAGTGCTAGAAACTATCTGTCCAAGGTAATTAGACCATCAGTAGTGCTAGAAACTATCTGTCTAAGGTAATTAGACCATCAGTAGTGCTAGAAACTATCTGTCCAAGGTAATTATACCATCAGTAGTGCTAGAAACTATCTGTCCAAGGTAATTAGACCATCAGTAGTGCTAGAAACTATCTGTAATTAGACCATCAACAGTGCTAGAAACTACCTGTCCAAGGTAATTAGACCATCAGTAGTGCTAGAAACTATCTGTCCAAGGAAATTAGACCATCAGTAGTGCTAGAAACTACCTGTCCAAGGTAATTATACCATCAGTAGTGCTAGAAACTATCTGTCCAAGGTAATTATACCATCAGTAGTGCTAGAAACTACCTGTCTAAGGTAATTATACCATCAGTAGTGCTAGAAACTATCTGTCTAAGGTAATTAGACCATCAGTAGTGCTAGAAACTACCTGTCCAAGGTAATTATACCATCAGTAGTGCTAGAAACTATCTGTCCAAGGAAATTAGACCATCAGTAGTGCTAGAAACTACCTGTCCAAGGTAATTATACCATCAGTAGTGCTAGAAACTATCTGTCCAAGGTAATTATACCATCAGTAGTGCTAGAAACTTTCTGTCCAAAGTAATTATACCATCAGTAGTGCTAGAAACTATCTGTCCAAGGTAATTAGACCATCAGTAGTGCTAGAAACTATCTGTCCAAGGAAATTAGACCATCAGTAGTGCTAGAAACTACCTGTCCAAGGTAATTATACCATCAGTAATGCTAGAAACTACCTGTCCAAGGTAATTATACCATCAGTAGTGCTAGAAACTATCTGTCCAAGGTAATTAGACCATCAGTAGTGCTAGAAACTACCTGTCCAAGGTAATTATACCACCTGTCCAAGGTAATTATACCATCAGTAGTGCTAGAAACTACCTGTCTAAGGTAATTAGACCATCAGTAGTGCTAGAAACTATCTGTCCAAGGAAATTAGACCATCAGTAGTGCTAGAAACTATCTGTCCAAGGTAATTAGACCATCAGTAGTGCTAGAAACTACCTGTCCAAGGTAATTATACCATCAGTAGTGCTAGAAACTATCTGTCCAAGGTAATTATACCATCAGTAGTGCTAGAAACTACCTGTCCAAGGTAATTATACCACCTGTCCAAGGTAATTATACCATCAGTAGTGCTAGAAACAACCTGTCTAAGGTAATTAGACCATCAGTAGTGCTAGAAACTATCTGTCCAAGGAAATTAGACCATCAGTAGTGCTAGAAACTACCTGTCCAAGGTAATTATACAATCAGTAGTGCTAGAAACTACCTGTCTAAGGTAATTAGACCATCAGTAGTGCTAGAAACTACCTGTTTAAGGTAATTAGACCATCAGTAGTGCTAGAAACTATCTGTCTAAGGTAATTTACAATGTATACCATCAGTAGTGCTATAAACTATCTCTCCAATATAATTAGACCATCAGTAGTGCTTAAAGCTATCTGTCTAAGGTAGTTAACCAACAGTAGTGTTAAGTATACCATCACTATTGCTAGCAACTAGCTGTCATTACTTGACAATGATTGGCAGTTTTGATGTTAAAAGTTGGGTGTTTAAACCAGGCACTAGGGCTTCCACCCCCAATAAAAACTATACACAATTATATACAGGTAGCTTAAAATGGCTGTAACAAACCACAAACAATAAAGTCCATTTAGTCTATGTATCCATATAATGCTTTTTGCAGGCATTACACAGAATCATAACACAGCTTCCTCCTGATGATCCGAAGGCAGCAGCTTTACAGCAGCAGATGAATCCATCAGTACTTCACCAGCTGATTATGTCCAGCTTTCAGTCCGATCGGTTCCACCCACGTGTCTCTATGGAGGATGTTTTGCAGTTAAAAGATATCATTAGTAATACGCTAGCTACTGCATCAAACTTTGAGGAATCTGCAAACATGGATCAGAGACCGGATCAAGGAAGAGTGAGTAAAAATGCTGTTTGATACACTGCAGTAAATGTTTTCATTTCAGCTTCTTTAGCTAGAATTATTATTATGTAGATCCATCTGGTTGTAGCCCCTGATCTTCTCCCAACCCATGTTGATCCATCTGGTTGTAGCCCCTCCTACTCCCAAACCATGTTGATCCATCTGGTTGTAGCCCTCCTATTCCCAACCCATGTTGATCCATCTGGTTGTAGCCCCTCCTACTCCCAACCCATGTTGATCCATCTGGTTGTAGCCCTTCCTACTCCAAACCCATGTTTATCCATCTGGTTGCGGCTCCTCCTATTCCCAACCAATGTTGATCCATCTGGTTGAAGCCCCTCCTACTCCCAACCATGAAATATTTTGTTTAAGACCTTATTGATATAAGAAAAAAACTGAATGATCGATTTTAAACTTCCTCGATCAATATGTCAGTTTTTTCAGAACCAGAAGAAGTTAAAAACAATTAATCAAATGGAAGGTATCCCCAAAATGGATCCAATGGTCAGTCAGCAGCGGCTGATCCAGGTCGTCCCATTGAGAAGCATCTATAAAATGCATCTATAAGCCTATATGATTCAAAATAATGTGTCCTGAGTGAGCCCATTTGAGGAGAAATACTAGATCAGCCAATGATCAGTTGTTCTGACTGCCACATGAAAACATGGATGGAGTGGGGAGTAGGAAAATGAAGCCTTTGGACCACTACTACAGTAACAAGCTTCTTTACTGACCTTGACCTTGGAAGATTAACATCTACTGAAGGTGTAAAGTACTCTAAATAACACATGGTTATATTGTTATCAATAAATCAAAGTAATTGTATTTCTAGAGGCTGCAATATGCTGTACCAAATGCTACATGATAGTATGTTACTCCTCTTGGTTGGAGGAGGTTGTATTAGCTTTCAGTAATTTTAGTGTCTCAGGATGAGCTTTTGTTATTTGTGTTCAAGAAAAAAAACCTAGCTGAAATAATAATAACTTAAATAATGTGTGTATTTATATAAATTGGAGGTCATTTTGTAGGATGTCGCATAGACAGTGGTTACGTAAAATATAATTATTGTGTAACACTTTTAATTGGGGTCAACTTTTGCACTGTTATGTAAAGACATTTAATTTTTTAATTGTAGTACATGTGTACTGCATATAATTATACTAAAATTTAATTCAGTGTAAATGTCAAGGCTAAGTCATAATAGTAACAAAATATTTTACAAGTACAAAAAGGTCATTGAACTAGTCTACTTATATAACTTTAAATGTGTGTCACCATTTATTGGTCACACGTGTCACTTTCCTTTAGTTTTATCTATGTTTTGGGGTTATCAATTAGTATTTTAAGAAGGAAGATATCAAATGTTCGCAATAAAATATTATTAAAGTCAGTGTCCTTATAAACATTTTTCCTGACTTAAGGTATTTGCAGTCATATTTTAGACCTGGAGACATAGCTTTTAGTTATTTGACCAAAGCTAAATAATGCCGAAAATGAAGGTCAATGTTTCTAATTAGCATAGAATCCGCTGTGACATCACAATTAGAATTCCTACGTCATATATGCTCAACTGAAAATTGCAATGCGATTTCTTAATATTTTTTGCTTAAAAGGTAAGTATATTCAATAAAACGACAAGCATATATTTTTATGTCAATTTTATTTGATTTACACAAGTCATGCACTTTTGGGATATATCTTGTTAGTTTTGAAAACCAATATGACTATTGAAAGTGTCTTCTTAAACCATCCTCACAAGTCAGGGTTTTGGGTGCTATTAAGTGATTGTTCATTATCTTTGCTACTTTGTAATATTTTACTAGGCCCAGTGTTATCATATTTTCATTTGGTCAGTATTTTGTTTCGTAGTTTACAGTTGATTTTTTCTTTTGTTAGTCTATGAATTCTTTAACTTAACTTTAACTGGTATCGACAATCGAATTCACTTCCATTTGTCAGTTTCAAGCAGTTCTGCTGGTTTCCCCTCGAGAGCAGATCATGTGTGTCATTTTCAGCCATGTTTGATTACCAAACTTCAGTAAAAATATAAAGTCGATGTTCGAAACACGTCTGTACTTTTCCTGGAAATTACATACAAGATCAAGACGCACCATAAAATATGAAAATTTATTGCACTTTATTCATATATGAAATCAAATGGGGAAAAATTATTATTATATAATAAAGTGTGCTACTGGCCTGCCATATCACAATACGTATCATGATATATTGTAAGGATCATATGCATGCATTGCGCCATTTTGCATTGCTATGGTACTTTTGGGAACAGTGATATTACCAGTATTACTGTACTATTCTTGGATCTGCTACATTCACTGTGCAGTTGTGCATATATTATAAGTTATAAAATTTCTGAACATACCAGTATTCAGAGTCCGTACCGATACAGCATATCGCCAATTACCAGAATCGTAATACACTGATATACCGGTAATACCACCTACCACTACTTATACAAAAATTTATACATTAGAATAAACTTGACAATTTAATTGTTTAATTTAATCAACACACAAACTCTAAGTGTTCAGCATGGTATTCCATTGGAGGAAAACACAGATTTATTTCTTCCTTCCTCTCATAGAAATATTTTCTAGCCAATCAAAAGTCAGTATTTTCGTACAATGTATTTATTTGAATTTAAGAAAACCAAAGGTGGTGTGGGAATTTTCTCGGACAAAAATTTGAAACATGTATTATGTTTTTGTATTCTTTCATATGTATAGGTAAATTTCAGAGTTTAATAAACAAAAGCATGGAGGTAATTTCAGATTTTTTTTCCAGGTTGAAGAATTTTACCACAGAAGTAGTACAAATGAAGAACATAAAGCAATGGGACAAGAAAATGAACGAACAAAATGTGAGTATAACTTTGATTAGGAAATCTGCAAAAAATAACATAATTAGATCTCTGATGTTTGTAACATCACCTCAATCTGTACTCGACACATACAGTTGTACATATATATGTGTGTGGGGGTTATCCAATATTAAATTCATATCAGAACTACCATATAAGGTAAAAATCATAGCTTTTGATTGGTTGATTATCCTTCACTACATTTCTTTAACATTCTTAACATCACCTTGACTATAGGCATCTAAAAAACCGAACAGGATTATACTTACTTGATTATACTGATATAGCATCTCGGACGCGCTATACCTCACCATACAACACTGACCTGTTGACAGGTATTACTGCATTATACTGATATAGCATCTCGGCCACCGCTATACTAGTACTTCACCATACAACACTGAGCTGTTGACAGGTATTACTGTATTATACTAATATAGCATCTCGGCCACCGCTATACTAGTACTTCACCATACAACACTGAGCTGTTGACAGGTATTACTGTATTATACTAATATAGCATCTCGGACGCCGCTATACTTCACCATACAACACTGAGCTGTTGACAGGTATTACTGTTGCAGTTTAATACATATGTGAGTTTGTTTAGTGAACAGGTTAGGAAAACAAACTTTAAAGCAAAGATGTAGAGATTCTTGAACAGTGTAACAAATACATGTACTGGTACACTTTAAAACAAATATGTGTACCGATACTATGTAAAACAAATATATGTACTGGTACACTGTAAAACAAATGACTACCGTACATACTCGCACATAAGTTGGGAAATTGGGAGTTAAAATTTGGTTTTAGAGAAGGGTTCCGACTTTTAAGCAAGTCATACCACAAGAGGAAAGAATTCCGGTCAAAGTTTGAATGCCGTACAAAGATTGCCAACTTTAAAGACGAAAATAGACAGATACGTGATTAGTTATGCTAAATAAAGTATATTTAAGACATAAATAAAGATTGTTTTTACTTGTGTATTGTTTATTTTATCCAGTTTCCAAATTTTCTTTCGTATTTACCACTGTTTACACAAGTATCAATTTATTTTGTATGTATTGCACAATACATCCGGGGATGTCATGATACAACTAAAAACCGAAAATCAAGATAAACTAACTAATACATATATGCTACAGAATTCGTTTTTTCATCAATTATTATTTTAATTTACAAACCATATTCCTTTATATTTTGTATTTTAGCTTTCATTTATTTTAAAAACTCTGCTTTAACTATTAAATAATTACGAAAATGAATATTTGTATATTTACTTGTGTTTGTCTTTTTTATGGTTTTTAGTTTATAGCAAATTCAGGGAGATAATTACGCTTACATTTTCAAAACACGTGTACACTAGTGTAAACAAACCACTTAGGATAAATGACAAGTGATATTTAACTCATAAAACACGAGAAACAAATAATAAACAAGAAGTCTTACTGATATAATGATTTTTATTCACAAATTTGGAATTTTTATTTGATTCTGACCTCAAGTCAACACCTCTGTCTTCCGACTGACTTATACGAGGGTCAACAGCAAAATACCAGATTTTTAGGCTCAAAAAGCCCCCCTGACTTATATACGGACCGACTTTTAAGCGAGCATCTACGGTACTTGACAAAGCAGTAGATAATACATTTACTCTAAGTTTTAACCTTTTTTTTAGGTGTATCAGCACCAAATTCTAGAAGCCCGTCTCCAGATTTATCAGCCAGATCTTTCAGAGGAGGTAGTGCTGAAAGTCTGAACCTAAAAAGATGTAGAAATCCGAGTGGATCTTCTCCATTGAGTCCTTCTAAGGAACCTCCAGCTAAAATGTTTGAAAGGTCCAATAGTAATGTGGATACAAGTAAGGAAACTTTATGTACACTTGAATACTTAAAAATATCTCACAGAATTCAATTACCATTGCTATGTGATTTATCAGTAAATTGTATATTTTCCCTTTGATTTGTACTACATTACAAAATATTTTAAAAATAAAGCAGTAATGTGCAAATCTATTTAAATAATTTTTGTACAGTAATATAAAGAGTGATTGATTGTTGTTTTACGTTCAGCACGCAATATTTCAGCTGTATTCAGGATTCAATATTATAAAGGGGAGATAATTTCAGCTGTATTCAGGATGTAATAATACAAGTTTAGCTTTTCTAAAAAGCTAACCGTCTCTTAGCTGCATTACAAATTTTATGGATTTATTTAAGTATCTGTTTTTTGTAATTTATATGTAAGATAGGTAAACAATTAAAAAAAAATAATTAAACAAAAGTTGACTCCCTAAACAACAATGTTCAAAATTAGCGGTAAATTTGCATCAATATCAGAACGAAACTAACTGAGATACAGAACATATAATTTTTGCTTTAAAAAGTAGGGAGATTTTGGTACAATGTTTACCTTTTTACAATTGTTCACTGACCAATGCATTGAATGAAATAGAAGTCAATATGTGGAAGTAACATTACTACACTAAAATACTGATTAACGAAATATAAAGATATAGAACATATAATTTTTCCCAAAACAGCTTTATAAAGTAGGGAGATTCTGGTACAATGTTTACCTTATAATTGTTCACAGACCAATGCATTGAATGAAATCGAAGTCAATATGTGGAACGTTACATTACTACACTAAAATACTGATTACAACCCCGATTCGACCTAAGAATATATCGAAATTTCAGTACACATACTAGTGCGATCATGGCGTAAACCAATGAAATGAGAAAAATATTTATAGATTTAGTTAACCACCCAATCAAGTAACAGAGAGTCATTTACTCCGAAGACTGATCGTCATTTGACTATGTATACCGTCTCCCATGGGAGACGGTAATAAAGGGGAGATAATCCAACTCACATTTCAGTTGATAAGAGACAACCACAAATCACCAAAAAATTATGGAAAAGCTTGTAAATTGTAAAAAATAATGTATTGGGGTCAGATGTGCAAAGCTTGGTCCAATATAACATGTAGTCCCAAGGGAAAGTAAAGCAGTTGGTCCAAAAAAATATGTATTGCATAGAAATATTTACTGATATTTTTGCATGTTCTAGTTTATGTGTAGGTAACAACTTTGGAAATGCTAACCACACAATTTCTATTTTAAAATGTCCAATATCTTTTAATAGAATGGAGCTGAAAAACTCTGGCTCTATATATGTGTTAATTTCAATCTTTAGATCCAGTCAAAGAGGAACAGGAGGAAAGGCGTGTACCAAGTGATTTGTTAAACCGTGATGATTTTGACTGTAGTTTGTGCTACCGTTTATTATATGAACCAGTTACGACACCATGTGGCCACGTATTCTGTAGAAGATGTTTAGACCGATGTCTTGACCATCAAAGTATTTGTCCATTATGTAAAAGTTCTCTGACTGAGGTAAGTTTCCATTATTGTTGGGTTTATCATAAACACGAGTTAATTGTTGATAGATTTATCATAAACATGAGTCAGTAGCTGATTGGTTTATCATAAACACAAGTCAATAGCTGATGGGTTTATCATAAACACGAGTCAATAGCTGATGGGTTTATTATAAACACAAGTCAATAGCTGATGGGTTTATTATAAACACAAGTCAATAGCTGATGGGTTTATCATAAACACGAGTCAGTAGCTGATGGGTTTATTATAAACACAAGTCAATAGATGATGGGTTTATCATAAACATGAGTCAATAGCTGATGGGTTTATTATAAACACAAGTCAATAGCTGATGGGTTTATCATAAACACAAGTCAATAGCTGATGGGTTTATCATAAACATGAGTCGATAGCTGATGGGGTTTATCATTAGCATGAGTCAATAGCTGATGAGTTTATCATAAACACGAGTCAATAGCTGATGGGTTTATCATAAACAGTCATTAAGAGCTTATTGATTTGGTTGTTTAGCGATGCTTGAAAAATGTTTTTATTTTAGAAATCAACTTGTTTATTATAATAACTGTAAACAATAAGATGTTTATTATCAACATTTGATTTACAGTATTTGGCAGAGAGAAGACAAGCTTCAACAGAATCTATTCAGGGTATAATAACCACATACTTCCCACAAGACTTTGAAGAAAGAAAAAAGATGCATGAGGAGGAACTTGTTGAATTTGCAAGGTATTGGTTTAATTGTTTTGAAGGTTCCCCCCCCCCTTTTTTCTGGATGGGAAGCGGCTGTATGATTGTGACCAGTTGGCACAGGAATCCTCAGCACTAGAGTATAACATGTTAGAAAAAACTCCATTAGAAAGTTGTTTTATACTTGACAAGACAGCAAATTGCATTTCACGCATTGAATACGAATGGTGCCTAATTAACATTGCATTGTTATATGTACTGTTTTTGTTCCTACAAAATAGTGCTCAGCAAAAAAAAGTATCAACGATATATATTATAGATAAATGTTCAGAGGAGGATAGAGTTACTTGTTTAACTCGGCACAGTTTCTTCAGTGCAAAAATAACAGCATGCATAATACCTAACAGTGAAAAATGACTCATCTGGCATAGACTCACAGAACAACAAAATTATCAATTATTGACAGACAATAAGATGTTATGGAGAGATCTTCTGGCCCGTTGACATTGAACATCTTGTTACCTGCTACTATCCAGGTTTAATCAAATTGTATTATATTATATGCAACCATGTACTGATGAGTCTTTTTGATGTCAGCTCATTCCTGAAATGTTTTATTTGACTGTAGTACCGTAGGATTTTTTTAAAGAATGTTGTCTGAAGGTCAGGCAGTTTCCTATATTTGTTTGTCTGTATCTTGCCTTCGTTTCATAAAACTTCTCAATTTGAGATTTTCCTCAAATCCTTGAGTTTTTCCTCAAATTTGAATTTTCCAGCAATATGATGGGTCAATATTTGAGCTGAGGATGAGTTGAGGAAATCCTCAAATTTGAGATGTTTTATGAAACCAGGCCCAGGTCTTTTTACAGAATGTCATCTGAAGGTCGGGCAGAGATTCCTATATTTTTATGTCTGTATCTTAATGTTTTATTACAGAATGTCATCTGAAGGTCGGGCAGAGATTTCTATATTTGTTTTGCCTGTATCATGTTGTTTTTTTGTTGTAGAATGTCATCTGAAGGTCGAGCAGAGATCCCTATATTTGTTTGTACCCAGGCGTACCCAGGCATTCCATGTCCATTACACATCTTTGAGCCACGATACCGTCTGATGATTCGACAGTGTATGGAATCTGGGATGAGACAGTTTGGAATGGTGGTATGCTTATCAAACAATGAGTAAGTGATAGATTCTTCGTAACAGTTTTTGGTCATTTTATGTGATGTGTTATTATCATACAATATGTAGGTACCATCGATGCAGTGAAAGATGTTCAATCACACCCCTCCCCCCTCCCCCCCCAGTAGCCAGGTACGGGTTATATCAAAGATAAACAGTGTTCATATAAACATCCATGCACCCCAACCCTTGAGGTCAAGATTCCATTATGTTATAAAATAAAGCTGTTGATTGATCATACTAGACATGTGTGTTAATAACTGTTGATGTCCTGCCTAATTATGGGCTTTTATCATCATTAAGACAACACTGATGTTGTATGTTTAAGCCTTACTGTGGGCAGGGTGTGCTTGAATCCTACCTTATTAATAAGGTTTGAAAGTTTTTCATGCTGAAAATGTCAGGGGTTTTCCCCCGGAATCTACTGGTTGTTCCTGAATTAAAAATAAAAACAGGACACCATGATAAAGCTGAAAAATGGCATTCAACTCTTAAACATAATAAAGATAGCTTTTATGTACACATACAAATTGTACATCCTTCAGCTCAAGTTAATTTAGGTTGCTAGAGTTGATCAAAGACTTGTTGGAAAATAAAAACTTCATTCTTATTATGACAAATAAGTGTTGTGGCTTTGGAGAGCGTGGGATCCATGTTATTTCTGTCACGTGGCTTTGGAGAGCGTGGGATCCTTGTTATTTCTGTCACGTGGTTTTAAAGAGCGGGGATCCATGTTATTTCTGTCACGTGGCTTTGGAGAGCGTGGGATCCATGTTATTTCTGTCACGTGGCTTTGGAGAGCGTGGGATCCATGTTATTTCTGTCATGTGGCTTTGGAGAGCGTGGGATCCATGTTATTTCTGTCACGTGGTTTTGGAGAGCGTGGCATCCTTGTTAATTCTGTCACATTTAATTTTAAAATGCATTTATATATTTAAACATATCCCAAGAGGGGATAGGAGAATTCTGTCTCTTTGTTTGCGTCTGTCGATAACAATTTTTCATCTTCACATTTTCTCTGCAATGATAAATGATACAATATAGCTTTATACGAGCCTGTGTGATGAATTTTTGAAACCTCTCTGAAGTTTAAGAGCGGAGTATCATCAGGGAGCATTATACTTGTTTTGTAATAGATAATTGATTACCACTTCTTGTATTACATGTGGTGTAATGTCCACATGATTTGATTTTTTTCTGTTGTCCTCAGATGAGGAATAATCTTTTTAAAAAGCAGAAAATACACACCAGAATACGGTATTAATTGTGATATATTAAATTACTGGTATCAACAATTGAACATCTTAAATATGACATGATAATTTAACTGTTCTTTACAGGGATAACTTTGCAGATTTTGGTACCATGCTCGAGATTCGTGACGTGCAGTTTTTTCCAGATGGCAGATCATTGGTTGACACTGTTGGGGGACAAAGATTTAAAGTTATTAGTAGAGGGAGAAGAGATGGTTATTGTACTGCTCAAGTGGAATTTATTCATGATCGGATGCCACCTCAGGGTGAAATAGAAGGTTAATATCCAATAAAATGGCTAATTGTTTTGGTGGGGCCTCAGTGGCCGAGTGGTCAAGGTAGTTCGTCTACTATTGGTCACGTGGTCTGTCAACACTGAGGTTGCGGGTTCGAGTCTCACTGTGGGCAGGGTGTACTCGACTCCAATCTTAATTGACAAGGATTGCCAGTTTTCCTACCAAAGGTCGGGGGTTCTCTCCCCATACTCTGGCTTCCTCCAGCAATAAAAACTGGACGCCATGACATAGCTGAAAAACTGCTGAAAGTGGCATTAAACATTATACAAACAAACAAAACAAACAATTGTTTTGGTCTAATTTCAAAAGGATATGTCTTGCGTATACTTTGTTACCAGTAAGAGAATAGTTTAAATGTAGGAAATTTTTTTATATCTTAATTTGTATATTAAAAGGAAAAAATCTGCATGTGCATGCATGCATACATGTAGTAATATTTGTAAAGAACACAAATTCTGCCACCGGTTGATTTGTTTGTTTGAATGCCACTTTCAGCAATTTTTCAGCTATATCATGGCATCCAGTTTTTATTTGGGAAGGAAGCCGGAGTACCCTGAAAAAAGCCATGACTTGCAGTAGGAAAATTGGCTATCCTTGTCATGCAGTTAGAATCGAACCTGCAGTCTCAGTGTTGACACACCACATGATTAATAGTAGACGAACTACCTTAACCACTTGGCCACCTAGGCCCTGCCACCAGTTTAAAAAAAAATTATTAGTGGAATGGGTAGAAACTGTCAGATTAAAAATATGGGTACTTTTAGTTGCATGATGGGGAAGATTTTAAATTCCACAGATGTCTAAACTAGAGCTAAATTAAATTTAATATTTGCAGGTGTTAAAAAGGTTCAGAGAGATGTCTATACTCAAGCTAAAGCCTGGTATGATTCATTGCCTGGAATTCGTCGTGAACAAATTGTCAAACATTACGGACCATTTCCATTAATGGATGATGATTTTACACAGTATCCCAATGGACCAGGTTGGTTGTGGTGGCTTATATCTGTGCTTCCAATAGATCCACGTGTTCAAACTCAACTTTTGGCCATGGTATCATTATTGGAGCGTTTGAATGGGGTTAAAAGAGTCATCACATTCATGAGTAGCAGAAGAAGTCGGTGACTAGAAGTTATTTTCGGAAGCTATTCAGGGATTTTCTTTGCAGCTTTCCTTGTTGGGGTCTGCATTATGATGCAATATATTTAAGATAGCATTTTTCATCGATTTCAGGTAGTTTCATCTGTTGTAATATTTGTTGCGTGTTTTCAGGCAATAACCGTAGGATTTCTGCAAGTTTTCTTCTGAATTAATTTTATCACTGTATGGCTTTTAGTAAACAGAAAAAGTAATCATCCATATAAGAAACTTTCTATAAAAATGAAAAAGGATGAGAATGTGCCAATTAATAGAAGTCTTTTAATTTTTTATACCACCATGGATAGAAATCTTAAATTTATTGTACCACTCTACTATTGTAAGACCTTTCATGGTTACCAATGGTTATGGTCAATGAAAATGAGGCTGATTACACCATGGTTACCAGTGGTTATGGAATATGAAAATGAGGCAGATTACACCATGGTTACCAATGGTTATGGTATATGAAAATGAGGCAGATTACACTATGTGCCATTTTTCTAGACATTGTTGAATTGATATTACAGTGATAGGGCATTATTTAAGATCATCAATTTAATAAAAATGTCAAACATATGCATTCGACTTATACCTATACTATCATCAATTTGGTTTATGAATTTTTTTTAATTTTAAATTATGAGTATTTATATAGAAATTAGCATGTTTCAAGCAAATTCATTGAAAAAATGTAAATCAGTGTCGTCCCTAATTGTCCCCAGTATTTGTATAAATTAGATCTGCTGGAAAACAGTATTGCCTTAAGTGTCTGTTACAGCACAATCCAGAATTTGTAATTTAGATTCAAATTATTTGTAATTAGATTACCTGTAACATACAAGAACTTCTGATGCTTTTTGTTTAAATATTTTTGGTTGGTTAAATTTCCATATTTTTTCACATGTACTTCTTTTTTGCTTTGTATACTTTCTATACTTAATTGGGCAGGGCATCCGTGAAGTCTCACACAAAGTACATTTAATGTGAAGATAACATAATTTAGGCTTAAAACTGCTTTTTTCAAATTGTGTGATAAAAAATTCTTCATCAAAGTGTTAAATAGGTAATTTAAATATAAAATAAAATTTATTACTAATAAAAAAACAAAATTACATGAAGTAATTTCTTTTCTTTAATAAGATACAGTGTCCCTGTATTATATTTTCAGTAATGTATCTCTTGTTCAGGTCTCTGCTGTTTATGCATCATTCTCTTACATCCTGTTGATGTAAGAAGACTGATGAATTAATTCATTCACAATGTACATGAATTATTTATCACTCAGTGTATTCGCTGTCTGCTGTATTCGCTCATGACAATCTGTAATTCTTTGAGGTGTAAATCATTTGTAATAAAGCACATATTCTGTTAGTTAATTTTGTATATTTATCTGATGTCCATATACTACAAAGATAGGTGTGATCTTTGACATTTTATGTATAAATCAACAGCAGTAAAATAATTTATAGTATATATAAATAATATTTTTTCTCTTAGTCTGACATATCTTTCTAATGATGCAATATTTTTTTTTTCCTATTATTATAATTATTTAATAACAAAAGAAATAAAAAGGTATATTACATATGGTTTATGATTCTTACATTTTCATTGGATTATTTAGTCACGTGGTCCCCCAAAATATTCTGTGTATATATTCTATTTCTAAAGCATATTTAAGGCTTGTTACTATTTTTAAAGCATATTTAAGGCATGTTACTATTTATAAAGCATATTTAAGGCTTGTTTCTAAAAATAGATCCGGATATGTTACTATTTATAAAGCATATTTAAGGCTTGTTTCTAAAAATAGATCCGGATATACTCTTCCGACTCATTATTCTAAATCTAAATAAATAGAGAAAAATTCATATGTAATATAACAATTAAGGACTTTTTACTCTGTCAATACGTAGTTATATTGACCTGTAGAAAAATATTGACCTCGGACTTCGTCCTCGGTCAATATTTTCCTCCACGGTCCATATAACTACGTATTGACCTCGTAAAAAGTCCATATTTGATAAATATATGTAAAACACCATCATATTATGCTCTTTTGGAGATTAAGTCCAATTCTAAACTTTGCCAGGTGATCGACCTGCCAACCAAATCGAGGCTTAAAATTTTATTCAAGTGGCCACAAAAACATGTTTAGCTTTTCAAGAATACTTATAATATATAAAAAGTGATAATCTACTATTAATGATTTGATCAATTAAAAATATTACATACATCATACAAATGAATTTAATTTAACTTGTGAATTATTGGTTTCAGGGCAAAAACCTATTCCACTTAAACTAAATTTTAATATGGTTCATTAACGTAAAGGATGCAATTGCCAATACACATTTAGTCAAGTGGACTGGACCAAGTCTGTCAAGTCTCATAGACCTCCTCTGAGATTCAAGTATTTTAGCCAAGTTGTCAACAAATTCTTTTGATTTTATTTTCGTTCACTTTGATCTTTGATTTTATATCAAATCTCACACATTTTGATCTGCAAAACTTGACAGCCATGCTAGACAATTGTTTTCATCTGTTTGTACATTGCACATATTTATTTTGGGAGTGTGTTTCATATTATTCTCTCCGATGTGACTGTCATCAGTAACGTTCCCAGTGTAGGAAGTCCCCGCCTTGTACTATAAACTCATCTGTAAAAACCTATTGATACAATAACTGAAGGAATTAAGGCCGAGTCAAAATACATTAAATAAAAAATACTGGTAAATTGTGACTGCCCCAATCAATGTTTAATGTTACTTTAAAATGTTTCCTTTCTTATACATGTATGAAACAATGTAGTATTGAAAAAACAGATTTGTATTGATGAATTTAAACTGATTTTATCATTATTATTTATTTTCACATTTTGTATTTGAGACAAATGTTTGTATACCAGATGAACAAACAAATTTAAATGACAAAAAAATGGTTTCACTGTCAATGTTTTGAAGATTCCATTTATCCTAATGTCAAGTATGTCATTATAAATTCGTAATATTTTGTTACATTTCTAAGACATCATTTTGTATATAATTTTCCACAGACCTGTGTTAAGGTTATATCTAAGGGTGAGGAGCTTTATTTTTTATTTGGCTTCATTAATGTATCTTTTGTGAGTATAATTTTTTATGTTTTATGAGTTTCATGTTACTCTTGTCAACATTTGTATTGCATATTTTGTTGGAAACCATGGAAACGTCTTTATCTGTGTGTTTGCCAGTTACCTACTTTATTTTGAATATCTCAATAACAATCGACAAAGACGAATAACAATGATTACCCAAGAACTTCTAATCTAAATCAAAGACAACTATTGAACAGATAAAATCAAAAGGTAAGCTTTTCCTGAAATGTAAACAAAACCCAATATGTCTTTTTAGCAAATAGCTAGGGACATGTCAATTTCCTGATATATAAAGATGACACCAGTTCATTTTAAATGCTGCGACACAAAAGTGTCAATTGTACTTAAAAAATGCAAGCAGCCATATGTAAAATGTATTTCTAATATACTATCTTTATTGCCCTACTAATATATGCAACAAAATAACAATATGTTAAACAGAAGCTGTTTGGCCAAAATGAAGATTTATTCTACTGTGAGGTCCCAAAGGTTAACTGTATACCTCAGATGTATTATAATACTGACTACCTCTGTACCTTGGGGCACTGTTTTTATCTGTTATGTATCTTAATAAATTTGTGATAATTTATTCATTAAAAATACAAAAATGTTTAGTTGTTTTTTGCTGTAGAGAGTTTAAAAGACTTGGAAAGGCAGGCTGTTAAAAACATGCCATCCAGTATTAAATATATGTAAAAGATATAGTATTTCATATGGACACTCCACCAAATACCTTTAAAATTTGATACTTATGCTGCTTCTACATAAAACATGTAGAATTAAGTACTTGGAGTAATCCCGGTATACTTGTAGGATTTTTTTATGGCGAGTCCTGGACTCGTCACTTTTGAAAGTGTACTCGTCACTTTTGAAAGTGGCGAGACCCAAAAAATTTTCACGAGTCCCACATATCGCAGATGAATCCAGCTAAGTGCTTGCATACAACCGTTTTCTTTGATGACCGACCCATTAAATGTCTTTTTATAAAAAGATTAATATGGCTTGCAGAATGTTTATCCCGTGCTATTTTATATTAGTAGTAGCCGAGTTTTGAAGTCTTTTGGAGTATGATTGAACTGCACTCATTACTTAAAACATGCTGATGTTTGCCCATTAAAGAGAGACTTTTGTCTTACCTGGATGCAGATGCTGACATTAATATTTCTTCCAAACAACTCATTACCCACCCACCCCCCTTTTTAGCTCACCTGACCCAAAGGGTCATGTGAGCTATTGCCATCACTTGGCGTCCGTCGTCGTCCGTCGTCGTCGTCGTCGTTAACTTTTCTTCAAAAATCTTCTCCTCCAAAACCACTGAAGGGATTGCTTTGAAGTTTTGCATACATCATCAGTAAAATGCCCTCTACCAAGTTTGCCCAAATCATGGCCTCAGACCAACCAACATGGCCGCCATGGCTAAAAATAGAACAGAGGGGTCAAAATACAGTTTTTTGCTTAATAGTTCAAAAAGTATAACAAATACAGGAAAACCAAAGAGACCTTCCTTCTTCAGCATCTAAAGCTCTACAAAACACTCCATTGGGTCAAAGTTGTATGATGACTCCTTGTAGGAGTTATTGCCCTTTAATTGTCAAAATTGAAGATTTTTGCCATTTTTGCCTCAATATCTTGAAAATTATTGGAACTAAAGAAAAAGTTAGCATTGCTTAAGGGAGTACGAGTCTCAGCATTTTGCTACGGTAGATCCGCTCTTATGTAGTAAATCAATAAAATATCAATTAGTAAATTTTAATCAAAATAAAACAATAATTGTAACATAAATGATATAGTAATGAATTCGTATTAATTTAAATTGATTTGAATACAAATTATTAACGAGTTATTTACGATTACGACAGTTTGACAGTGACGCGCCGTTTTACGGCAAAGTAAACAAATCGCGGGAATCGCTGCAGACGAAACATGGGCCGGTTTAAGAAAGGCGGATTTTCAGCCAGGAAATACAAAGAAAGATACAAGAATGTTGCAGAAGCACAGAAGGAGAGGTGGCGGCAAAGTATATCAGAGCACTCATATTCTACACGTCAAACTTTGCCGAGTAAGTGAAAGAGACACAAACTTGTATGCTAGCTACGGTGGCCCTGCTACAGTAATCCATGTAGTGGCAATTGACCGGGAGTCGACCTTTTTACCACTTTCACAGAAAAATTGTACATTTTTCAAGCCAGTTAAAAAGTAAATTTACCCCTAGACTTACAGTATAGGCTACATGAACAGTAATCAGTATGTTTTTTAAGAGACCCCATGGCCATACCCAGAATTGCCAGAATACATGTAACTAGATCACTGTACACTCCATTGTTCATGAAGTGGAACTGAAATATTGTCCAATGTCCATCCCATTTGTCTCTGCTATACTATAAATTATTTACAACTGTTAGGAAAAAAATCCTATAGGACAATATTTGAAAAACTCAACTGGAAGAAGAACAATTACATATATTTAATATTAATATTAGGTTGAAAATTCTCAATTCCCTAGTGTTAACATTGAAAATGAGAAGTGTATGATTCATGGCATGTATAAATGAATCTGACCAGCATTTCTCTGAGGTTGGTTAAGATGAAGATGGTAAAGGGGTACAGAAAAACATAAAACATGTATGAAACAAAAAAATGTTAAAACACAAATCACAAGAAAAGCACAAGAAACAACAGCAGGAAAAGTGTCAGGCCTTAGCTATATAGTCTGACACAAAATTTGGAATTTTGGTGTAAAAGCTATATAAAGGACTGACATAAATTAGACTGGACTGACAAACATTTTGAGGTTTTCAGTTCGAATGTCTGACATGCGAAATATCTTTTCAAAAACTCGGAATTTGCATATTACAATGGGTGTATCTCCCATTAATAAGTTATTTAAATAATGACTTATAATTATTTTTTTCATTGGGGTATGAATAAATGTTTTCCGCACATTGTATAATACCCCAATGAAAAAAAAATATTACAGTCATGCCTTATAAATAAATTATAAAATCAATTCAAAACGATACAAAAATAAGCTTTAATGGTGTCACTTCCTGTAAGAAGTGGGCGTTTCCCCATGATTTTTTTTTTTGAATGAGTATTGGATTATTCTAAAGATAGCCAGTATTTAATTATGACTTCTATTTTTTATTTAGCACTACCCTTAGGAGTAGATCATGAAGAGGTGGTCCAACCAGATGCATCCTTGCACTTCAAGGAGTGGCGTGAGGGAAGAAGAATAGTTGAACTGGGTGTTCTGGCAGATGGATTAAAAGCTTGCACAGAATGTGGACTACCCCTGCAACTAGGACACACGACCAGCATTCAAAATTTTGGATTATCTGCAATTTTGAAGGTATATACAGGGTTCTCCCCAGGAATTTTGGAAAGCACTGTGGTGTCGTGTTTTAAAAAGGGTGCAATTTTGCATGTCACATCGTAATTTCGTGCATCACATGCATTTGTGTGTGTGTGTGTTATCTCTAACAGGGGGTAACTTTGTTGAATTTAATACATGAAATAAATTAGATAGTATTAATATTTTTCTTAATTTGTTTGTGTTCAATTATTGGAACATAACAGATGATAACAGATATAAATACAAAGCTACTATTAACATTGGCACTTAATATAACAAATAAACAATAAAGCTACACCAGCTATGTGCCATGTACAAACATTTTGCATTATCTTGACACCTGTCTTCATTCCTTTTTTGTATAACTCATTATTTTTAAATAATTACATTTTTTTATTTAGTTAACTGTGTAATTCAACACTTAGTCATAGTTTAGTATGTAATTCAACTTCATTACATATAATTTCAATTATATTTCACTTCTAGACACAGTCCAACACATTTAAAACTCTGTAATCATCTTTCACAAAAAACTGGGTGTGAATAAATTTGGTTTCTCATTTAAGAGTAATAATTTTCATTACTTTCTTCAAAATTGACATTTAAGGGTGTATAGATTTATATATTAATTCTTGTTTTGTTAAAAAATATATTAAAATTGTTTGGATAGCAGTTTTTGGTCCAAATACTACACCAAGAACACAAAATACATGTATAATGCATAATAAGCACTAATACAGGGGAAGCAACTCTGGACTAGTACATGTGCTTGGTGTTTTTAGTCAAAATTTATCAGCGTATATTTTAATGCAGATTTATGCATATCAAACACAATTTAATTACACATTGTTTAATAATTGTGCTCATTTCTGCTAAAAAATACAGAATTAAATTTAAAATGGGATTACAAGAAGATTTGTGCAAAATTTCTACTGAAAGTCACAAAAGGCAGTGACCTCCATATGCAAATTATTTGTGGGGGAACTTAAGGAAGTTAAGTGTTAACTCCAATTACAGTATCCACTTGAAATGAATGAACACTGTATATAATTTTTGTTTCATAATAAAAATAGATTAACCCATCACTGAACAGGATCTTCTCTCCAAGGATACCTTATAGCGAGTTCAATGTGGCCCCTAGCAAATTTTTATTAATCAATAGGTCTAACTGTTTGAAATTGAGTGTTTTGGTATGAAATATTTGGAATGATAAAATGTTTTACTTAAATTGTTTCAGATTCCATGTTTTAACACAATGTGCAGACATACTAATAATGTACCAACTGGAAAAAGACAGGATAGAGTATGGGATGCTAATGTTAAGCTCGCAGCAGGTAGTTAATTATACTTTTCTCACTGTAAAAAGTACTTATTTGTTCATGGGGTACAATTTTTGTGGGTAGGCAATTACCCAGAAATTCGATTTTCAATGAAAAGAAAATTACTCATTGATTTTTAAAGCTTCAAAACCATAAATTAAAGAATCCATGAACTTGTGGTATTTTTCTAATCTGTTGAAAAAATTGTACTCATTAATAAAAGTACTTTGACATGATTTACTGTCCATTTAAATACCCTGATGTTTTACAGCTGTTTATAATTTTCTGATCAATGCTGCCTTAAATACAAAAAATAGTTGCATTTCCCATTATTGTCAGTATGCAGGGAAATGTTTTTGTAAATACATGTAGTCACTATTCCTGTTATTTGAAAATTTACTTTATTGTCTGGACTGCAACCAAATCGCTGAGAGTGAGACATAGGTATAGCAATCTGACTGCGACGGGGTCTACTTTTTCTAAAGCCTAATATTTTAAAAAGTGTAATACTTACAAACATCATGTGACATGACCTTTCCAGCAGCTCATATTTAAATTTTTCATACTTCAATACCCTCACAAACATTGCTTCAAAGTACACATTCAAGCCCTTTTAATACCTAGACTCATCATATTTGGTCTATAGTGAGATTTGTATGTGTATTCAGGGGTATTTCTAAGCAACTGTTACTATAGACTCAATATTTGTCCTAAAGCAAGACGTAAGTAGGTACATGTCTGTCTGACACTTGTCATGTTACCTTGACCTCAATTTCATGTTTCAGTGACTTTAATTTTTCACATCTCAACAATTATAATATCTACATGTGGACTCACAATATTTGGCCAGTTAGCAAGACTTATATGGGTACCTGCCAGTCTAACATTTCAATGTAACCTTGACCTCAATTTTATGGTTTAGAGACTTTGTTAAATTTTCACATTATAGTCTATTTCTCAACAACTGTAACATCTAGACTCTCTGTATTTAACATATAGCAAGATTTATATAGGTATGTGACAGTCTGTCATATTTCATTATGTCACTTTGACCTCAATGTCATGGCTCATTGACTTAACAGCATCTGTATTTGGCTTTTAGTACATTAGTCTTTCATTCGTTCTTTTGAATCTTAAACTCAACTTTGCAAAAAAAAAATTTTTTTAATAACTTTGCCATCCTAGCCCAAGCATACGAGACATCTTTTTGAGGCTACACTTATATTTATTTATTGCATCTAGAAGCCTTGCAAGAAAAGTACTTTTCACATATCATAACATGTTTTACTAAAAAAGTTTTTCTCATACAAGCACAGCAAATAAACTTATTTTCAATCTATTCTTTTATTTACAGCAACTCTTAATGCTGGCTTAGGTGAAAGACAGGTTAACACATTTCTCTCTGGTTTGAACATCCCTCCAGTAAGCCATACGATGATTTCTTCTCGACAAAAAGATGTGGGTGTTGCTCTTCAGGAGTTGGCAAAAGAAACAACAGACAGGGCACTGAATGAAGAAATAGAGTTAACTAAAAAGTAAGAATGTTTGATGCTAAATTGTATCGTTAAGTCATTAATACACATGTATAAATCTAGTGTAGCATGAAGTTTAAATTAAAAGTGCATGCCCAAGGAACTATAATAAGGTATATAGACAATAATAGTACAGTGACTTGACAAACACAATATAAGGTGAAGTATCGAATTATGGGAAGATGTGAGCCTTTGGCTAGCATTTTCACCATTTCTTGCTGAATCTTATGACAAACCATGTTTATACTATAACAATGAAACCCAACATTGAAGGATGCAATGCAGTGAAAACACACACTGAAAATGTGAAGCGGGCGACAAAAAATCTATACTGTGTTCTAACGTCATAGGCCCATTTCTACGGAAACATATTTTTCAGAAAGTGCTTTATATGGCCAGTGACTGTATATCACTTATGTTTATACTGTCAATGCATTTTAGTTGCTCAAATAAAAAACATTATTATAAATCCTCTCAATAATGTACATGCCCAATGACAATATTATTTAATTTTCAGGAATAAACGCATAGAAAAACTTACTGTAAGTGTCGATGCAGGATGGCAAAAAAGAGGCAGCGGAAGATCTTATGATAGCTTATCCGGTAAGTAAACAAATAGTTTCCCTGGAGATGATCTGTGAAGTGACATAAAGGATCACTTTAATGATGATTCTTCATAATGTTAGGTAAAGGTAATTTTTTTTTACGTTGGTGAACACATACATGTATCATGTGCACAAATCAACAATTTGGTGGTGGTATGATAATTAATAAACTATCTGGAGATTGGGCTATCTTTATCAAGTAAGAGAAATTCAAGTTTTTTTGCAAGTTCAGCATTTTCACGGTATGCCACACGGGTAGTCTCAATTCTCAAAAGGTCATTTCTAGAAGAAAACATGTACTGACCTATATTTGACAGTTAAGTGATTTGGTTCAGGTTTACATTTCAATTAGCAACTACATATACCAAAGTTCTACAGATGCATCAATAGTGAAATTATGCCACTGTGACTTCTATTTTACAGTTCAGTGATTTTGTTCAGATTAAATTAAGACACAATATAGGAACTTATACATATATGTGTCATAATGTGGCAAAATATATGTATTCTTTTTCTATTTATGTTTGTTGATTTTTCAATATCACATGCACTATGATTTCCCAGCACACTCATAAAATATGTATCAAGTATTAAAAGTGTCTTATTATAATTACATAAATGCTAAGAGTTTTTTTAATGTGTTCTTTGTAAATTATCAATGATTTTGTATTTCAGGTCATTGTTCCATGATAGGATCCGAAACAGGAAAGGTCCTAAATTATGCTGTCAGACAGAAAACGTGTAGAATTTGCTCTATTGCCATAAAATCCAAGTGCACACCACCAGATCATGAATGTCACAAGAATTGGACAGGAAGTGCTAAAGGTATGGAAGCGGATATGGTGACAGAAATGGTGAAAGATGTTGAAAAAGAAGGAGCGAGTGTTGGTGCAATTGTAGGTGATGAGGATAGCACAACGATTGCTCGACTGAGAGCTAATGTCAATAAGAATATAGAAAAAGTTTCTGACTCTAACCACATAAAGAAACTGCTGGGCAACAGTCTCTATGATATTAAGAAACAGCATAAGACTTTGACTGTAAAAGTTATACAGTATATTCAGAGGTGCTTCAATTTTGTTACTGCCCAGGGAAAAGGAAATCCTGATCAAATTAAAAGAAGTATTCTAGGACTTTCTGGCCATCTATTTGGAAAACACACCGGTTGTGACAAAAGTTGGTGTAAATTTTTGGAAAACCCTGATGAGAAATACAGTTCACTGCCTCATGGCAAACCTCTCTCAGATACAGCTCTTCAGAAATCTCTTACTTGCATGTTCTCATTGTATGCTGAAAATGCAGAAAAGCTGTCATCTCTGGGATCAACACAAGCTAATGAAAGCTTTAATAGAATTGTGGCATCCAAGGCACCAAAATCACAGCATTACAGCTCGTCTGGGAGTCTTAAGTACAGGATAGCAGCAAGTGTAGCCCAGAAGAATGTTGGGAATACCTTTATGTTAGATGTAAGATATCAAGTAACACAGCTTAATTTTTCCCATATTTTCATACCACCCGACCCAGTGCTTCATTCTCCAAACACAGCCAGATTCAGTCCTGGTATGAGTACACTGTTGTCTGTTCAATATTCATTGTATATGAATATACAATGTAATCCCTTGTATTTTAGTGTATTTTTTCTTAGTTTTTTAGTAATTTCTACAGTTTTTTGTATTCAGTAGGCTGAATAGACTTTAAATTTGTTGTTTAATTTTTTTCTGAAATTTGTTCAAGAATTTCTCAAACTATGAATTGCTTTGGTTCGCCATGAGTTTTCTTTCCCCATGTATGGCAGATTCCCTTATCAGACAACCGAAAGTAGGAGACTGTTTTGGAGATTGGTAGTGACTCCTATGGTATAAAATTCCTGTATATTAATTGAACATGGAGTAAATGTATGACTTAATATTTGTATGTCTTGCTAATTTTTGGAGGTGTCTTAGGAGCACATTTCTTAGTTTGTATTTATTTCAGAAAATTAGTTAATGCTATTTATTATTATCGTTTTTATTCCAGGTAAACAGACGCATGTCACTATCACCAGGATATTTCACTGAAAGTTTGGCAAAATTAAGAGATCACAAACACAAAAAGAGAAAAGCCACTTCACAAACCCATCAGTTCAAGCAGAAACGTAGAAGCTTGAAGTCAGCAAGGTACATAACTAGTTAACGTTTTAGCTCATCTGGAGAACTCTAAAAGGCCAAAAATGACAAGTAATGAATCAAAAGGAATAGATTGGTGCGACTCCAAGATAGAAACTGAAATGTAAAATGACACAAAGACACATTATTACCAACAGCTCCTGGACAGGCCCAAAAACCTGCAGTATGGTGAAACTAGTTTTGAAGAGCTCTAGCCACCCCCCTTTACTGAAAGGTCAAAAATGCAATAAAAATATGAAGTGAACATAGAGAGCCTCTTGTATTTATATCATGTGGCAATGAATTCTGAAACAGTTTACGTGAGTTTTTCCAGAGACAACAATAAAGCTTTAAAATCTGAGAGAAATTTCAAATTTGAATCAGAGCAAAATTAAAATAAAAATGACAACAGAAAACATCTACAATGACATAAATTATAACCACAGGCAACATTTCACTAGAAAACCCCATAAAAACAAATGACAAACACAAATAACTATAGGAAATCAGAATAGCTGGACTTTGTATGACCAAGGTATGACTTCTTAAAAGTGTGTTGGTCAGTCAAACCACGTTGTTGCCATTGCTAAAAATATAACATAGGTTAGATTACAGTTTTGGAAAATAACTCGAAAACAAATACAGATATAAAACAACTGACAAAGGTAACATTGTTTAGAATTGGAAAATCTACCCATGCAGTTTTGAAATCCTGAAACCAGTAAAGGAGTTATTGCCCTTTTTCACAGAATTATTTTTTTTTTCATATTTTTTCGTCTTTTATTTCCAAAACTTTGATAGATAAAGGTCAAATGTAAATCAATAATATGTTTGCTATTTGAAGGTCTACCCACTGGTCATTAATGAATATTGAAATAGTTATTTGTATTATTTCAGACAACAGAAACTTGCAACAAGTGAAGTTCGGGAAGGTGCAACTTATGCCTCTGGTATTAACTTTGAAGAGCAGAAAACAGACAATATTGAAGAAATTCCAGCGCCAGTTCTTCAGCCTGCTTATGATGTTGTTGAATGGAATACTGACGTAAATGAAATTTTCTTTGACATTGAAGCAACTGGTTTAGGTAAGATTTTGTTCACTTGTACACCCAAGTTTAAGAGGACATAAAGGGATCACTTTTTAGCTCACATGGCTAGACAAAAAGAAAAGATGGCAGAAAATACAAACAATGACAGACAAATTTAATCACAGATCACCAATCCACCAAAGAACTCCAAAAACAAAGAACATAAATAGAAGACAAAAGGACAAACATATATAATGATAGGAACTCTGGATAGCCCGACTTGGTACCGGCGCCAACAAAAGCTAGTGGTAGGATTAAACCGGTTGTTGGTTACCCAAATCTCCCCTTTATCCCGTTTCAATAAATTATAATAGTATAGTGTATGCCAGGTTGATTTTTTGAACTCACTTTGCGTCCGTTGTCCGTCTGTCGTTAGCTCAATTTAAAAAATCTTCTCCTCAGAAACCGCCAAGCTAAATGGAATCAAACTTGTACTGAATCATCACAAGGGTATCTAGTTTCAAATTTGTTATTTCTAAGTCTCAGTTCAACCAACATGGCTGCCATTGCCAAAAATAGAACATAGAGGGTAAATTGCAGTTTTGGGCCAATAATTCAAAAACTGCCAAAATATCAGAAATCTTACCAGTAAAAATGGTCAGCATGATGAGATCTACCTACTGTGCAATTTTGAAAAAATTTGACAACCCATGTTGGAGTAATTGCCCCTTTTCCGTTAAATTTTCAAAATTTTTGGACTTTTTTGTTCTATACATTAAAACAATGGATGATAGAGGTTGCATTTACATTGCAAAAATGTTGACCATGTCAAGATCTACCTACCTTAAAAATTTAAAGAAAATCTTATAATATAGGAGTTATTGCCTTTTATCATTGAAGCAGTACCCTTAGTTTAAATAGCTATTGTCCATAGATTTCTTGTTTGAAATAACATTTTATTTCTTTTCTTTATGTTTTAACTTGGATTACAAATCACTTGTACTACTGTGCTATGCCCAATAAAAATATTTGATTAGATTTTTATAAAATGTATCAATATGTTGTCTTTTTCATTTTAGCCAGAGACTCACACATCACTCAGATTTCGGCCAAAGGAGAAAAAGATGTGTTTAACACATATGTCCTGCCAAAGAAACCTGTAACACCAAAAGCACAGGAAATCACAGGCATTAAAGTTGAAGGGAACAAGATGTTTTGCCATGATAAAGAAGTCAAACCTGTAAAAATAAAGAAGGGTCTTGAGGATTTTATGAACTTTTTATCCAAAAATAAGAAGCCAATAATCATTGGGCACAACATCAAAGTATATGATATACCTATACTATTCCGTGCTTTGAACAACTGTGATTTGATGGACAAGTTTTCGCATTCAATTATTGGATTTGTGGATACACTTCAGCTGTTCAAATCTTTAGTTCCAGGGCTTAACTCTTATTCACAGTCAAATCTGTATCAATCGCTACTAAAGGAATCATATGATGGCCATAATTCTTTAGAGGATGTTGTGGCCTTAGGTCGTCTTTATTTCCATCTTGATCCATCAACAGATGCAAAGCAGTCATCATCATTCACATTCAACTCGGCTTTGAACAGATATGATCACGTCCAAAGAACAAAGAAACTTTTGGCTTCTCTGACACCTCTTACACAGAAGAAAGTGATCACCTTGAGAACAGCAAACTTAATTGCATCCAGTGGAATGTCAATGGCTCATTTGAAACTTTCTTTTGAGAGAGATTCACGTCAGGGGATTGAAGACATTTTGAAAGAGCAGGATGAGAATGGAAAAGTGCGAGTGACAAAATCAAAAAAAATTGTTGACGCTTTATTTGAATATTTCAAAAAATTGAGCCCAGAAGTTTGATTGAGAAGCTAAAGATGCACTTACAAGTTGTCTTTTGCTTTACTGTCCTCCTGAATATTATAGAGTACAAATTCTTTATTAACTACTGTTACAATAATTAAAGTTTAATAGAGAAATATTAGTTCTACCATAAAAACTACTTCATGTTTGCCGAATTTAAAAAATAAAATCACTTGGTGTCAGTATGTCCTCCGTAAAAAATTTCAAAGATCTTTTCCGCTGAAAACTAACCAAACTTGGCTTGAATCATCACCCATAATTGTGTCTGATTAGTCTGTGGTCCAAACAATATGGCTGCTGTTGCTAAAAATAGTTCATAGGGGTAAATTTGCAGTTTTTGGTTTACAACATAATTCCATTACTGATATAAAATAAACTGACATGGGTAAAAATGATCAGCATGCATGGAAAAATCAACCTACCCTGAAATTTTGAAGAAAATCTGTAAACTTGTGTGTACCTAAGTTTAAATACTTCTCTTCTGAAACTGATTGACCAGTTGGAAAGAAACTTGGCCATAGTAGTCCTTGGGCATTCCCCTTTTAAGATTGAAGGGGAAATGCATTATAAATATCTTCTCTGAATTCAATAAGCCAATTTGAAACAAACTTGCATGCAAACAACAATCGTTTTGTGGTTTCTTGAAAATCGTGTCAAGCATCAGGGACCTAGTAATGGTCTCTGTCCGTCTGTCACACTTTTGTGGACGCAACTCCTCTGAGACTGCTCAACAGATTTTAATTAAATTTTGGAGGATTATTTGTCATGATATGTAGTTGATATTATTGCAACACCATTTTTATTTGACAAATTTTAGTAAATATTCTACTTTAATGAGGCGGCGGGGTACATTAACTACGTGTACATGTAGCAATCTTGTTTAGAATAAAAATTGGGTTAATTTTCTTAATCCAACATGGTTTTTTTTCAAGTTATGATTTTTAAGCATGCAAGATACTCCTTTTCAAGAAATAAGTTGCACTTTTTGTTTTTAATTACAATTTCACTTTTTTTACCCCCCGTTATGTCGTTAAAAGTTTGATTTTTATCAAAAATCCTGTTTTTGATGAATACAAATTGGGTTAATTTTCTTAATCCAACATGGTTTTTTTTCAAGTTATGATTTTTAAGCATGCAAGATACTCCTTTTCAAGAAATAAGTTGCACTTTTTGGTTTTAATTACAATTTCACTTTTTTTACCCCCCGTTATGTCGTTAAAAGTTTGATTTTTATAAAAAATCCTCTTTTTGATGAATACAAATTGGGTTAATTTTCTTAATCCAACATGGTTTTTTTTCAAGTTATGATTTTTAAGCATGCAAGATACTCCTTTTCAAGAAATAAGTTGCACTTTTTGGTTTTAATTACAATTTCACTTTTTTTACCCCCCGTTATGTCGTTAAAAGTTTGATTTTTATCAAAAATCCTGTTTTTGATGAATACAAATTGGGTTAATTTTCTTAATCCAACATGGTTTTTTTTCAAGTTATGATTTTTAAGCATGCAAGATACTCCTTTTCAAGAAATAAGTTGCACTTTTTGTTTTTAATTACAATTTCACTTTTTTTACCCCCCGTTATGTCGTTAAAAGTTTGATTTTTATAAAAAAATCCTCTTTTTGATGAATACAAATTGGGTTAATTTTCTTAATCCAACATGGTTTTTTTTCAAGTTATGATTTTTAAGCATGCAAGATACTCCTTTTCAAGAAATAAGTTGCACTTTTTGGTTTTAATTACAATTTCACTTTTTTTACCCCCCGTTATGTCGTTAAAAGTTTGATTTTTATAAAAAATCCTCTTTTTGATGAATACAAATTGGGTTAATTTTCTTAATCCAACATGGTTTTTTTTCAAGTTATGATTTTTAAGCATGCAAGATACTCCTTTTCAAGAAATAAGTTGCACTTTTTGGTTTTAATTACAATTTCACTTTTTTTACCCCCCGTTATGTCGTTAAAAGTTTGATTTTTATCAAAAATCCTGTTTTTGATGAATACAAATTGGGTTAATTTTCTTAATCCAACATGGTTTTTTTTCAAGTTATGATTTTTAAGCATGCAAGATACTCCTTTTCAAGAAATAAGTTGCACTTTTTGGTTTTAATTACAATTTCACATTTTGTACCCCCCTTTATACCATTAAAAGTGTAAATTTTATCAAAAATCCTCTGTGTAGGTGGCGCTGTATATTTTCATTTTCCTTCAAAAATCTTATTTGTCCTTCTTTTGCTAGAAAAGTACTTATATTGCTGTTTGTAGGTGTATAATGGTTTTCATTTTGGTATTATATTTCTTTGGGAGAATTTGACCTCAAGATACAGTTTTTTTGTGGATGAAAATAGGAAGAATTACCTCCCTTTGCTTACTGTATTGTAACATTATTTTTTTTACATGGATGTCTTAAATAAACATGAAAACATTTCATTTAGTATCTTATCTTTATATTCTGAGCCAATTTGAACCATTCTAATTACAAAATTCTCAGACTCGTACTCCCTTAATTGTTCTGCTCTATGAGGCCTACAAAAATGACTGAAGGGTCAAGATTGTCTGATTAACCGTTTAAGAGTTATCCCCCTTGAACTGTTTTTTTAATCGGTTTTAATTGATTTTTTAAAATCTTCTCCTCTGAAACAACTGAAAGTACTGCTTTGAAACTTTGTACACATCATCCGTCAAATGTCCTCAACCAAGTTTGCACCAACCATGGCTGCAGATTAACCAACATGGCCACCATGGCTAAAAATAGGATGGGGGGGGGGGGGGGGCGGTAAAATACAGTTTTTGGCTTATATTTAAAAAAGTGTAACAGATACAGGAAAACCGAAGAGACATGCCTTCATCTGCATCAAAAGCTCTACGAAATAATCCATTGGGTTGAAGTTGTATGATGACTCCTTGTAGGAGTTATTGCCCTTTAATTGTCAAAATGATGATGATTTTTGCCATTTTTGCCTCAAAATCTTGAAAATTATTGGAACTAGAGAAAAAGTTAGCATTGCTTAATTGTTCTGCTCTATGAGGGCTACAAAAATGACTTTAGGGTCAAGATTGTCTGATGAACCGTTTAGGAATTATTCTCCTTGAACATTTTTTTAATCAATTTTACTTGATTTTAAAAAATCTTCTCCTCTTAAACCAATGAAAGGACTGCTTTAGGATGTCCTCTACCAAAATTGTGCAAATCATGACACCTGACTACCTACATAGCTACGTTGGATTGAAATAGAAAAAATGAAAAAAGGGGGGGATGGGTGGGGGGTCGAGATAGTTTTCGACTGATAGTTAAAAAAGTATAACAGGTACAGCAAATTTGAAGTGAACCTCCCTTCTCCCTCTAACCATCAAAAGATCCTCCGTATAGGAGTTATTTCCCTTAAAAGGTCAAAATTAATGATTTTTGCAGAAGTGTTGGGCAATACCTTATAGCAAAGAAAAGCTGGATAAAAAAGGGTTGTTTGGTTTCAGGTTCAGGTGAGCGATATAACCTGGTCCCCTGGTGCAATATTTTTCATTTACGCAAGCTTCACTTTCAAATATAACCCCAGGTCACCACCAGTTTACTACCCAGTTTGATTGGTTGTTTAAAACGCCATGTTTTAGCTAACTTTTCGCGTGTTTTGTTCCGTCGAAAATTTCTGTCAGAATACAATTTAAATAGAAAAGTTACCTGCTTCTTGTTTTCCGGCTTTTGAGTTAAACTGATTATTCCCCGTTAGGTTATTTCCACAAACGAGACATAAATCTATAAAAGATTTTTTTGATAAACTGTATTTTTATTTGAATTTGATTACCGAACACCGGATGTTACGTCATAATGCATTGCATCGGAATTACGTCAGTTACAGTTAATTCTGACGTAAATTTTGAGACATTCCGAATGTTTCAAACCGGTCAAAATTTTGACCGGATTCATTGCTGGTGACCTGACTGTATATTCGAACCGGAAGTCCGCTTACGGTATTGAGAATATTTAGTCAGGTTCCCAGACTAGTGAGCGATACAGGCTCCTGGGAGCCTCTAGTTTCAGATCCTAGTCTATAGCAGATTATCTTATTGATATATACAAAAATTAAAAGTTTATTAGATAACTAATTAATGTTCATATTGAAGATATCTTTGTACCGGTCAAGAATTCTTACTTTAAAAAAAAATCGTAAAGAGTGCAACTGCAAAGTTCCGACCGTGTATTAAAATTTGGACGAGTATTAGCAACGCTTAATTTTAACCATAAAGAGTGTCCATCAACACTGCACGTTTATTGTTTAATAAACATCTTAATTAAAGCATATTTGCCGCCCGAGTGATTGCTACCTGCTGAGAATCGGACGAAACAGGTCGCCATTTGTAAGAATATGTAATCACGCATCGGAGACGGAATTGACATGACGGAAATTCGTACGCGTCTGACAACTGACACGGACACGTACTGGGACACGTTAGATGTTGAAAATGCGCATCCAGAACTGAAAAGACGCGTACAATACGCATCTAGACGCGTTCCCTGAATCCCAACACAGAAGGAGGTAATTTCTTACTCCTCACCATACACATAAATTCATATTATATATACCGCAGGTCAGGGGTTTTCTCCGGGTACTCTGGCTTCCTCCCCCAATAAAAAAAAGCTGGACGCCATGATATAGCTGAAAAATTGCTGAAATTGGTGTTAAACACCATCAAACAAACAAACATTATATATGTTACATACACAATTTGTGAATTTTACCCTACAACCTAAAAGTGCCTGCCTAGGGATGGGGAGATAACCTTAACAACAGAATCTAGTATGAAAGTACATATATTCATTAACTAGTTAAGATATTATTTTGGTGAATTTCTTATTCACCCCTCTTTACAACTGATTGTGTGTAGCTGTCTTATGACTTGCATGTACTTTCCTTAGAATCTCATTATTTATAATGATGTGAAGAACAGAGGAAACCAGAACAAGTGTGTTTGATGACATAACATTTTATTGCTCACAAACCAACACCTATACAAAATCCTGCAATGTACTTGAAGTAATTAAATGACAACATAACTTTTATAGAGAAGTTATTACCAGATAGTTTGTGGATTGAAACAATATGATTCCTTTACTTCACTAAATATTTAATCCGTATGTTTTGAATATTTGGTAATTAATATGATCACAGAGAAGTTAAAATAGGATCCAATGGCTAGCACATGAGCATTATAAATCACAGTTTACTAGGAACATCATTACTCATTTCAACACAGTAGATATCTGTACGTTTTGTGGTTCCTACAGACACATTAGTAAGACCAATTTCATGCATGGAATGATCGATTATATCAGAAAAAGTCTTAAATCGAGCTTCAATTGTAAATCTATCTTCTATTTTAGACCAAAAGGTTTGAAGGTGAAGTGATATATGGGTTGATAGAATTTTGCAAACAGTACCATAGATGTCCAATTTACAAAACATGTCACCATTTGGCAACCGGAAATAGCTTCCAAATGTCAAAAGAGTTCTGTTTTTGTCCTCTAGATATGATACAACTGCTCGTGTTCTCTCCATCAAAATAATTGGCACGTTTGATTCCATTAATTTGTAGGGAACTGAATCAATAACCAGTCCATCATCTTCAAATACGTGTGGATAAGACGTGTGTTCTCTGATCATTTTTGTTAAATCACATTCCTGCAATACTGTTGTTAATTGGTTGCTTCTGATTGTTGGAACGATGTTTGAAATCCTGTTCTTGTATCCCGAATAAAAGATACATTTCTGAAAGACATTTTAAAGAAATTAAGCAATTACGCCCAATATAAAAAACACTCTAAATGGAATACCATCGATGGGGACTCCATGATATAGCTGAAATATTACCAAAAACAAAATCATTGATACGTAACACAACAGGTGTCACATGTAGAGCAGGAAATGCATATGGATTGATCAAGCTTGAAGTTCTATTTTTTAATTTTATGTTACTTTTTTCTTCCATTTGTCATATTTCTAGTTTTCTGGGGACATGTTTGTATTTTCATATTCATAGTTTTTTGTATCACCGCTTATCTTTTGTAATGGTAGAGCATGGAATAATGTATTTCCAGGTAGCCCTGTAACCAAGTGAGCTAAAGAAGTACTCTATTAACTCAGTCGATTTCAACCTACAGGCAGGCTTCTTGTTTACTATGGGCAGTGTTATATATCTTCCTTTAGAATGGTTGCCTACCACAGCTAATGAAGCCATTCTATCCAGGTTTTATATCAGAGTTTTCTTTCTCCTAGATGAATTGCCATCCAGGGCTAATGACCTTCATCTATCAGACTATTTACCCATAGTTGGGTCAAGGTTGATAGAGCTAGGGCATGTCCACACACCGGTGAGCCTACAAACTGCGTCTCTGGGGCCCTTGCTGCTCTGATATATCTAGCCAGAATCCTATATTATTAAATTAATTGTATATACTTATTCATCGTATTTAGTTGTCAATAATCATGCTCCACACAATATTCAATGGTCATTTGGGGATATGGAAATATTTTAAATATATCATTTTCACCCCTGATAAGTACTCCCTGTTTTGGGGTTATCACCAGTAACTGTTGTACAGTGTGCTTCTTTTATTGCTTGTTTAGGGGCTGACGAATCATGTAAGGTATTAAGTAAACACATGTAGTAGTCTAAAGTCAAGTATGCTAAATAATAATAAAAATAATATTTAAGCATCCAAATACATATGAAAATTATTCTCAATGATTTATAAATCAAAGTTATTAAAGAACAACTGAGTAGATAATGCTTAAATCATTTATGTCCAGCATATTTTTCCTGTAACGTTTGTAACTGATAAGACAGTCGGGCACTGTGTGCCACCCTGACCTATATGTTGGCACACAACGTTCGTATTTAAATATTAATACACAAGCTGAATGAATTTTCATGGATACTGGTTTTAGTTTGTTTTAATGGGGTTTGACCACTTCTAGCAATTTTGCAGTTATATTATAGCGTCAAGTTTTGATTACGACTAAGGAAGACTTAGTACACTGTGAGAACCGGTAACTTTCAGCAAAAAACTAGAGATCCTTGTCAATTAAGGTTGAATTCCAGACTCATAACCTTTAGCATTCACAGGAAGGTCATTACTAAATAGAATACAACGGGTTTGAATTACGTACAAAGTAATTAATTATACCCTGATAGTGAGTAACTTGAAGAACCCACTGTCTATCTTATTTTTTATGAGATGAATGTTAGTTGCAGTGGCAGATACAGAACGTTGAACCATAGGATGAAGTCTTAACAACTCTGTTCCCAGTTCTCGCAGAATTCCCTTTTCTTGATATTCTTTACGAATACGACCACATCTCATAACTCCTGTTGTGCCACCATCAATAACAAAAATTGCACTATGGCCAATCTGAAACAAAAATTCTTGGCAATAAATACTTCCGTTATGTCCTCTCATTTAAACATAAGTATAGTTAATACGCCTTAATAGTACGCTACAAAGTGATGACAAAGGTTGGCTGTATGCGAATGAGTGTAAAAAATCTATAAAGAATAAATTGAAGATGCTGATGTGCATATATGCATCGAGTGTCAAAATCTAAAATTTTCACGCAGTTGGAAAACTAGATTTATAGAATTACGTTATTTCTATTGCATTACTTTAAAGATGTATCGTGATTCTTGTGAAAGTCCGGTAATAACTATGCGTTACTTTTATTTTACATTTGTAACAGGATACTTTTTGAAAGAAACGTGTTACTTCAAGTACTGCGATACTTTGAAATTCATGTATATATTTTTGGGGTAGTATGTACTAATACTAGGGAAATTTTTTTTCAATATATCATATATATGAAGGTAATAACAAAATACTGAACACCAATGAAACTGTCAAAAAAGACAATCCACAAATCAAAGGAAAGCGGCAGAACCAAAAACCAACATAAAGCAACTACAGCAATGGTCCTGACTTGGTATCGGCATTTCAAACAAATGTGGGTTAAACCAGGTTTTATGGCATGCCAAACCTCCCGCTTCCATTACTGTAGAATGTGAGTTGGTTAGTCGATTAAAATAGTTGGGTATTATATACCACTAGTCAATAATGGGGTGGGGGGCCTAGAGGGGGTCCATTAACAGGTTAACAATTTTGTTACTTTTCCCAAAACAGATAACTGTAAATTTAAAATAATGATAACAGATAACATCAATTTACACGAAAAAACAGAAAACAGCGAGTTCAAAAATCGGAAAACAGTTAGCAGCAGAATCTCATCGATTCCTCCTTCATAGGAAGACTCAATTACATTAAAAAAGTGGTGAATAAAATGAATTGACAGATAACAGAGAAAAAATTCTGTAAAACGGTTAACAGTGTTCTGACTATTAACAGGGTTTTTTTTTTCATTATAACAGTTAGCAACAATGTCAATTTTTAAGAAAACAGATAACACCTAATGGTTGAAAAACAGTTAACAGTTGCTTGATTTAAAAAAAACAAGATAACAGACGTCTAAAAATGCCAAAAACACATTAACAGAAAAGATCTTGCCCTCATCACTAATAGGTGTATCAAACAATCATCGTAGCACATTTACTGTACACTGAATTCAAAAACTGGGAAAACTATCTGCATGCATATTTTCAAACGAGATAGAATACTTTTCGACAAGAAGTATCTATAGTAAAACTTTTAAAAGGCGCGGACGAGTAGTTTTTTCTTGTAATCTTGGTTTATGAGTTTATCACGAAGAAATAGGTGACGTTTGCAAAAATCAGTATACTCGCTGCAAGCTCTTGCATACCTGATCAATTCAGAAATATATACACTGAATGAAAGAGAAGCTGGAACATTGCTGCATAGGTAAGGAACATTTATAATTTCGAAATTAAAATCGTCTAGTTTGTCGTAAATTCTTGTGCTAAGATGACTGTTGGTGTCATATTCGAGGTGTAAGTCTAAAAATGATGCAGATGAAGCTGTTTCTGTGGTTTCTTAAATTTCTAGTTCTGAAGGATATATTAACGGATGCCACTCAGAAAATTGAGGGTTGTTAATTGAAAGGACATCATCAAAAATTAAAGAACCTAGCTTCTGCTATGTTCTTGTCTCAAAGAAGACGTTGAAGAATTTCCGTTTCATTAGAATATAGGAACTAATCGGCAAGGAGTGGGGCACAGTTTGTACCCATTGGAATTCCGATTGTCTGCTGAAAAACACATCCTCCAAAAGTTACCAATATGTTGTCGATCAGAAAATCTTGCAAACTATAAAACCTGTTCTTCGTTGTAGCATAATTTTCCTTTTAGTTCTTAAGTCGAAAAACATGTATTGTCGTAACCTAAAACTACATATTTGTGGGCATATTTGGAAGCGAAGTCTTTATGTATGATTTCCTTAAGACGGGATTTTAGTTTTTCATGCGACAAGGTAGTACAAAGAGTTGAAAAATCAAAGGTTCTACCAAATGAAATTTTAGATATCGATCTTAATTTTAAATTTTCCAAAAGTTTTTTTAAATTTTTAAGAATCACCATATGATTACATGTAATATTACTTTGCGCATAAACAGTTTCACAGTATTTTTGCTGTCTTTCTTTCACTGCAGACAATATCAGTCAACCGTTTTTTGACAACTTTTTGGTAAAGAATGTAGATGAGCTGGCTATGCATTTAAGAATTGAATGCATTCTTTTGAAGTTTCATTTACGTATGAAAGTGTTGAACGAAGCACATTTTCACTGAAGCGTTTCATGATGAAAATGTGCTTCAGTCAACGCTTTCACAAGTCACATAAAACTTCAAAATAATGCATTCAATTCTTATATTAACATAATAGCGAGCATCGCAGATGCGAGCTATACGGTTACATGCGTGTGTGTAAAAAAAGTCACGTGATCCATATGAACAAATCATTTTCAGATGGTAGCAGAGCTATCCGAAGAAAATATTGTAGACGAACGAAAAAATATATAATTTAAAAGTAGACAAAAATAATTTTGACATCGATAAAATTAAAGTGTTTATTTTTTAAATTACTACAAAAATGTCAGACAAATTTTTCTCAATCTGAAACGCTGTATTTGAAATTGAGTTTGTGACGTCACCAACACATTTGATACGACGTCACGTCATCAATGGAATGTAGAGGCACTGTTAGGGGGCTCTGAAGTAACGACATGAACAATGTGCGATGCTCGCATAAAGCACAGGAATTTGACCCCATATCATTTGGGTCGAAATATGGCCAGACAACGAAAAAAAAGTATTGTCGCGAACGAAGTGAGCGAAGGAGTCTAACGCAAAAGTAAACAATTCCTACCCCCCTACCTTTGTTGTTGAGTTTGCTTTGAGAATTTGCACTGACAACATGATTGTAGGTGTTCTACTTACTCACGGACATTTATTCTTTAAGATTATGACATCGATTCATTTAATATATCCATATTTTTGCAACCGCGAAACTTTTTCTTGGACTGAAACACTTTCTTTACTTCAGGGAAGCTTCCATTGTGGATTGTTCCGCAGTAAATGACAAAAAGTTAAACGCGAAGTCGGAACCAGAGAAAAATTATCCGGAAATTGCAAACCGAAGAGCACATGGCTGATGTCATTGGGTTACATCCCTTTATCAACAGATGTGCTAGAAATGTAAACAATTCGATTAAAACTCAATTTTACAAAAAATAATTAAAATTAGGATTTAAATATTATTTCATTTACATACAAAGCAAATTTTTTTTTTACCGTTTTATCCCATTTAATTTTTGTCATTTACTACGGAACAATCCACAATGGAAGCTTCCCTGAAGTAAAGAAAGTGTTTCAGTCCAAGAAAAAGTTTCGCGGTTGCAAAAATATGGATATATTAAATGAATCGATGTCATAATCTTAAAGAATAAATGTCCGTGAGTAAGTAGAACACCTACAATCATGTTGTCAGTGCAAATTCTCAAAGCAAACTCAACAACAAAGGTAGGGGGGTAGGAATTGTTTACTTTTGCGTTAGACTCCTTCGCTCACTTCGTTCGCGACAATACTTTTTTTTCGTTGTCTGGCCATATTTCGACCCAAATGATATGGGGTCAAATTCCTGTGCATAAAGGCTGCGCCTACATTCATATTATTTCATTTTAAAAAATGTCTGGGTCCTCCTTTAAATCGTGCACAATGCATTTTCGTTGATTTAAACTACTCCATGTTGTCTGTTTACTGTGGACGTCATCAAGGAAGCGCGTACTCTTCATGGCTACTGGTTTCGTTGAGAAATGCAAAGAATGAATCTACATCATCTGTAACAGTTTAAACCAATAAAAATCTAGGATACCGATGAAATACGGGTTGGTCTAAAAACAGGACGGAGAAAAACAGGACGGGAAATTTTCTATATATAAATGGTCATAACTTTTGAAGTAATAAAGATATTAACAAACTTAAAACTGATTATTAAAGAAGAAACAATAAGCTTTTAAATGATATAAAGTTTTTAAACAAATAATGAGTTTAAAGGCAAAAATTCTTGACAGGACGGGATTTGGTAACATGAAAAATAGACCGAAAATTCATAGGGTAACCATCTTTGACGATAAATAATTTACATAAAAACTATTGTCTGTCAAGAAATGTTTATATATTATTCAAGCTTAGATCATACAGATTCTAAAAATTTAAAGCTTGATGCATTTTGATAAAGGTAAAGTAGAAAAATCTTGACAGGACGGGATTTTGTTCTGAATGACACACTGACATTTTTTTCTAGATTTCAAAGTTTGAGGCCTTGTATCTTTTTAAAAATACATGTCTGTCAAAAAATGTTTAGTTTCTGCTAAAGCTGAGATCATGCAGTTTACAAAAACATAAAGTTTGATTAAATCAAGTTTCCGTAAAGTGAAAAAATCTTGACAGGACGGGTTTTCGTTTCGATGTGAAAACGGCCATATTTGTAGCCATCCCTTTGAAAGTTCATTAATCCACACAAGAGTTAGCAAATATAAACTTACCTTTTTTTAGAAATTTATATTCCAACAAATAATTTATCCTGTCAATTTACATTATGATCTAGTATCACATAAATTCATAAAATGAAGCATAGATATTTTTTGAAAAACTAATTTGAAAGATAATATAATTTAATTAATCTAATTACTGGTGAGTACCGTTAACGATTGTTGTCTTAACAAATTTCAATTAACTGTTTGATCTATTGCTGATATGACAGGTTGAACAGTTGTCAATTAAGGTGAATATTATTCATAGCATTACATATAAAGAGGGGAATTTGTTGAAAAAGACATATACAATCATAGTGCTCTCAATCTCAGATCTCAAACTTTATTAGTGCTATTCATATTATATTTGTGCTTTTTATTGTGTTGTATAAAGTTGTCTGTTATTAACTTGTGTATATAGCAAAATCATAGTGCTCATTTCTCTTTTGTACCATATTTTTGTATTTTGGTGAAGGTTATATTATTTGCAATTTAAGCTAGACCCAATTGTCGAGGAACGGTGTCCTGACGACTTTGATATGGTAGATCTGTGTTCAAACATCGAGGCATCTAGCACAAAGCGAGAACCTGACACGTGTATTTATTCAATGAATTTACCGGTTAAAAAAGGAAAGTGGAATTTTCAACAGAAAAGGTTCAAGATGACATCATGTCGGTAAATATACCTTGGGTTGGTACATTAAAGCAATCAGATAAAATGCTAATCTTAAATAATCAATGGCTTTCTTCAGATATCATGGGTTGTGTTCATTCAGTTTTATCTAAACAGTTTCCAGCTATATCTGGTTTCCAAAATACATGCTATATGCACCTGTTAATAACACGAATGAACGTAAGTGGACTTCTAATAAAACATTTGCTGATATATTTGGTCCATCAGTACAAATCCACCACACTGGTCATGATCACTGGGTAACATCAATATAAACACAAACAAATGAGGTATATGTGTTGGACAGCATGTTTGAAAAACTGACAACTTCATTAGAAATACAATTATCACAAATGTATGCACATGGTAAACTAGAGGCTCCCAGGAGCCTGTAATCGCTCACCTGGAATCCAAATGACTATATTAAAATTTTTGAAATTAACAGTTTCAGTCTAGTTGTTATAGCTTTTAAGTTACTGTGCAAAAACTAAACATTTCTTCAAAAAATTTGTTAAATACAATAACTCCTATAAGGTGCCATCCACAATTTCTGAAAATTAAATGGTTTTTAGGCATTGTCCTTTAGGGTACTTTAGAAATTTACAGTTTTACTCTACTAATAGGTGTGTTATAGACTAATTTATAATTAAAAAACTGTTCATATGTCCAAATTCATAATGAAAGGGCAATAACTCCTATAAAGAGTCATCTTGCAATTTTTGGACTAAGCAATCATTTGTAGGGCTTCTATTGCTGATCATTTGTGCAATTTACAGTTTTAATCTAGCTACTATAGTTTTCAAGTTACAGGACAAAAATGGAAAATTTCATAACAAAATTGTCATTTAAGGGCAATAACCCCTATAAGGAGTCATCTGACAATTTCAGACCAATTAAATGAATTGTAGGGCTTTTTTTGCTGATCATTTTTGCAATTTATTATTTCACTCTAGCTGTTATGGTTTTTAAGTTACAGGACAAAAACGGAAAATTTCATAAAAAATTGCAATTTAAGGGCAATAACTCCTATAAGGAGTCATCTGACAATTTCAGACTTAAAAGTAATTTGTAGGGCTTGTATTGCTGATCATTTTTGCTATTAACAGTTTCACTCTAGCTGTTACAGTTTTTAAGTTACAGGACAAAAACGGAAAATTTCATAAAAAATTGCAATTTAAGGGCAATAACTCCTATAAGGAGTCATCTGACAATTTCAGACTTAAAACGTAATTTGTAAGGCTTGTATTGCTGATCAGTTTTGCTATTAACAGTTTCACTCTAGCTGTTACAGTTTTTAAGTTACAGGACAAAAACGGAAAATTTCATAAAAAATTGTCATTTATGGGCAATAACTTATTTAAGGAGTTGTCCGACAATTTCAGACCAATCAAGTGAATTGTAGGGTCTTTATTGCTGATCATTTGTGCAATTTACAGTTTCAATCTAGCTGCTATAGTTTTCAAGTTACAGGACAAAAACGGAAAATTTCATAAAAAATTGCCATTTAAGGGCAATAACTCCTATAAGGAGTCTTCTGACAATTTCAGACTAATACAGTGAATTGTAGGGCTTGTATTGTTGATCATTTTTGCTATTTACAGTTTTACTCTAGCTGTTATAGTTTTAAAGTTACAGGACAAAAACGGAAAATTTCATAAAAAATTACCATTTAAGGGCAATAACTCATATAAGGAGTCATCTGACAATTTCAGACCAATCAAGTGAATTGTAGGGCTTTTATTGCTGATCATTTTTGCCATTTACAGTTTCACTCTACCTCGTATATTTTTCAGGTTATATTGTAAATACCAAAAATTTGGTCAAAAATCGTCAAAAAAGGGCAATAACTCCTACAAGAAGCCAATACACAACTTCGCACTAATAGCAACTATTGTAGACCTTAATGTGCTGATCAATTTGAAGTAACGGTTTTCTCTATAGCTATTATAGTTTTTTAGATAATGATCAAAAACCTGTGTTGACCCCCATGTTCTATTTTTAGTAACAGCGGCCATATTTGTCTGTTGATCAACACCCTGGGTACAAACTTGAAACTAGGAACCCTAAGGATGATTGTGGCCAAGTTTGAAAAAAATTGGCCCAGTAGTTTCAGAGGAGAAGATTTTTGAAAAAGTTTACGACGGACGACGGACGACGGACGACGGACGACAGACGACGGACGACGGACGACGGACGACGGACGACGGACGACGGACGACGGACGCCAAGTGATAGCAATAGCTCACATGGACCTTTGGTCCAGGTGAGCTAAAAACGTCTGCTTATTAAACTTCCCCAGGTTCAAAAACAGACAAATTCGTTTGATTGTGGTTTATATGCTATTGCAAATGCTGTTGAGTTTTGTCTTACAGGTTTTGTGGGTGGTTTACATATTATATTTGAAGAAAAATACTTGAGGGAACATTTAATATCTTGTTTAGAGAAGGGCGAATTCAGGTTGTTTCCGAAATCAGTTTGTGACAAAAAAGGTCGAGTGAAATCAAAGAATTCGGAACTTGTCGAAATGAATTGTGACTGTGGTTTGGCTGATGCAGTTGAAGATATGGTGGGTTGTGATTGGAAAAAGGGAATAAAATCTTGTAATGTTTGGAAACATAAATCTTGTGCTGGTGTCATCAATAACTTAAATTGGTTCTGCTCAAAACATAATTAATTAACATTCATCAATTTTACTTAAAATGTCTTTACAAAAAATGTTATATATTATATAAACAGTGTAATTACTTTTCATGTCTTTACAAAATTGTTAAATATTATATAAACATTGTAATTAGTTCTTATAACTAATTAACTGTGCTTGTTGAGTTGTTGATTCTTGTTATATTATTAAATAAACTTGTCAAAAAATGGCGTCTTCCATCCATAATGAAATCCCGTCCTGTCAAGATTTTTTCACTTTACGGAAACTTGATTTATTCAAACTTTATGTTTTTGTAAACTACACGATCTCAGCTTTAGCAGAAACAAAACATTTTTTGACAGACATGTATTTTTAAAAAGATACAAGGCCTCAAACTTTGAAATCTAGAAAAAATGTCAGTATGTCAATCAGAACGAAATCCCGTCCTGTCAAGATTTTTCTACTTTACCTTTATCAAAATGCATCAAGCTTTAAATTTTTAGAATCTGTATGATCTAAGCTTGAATAATATATAAACATTTCTTGACAGACAATAGTTTTTATGTAAATTATTTATCGTCAAAGATGGTTACCCTATGAATTTTCGGTCTATTTTTCATGTTACCAAATCCCGTCCTGTCAAGAATTTTTGCCTTTAAACTCATTATTTGTTTAAAAACTTTATATCATTTAAAAGCTTATTGTTTCTTCTTTAATAATCAGTTTTAAGTTTGTTAATATCTTTATTACTTTAAAAGTTATGACCATTTATATGTAGAAAATTTCCCGTCCTGTTTTTCTCCGTCCTGTTTTTAGACCAACCCATGAAATACGTAATGTAAATATCTTTCCTTGTAAGGATTTTATGTAATTTAGGAATCCAATACAAGTATGGTAAGGCTGAATTGGTCTTTGTCGTTTAGGGTACTACAAAAATGTACCTCACCGTTTGTTTCGGCGAGAAATTGTACCCCGTGTAAATTTAGGTTATCCCAGATCAATCTTGTTGGCAATGAACGTGTTTTTTACGTGACGATCGCGACGTAACAGATTCATAAAAAAGTTCTAAATAGAGATCACTTACGCTGAATTGGTCTTAATATGGAGTAGGCATTGCCAAAATGCGAGCACAGACAAATATGTTTTTCTAACTTTTACACATAATTCCTTGTTTTACTTTGTTCCTTAATTTTGTGAGGACCTTATACTAAATGTTGATGTATTTTGGTTATTGTTTTAGCGTGACAAATGAAAACTACTTACCGCGTACGGTCCAGCTTAAGCTCATTTTGTAGAATAATACGTCGTTTTCACGATAGGTAGTTAGTCGCATCTTATCACGTGATTTTCGTATCACATGGTCATTATTTAGGGCATTTTAACGCAAAATGGCAGAACGATTTGAATTTTGGAATGTACAACAACTTCGACAATATTTACAGTCGCGTTTGGTGTCAACATCGAAGCATAATAAGAGAAAATTAATAGAATTAGCAAAGTATGCTCACGAACTAAAGCTAGATGTTCTAGAACAGGATGACTACCAGGATTTGTGCTATGAAAGAAGGAAAATTAGTTTGAAAGATGGATCTGTGGAAATTGTACCGGACATAACGACCATTGAGTCTTGGGAATCTAATTTGAAGGAAATCCCGAACATTGATATAGGTGACATTATGATTTATTTGCTAAATGTGTGTGAGTGGACAGTTGATAGACTCAGAAGATACAAACAGGACAATGGTTACCAATTATTTAAAGAAAACCATATAACTGATGTACAGTATTGCAAAACAATATGTGACCATTTCTACATCACAGGAAAATGTGTTCCAGAGACAAAACAGGCTGACAATCCCTACCTGACTTGGACACTTGTAGACTCAACCGGTTGTATTAAATCCAGTGGTTGCAAGTGTGTTGCGTAAGTTAAACTACAACACTGCCCAAGCAATCTTTAGAATTGCGAATACATGTATGAGGTCTATATGGGACAAGTACACCGCTTTCATTTGTTTGATATTTAAAGGAAACTGTTAACAATCCTAATTATGTACATGTATATAGTTTTGCAACACTATTACCATATAATCTTTGTTTAAACAGTAATAAAATACATATACACAGCACCGGTCAATTGAGAAATGTATTTGAACATACATGTATGGATACCCCCTTGTTAATAGTTTACGTTGATGTAGTTGTTTATGCATGAAAGTACATATTTGGTGTGTTTATATATATATTATAATTACTAGTTTTTTGTATCACAGTGATTCCGAAGGTTCTTTTTATTTTACGGCACCGAAACCTATTTTAAACAAAAATTTGCAGACTATTCCATTTATTATATAAATGTATCATGATCACTCAATTTATGATTGTTTTCAATTTTTATTTCAGGGATGACGGTAGCTGCAAGCATGTTGTTGCCTTATTGTTTTCATTGAATTCATTCTGTGAAAGGCATGTAGACAGGCACACCCATGTTGGAACTGATGCTCAATGTTCATGGGATAAAGCCAGGGCAGAATCAAGGCCTGTACAGATAGATGATCTAAAGTACTACTCTAACAAAACAGACCTGAAACATACTTTTACACCAGTACGACAGAAAGACAGTCATTTAAGTAAAAGAGAACTTGAAGTACAGGTATATTTAAATATTTTTTTTAGGCAGGTGGAAAAATTAAGAGGGGAGGGGATAAAATCTAGGATTTTTTTTTATATTGGCCTAATTATTTTTGATTTTGTTGCAAATTTTGTAAATTTGTCTCCCAATTTCTTTTAAAATGACAGCATTTTTCTAAGAAAGTTATAAAATGTTATGGCCTTATGCTATGCATATAGAAATATACACTGTACATGTAAAATAAGGTGTAAAAAGATATAATGGTCATGTGATTATTTCGTCCCAATCATTCATGAACACTGGCTATTACATTTTTATTACTGACATTACTGAAATTTACTGATATGTACATGTATATAACCGTAAGGCTTTGTACACCATGTACACAGTACGACAGTTTTTACTTCAGTTATAATATACTAGTCAAAGAAACAATGTGTTTCGTTTATAATAATAATAATGTGTTACTGTACCTACATGTAATGCCCCCTTATTTAGTTATGTTATATAAAATAGTTTGCATACTTAACAATGTCTTTGAGTGTGTTTAATTATTACATAGTCATTTACAATTGCTGAATTATAATGAGAGTTATTTTCATTTCTCGGGTATACAATCTCTGTAAAGGGACCTCAGCAGGATTTCTGCATACCGTGGATCCTCCTTCCAATGAATCCTCAAGTGAAGAAGAAGAGGAACTTAAATATTTCGAAGACGTTGTAAAGGAGGCTAAGGCTTCAAGTTTGAATAACCAAGACTTTATGAACATTATCAAAGAAACTTATGATGATGAACACATCAACAATATTGAAAAAAACACAGTAGGTCAGTCAGAAAACACACAATGGAAAAAACATAGAAATTATCGTGTGACTGCCTCGGGAGTTTACAGGGTGATCCATTGTAAGCTAGATAATCTTTCTAAGGATCACTATCTAGTTAAATAATTTTTTGGAACTAACATCACATTTCATACACCACATACTGACTTTGGAATTCAAATGGAGCAAGTTGCCAGAAGTCAATATTTCAACATTTTCAAAAAAACTCACAAAACACCTGAAGTAAGAGAATGTGGTTTATTTGTATCTAAAGACTATCCTTTCATAGGTGCAAGCCCAGATGGGATCATAAAATGCAAGTGTTGTGGGGAAAGGCTACTTGAAATCAAATGCTCATCAAAGTACCAACATTTGAAACCAATAGAGGTTGCTGACTTAAATACATATCATGTTTACAATGACAATGGTGAGGTAAAAGTGAAAAGAACATCATCTTGGTATTATCAGATGCAGACGCAAATGGGAGTGTGTAACAAGAATCAATGTGACTTGGTATTTTTTACACGAAAAGGAATATCTGTAGAAACAATTTATTTTGATGTGGAACTATATCGTGAAATTGTTGATTCTTGTCAACTCTTCTTTGAAACTGTCATCAATAAATTTATAGATTAGCATACATGTACTTTTTATTAGCTCACCTGGTCCAAAGGTCCATGTGAGCTGTTGTCATCAATTGGTGTCCGTCGTCGTCTGTCGTTAACTTTTCTTTAAAAATCTTCTCCTCTGAAACTATTGAATAAAAAGTACTCAAGGCCAAAAAGTTCGAACATGAAAGCCTAATCCAGCAACGAGGATATCGACCATCATGACCATGTGCAGTACAAGAAAAAAAAATTACAACAAAGTTCCAGACAATAAATTTTGCTACGCCTGACTTGCGGTTCTCAATTCAAGACTCGTCAGAGGTGCTCTACCAAAAAAATGAAAAAGCCAAATTTCAATGACAAAAAAAATATTAGAAATTTATTGGTAAATTTGTCTGTCAAAACTTTTGGAAAAACATATTTTGTTGGTATGGAGCCAGTTTGCAAATATTGAAAAATGCATATATTTTTTTCATTGATTTTTTTTCTGAACACAATTTGGCTTGAAGACAATTGCAATGATTATGACATATTTTATTTTTTCACCAATGGTTTCTTTAAATTGCATATGAAGGCAGCTATTATCATCATTGGATTTGCGAGAGCTCGTTGTGTCCATCGTAAAATTTGAGAAAGCATTTTAAACTGTTTCAATCTCTGGATAGCCTGTTCCACATAAATTCTTACATTTGCAATTTTTCTAGTTTTTCTTATGTCTGATGCTGATAAATGTCTTCCTTTCCCATAGTTACACTTCCTTGTAAAGGGAGGTATGTTCAGATATGCTCTTCTCTCCAGTAAGAGGTCACGGATAAGAAACCCTCTGTCCGCCATTATTTCATCTCCTTTCGAAACTAAATCTAAAAATCCTGAATGTTCAGTAATATAGCGGTCTGAAGTATTACCACCATAAAGCTTAGAAATGAAATTAAAACATCCATTTGGAGTTATGCTTACTAAAGATTTATAGGTGTTATGTGACTTATAATTGCTATAAGTCTTACTCTGAGTTGTTGTATTTCTTGGACGCTCAATATAAATCTCTGTACAGTCTATGATTGCTCTTGTATTAGGAAAACTCCTTTTAAATGCTTTAGGCATGTGTTTCTTTACTAAATCCTTTTTAGGCCATATAATTAGGTTTTTAAGAATAGAACTCATGTAATTCACCCATGTTGTGAAAATTTTGGATACACTAGAAACAGATATACCAAAAAGATCTGCTAACATTCTTTCTGGTATGGCTTGTCGCAATCGAACAAGTGTCAAAATATACTCTTCATATCTGGTTAGTTTCATCACTTTATTTTCCACAGTTATTTAGCGTTTTGAAATGTGGCGTATTTTTCAATGTGATAGAGCAATTTTCTATAGTAAAGTAAAGTTTGACCTAAATTACAACGGAAGTGTATGTTTGAAAGAGTCCATTGTCGTCTGTTCGAAATCCTTCGGGTAATATCGTCTGCAGTTAAGGCGGGAAAATCCTTGCGGTTTGTCTGAATACCACTGAACGTTACGAAAGCAGACGATCTTTTTTTTAAACAACGCGAGGTCCCTGTAGAAATTCAAATGGCTGACTTCCTATTAAAATTCCCGTAGCAAATGCCAAGGACGATTTGGGAACATGTCAACAACAAAGGCATAATACAGACTTGCCTACCCTTACGATTTTGGCGTAAGGCTCCCGATTTTTAAGGCTATATTACGCCATTACGATTTTTACTATATTCCTTACGATTTTTCAAAAATCCGGATTTTTGTCATTTCCGTTCCGTCATTTTTAGACTCTGTGTATTATCTTTACATTGCCATTTCCGGGGTCCCACTATTTACCGACAAGAACCGTCAAGAACCGACAAGAAGGTATAATTACCGACAAGAAGCTTTTTTTTACCGACAAGAAACCATTTTTTACCGACAAGAAAGAAAAAAAGATTTTTTGTTGTGATTATTATGCAAAGAAATTAAACTAGAGGCTCCCAGGAGCCTGTAATCGCTCACCTGGAATCCAAATGACTATATTAAAATTTTTGAAATTAACAGTTTCAGTCTAGTTGTTATAGCTTTTAAGTTACTGTGCAAAAACTAAACATTTCTTCAAAAAATTTGTTAAATACAATAACTCCTATAAGGTGCCATCGACAATTTCTGAAAATTAAATGGTTTTTAGGCATTGTCCTTTAGGGTACTTTAGAAATTTACAGTTTTACTCTACTAATAGGTGTGTTATAGACTAATTTATAATTAAAAAACTGTTCATATGTCCAAATTCATAATGAAAGGGCAATAACTCCTATAAAGAGTCATCTTGCAATTTTTGGACTAAGCAATCATTTGTAGGGCTTCTATTGCTGATCATTTGTGCAATTTACAGTTTTAATCTAGCTACTATAGTTTTCAAGTTACAGGACAAAAATGGAAAATTTCATAAAAAAATTGTCATTTAAGGGCAATAACCCCTATAAGGAGTCATCTGACAATTTCAGACCAATTAAATGAATTGTAGGGCTTTTTTTGCTGATCATTTTTGCAATTTATTATTTCACTCTAGCTGTTATGGTTTTTAAGTTACAGGACAAAAACGGAAAATTTCATAAAAAATTGCAATTTAAGGGCAATAACTCCTATAAGGAGTCATCTGACAATTTCAGACTTAAAAGTAATTTGTAGGGCTTGTATTGCTGATCATTTTTGCTATTAACAGTTTCACTCTAGCTGTTACAGTTTTTAAGTTACAGGACAAAAACGGAAAATTTCATAAAAAATTGCAATTTAAGGGCAATAACTCCTATAAGGAGTCATCTGACAATTTCAGACTTAAACGTAATTTGTAAGGCTTGTATTGCTGATCAGTTTTGCTATTAACAGTTTCACTCTAGCTGTTACAGTTTTTAAGTTACAGGACAAAAACGGAAAATTTCATAAAAAATTGTCATTTATAGGCAATAACTTATTTAAGGAGTTGTCCGACAATTTCAGACCAATCAAGTGAATTGTAGGGTCTTTATTGCTGATCATTTGTGCAATTTACAGTTTCAATCTAGCTGCTATAGTTTTCAAGTTACAGGACAAAAACGGAAAATTTCATAAAAAATTGCCATTTAAGGGCAATAACTCCTATAAGGAGTCATCTGACAATTTCAGACTAATACAGTGAATTGTAGGGCTTGTATTGTTGATTATTTTTGTTATTTACAGTTTTACTCGAGCTGTTATAGTTTTAAAGTTACAGGACAAAAACGGAAAATTTCATAAAAAATTACCATTTTAGGGCAATAACTCATATAAGGAGTCATCTGACAATTTCAGACCAATCAAGTGAATTGTAGGGTCTTTATTGCTGATCATTTGTGCAATTTACAGTTTCAATCTAGCTGCTATAGTTTTCAAGTTACAGGACAAAAACGGAAAATTTCATAAAAAATTGCCATTTAAGGGCAATAACTCCTATAAGGAGTCATCTGACAATTTCAGACTTATACAGTGAATTGTAGGGCTTGTATTGTTGATCATTTTTGCTATTTACAGTTTTACTCTAGCTGTTATAGTTTTAAAGTTACAGGACAAAAACGGAAAATTTCATAAAAAATTACCATTTAAGGGCAATAACTCATATAAGGAGTCATCTGACAATTTCAGACCAATCAAGTGAATTGTAGGGCTTTTATTGCTGATCATTTTTGCCATTTACAGTTTCACTCTACCTCGTATATTTTTCAGGTTATATTGTAAATACCAAAAATTTGGTCAAAAATCGTCAAAAAAGGGCAATAACTCCTACAAGAAGCCAATACACAACTTCGCACTAATAGCAACTATTGTAGACCTTAATGTGCTGATCAATTTGAAGTAACGGTTTTCTCTATAGCTATTATAGTTTTTTAGATAATGATCAAAAACCTGTGTTGACCCCCATGTTCTATTTTTAGTAACAGCGGCCATATTTGTCTGTTGATCAACACCCTGGGTACAAACTTGAAACTAGGAACCCTAAGGATGATTGTGGCCAAGTTTGAAAAAAATTGGCCCAGTGGTTTCAGAGGAGAAGATTTTTGAAAAAGTTTACGACGGACGACGGACGACGGACGACAGACGACGGACGACGGACGCCAAGTGATAGCAATAGCTCACATGGACCTTCGGTCCAGGTGAGCTAAAAAATAGATTTTTGTGATTTACGGTGTATTTTTTTTTTTTTTTTTTAATTTTTTTTTTAAAGTTTTCTGTATTCAGATTCCGCTAATAATAACAACAACAAAAACAATTAAAAATGTAATAAAAACTGAATCATCGACTTTTTTCACAACAACATAAAACAATCTTCAACGGTTATAATTTAGTTTTCAACTGGCTTTTATTATAGTTTGTTGTTTTACGATAAGCATTTAACGGTTCTTCAAAAGAAACAATTATCACGAGGCGTGTGTCAATTATGGCAGTGATTGCTAATTGTAAAACAATCAAAGGATTACACAACCATAAATGATATTACCGACACGTGCCTTCAATTAATCATCCCGATTATCAATTATTACATAGTGCATATTATTGTTTGAAATTATAATATATTTAGGCATATTTTTTTTAAAGAATTTACTAATTTATTATGACTTAGTTATATACAAATTTATTATCAAACTTTCTTGTTGTAGGTAAATACTACACTACATGTACAACAAAATAACGACAACAAAATTACACAAAAAATTTAAATATCTTTTTTTTAAATTTTCTTTTCATAATAATTACATCAAATGATCTTTTTTTTCTTGTTTGTCGGAGAAAAATGCTTTTTGTCGGTAAAAAAATGCTTCTTGTCGGTAATTCACTTCTTGTCGGTTCTTGACGGTTCACAGTAAGATTCACTCTTGATTATGCATAACAATAATATTTGTTTAATTAATTGATAAAGTAATATTTTATAAAAATATTCAAATTTAAACTTTGGTACAATTTGTTGTACATTTCTTGATATGAACGGAAGTAATTTTTTAGACAATAAAAATATCATCCAATCAAAAATTACGCCCAGTTTTGGGCGTAATGGTAACGAGTTTAATATAGAGCTGAATCCAGACGCACAAATGTAATTAAGCGTCTGGATGATCGAGACTAAGAAATATGTTAACTTTCCTGTCGATGTTGTGTTCTTTGAAATTTTGTGTTTAAATTGAAGCTTCAGGGACAAGTTTAAAAATATTCATCTTTAAACCAGAAGTCAATACATTGAATTTGATGTGTCCGTTAGGTTATTATTTGTTTAGAATTAAAGACAACAAAAATGTGCAGTTTCTACAATATATCTGGCTATATTACAACCTTTTTAACACTTAATTATATGCTTTACTATTTTTCACCTCAAATTACGATTTTTTGGGGAGTGCCTTACTATTTTTGTCTGAAATAGGTAGGCAAGTCTGCATAATATAAAATATGGACGTGTTATTGTGTAGAAATGTTTTAAATTGGATAACACTACAAAGGTACAATATGGAATAATAAAAAAATGCAAGCAAAACATCTAGCGCAGCGAGGTGTAACATTTAGTATAGTACACTATTTCACTACATGTAGTTATAGCGTCAACAATAAGTAACTAAGTCAAATAGATGCCAACAATTTATTAATCTATTTATTAAGTCATATTTTGTAATGAACATTAAGCATAGTTCCATTTATACAGATTTCACTCTTCCATTTTCGGACATACTTTCCGATCCCCTCCCATTTCAGAAGACAGAATATTTCATTAACTTTTGTTAAGAGTTATCCCGCTTTGGTCAGTGTTACTATCCTTCCCATAACCCCTACTTGGAACCCCTTTTCAAACAACCAATGAAAATTAAGTGCCTTGACCTAAAATGTCAGGTTGACACAGTTTGCATTGGCGGAAAATATTCAAAATGTGTTCTATTCCGATATTTTAGAAATTTGTCAGTTAACAGCTGCATAATTCGATAAATAATTATGTGATTAGAATGTGTTCTACGGGGAAATAACATATTGGTAAGGATTAGTTTGATTTTATGGATCCGTTCCGTTACTTATGTTTTATGTTGGTGGAATAATGTGCCATTTGTGCCTCATACTCAGATGTTTTAGATTTTTGTCAGTGAAGAAGTTCATAATGTAATTAAAAAAAACATGTGATAAGAAAGTGTTCTATGGAGCAATAACATTTTGTGAGGATTCTTTTGTTTTCATGGATCAGTTCCAGTTACAGTTCGATGTTTCATGGTTTTATGTTGCCATATTGTGTCATTAGGGAATATTATACTACAGTAAGTTTACTTTTTTCATGTTGATCTACTTTACAGTTTGTTGTATTGTTCGTATTAAATAACGCATATACAGTTTGGTCAGCTATATTGCATTTTATTAAATTTAAATTTACAAATTGAAAACGGGACCTGTCGCTGTGTAATGTGATGTTGTAGCTGCGGAACCGTAGCTTGTTATAATTTGGTCCACTACATAAAAAAAATTGGTACGAATACAGTACGGTTCCGCAGTTGTAGTGTAACTGATGATGATTATGTATATTTAGAGTTGAACAAAGTAAATACATGTTATAGTGTAGTTTTTAAAAAATTGTATGGCTAAAAAATATTTTCTTATTTGGCTAACTATCGCGAAAATGTTGAGACAAAATTTAAGTTAATTAGGGGTCCAGTAGCTCTTCACAGTCTTGTTTGATATGTGTTGTATTTTTCTGATTTTGCAGTCCATATTATAATTATTAAGTCATTGTAGCATACTTTAAATAACGGCTAAGGACTTAAAGAAATAAATTTAAAACATCAAATAATAAACCTTCTTCGGACTTAAAAAGGTACGAACTCGCAGCTTGTTATTCCAGTGGCGTAGCCACGATTTTTAAAGCTGTAAGCAGGGGGTCTGGGGGGCGGCAGCCCCCCAAAAGCTGAACAGAATTTGGAAGTCGAAGGATGACTTTGGCCTTCTCCAGGCACTTTTACCCACACATTTCGCTATTGAAGTAATGATTAAAAATGCACAAAAACATGAATATCAGATAGTACGTTATCAGAGCCAGCTTTGATTTTTTTAGGTTTTTTTTCTTTTTTTTTCTTTTTTCTCTCTTTTTTTCTTTTTTTTTTTCATTTTTTATTTTTTTTTTTTATTTTTTTTTTATTTTTTAAAACTTTTTAAACAGTTATCTGAGAGTTATCTTCAAGACATTGGTGCAAACAGGGACCATTCATATAGGGTCCCCTGGCGAAAATACAACTGGGTATACTCAAGAAGTCTGAGTCTGAGTATATAAAAAAACTCCACTAGTGATAACACAAAGAAGATCGACGAGAAAGTCAGAACAACCCCAAATCTTGATCACTGACTTGAAACACAACCATTCAATCTACTTCAAACTGTAATAATCGACCAGCTTAATAAGGGAACAGAAGATGGATTTTGCGGTTACCATCTGATGCAAAAGTATTGATGGCTTCATCAAAATCTATTTGGATTTCTGGATGCACATGCATCAGTGACAAGCCATTCAACCTGTCCTCTACCATCGTCGACCGAAGATAGGTCTTAACACGTTTCAGTGCACTGAAGGACCGCTCCGCTGTTGCAGAAGTGACTGGCATGGACAGGAGAATCTTAACAGCTGTGTGAATGTTTGGATACAGCTCAGGATTAGCATGTTGGAGGGTTTCAATCAAAGATCTAGGCTTCTCATTGATATTATCCCACTTGCACCTCCATCTGACCAACTCCGTTCGAGATGTTGCTAATTTACCTTCTGACAAGTCCGCAGCAAATGGAGCAAAAACACTGGCTTCCATATCAGGAGTTAGCAAATTAAGTCTGGATGGAATCAGGTACTGGGCAAGGAACCTGTCTTTGGGAACTATGATCCTCTCTTCGATTTCATTGGCCATATGATCGAGCAAGGGGTAGAATAGGGACCTTCTCCAGTACTGTTCAGGTGTGTCCGCTGGGGTATTGGTTCTATGTTGTTGTCTACCTGCCGTTCCAGGTTTAGAAGGTTGTACATCTTGTTTCCTGGCAAGCGTTAGGATTTCTGTATAAAGTTGTTGCCAAATATTGTCGTCCTGCCTGATTCTTCTGAAGCTTTCGACGACAGTTTTTGCCTCCGATGCAGCCTCAACGAGGTCAAGAGTGGGTCGCTGTAGCAAGTTTGAAAGAGCTAAACTGTACTGCAAAACATGCTCTGCTACAATAAGAGCAACCATGAACCCAAAATCTTGAATAGCAAGTTTCAAATGTTTTGCATTTTTATCACCATCTGTCGCTAGGTCATCTAAGGTGTCAACAATGATGGAATGTGCTGACTTGAATGTGTTTAAAGCGTCGGCCCTACTAGACCATCTAGTCTCGCACATACCCTTGATTTTTCGGCGACCATCAAGCACCTCTCTTTGTTCTGCATCAGCCTGTTCCAGCATTGTTTTAAACCTTCCTGTTCGCTTTGAAGAATAACTAAAAGCAAACGAAACATCCTTTACTATATCAACGGCATTTCGGATGATTGGGAGTTGACACGATTTGACCACAGCCAAATTCAAGCAGTGTGCATAGCAATGTACATAATGGGCTTCTGGGATTTCTGCTTGAATACGGGTTCTAACCCCAGAAAGTTTACCCGCCATATTAGCAGCCCCGTCATACCCCTGTCCCCTCATAGCCTGTGTGACTATTCCATACTCGTTGAGTTTTCCCATAATTGTTGCCGCAAGAGCTTCTCCGGTTGTAGAACTGGCTTCAGCAAATCCGACAAATCCCTCTTTTACTTTCAATACCCCATCTGTATCAGTATCGACATAACGAAGGCATAACGCGACCTGCTCAATGGTTGACACGTCTGTGGTTTCGTCAGCAATGATACTGAAACAGTTAGCAGCATTGCACTCCTGGACAATACGTCGCTGTATTTGATCGCCACAAATACTGATCAGCTCATTTTGGATTTGGGGTGATAAATATCTGGCATTTGGGGGACTATTCTGTAGATGATCAGCTAAAATCTTATCAGTTTCAGCTCTAAATTTGATCAAAGCGATAAAATTACTCTTGTCTTCCGTATGACCACGGAGGGGAATATTCTGTTTTCCACACAGGTAGATAGTCTTCAAGATGCTCTTTAGAATATCCCGATTTCTCGAAATTTTATGCTGGAAAGAGGTACTCAGCATAGAAATGACATCTTCCTTTTTGCCCTCAGCGACGGCCACAAAATTTTCGCTTTTTTCCACACAATTTCCATGCCCAGATTGCTTCAGGTGACGTTTGATTAAAGTCCCCAAGTTTGCCCAGTCATTCACAGGGTCACGAACAAATGCATGTTCAAATGCGGTTTCGAAAAATATTTCGTCACTTTACTTTGTCCCTTGTCTATTTCGGAAGTTACTCCTCTTCATTTTAATTGATCTGCTTGCTACTGATTTATGTAAACTTATTATTATTTTATGAAATGCTACGGTAGCACGAATAAATCGTGAATAATTCACTCAATGTGAATGATAGCCGGATTGCTTAATCAAACTGTTCAAGATTTATAAAGGACGCAGGTTAAAATCGTGACGTCATGAGTCAAGAAGTAAATTAAACGCAGTTACTTTTGGGGCACCAACAGGGTAACTCCTCATGTCGCATTTTAAAAGCTATATTTTCGGGGAGGTCGCAAGTCGTTTTTGGCATACAATGTAGGTCGATTTTTGATTAATCGTAATTCAAGATCAAACGAGATGTTGAACAGTATACACAAATAATGTAGTAATAACTATAATTATGTTAAATGTTTAACTTTGTGCGTCCATTGATTTGATCTTGAACTTCATATATTCATAAACCCAGAAAAATGCAAATACGAAAAAAAAAATTGCCAAAATTATTTGTAAGCACATGCTTACAGTGCTAATAAACAGCTACGCCACTGTATTCTTGTTCCGTTTTTGTGCCACAGGTAATAAACAGGCGATTATGTAATAAATATTGAAGAAATAAATTGGGAAAAGTTAGTTTTTCCTTAATTTTTATGCACATAAGAATTTGTATGTGTTAGTCGCTGTTTTATACAATTTAATAATTCATAATCTTATTCTTACCAAAATTGTTGAATTAGCAGGAAGAAATTAATGTCAATTTACTTTTTATAGCGCGCATGAGCCGTAGTCGATGAATATATAGAGACAAATACTATATATTTGGCAATAATGAAGAATTTACTTTAATTATGACAAAATTGTTAGAAACATTATTTTGTACAAATGTCAAAAGTGCGTTGAAATGTTATATGAAAATTCCTCGTGTAGTGTAAGGGGGTAGTATTATCACGCTACTTTTTTTTTAAAAATAAATCAAGAAGGCAAACAGCTTGCAACTAAATTTTTGTTTGAAACGCAATATTATTTTAATTTCCATCAAATTCTAAATTTTTAATTTATAATGTTAACACCACATTTAATACTTGTCGCTACCCTATGACAGTGCCTCTAAATTCCAGTGGTCACGGGACGTCTTTCTTTTGTAATGGTGACGTCACATGAAATGCCTTTGATTGTCAGTTTTTAAAGATCGATTTAGAGATTCCAAAAAAATAGTATGAAATTTTTGTTGTTATCTTTAAATATAACATTTACTTTTTATCGATGTCAACTTTATTTTTAAGTCTTTCTTTAAAATTAATGTTTGCCCTTCTTCATTCACATTGTTCCAGTTTTTTGACGATATCAACTTCCGGACGAAAAAAAATCAATATCAGCATTAAGCAGATTTTGATCACGTGATTTCATTTTGATCACGTGACACGTAATTGCCGTAGAGCTCCCCGCTCTTCGCTGCCGCCGCGAGCTGTGCTCGCTATTATTACAATTTCTCGCGAAAACAAACGGCGAGGTACATATTTGTATACAATTATGTACCTGATGTACATTTTTGTAGTACCCCATACGACAAAGACCAATTCAGCTATGGTAAGTCTTCAGACTCTTTGTCGTAATCAATATTCAAAGAAGTCATGAAGAACTTATTGTAAGCCTGCAGGATTTCATCTTTGTCAAATGTGGTACATTTGTATGTGGAATTACCAGAGTTATCCTTTTTTTTTTTTTTTTAACTTTTTATTTTTCTAATCAACATGTCATACATTATAACATATAATTATCTGATGTACAAACCGATGAAAAATACAAATGAACATCTCTAGAGAGATTATACTAATACATATATTGGTTTTACACTGAGTATGTATGTATCTTGTTGAGTTTTATTAAAAGTAAAAAAAAAACGAAAAATAGATGCAAAAAAAAATTAAAATAATAATAGCACCGATAAAAAAAAAAAATAATAATAACAAAAATACAAATGAATAAATAAACAACAAAAAAAAAACAATGATAGTAATCATGTCATACTGGCTTATATGTCATCAATTATACAATATTTGTTGAGTTGTGGGTTGTATTTAAAAATCTATAGCAATTCCACAATTTATCAAAATTTTCTAAACACTTGTTTTTAACAGCTGTCATTTTTTCAATATTATACATATATTTTAGTTTTTCTTTCATTTCTAACACATTAAGATGTTTATTGAAGCATTTTTTATTATAAATATATTGCTTCATCCAAAGAATAATATTGTTTTCTGGATCACCTCTACAACAATGTTTTATATAACCTAAGAGAAAATTATTTTTTGTAAAGGCTGTGCTTATACCATTTTGAAGGAGCCATTGATCAATTTCACTGATAAAATCTTGTACACATTCACATTCCCACAACAAATGTTCTATTGTTTCTATTTCATTTTTACAAAAAGTACAAAAAGGAGTGGAGGTAATGTTTATTTTGTTGGCAAATTTATTTGTTGTCAAAATTCTCTGATTAACTCTATACTGAAGCCAAAGTAGTTTAGTATTTTTTGTAACAACAAATGGTAATTTGTTGATAGATTTCCAATGATCCATATCTAAATTTAGAATGGTGTTCCATTTCACATTTCCTGTGGATATGGACTCATTCCTGTTAAAAATAGAGTACATATCTCTTGAACCTTTTCGACTTTTGAGAATGGTCACAACAGATGATGGAATGAATGGGGAAGCAATTTTGCAGTTACCTTTTGCAAACTGCTTACACCTATTAGAAAGTAAAGAAATAATACTGTTATACTTCATAACATCCAAATTCAAATGGAAAATATTTTGTAATTCTTCTAACCTCATATCCTTGATCCTTAGTTCTTTAATGAGGCATTCATAGTTATGTGACTTACATACAAACAATGTTGTTAGAAGCCTTGTCTGCAGGGACGACACAATATTCATCATGGAGGTAATTGCGGCACCTCATACTAGTAGCATATATCTCACATCTGTTTACAAGATACGACTCGAGTTTCAAAGCTGAACACTATAAGCGATTGTTGATCAAGGCTGCTGTAAAACCCCAAGAAATTCGCACCTTCAGTGATACGAGGATAAATCTCGTTCCGTTAACAATCGGTGTAAGGTATTGCAATAAAAAAGTAATGCAATTATTAATCCGAGAATCCTCTGCCATCCAACGCTTTTTTAAACTTGGGAGCATGGGACCATCAAAATCTAAACCAGAGGCTCTTAAGAGCCTGTATCGCTCACCTGATTTTATAGGAAATGAAGATGGCATTTCCCTGATGTTAAAGTTAGTCCTGTAATTTTCAATAAACTTTAATAAGGACCATCCAAACAATATTACTAGAAAGCTTTGTTTCATTGGTTAACCGGTTGTATAGAGAAGATTTTTTTTATTTGCCCATAGGGTCCAATGTTAAACTAAGTCCTGCGGCGGTGGTGGCCATTTTGAATTTCCAATTGCCATAAAAAACATAAACTTTATAAAGGACCATCCAAACAATATTGCTAGTAAGTTTTGTTTCAATTGATTAACCGGTTTCAGAGAAGAAGCCTTTAAAAACTTTTTCCCATAGGGTCCTATGTTAAACTAAGTCCTGCGGTAGCGGCCATTTTGAATTTCCAAATTGCCATAAAAAACATAAACTTTATAGAGGACCATCCAAACAATATTGCTAGTAAGTTTTTGTTTCCATTGATTAACCGGTTTCAGAGAAGAAGCCTTTAAAAACTTTTTCCCATAGGGTCCTATGTTAAACTAAGTCCTGCGGTAGCGGCCATTTTGAATTTCCAATTGCCATAAAAAACATAAACTTTATAGAGGACCATCCAAACAATATTGCTAGTAAGTTTTGTTTTGATTGGTTAAACGGTTTCAGAGAAGAAGCCCTTTTAAACTTTTTTCTCATAGGGTTGAATGTTAAACCAAGTCCTGCGGTGACGGCCATTTTGAATTTCCGATTGGGATAAAAAAACATTAACTTTATAGAGGACCATCCAAACAATATTGCTAGTAAGTTTTGTTTCCATTGGTTGACCGGTTTCAGAAAAGAAGCCTTTCAAACTTTTTCCCATAGGGTCCTATGTTAAATTAAGTCCTGCGGTGGCAGCCATTTTGAATTTCCAATTGCCATAAAAAACACAAACTTTATAGAGGACCATCTAAACAATATTGCTAGTAAGTTTTTGTTTCCATTGATTAACCGGTTTCAGAGAAGAAGCCTTTTAAAACTTTTTCCCATAGGGTTCCATGTTAAACTAAGTCCTGCGGTGGCGGCCGTTTTGAATTTCCAATTCCCATCAAAAACACAAACTTTATAGAGGACCATCCAAACAATATTGCTAGTAAGTTTTGTTTTGATTGGTTAAACGGTTTCAGAGAAGAAGCCCTTTTAAACTTTTTTCCCATAGGGTCCTATGTTAAACTAAGTCTTGAGGTGGCGGCCATATTGGTTTACCAATCAAAATAAAAAACACAAACTTTGTAAAGGTCCATCCAATGAACATTATGGCCAAGTTTGGTTTCAATTGGCCAAGTGGTTTCAGAGAAGAAGATTAAAATGTAAAAAGTTTACAGACGCCGACGACGCCGACGACGACGACGACGCCGACGGACGCAAAGTGATAACAATAGCTCACATGACCCTTTGGGTCAGGTGAGCTAAAAAGCGTTGGGCGGCAGATGAATCTAGGACTATGCAATTATGATATGAACAGCCACTCATAGTTGACCCTGCTCTGTAGGCCTGCTATACTTACACATATGCAGTTTTGATATCAAGTGAAAATAGTGAATATTCGTTTAACTGGCGTTAGTTTGAATGCCAGACGAATGTAACACCGACTCATGGTTGTCAAAAATTTTTGTTAAGTATAAAAAATCCTATAAGGTGCCATCAGACAATTTTTGAAAATTAAATGATTTGTAAGCATTGTCCTTTAGGGTAATTTAGAAACTTAACAGTTTTTCTCTAGGTGTGTTATAGACTAATTTATAACACAAAAACTGATTATTTGTCCAAATTCGTAATTAAAGGGCAATAACACCTATAAAGAGTCACCTTCCAATTTTGGACTAAGCAATGATTTGTAGGATTGCTTTGCTGATCATTTGTGCAATTGACAGTTTCAATCTAGCTGTTAAAGTTTTCAAGTTACAGGACATACATGGAAAATTTCATAAAAAATTGTTATTTAAGGACAATAACTCCCTTACAAAGTCATCTGACAATTTCAGACCAATTAAGTGAATTGTAGGGCTTTTATTGCTGATAATTTTTGCTATTTATAGTTTCACTCTAGCTGTTATTGGTTTTAAGTTACAGGACAAAAACGGAAAATTTCATTAAAAAAATTGCCATTTAAGGGCAATAACTCCTACATGTATAAGAAATCATATGACAATTTCAGACCAACAAAGTGAATTGTAGGACCTGCATTGCTTATCATTTTTGCCATTTACAGTTTACATTAACTTAGGAATGAGTTTCATTTGCTATTTAATTGCAAAAACAAGAAGAATTGTTGAATTTTGAAATAAGTATATACCTGTTTACAATAAAATAATTCCAACCACAGACAAATTTTGTTTAATATTATTTTGTAATGTTGATGTATACAACCGGCTATCTGTTTTTGTTTCTGCACCAATAAGAAGTGTCTGTCTCTTATTAGACACACCTCCAGGTTCTCATAGTAATGTCAATAAAAAAGTCGAATCCAAGAATAGGAAATCGGATCTTAAACTAGAGGCTCTTAAGAGCCTGTATCGCTCACCTGACTTACAAAAAAACTTTTTGAATTTCCAATCAGCAGCAATTTCTGAGAAGAAGCAGTTTTTATGTTTTTTCATAGGTTAGTATGTTAAGTGATTTTCCATGGTGGCAGAAAAAACTCAAAATTGGTAGAGATCACATATCCTTCTGCAAAGCGGTTTGTGAGAAAACGAATTTTAAAATTTCAGCCAATCAAAACGCTTTTGCAGTTCTGGCAGCCATGTTGAATTTCCTATCGGCTCGAAAAACTTAAAATAATAAGATTACTATCTAAGATTCACTTCTGCATTATTTGGTTTAATTATGAGGAACAGTTTCAGAGAAGAAGCTGTTTGTATAGTTATCCCATAGGGTCCTATGTTAAGCTGTGTTCCACGGTGGCGGCCAACTTGGATTTTGGATCACCACAAAGAACTCAAACTTTGTAGAGGATGATCTAAGGTACATTAATGCAATATTTCAAATCAATCTGCCATGCGGTTTGTAAAAAGAAGATTTTTGAAATTTCAGCCAATCAGAACGCATTAGTGGCCCTGGAAGCCATGTTCAATTTGCAATTGGCTCGAAAAACTCAAAATAATAAGATAAATATCCATCCATCATTTCTTCATAATTTGGCTTCATGGTGTGGAACAGTTTCCAAGAAGAAGTTGTTTGTAGGTTTTTCCCATAGGGTCCTATGTTAAACTAAGTCCTGCGATGGCGGCCATCTTTGATTTTGGATCGGCACAAAAAACTCAAACTTTGCAGAGGACCATCTAAGGTACATTTACGCAATATTTCAAATCAATCTGCCATGCAGTTTATGAGAAGAAGAATTTTAAAATTCATTCAGCCAATCAGAACGCATTTATGGCCCTGGAAGCCATGTTGAATTTGCAATTGGCTCAAAAAACTCAAAATAATAAGATAATTATCCAACCTTCATTTTCTTATTAATTTGGCTTCATTGTGTGGAATAGTTTCCAAGAAGAAGTTTGTATGTTTTTCCCATAGGGTCCTATGTTAAACTATGTCCTGCGATGGAGGCCATCTTGGATTTTGGATCTTCACAAAAAACTCAAACTTTGTAGAGGACCATCTAAAGTACATTAATGCAATATTTCAAATAAATCTGCCAAACGGTTTATGAGAAGAAGAGTTCTGAAATTCAGCCAATCAGAACGCATTAGTGGCCCTGGAAGCCATGTTGAATTTGCAATTGGCTTGAAAAACTCAAAATATTAAGATAACTATCCAACCTTCATTTCTTCATAATTTGGCTTCATTGTGTGGAACAGTTTCTGGAAAGAAGTTGTTTGAATGTTTTTCCCATAGGGTCCTATGTTAAACTATGTCCTGCGATGGCGGCCATCTTGGATTTTGGATTGGCACAAAAACTCAAACTTTGTAGAGGACATTTCTGCAATATTTCAAATCAATCTGACAGGCAGTTTATTAGTCAGAGAATCCTCTGCCGTCCAACGCTTTTTTTTTTGTTTTTACGGGGACGTCAGAGAGCTCTCCATAAGCAAAACAGCGGATTTTGCGACACCGGTCTGGGTCGGCACATTTCATCGTGTCAGATTTAATAAAACATTTTCATCCAGTTAATCTATAAATAATTCGCTTCTTTAGATATTTTTCTCTAGGAATATAATCGTCTTACCTTCAATCAAGATGATTTAAGTCCACTTCTAAGCTCATTTCCATCGATACCCTTACATTCCTACATTTCACTTTCATTTGAACAAAAAGTCACGTGACAACAATGTGACTTAAATCCAGTGCTTAAATTAGCTTGATTGAATGTATGATGATTATATTCCTAGAGAAAAATATCTAAAGAAGCGAATTATATATAGATTAACTGGATAAAAATGTTTTATTAAATCTGACACGATGAAATGTGCCGACCCAGACCGGTGTCGCAAAATCCGCTGTTTTGCTTATGGAGAGCTCTCTGATGTCCCACGCAAAAAAAAACAAAAAAGCGTTGGACGGCAGAGGATTCTCGGACTAGCGGTTTATGAGAAGAAGATTTTTGAAATTCAGCCAATCAGAACGCATTAATGGCTCTGGCAACCATGTTAAATATTTGATCAGCACCAAAAACTCAAAATTTGTAAAGAACCACCCAATATACATTCCTGCCAAGTTTGGTTCCAATTGGCCAAGAGGTTTTGGAGAAGACGATTAAAATGTGAAAAGTTTACGGCCGCTGCCGCCGACGACGGACACAAAGTGATGAGAATAGCTCACACTGACCCTTTGGGTCAGGTGAGCTAAAAATCATCCCATGTGGATGATTTATTTTCCATAAGGATCAACTTAAGTTTCTATTTAGTCTTGAGTTTGTATTTACCGGCTAGGTAGGTGTTTTTAACGGCTTATAATTTCTGTTTGTTCTGTAAAGTTCAGATGTAATTTTTTTATTGGTGTGTAATGTTTCTGCATGTCTGTGTTGTTATGGTATAAATATATAGAGAGTGTCAGGATCCCTTGAATTGTCTACCCGGCCACATATTTTATATGACTAAGCCACTAGTTTATGACCTCCTATTGTCCTTTCGGTTGTTGTTTTTTTTTGTTGGTAAATTTATTATTCCGATGTTTAGTGATTATTTGAATTTTGAGAGTTGTGTTTGGTTTATCTCCCCTGTGGAGATTTGTGGTCCTGTCTTTTAGTGATTATTTGAATTGTGAGAATTGTGTTACTGTTTGTTTTATCTCCCGTTTATATATATGCACAATTATACAATGTACAAATAAACAAATAAACATACAATTTTACCATTCACTACATAGACAACGGCATCATACAATGGGTTGCTCATTAACATGTGAAAGTAGTCTGGTAGGAAATCACCTTCATATTGACTGCTTGGTATGATGGACAAAATTTCGTCATAATCTGCAATTGTTGCTCTTCGCATAACATGACTTGACTGCATGGTTGAAGATCTACAATATGGATGAAATAATTTTGCTGAACATGAATTTTGTTCACTGCATGCAAACTTTGGAAAGTACCTCAAACCAGTGCATTTAATTCATAAAAGAAATATACTTAGTATATACTAGTACCAGAACACAATGACCATTCAAACGAGGAAAGAGTATACTGATATCAATAACTCCTTTGGTGTTTTGAGGACAAAAATAATTCCTCAAGAAAAATAGTCAGTCGAGCTTAGATTAGGCAAGATAAACTAGAAGCTCTTCAGAGCCTGTATCGCTCACCTGATTTACAAAAAAAAATAAGAGACATTACTTTTCTTACAAATTTTGATATTAACTGCTAAAGAGTTTACATGATGATGCTGTTTCTATGAATGTTGCCATATTTCAAATCAATCTGCATTTTTGAAATTTCAGCCAATCAGAACCCATTAGTGGCCCTGGAAGCCATGTTCAATTTGCAATTGGCACGAAAAACTCAAAATAATAAGATAAATATCCAACCATTATTTCTTCATAATTTGGCTTTATTGTGTGGAACAGTTTCTGAGAAGAAGTTGTTTGTATGTTTTTGCCATAGGGTCCTATGTTAAACTCATAGGGTCCTATGTTAAACTATGTCCTGCAATGGTGGCCATCTTGGATTTTGGATCGGCACTAAAATCTCAAACTTTGTAGAGGACCATCTAAGGTACATATCTGCAATATTTCAAATCAATCTGCCAAACAGTTTATGAGAAGAAGAATTTTGAAATTCAGCCAATAAGAATGGATCAGTGGCCCTGGAAGCCATGTTTAATTGCAATTGGCTCAAAAAACTCAAAATATTAAGATAACTATCCAACCTTCATTTTTTTATAATTTGGCTTCATTGTGTGGAACTGTTTCCAAAAAGAAGTTGTTTGTATGTTTTTCCCATAGGGTCTTACATGTATGTTAAACTAAGTCCTGCGATGGTGACCATCTTGGATTTTGGATTGGCACTAAAAACTCAAACTTTGTAGAGGACCATCTAATTATAAGGTACATATCTGCAATATTTCAAATCAATCAGCCAAATGGTTTATGAGAAGAAGAATTTTGAAATTCAGCCAATCAGAACACATTAGTGGCTCTGGAAGCCATGTTCAATTTGCAATTGCCTCGAAAAACTCAAATTATTAAGATAACTATTCAACCTTTATTTCTTCATAATTTGGCTTCATCGTGTGGAACAGTTTCTGAAAAGATCCCATAGGGTCCTATGTTAAACTAAGTCCTGCGATGGTGGCCATCTTGGATTTTGGATTGGCACAAAAAACTCAAACTTTATAGAGAACCATCTAAGGTACATTTCTGCAATATTGCAAATCAATCTGACAAGCGGTTTATGAGGAGAAGATTTTTGAAATTCAGCCAATCAGAACGCATTAAAGGCTCTGGCAGCCATGTTTAATAATTGATCAGCACCAAAAACTCAAACTTTGTAAAGAACCACCCAATTAACATTCCAGCCAAGTTTGGTTCCAATTGGCCAAGTGGTTTTGGAGAAGAAGATTGAAATGTGAAAAGTTTACGGACGACGACAACAACAACGATGGACACAAAGTGATGAGAATAGCTCACACTGACCCTATGGGTCAGGTGAGCTAAAAATATTATAAAATAAAAAATACTGCAGGATGCATCAATAGCATTCAATATTAATTTTCTGATCAATGTAATTATAAAATCTTTTCCTTGCATCCCCCTTTTTGTTATTGTCCTGCAACAAAAACAAAACAGCAGGAGCGAGCAAGTGAAAGATTTAATTTTTAATTAGATTAATTTGTAATATAAAAGATTTTACTCATTATGTTTTTACATTAAAAAAATAAATTATGTTATTATATTGTCCCTGGGGTCCCACAAGGCATACCAGGCTTACGTCCCTTGATTAATTGTGTATACTGGTAGTCAATTTAAATATGCCTATAGCTGAGAATTAAGTTGATTTGTTAGTGGCAAAGTTTTTCCAGAAAGTAAAGCGTGTCTGTAACAGAAATGATGTCTTGATGTCTGATTATCAAAATTAAAAAACAGGGCAAAGCTTTTTTCAAGTTGTTTGTGCATGATGTTTTACAGTATTCAACTTACATGTAGAATGGGCCTATGTGTACAAAATCATAGTTTGTATTACCCTGGTTTGACTGTCAGTGACATGACAGGTGTGCTGAAACAGGAAGGATCTGGTTACTCCTTAATTCAGAGTAAACATTTACCCATATCTATTATTTATAGAATTTTTCACAAAAATCAAATCCTTAATTTAGTCCTGCATGCCTCATTGATCACGTGGTCTGTAAACACTGAGATTGTGGGTTCGAGCCTCACTGCGGACATGGTGCATTCGACTCCAATCTTAATTGACAAGGGTTGCCAGTTTTCCTACCGAAGGTCTGGGGTTTTCTCCAGGTACTCTGGCTTCCTCCCCCAATAAAAACTGGAAGACGTGATATAGCTGAAAAATTGCTGAAAGTGGCGCTAAACAACATTCAAACAAACAAAAAATCCATTATGTGTTCAAATATACATACCAAATATATAGCTTCAAACTGTACTAGAAGATAGCTATGGATTCATTATGGATATAAACATCCTAATACTAGTAAATATATACTAACTTTGTTGTAGTTCTTAAAATGAATGCTGGACAAAACATGTACCCTTACATGACCTACAGGACCAGGCTAGGGTGTATAACAAGGATGACACCCAAATATAATGGATATATTTTGTTTTTTTAAACACTACACATTAAAAAATTATTGTGTGTCATTTATACTTATAGTAGATGTGAATAAACTGCAACTGGACCATACTACTATACTAAGAAATTTCACAGAGGGAAATTCGAAACTTAGCTAAAAAATTGTGTATGGTACCTAAACCAGGATCGGCACTAGTCCAGGATATCTGACTGTTTTACAAAATTATGACATCAACCCAAGTGATATCAAGTAGAATTACAGCTGAAAAACTAGAAAGACGGATTTTTTGAACCTGTGGTATTGGTTCAGGTGGTTACTTTTATGATAGCAATATAAGGAACACAACTGTAGGTTAATATGACAGGGATGTGTTGCTTTGGGTGGGTCCCACTATTTACCGACAAGAACCGACAAGAAGGTAGAATTACCGACAAGAACCGACAAGAAGGTAGAATTACCGACAAGAAGCATTTTTTTTACCGACAAGAAGCAGATTTTCACCGACAAGAAAGAAAAAAAGATTATTTGTTATATTTATTATGAAAAAAAAATTTAAAGAATTTTTTTGTTATTTATTGTGTAATTTTGTTGTCGTTGTTTTGTAGTATATGTAGTGTATTATTATTTACAGACAAAATTGGTAAAAACAATGTGTTGAAATTTTTGCAGTGCATCCGATTTTTCCTTTTCACTTTTGCTCTGCCAGATTGTTTTTGAGCATTGTAAGTGTGCCACTGACGAGCTTAATTCATAGTCACCGTGACCATATATTGCTCCCTTTATCAGACACTCTTGGAGTTTGATCTCTTTATAAATTTTATCTATAAGCTCAGGCAATTTTTCTGGCTTCCAATCTTGATTTAGTTTCAAGATGTGGTTCATGGCCTCACAATTATTGTTTTTCCACTGCAAAGGAATTCTTGAGTCATGTTTGCGTGCCCTGTGCACGTATTCCCTGATAGTAGGAAAAACCTTATCTGTTAAATAACCACCAAGCAGAGTACTGTATTTTCGTTCAATTTCTGTGACTTTGCTGGTAAAGTCAACAGTTGTGTCAAGCTCTATCAGGCCATTTTCACCGAACAGTTCTGTTATTATTTGCTTTGATTGATGGTCATTTACACCAACTTTACACCTTAAATGCCATGCCACATTTTCACTCAAATGTCTTGTGCATAGAGTTAATTGGGAATCAGGAAAACTAGACTTTATAGCCTTGACTAAAGCCCTTTCCTCATCCGAGCCTATAACTAAGTTGTTTACACTTAAAAGTGTATAAGAAATAGTGGCATCAAGCATAGCAGCGATGTGGGTAAAAAAACGTTGGTATGAGTGAAATGAGCCATCCCAATGCAAATAAATCGGTCCCATTATTATTGGACTCGTGACTTTGCCTTTGCGTTTAAGTTTACTTTCTTGGAAAACTGTGGTAGTGACGAAGCAAGCACCAAGGTTGAATGTTCTGTCAACACCAATTATTGAAGTTTTACAGGCACTGGCAAAATGTTTCAATTGAAATTCAGTGTAACAAATTATGCTTGGTGGTTTACCAGACGCCTGAATAATTTCTTTTATAAATGGATGTTTCGCAGAATTCATATTAATGATGCTTTGTATGTCGTCAGCCACATTTTGTTTGTTTGAAGGATTTTGCTCTTTATTGATTTTATATTTCACATTTTCTACATATTTTGAGTCTCTGGGTTGATGGTCAGAGTCAAAGTTGTCCGAAAATATTCTTTTAACGGATTTGCCCGAATCAACTTCAGATCTTATTACTTGTTTAGTATTTGGTGATGTTCTGATGTACTCTTGGTGTGTATTTTTTGCATTACCGTGAGAATTAAATATATAATATATATATAATGTTGTTTTACTATAAGCATTTAACGGTTCTTCAAAAGAAACAATTATCACAATTATCACAAGGCGTGTGCCAATTATGACAGTGATTGCTAATTGTAAAACAATCAAGGTATTACAGAATCGTACATGATATTACCGACACGTGTAGTCAATTAATCATCCTAATTATCAATAATTAGCGAATTGTTGAATTTTATATAGTATATATTTTTTAAATTAACTAATTTATTGACATACTTAGGAATACAATTTATTATTAAACGTTCTTGTCGTAGGAAATTACTAAACTACATGTCGCACACAACAACGGCATCAAAATTACAAACAAATCACAAAAATATTTTTTTTAATTCCTTTTCATAATAATAACGATAATTCATCCTTTTTTCTTTCTTGTCGGTGAAAAAATACTTCTTGTCGGTAATTTAACGCTTCTTGTCGGTAATTTAACGCTTCTTGACGGTAATTTAATGCTTCTTGTCGGTAATTTAACTTTTTGTCGGTTCTTGTCGGTAAATAGGGAGACCGCTTTGGGTTGTTGTCTCTCAGAAATTTACCAAAATGTTTATCATCTATACTACTAAAATTATAGACCAGACATGCCTGGTAGGTCCTACGAATTTTATTTGTTTTCACTGTGATCAGGAATATAACATTAAAAAAGAACTAAAGTTACGCTTTCACTGATTACAAATTTACCTCCTATTCCAGTTGGGTAGGCGTACGTTTGTTTTGTACTCTTCACGGGTTTTGGTTCCTTGCCCCGGAAATAAATTTTTAAATGTAAAGAAGGACCGTATCCGGTACAAATTTGCGGACGTAATTAATCGTTAATTGCTTATTATTTAAAGCGATAATCGATATAAAAATTTAATATTTGCATATGCAACATTAACTGCATGTAACCTTATATGGGTTAATACTGCGCTATTTCTCTGTGTTTTGTGATGCACGCTTAAAAAAGGGGTCTATAAATATAATTTTAGTAGTATAAATAGTGTTCACATTGGCCGACTTCTTAACAAAGATCAGCACAGTTTCCGATCTTCTTCATGCAGGGCTCACCACACTGGGCGAAGTGGACGACAAAGTCGCCCTACTAGGACCTGAAGTCGCCCAAAGGCGCCTCAAAAGCGAAGTTGAAGTCGCTTTTGAGAGAGAGAGAGAGAGCATGCGCAGGATCTGGAAAGACGTGGTTTGAAGAGCTCCGACAATTACTGCCACTTTTTGTGATATACTGTGATGGATATTATTAATAGTCATAAATACCAGCACTACTCCCCTAAAAAAACTTCCTTACACCGGTTTTAGTCCATTCCCTGGTTAATTTTGCATGATTTTTTTGTTAAACTAATTTCGACACATGCCCGTCTTCCCGCCACATGGTAGCCATATTGGTTTGTACTGTTTTTGAGCAAACTATATGTGACCGAAGGCATATTCTTGCAACGGCATCCTGTGCTGCTCCCCCATGTAGTTTCCTTTTTACCTTTTAACTTTCCTTTTTATCATTTTTATCATTTTTATTGTTTTATTGTTTCATTAGTGTTCATCTTAAGTTCTGCTTTTTTCTTCTTGTCAAGCCCGGCTTTTACCTTTTAAACGGTTTTTACCATTTACCTCCCCTTTTAATTTTTTTTTTATTTAATATAACTATTCATCATTTTGTCCTTAACTGATTTTTTAACCCCTACCTCATTACCACCGTTTTGTTCTTATCTGATTTTTAACCCCTACCCCATTACCGTCTGTAGCATAATTCCTAGTGATATAACTATTAGTTTCCCGGCCAGCCAGTCCTGTCGAGCGAATGTATATTATTGGCATGCCATGATTGGGTATATTGCTATTGTAGCTGTCACGTTCCAAGTCTTTAAATTTTATACATGCTCACTTAGGCAAGTCCAATTGCTTATGTTATAGTTGTTGGTACTCAATATTTATAAAATAAATAGTAAAAATAAACTGGGTATATCGTTGTTGTTGTAGTCTTCATGCTATAAGTTGTTATAGGCTAGCTCCTTGATTTTCTATAGCTGTTGTAACTTAGACAAAATCGTGAAAAATTAGGTATTTTTATTTTTAAGAAATTTTTTTTGAAAAATTAGGTAGTAGTAATAAATAGGGACCTTTTGACTGGTTATAGCTATTAGTTATTTTACGTTATTATTATGGACGGGTAAATAAAAAGAAGGAGTACCCGTCAAAGGGTTATTAACTACCCCTTCACTCCAAATAAGATGGCGAGAAGTAGTGGAGGCAAAAGTGCTACAACAATTAAAGTTAATTACAAACTTGATAAGCAAAAGGCTATTAGACAGAAAGTAGAGGCTTCAAATAGATCTGAAGACGTAGTAATTAAAGTGTCACATAACAACGTTGTCATATCTTTTTCTGCGGACGCATATGAAATTTTTAAAGCTGCTACAATGTCGTATCTTGCTCAACAGTTGGTATCAATTAAGGTCTCCGAGACAAAGGACAACACCGGGGCCGTCGTGTCCGAATCAGTTGCAGTATGTGGCATAAGTGATAAGAAGCAGTATGTTCTTAACTTTTATAACACATCCTCCCGTATCCTATTGAATGGGGAGCCAAGTGGTGTATCAAATTTTATAGAACATTATTTGTCAAACATTTTTAAAATCCTGGACAACAATCATGAGTTCAAGGAAATTAATGCAATCATCAGAGAGCACTGTAACTCATTTCTTGAGGCACATAGTCCTACATCACCTCCTAAGGGAGCTAACTCGTCAACACATCTGTCAATAATGCATAATGAGTTGAAAGATAGTGGTCAAACTGATCCTAGTAGTAATAAAATGTCTAGTTTAGATATCAGGATCCCTGATTTATTTAAACACGATTCAGAAGCTTCTAGTGAAATTTGCTTTATATGTGAGAAGTTCTGCAAAGAGAAGGCAGTAATGTGTGATGGTTGTCTATCTTGGGTTCATTATAGCTGTGAACGGTTAACACCATATGAAATTAATGATATAGAAAATGACTCTTTGAATTATATATGCAGATATTGTAAAGACTTGCTTTTTCTTGACAATTGTAGTAGAAACGATGTTATATACCACATTGAGGATAGTAATGGCATTAGTGACAATCTAAAAACTAACAATGTCTCGAGTATGTTAACGAGTCTTCCAAACAATAAGGGGATGGGACCCAACACACTAGGAACAGATAAGGTAAATCGTAAGAATGTTCAAAGTAAAAGTACTTCAACAATCTGCTCGTTTGAGGATATGCGTCGATTTGATACTTTGGTAGAGTGGGAGAAATCACTAGTTATTAAAAAGGCTCAGATCAAAAACAAGGAATTAAGCATAAAGGAAAAAGAGAAAAATTTAAACAAAGTCTCTAAGAAGTTAGCTACTGCCCAAGCTTATATAATCTCTCTAGAACAAAAGGTAGAAACTCTAGAAAACTCTCATAAAATGTACCGTCAAGCCAATCAGAATATAGGTAATAACATGTTAGACCATTACCCTGAGCACTGGTGTAAGTCAATTGAGCAGCGTCTTGAAAAATTAGAAAACTTTAAGGGGAACTCGGTAGTCGATCGAAATATTGTGATAAATAACTATGGTATGGCTCCTCAATCGGTAGCGTGTTCATACTCTGATGAGAAATTAGGAAATAGTGTTACTGAAAAGGTTCCTACTGAAAACTCTACAAATAGTGTCAAATTACCTAATGATAGCATTAAGTTTAAGAATACTAGTGACATTTCATCCTTATCGTCCCTAAACATTCAACCGGAAAATATAAGTGTCAGGGGTAAAGCAGAAACTGCTTTTGATTGTGATTCAAAATTGTCTGTGGAACAAAATTGTAATGAAAACTTTGTAATACCCAATGATGAACAAAATTGTAATGAAAACATTGTAATACCCAACGATGAACCAAGGCCATCACATGGTCTCGTCCAACATAACTCGCCATCAACCTCTTTTTTAGACAAAAGAAGGAGGCGTCGAAGACCGAACAGGCAAAAATCAAAATCAATGTCAAATGCAAACATAACACCGCCAGTAGTGCCTCCTTTTCCAGTGGTTCGTCCAAATTGCGTAATACTCAATCCGTGGCATGTGCAGAATCCAATAATGTCTCTTGCACCGATGCACCGGTTCATCCAACCACCTCCACCACTCATGAGACCCTTAAACTTGCAACATTCAATGTGGAGAACTTTGCCACAAACAACATATACCTAACATCTATTTTAAAACAGGTTGATATTTTAGCTGTTCAGGAACATTGGCTTTGGTCGTTTGAAAAACCAATTTTAGACAAATATGCTGCTGATAATCAATTTGGATGCTTTGTAAAATGTACTGATGAGAATGACCCAACAACACAGCACATGCGGAGACGAGGGTGGGGGGGGGGGTGTTTGTATTTTATGGCATGAGAAACTAAGTCCATACGTTAAGACTCAACCAGATGGCAGCGAAAGAATTTGTGTTGTCACTTTAGACTCGAAACCTAAACCTATTTGTTTAATTGCTGTTTATTTACCAACTACTGGGGGTAAGGAGTATAACCTTAAATATAGTGAATGTCTGCAAGAGATATTTGAAATTACTTGTAAATACTCAGATTATGAAATTGTTCTGCTTGGAGATATGAATGCTTCTTTTCATAGATATCCAGAAACTTACCGAGACAGAATTTTTAAAAAGGCAATAAATGACGCTGGATTTTATGTTCCCGATAGTTACCCGAAACGTAGTACCTTTTTTCACCATAATGATAAAGATGAATCTCAGATTGACTATATTATATCAACCGCAAGTGATGTGGTGTCTAATGTATTTATTCAACAACATTGTGCGTTAAACTTGTCCTCACATGTACCAACCTTTGCGAATATTAAATTCTCAGGAATTGTAGATGTTTTAGAGATTATAGATGGTCATATACAAAATAAACTAAATTGGAATAAATGTAACTTATTGAAATATAAAGAACTGGTAGATACACATGCCAAGTCAATGAACCTAGAGTCTGGTACTACTAATGAAAAACTTTTGGAAATTTCTAACATACTTGTTCGGAGTGCATTTGATTCAGTTGCAGAATCCCGTACAGCTCGTAAAAGGCCGTTAAAAGTTAGGAAGGCTCTTCATCCAGTGTTAGTCTCTTTATGTAAAATTAATAAGTTAGCGTTTTGGAACTTTAAGAAAGATGGTGGTCAAAAATGTAAATCTAATATATTATGGATTAAATGTAAGGAAGCAAAGAAAAATCTGAGAGGAACACAACGAAGGTTAGATGCAGAAAAAAAGTACAAACTGTATAATGATATTAATGCTTCGGCTGATCTGAATCAAAAATTTTTTCATAAACTCGTTAACTTACAGAGGCAGGTTTGCCCTAAGAAAACTGTCTAAATTAATAGTGGATGATGTTCACATTGAGAAGGAAAGTGATATAACTGGGTGGGCGTCATATTTTGAAAAACTTAGTTAAAGAACTGTAAATCCTTTGTTTTCGGATGAGAATTTGGTCATAGTCCAAGATAATATAATGTATGCTGAAAAAATTCACAAAAATACTTCAGTAGGAGATGGTAAAGTGGAGTTCGCTTCAATCGATGTAATTACTGAATCAATAGGTAGATTAAAATCAGGAAAAGCTCCAGATGAATTAAATATTATGGCGGACCACTTAAAGAATGGTGGTGATGTTGTCTCTCAAGTTCTTAAACTCATTTTTGATAGAATTGTGCGTGAACAAGAAATACCAGAAGTATTTAAAAGAGGCATCATAACTCCTATATATAAGCAACAAAATAAACCACTTGAAGACCCCAATTCATATCGTAGAATTACAGTTTGTAGTATAATTGGAAAGGTGTTTGAAACTATTTTGCTGTCTAAGATCCAACCGTGTATAGATAAACATCAGAATAAACTTCAAAGAGGTTTTACCACAAACGTCTCGCCTTCTAATGCAGCCTTGCTACTCACAGAGGCAATCGATGAAGCTAAGGACCAGAATCGTAAATTGTACTCTACATTTATCGATGCAACTAAGGCATTTGATGTCGTTTGGCATGAATCGCTACTTTTTCGACTTCACCAGTGTGAGATACAAGGAATAAATGGAATGGTAGTCTGTCAACGTACTTCTGCGAGGAGCAAGGAGTGCGCCAAGGAGGAATTATGTCTCCTGCCTTATATAAAATGTTTATAAACCCATTATTAGACCTGTATGAAAAACAAAGCCTAGGATTTCGTATTGGTTCTGTCCATTTAGGTAGTCCTTCCTGTGCTGACGACATTGTTCTTCTTGCTAAAGATAGTCATGAACTACAAACTATGCTTTGCCTTCAGGAACAGTTCTCAAAAGATGAGCGATATTTACTAAGTGAGACGAAAAGTAAAGTAATGATTTTTAATACTAAAAGAAACTTGAGAGGATTGATGACTTTTATCTTTATGATAGAATATTGGAAACTGTAGAAAATTATACACATATAGGAATCGAAAGAACTCGGGACACTAATACATTAATTCGTGAAAGAATCAAGCTTGCGCAAAGGACTTGCTACTCACTGATGGGTGCTGGAATGCATGGCTGTAACGGCCTCAACCCCGGAATTACTATGAAACTTTGGAATGCCTATGTCCGCCCTAGACTATGTTTTGGCCTTGACTCCGTATCCCTAAGTAGGAAGAACCTGGACGACTTAAATTTGTTCTTCAAAAGACAGATAAAGATGTTGCTAAATATGCCAGATAGAACAGCTGATGCTGCCGTTTATATCCTGAGTGGTAATCTGCCATTGGAAGCCTTTATTCATAGTCAGATTCTAGGTAAACTGGGTCAAATTATACGTCAAAATGGCATTGAGAAAGAACTCTGTATCAGACAACTTTTGGTGAAAAATTACAAGTCTAATAGTTGGTTTATTTCTGCTGAAAAGCTACTGCATCTTTATAATCTTGGATTGGTATATGATCTTCTGGATAATATTCCTAGTAAACTAGCTTGGAAAAAAATAGTGAAGTCAGCGATACATAAATTATGGTTTGAAAAGATTACAGCCATGATGGAAAATAAAAGTTCATTGGTATACTTAAGCTCTAAGTCAATGACATTTGGAAAAGTGCATTATCTTTGGCGGCAATCAAAGTTCGACCAAATTAGTAATAGGAAGGCAAACATAAAAGCTAGAGTGCTTACTGGTGTATATCCACTGCAGTATCTTTGCAACAAATTCAATAAGTCTACTCCTGATGCTACATGTCCACTGTGTCATCTGGATATTGAAGACCGAGAACATTTTCTCCTACACTGTAGTAAAATTAGTGATGTAAGAAATAACTTCATGAATTTGATATATGAACAAATTGAAACTATTGATGCCTTGTTGTTGGATACAGTTCTGCATCACCATCAATTAGTGACACAAATTTTATTGGATATTACAAATCCGAGAGTACCTTTGTTCTTACAATCTGAGTCTGTGATGAACTCACTGGAGTCTATCTCTAGAGGAATGATATTTGCATTACATTGTAAAAGAAGTGACATTTTGAACAGCCAGTCTTAGCTAAGTCAGTAATAACTAATGACCAGTCATTGACCCTTTTAGTTTGTTTTGTTTTATTTTCTCAAAACTGTTTTTCATAGGGAACAAATTATAGTTTTGGCTTGTGCTAATTGAATAATATAGGGTAAACTTATTCCAAAGTTATGTTAGGTATGGTATCATTATAAATTTTTAGTGATATTTAATGTGTAGGGTTAAGTAAGTGTTGAGCAGCCAATCCTAATTGGGTGCTAGGAAAAGGATGTGATGTTTCCCATAAATGATTGGTTTTTTTTTATAATTATTTTATTATACCATTTCTCTTTTTGTTTATATTAGGAATTCAAACCTTTATGCTGTTATAATGAAGGTTCAATTAATCCTATAATAATGCTAGGTTATGGATCTAAGTCAAGTGTATTCATAAATAACTTCCTCTTGGTGGTGTTTACGTGTTTTTACCATAAGTTCCCAGTTCCCTACTTGTGAAGCTACAATAATGGTTCTTGCATTACTATAACGTTGTTAGCATTAACCTTACTTCGGTGTATACATGTATGTGTTGGTGATATGTTACTGTTAAACTCGCTATGAGCACCATGTAGATAGGTGGTGGGTTAGTGCTGGGCGTAGTATATTTCAGTCTGTGGTCGGTTTTTCTGCTTTGGACATTTATTCAGGACCGACCCACTGGATCACTTTTAGTGTTTTACCTTTTATATTTGTTGTATATATATTGTAATTTGCGCATGCTCTCACAAAGTTGCTACATTATACATCAACTGTTTGATGGTTGCTCCAGACATTGGAGGGATTCTACATTACAAGAAGAAAAAGTCACCCTGTCATTTCCCTCAAGTCGCCCGATGGTTCACATAAGATACTTGTAAATCTGGTCCAAATACTTCACCCAGACTACCAATTTATCAGTAAATGTGTAATTCCAATAAAAAACGGCAAACAATATGCGTATTTAACATATTTTCAAACGATTTACGTCTTTCAAATGTATTACGCGCCATTTGTTTATTTACCGGATGTGACTAATTACCGGAAGTGAACAACGAAGAAAAGTAATGTACAACGGCCCATAATGAAAAATCGTAATTTTTTTGATAAACAAACCCTTTTAATTGGTTTCAAACTTCAGTTCTTTCAAAGAGTATTGTACTTTAACAATATTATGATACAAGAACTCATGAATGAAGCTTATGTCTACATATACAAATATTTTTGTTGATCTATTTTTATTTGTGAATACCTTGTACGGCTACAAGTACTGAAGTAGATAGAAAAATAGTCCCTATATCTGGTGTTTTTTTCATTGATTAATGATAAAGGTTATGTGCTGTTGAATACCAAAAATAATAATGAAAAAGAAAGAAAAAAACTGAATCTAAGTGTGTTATGGTTTTAAAACACAAGGGAAATAATCCTAGAAATTGATGTAAATAATGAAAAATGTATGTAACTACTGCGAAATTAATTATTTGTACGGTCCCCCTGACTTCTCCCTAGTGTCTCCTGAAGTCTCCCTATCAGGGCCTGACTTCTCCCTGTTTGGCTGCCAGGGAGAAGCCACTTCTCCCTACTTTTTTAGAGTGTGGTGATCCCTGTTCATGTATCTAACTTGGCCTCTAACTTTATATTCATAACATTATATCCGGTATGAAATATGTTTTTTCTAATTACACAGCCATCTCTATCTAAACTGAAAATCTAATTACGCAACAAGAGGAAAAACTCTTAGGGATAACATTTGATTTAAAACTTGATTTTAATACACACATATCAAATATTTGTCACAAAGCAGCGCGCCAATTAAACGTACTCAAGAGAATTGGATCCAACCTCAGCCGCTTAGCTAAACTGACCATATATCATTCATTTATACTCTCCAATTTAAGCTACTGCCCACTCACCTGGCATTTTTGCACAGAAAAAAACACTAAAAAAAAACTGAAAAAATACAAGAACGCTCCCTCCGTTTCATATATGACGACTACACCAACAATTACAACCATTTACTTGAACTATCCAAAAGTCCGTAGAATGAGAACCATGGCACTAGAGACCTACAAAATCATGAATAAATCTAGTCCATTTCTCCTCCATGACATTGTCAAAATAAAACAGAATTCTTATAATTTTAGGTACAATAACATAGTGGATATTCCCCGCCCTAAAACAACAAGGTATGGTAAGAAGAGTTTCAGCTATGAGGTGGCAAGGCTGTGGAACACCCTGCCAGATCAGGCAAGAGGCCTATTTACTTTTGGTACCTTCAAAAATTTTATTTCGAATTGGTGTTTCTCGGAAACATGTCATTGTAGTGCCTGTAGAAGGTTATGTCCTGTCGCCTCATAGCAGAAGTCTTCAAACCTGTTTAAAATGCTTCTTTTACTTTCTTTTTTTTTTTTTTTTTACTTTTATTTTTTATCGCTTATAGCTATGCTAGCTTTGTTGCATAATTTACTGCTCTGCCTGAAAATGTTTTACTTTGAACATGTACGCATGAATTTTAGTTTCTTTTACATGTACTTGCTTTTTAATGCTAAAGTTTCAACAACTTATATATTTTAATCTGCTTATATGTTTTACCATTCACGGCATTGTGTGCTTTATTTTAGTGCTCAAGTACATTATGATAAATTACACTATTTCAAATAACATAAGTAAAATATACAGAGCAAATAGTATTATTTTACTTATGCTCGCTCCTTTTAATGCCAAGTTCAACTGCTTATATTTAATGCCTCTCATAGTGTTTTAGTGCTGTCAAATTGCTTTGGTCATGTTGATGCTTTGTGTATTTGAAGTGTATGTTGTGTATGTCTCTCTTGATGTTATATGTGTGCTGCTTTTATTAATTTAAGTTTGTTTTATTATAAAATTTATAATATCAGTCGTATAAAGAGCTCTTCAGAGCTCATGTTTGTCTTGTTTATCTGTACATGTATATATATGCCGACTTTAAATAAAATTTACTTTACTTTACTTTACTTTACTTTACGTTAACAAGCAGGGGAGATCAGATACGAAGGGGGAGGAAAACGAAGGGTACCAGACAATTCGGCCCTCAGACAACTCGGACCCTGACAATTCGGACCGTATGTCAGGACAATTCGGACCGTATATCAGGACTATTCGGACCGTATGTCAGGACTATTCGGACCGTATGTCAATGAAATTGTTTTTATATTAAAAGTGAAAAAAAAAAATAAAAAGTAATAATAATATAAGATAGAACAAATAATAAAACATTGCATTTTTCCGAATAATTGTTACCAAAAGAAGCAATTATAATTATCGACACTTAATTGCCTTTAATTTCCCTTAATTATCACATTTGATTAATTGGTTGATGTTTTTCAATTTAATATCGTAAATAATTAGACTGAACTAGTTAAATGAGATAAAAGTCAATTAAGTGTTGTTTATGGTTATCATTTTTAATTAAACAGAAAAATCAAAGGATTTCAGCGTGTATGATTCCAGACAAGTGCTCACATACAAAGCCAACAAGCCAAAAAGTAGCATAAAAGCCGAAAAAATACCAATTTGGATCAGCACTCTGCAGATGTAAGACCTCCAAGACGGTCAGAGTGGGGAAACGCTCCGTTACCCATGTGGGGTACCGGAGTAGGCCAACGTTACATCGGAGCAGCCCGGCCGCTGGTAGGACATATGCTGCCGAGTCCTTCGACCAGGTATCCCGAAGGCCGGGCTTCGACAAAACCACCATGGTGGAGTCCATGGATTACTAACCCTAACAACCGTCCGACCGAGGGTATTAATTTACCAGTGTAGGACGTTAAAAACCACCAATCATCATCAATTTGGATCAGTTTTAAACATGTCAGTTGATTGTAAAGGTTGCTCATCGCCAATACGGCCTCGCCAGGAATCTGTCCTATGTCACTGCTGTGACAAGTTTTTTCACAGAACTTGTTCCGGCATGACACAAAAAGACTACAGAGAAAAGAAAGCTGTTAACCCAAGAGTACAATTTATGTGCAGCAGATGTAGCTCGGCAATCCACCAACCAAACGCAGTGAGTACTAGACTGTCCATTGACCAGACCATCAACTACTCCGAACTCACCATCCCCTACAGCACAGACTATTTGTGCTGTTTGTGCTGAACATTGTGCTATTTAACTTTATAATATATGTATGTTTTGACTGTTAAATTGTTATATTTGTTATGGTATTATATTATCATCATAAATAAAATAAAATATGCAACAAAAACTTCATAATTTTTTTTTCAATAATAGCTTGATGTAGAATAATAATGCCAAATACAAAAGTCGGCTGTAGATACAAACCTTGCAAAAACATGCAAAAGTCGGCTGTAAAAAACATGAATACATTATCATTATCTTTGTAAAATTAATATCTTTATTCATTATAAAACGTTCCGAATTGTCCTGATATACGGTCCGAATTGTCCTGGTATACGGTCCGAATTGTCAGGATCCGAGTTGTCTGGGGGCCGAATTGTCCGGTATTCAAAACGAATAACTTGATTTTACTACCGTCTCCCCTGTATAGAGTTGCCTGTATATTCACCTCGCTAGGACGGCTTATTCGTGCCAAACAACAAAAAGAAAAAAAAATTATTTCGTTTGTACGTTTTATTAATTCGGTTGTACGAATTATTAATTCGTTTGAACGATTTATTAATTCGTTTACACGTACGGTTTATTAAATCGTTTGTACGGTTGATTAAATCGTTTGAGCGATTTATTAATCCGTTTGTACGGTTTATTAAATCGTTTAAACGGTTTATTAAATCGTTTGTACAGTTTATTAATTCGTGTGTAGAGTTTATTAAATCGTTTGTACGATTTATCAATCCGTTTGAACAGTCGGTATAGAATTCACAATATAAAATAAGTTAACGCTATAAATAGCCTTTAATACACTGTATAAGCGTTTGCTAATATAATTGCAATTAACTCGAAAAATATAAGACTTTTTGAAGTCTTGTCTTGTTCAGGAAACTACCGCCGTTAGTCGGCGCACTCTATCCTCTGGATAGATATATGTAGTGCACGACATTGCATGTGTATTGTGAATATAGTCACAGTGAGAATACAAATACAGTGTAGTTGACGGAGTCAGGTGAACGTTTATGTACAGTGTATATTTGGAATATATACAGTTAGGTTTCCACATATAAGTTATTATATGCAAAGTTATTAAACTCAGTTTAAAATCACTACTTATTGTAAAAGCACTAAAGGCACTAAAAGTCAAGAAGCAGCACTACGTAAAATATCAGGCACTAGTCATAAAAGCACTAAAATCTTCATATGTTGTTAGTCTAAAATGTTACTTTCTGATCTAAAAAGGGCATGTATGGCGGTTTCTAAAACTATAAAAGCTGCTAAAGCACGATGCTTGAGTAAAAATCATAAGATGCACTATATCAAGCGTGGAGTTATAATAAAATACATAGATATATATAAAAGAAGGTTATCGTCACTATTGCATTTATCTGTTGGAAACACTAAAAGCATCGGATTATATACAGTTTATATATTTAGAGAATCCTGTCCCTCCCCCTTCAACTGTCTCATTCTTTCCATATGTAAATTATAGCACATGTTCCTGGTTAGTTCCTCCAACTCTATATAACCTTGTTTTTTCAGCTTATTGATATACGGCAGCTCTAGGTTTGTACAGTCCAGTATGAGTTGGAGTAGGTTGTTTTGGGTGACAAACTCTTGGTAAGCATCGTTTTTGACGTTATCTAGGTAGCTTTTGATATTCCGGAGATACCTTGTTCCGACGTTTTCCAGCTTTGGACACTTGAGAATAAAGTGTTGTAGATCATCTGGCTCATCCCCGCATAGGCAGCATATAGTTTTGATATTACTGTCTCCATACTTTTTTCTGGTTGTATTAAACAGGTATGTTTGAGTTACAAGCTTGATCTTGACTTCTGCCGCTTTTATTTTGCTAGGTACATTTCCTGCGCCTTTCCAAATATTATGTGGTTGTGACATCGGGTTTTTCTGTAATTGGAGGTATTTAAGGGTTGACTTCTTGGCTATATCTTCCTCACATTGTCGAGACCAGTATACTTCTTGTGCCTTCCTTACTTCTTTCTTCCACGCCTTTTTTGATCAAGGGTTTTCCATTAGCTCATGTATTGTCTCCATTCCATATTTCTCTAAAACTAGCTCAGCTCTTTCTGTGAAAATTTTGTTACTATCTCTGTTGAAGCACTGTTGTCTGATTAGGATATTATACTCTGCTGAGGATGGGCATCTAATTATATTAAGGAGTGACAGTATGTTACGATCTATATACATCTGTATTGGAATTGCACAAATGAATAGGTAAACTGCTGTATTTGAAGTTTGGTTTGGAAGACCCTGTATTTGCCTCAAGATTTTCCTCTGCATCTTTTCTAGTTGTTCTATTTCATATTGCCTACATTTCATTATCTCAAGCCCATATATCATTCGTGGTAGTGCATACACCTTCCAGAGATTGTGGGAGACCAATGGAGAAAATCCTTTTCTAATGTGTAGCCCTGCTCCTAGCAACCCATATATTGTACTTCTCCCCAGCTTTATACGTTCATCTATATTTATATTGTTTTTTTAATTTCTAATAATACCTAGAAAATTATTTGAATAAAAATATAAGTTCAAGGGAAATAACTTATTACTATTATCAACATAGTAGGTAAAAATATAACACATACCACTTGTGGAGCGAGACACTTAACTGTAATGGATTTGATTCTGTTTTTATAAATTTATCAAATCCTACAAACAAAATATACACAAATAAATACTTTTTCTAAGTGTGTTCAAGTACACATCATAATAGAAATATTATGCTACATAATATCAGTAATATATACTTTATTTAGTTCCCACTATCTCCAATGATACTTTACCCACCTACAGATGCTATATACAACTTGCAATTATACACTGATGCTAAAATAATGCTTTTGCATTAATATGTAATAGGCTGAGTAAGAAAGCTAATGGCCCTGTATTAAAAATTTAACAATTTAGCTAAACGGTCACCACCAAGATTATTTGGAAACCCTTAAAAGCTTGAGTAATGTTTATGATTTTAGAAGGAAAGGAAACACCAAGTCAGCTAGATACAGGTTCTACAGAGGCTATAGGCTGGTCTTAAATGCACCATAGTCCTCTTTCTCAAGTAGATCAGGTGGAATATGGTTCCATTCTGTCAGAGTTTTTACAAAGAAGCTGTTTTTCCTTTGTTAACTGATAGAGCTGAGTTGGATGTTTCAGCAATGAACCGAGACTTCATTAAAGATATTAACATAACACTCCAGTCATAGTACAGTTGTCTAATATTACTACCAGGACTATCAAAATACCATCTAAAGGTACACTGTGTAAACTTTAAGGAGTTACCATTCTACCAACAACTAATAATAACATTTGCCATCCTAAAGAACCATCGCTTTTGGACAAGGCTGACATAACTCGGAGTGATATATCATGACATCTTTTCTCATGTTAAGGAAATACAAAATACCGAACAGAGAGGAAACTGTCGAAAAGACAATCCACAAATCAAGGTCCGAGAAATCGGCAAGCTCCAGCACCAACAACCAAAAATATAGTAACTACAACAATGGTTCTGACTTGGTACAGGTATTGCAAAAGAAATGGTGGGTTAAACCAGCTTTTATGGCATGCTGAACCTCCCCTTTCCATTACTATATTATGACAAGACAAGACAAGACAATTTTATTAAACCAATCATGGTGCCCAATACTGAGCTAATCAATCGAAATTTATAATCACCATAAAGAAAACATATCAAATTAAGGCATTATTAAAAAAGTGATTAGCATAAACAATGAACAATAGATAAAATGAAGTAATAAACTATATAGAATGGTAATAATTAAGTTAACAATATGTAAACAAAACAAATAATTTCCCACTGTCATAAAAATCTATGCTTTACTTTTGTTATATAAAGGAAGGAAGGGGTCTCTTAGGTAACTAAACTTTAAAAACCTTGATTATTCATCAAATACGTCTATAAAATTCTTCCTTATCCTCAGAGAACAGGATCTATATCAACAAATTTTCATCATTAAGTTCAGGAAGGTTTTTATATTTAAGTTTAAATGTATCCATATAACGTATACGTTTACAGGCCAGAGGTGCACATTTAAGGAGGAAGTGGATTTCATCTTCTACTCCATTACATATTATATTTTCTGCACTTATTCCTATATATCGGCCTTTTTCTATTTCGAGGTCGTGAAAACATTTTCAACATTTAGAAATAATTTGTCGGTTTGATTTAGACTTGATAGTAAAATAATTTTCAAAGAAAATATATTTTTGAATTTTTTATGTATGTTCTTATTTTATTTCCTGATGTTCTTTCATCTCTTCCAAAACTACTCTTAATTTTGTTTAACCACAGAGTATGCATCTTCTCTTTAAGGGCATATTTTACTTTGTTTATGACGAAAGTTTCTGTAAGCTGGTTTTGATTAATGAAACAATAATTTAGGTTTAGACCTTTAAATATTTCTCCAATACATCCAATATATCAATCTTGATTGTTGTTATACATACTCAGAGATAACTTATATGCTTCATGTAATAAAGAAAAGTATGTGTTTTGGTTTGTTGATTAAAAAGGTCCGGTATCATATACCACTTGTCAGTAATAGGTGTATACAATTATCATCGTAGCATACTCACTGTACACTGAATTAAAAAATTGGAGGCTCAAAAGGGTATCATAATGCATGATAATTTGAGGTATGCAGCAAGACATATCGCAAACATCTCGGTTCACAGAAGTCAAAATACTGACCCACAACAATGACCTCCGTTGGATATAAAACCACTTGTCCACGTTAGAATCACCATAATTAATATACTTTACCAACAAGTTATAAAGTGGGGTGGGCCGAGGAACATCTACTGAGAGGGAGTATGATACAATTTTTTGCATCAGAAGCATTATAAGAATAATTCTCTTCCATCACATCCATAAAGGTATGCTTGGATGAGGATACATTCTTTTACATTCGCATTCGCTCTTAAGGGTTTCATATTGCAAGTTTAAAGAGTTGGTACAAACTTCAAGGCAAGACTTTCCAATCTTACAAAATCAATCATCAAAAGATAATAGCTCACAATAATAATAATCCCACTAGAAAAAATCAAGCAAATAGACAAAAAATAGACAAATTCACTGTCAAGTCAACAAAAAAGACATAATAGAATAATGATATCAAGTAAAAATGGTCCAATAATTCACTTTCTTGTCATAGTTTATGTGCACATGTATGATTCTTAATCAATTCACAAAACAAAACAGCCATATTAAAGCTTAATAACAAAAGGCATAAACGGTTTGTCCAAGTAGAAAAAACTAACTTTGTAAAACTGTATTTGAAAAAGTTGAGTGGAACAACCTCCTTGAAGAAAAACGATAAAAAGTCTCAGCAATAGTCCAGTTGGTTGTTTCAAGTATATCTTTAAGTGGGGAACCAGCTTCTATAGCTTTTGATGTAACAGCACTACGGTATGAGTGTGCTGAAAAAAAAAGATTATTCCTGATAATATAAGAATTTGCTTTAACCATCTACCCAATGCACATGTTGTTACCAAATTAAATGTTTTAAAGATATAAACAATTTTTTACTCTTTCTAATGTTGGAAGTACGATTTAAATACTCATCACACACAAGTATGAATCACACACAAGTCTTTCCTGGTGAGCTTCTACAAAATAAAATTTGGTGGAGTAACACCCGGTTTTTAAAAGTTGACTAATTTGAAAAACATACTTATCCATAAACTTTGCGAGACATCGCAAGTCCATAGCTGTAATGGTCTGGTCTCTAGAAGCTGTAGCCAATGCAATTAAAGCTATAAGCTTATAGTTAAGTAATTTTAATGACAATTTGGAAACTGGATAAAGGGTGGATATATATTGTAGTACCACAGATACATTCCACGTATACTTAAGCTTGTGTCTAACAGGTTTAAAGTTGAAATAACCTTTTTATAGTCTAGATATCAAAATTGAATCTAGTCATTTTTTCCAAAAATGGTAAAGGCTGATACAACATTGCTTTATGTGTATTAATAACGGAGTATGATAATTTCTGATTCTATAAAGAAGGCAAATAGCAAATTACATTAGTCTCAGATGGTCTCAAATATTAACTTTCCATTTAGAACACCAAAAAATCCTTCTTTTTCAAAACTGGTACTGTTTATTGGTTGATTTCGCCATGAATTAGTGACGATGCAGGCATCCTGTTGTGAAATTCCTCTCACCTGGAGGATAGTCCCGATACACAGTAAACGATCATTGTTTTTTCAAAGGATGATTCTCTCCTGTGTGTGGTACCAGTTGAACTTTGTGTCTGGATAGTCTAGTTGAAAGAGAAATCAGTGCTGAAATTGATATATCAAACCATGGATGAGTATAGCTCTTTCTACTTGATCTACTTCAATTGTGTTTAATACTTTTCCTATTAATCAAAAAGGTGGAAAAATATAAGGTTCAAATTCTGTCCATGAACGAGAGAAAGCATCTATCAATTTTACTTCTGGGTCGAAAAACAAGAAAGCAAATAAAGGTAATTTAGTGTTAGGCCTTGATGCAAGTAAATCTATATCAAGTGTAAATAGTGTTTACATATTCTTTTAAAAATGTCCATTTCATTGACAATTAACTGTTTATTGCTAGCATATTTACTGATCTTGATTCATGATTAAAGAATCATCTATGTAATAGCAACTTCTTATTCCATTCTGCCTAATTTTGCAATGGGTTTTAACACCTAAGTGAAAAATCTAATGGATGAAGACAATCCAAAAGAAGAACACGGAAATTAAATATATCACCCTTCGATGAAAAAAAGTATTTTTTTTCTGTAATCAGATTGGATTAAATGTGGAAGTACGCGTCCTTTAGGTCGAGCTTCATAAGGAAATCTCTTAAGCAAGTCAAGAGCAAAAGACACATTTATTTTCTTCTTTGAAGTGCTGATATTCCACAAACGCATTCAAATACCTCAAGTTCCATCTTTCTTAGGTCCAATGAAACCATGGTAGAAAAAAATGTATCATCTGACTTTTCAATTAGCTCAATAGCTCCTTTCTACAGTAACTTTGAGACTTCTTCATTGATAATACTAGCCTGTTAATCAGAATAAGGTATCTCATTTGGTACTTTATTCTGATAGGGGAGCTGAGTAAACTCAATTTTATACCCAGGTATTGTCTCAAGAATCCACTCATCAGAAGTGCATTTACACCAGTAATCATAATTAAAACACCTCACCTTAGAAATTGTCCCGTTATCTAAAAGCGATGTCTCTGGTCCTTTCCTGGAAGGATTTGTGGTGAGCCCTGTGACATCAGGGGTCTTGGTCATCTGCATATGGGCAATTGGCGATTAAGGAATTCTCGTTTTTTAATATTGCCCCTGAAGCCCTGTCCTCAGACGAGGATGACAGGGCCCTTGAAGTTTAAATTACCAGAGGAAAAATACCCTAAACGGGAAAAAAAGGGGTGGTCAATAAAAAGATTTGGCTATAGGTATTCTAGGGATGTCTCACATTTCTTTTAATTTTGAAAGACAATTGTCCCCAATTAACTGGTTAGTTAAGGGGACAACATTAGCAAAGATATTAGCAAATCTATTATTTTTAAAGTTTCACAAACTGACGTCTTTTATTAGACAAAAACATGGTCAAATAGACTTATGACATAAGTGAAGCCATTTCTAGCATAAACCTTGTTTTGGACAAATTGTTCATCATATATATATATATATATATATATATATATATATATATATATATATATATATATATATATATACACCCAAAGACATATACTGTTATACCTCTTGTAATGAAAGATCTTTTGCATGTGGTACTGAAACCAAAGCGTTCCGTATCTCTTTATTGCCTTTTATGCACAAATATAAGTCGTATTTTCAGGGAAGAGGTACTTCTTAGCAATATCTGAAATACTTTCTGTGTATGAATTTATTGTAAAAGCTGCATTTACTGCTTTAGCTCAGCGTGTCCCTGTTTTAGGTTAAGTGTTTTCTTTCATATTTAACGGGGGAAATTATATACCTGCTCATCCAGAGCTTCATTATCGTCAAAATTGGAAACAATACAAGACAGTGTAAAAATCGGAACATTTACAGGGTCATTAACCACTTCTGTATCAATTTCACTCATGTTATAAAATGCTTGCTGAAAAGCTAATTCAGGATTTACTCTTTCAGAACTGACATCATCTTGATTGTCAAAATAATCAAGTTCATACCTATAGTTTAGAACAGCAACCATTGAAGTTATATATTCAGTAGAAACAACCTCATGTACAAGGGGGCGACTTATAGTAGCAAACTGGGTTGGTCGAGTAACATTTGCAGATGGAGGAGTGCGAGCAGTTGTGGAGGAACGTGGGTGACCAGTACTAAAAGCAAGGGCTTTAGCATTCATTTTTACTGATGCTGCTTGAAAATTTTTAACAAGACCTGTTAATGATGTAATACTATTAACAATAGTATCAATGCATAGTGTTGATTTTAAGGCTTTAATATCCGAAAAAAGTATCCGATTTTTTGCTCGTTTTGGACCTTTATTTTTATTAACACCTTTACTTGCTGGTAACTTGCGTTTCATAGCAGTACACTTAATTACTCTGCTTATACATAACGCAGTATTAATTTTTTTAGAACCCTGAGCACATAATCTGGTACTCATTTTATCAGAATACATTTTCATTCACTTTAAAATATCACCCTCATTCTCCGAGGTACAAGATAAGACAGCGTAAGAATTTACACCTAAGACATATTTATCAGCTATAATAACAATTCAAAAATGTCGCCTATTCTAAAAATAACCACAATGGGTAATTAACAGTTTATAGTCTAGCCCACGTCTAGAAAAAAAGAATAAACCATTTCATTCGGCCCCAAAAAATGTTTTTTTCAGTCTGCCTAGCTAATTTAATATGGCTATTTTAGGTAGCCAAAATGAAATACGTCTTACAAATTACGAAACAGTGGCTATTTCAGTCAGACATGTTGTAAAATATAACCGGTGAAATAAACAAAAACCATATGCTACTATGAGAGGGCGGACAGGGTAGTGAAAGACAGGAAGAGAGGAGAAATGAGAAAAGAGGATGAGAAAGGAGAAAGGGAAGGGAGAAAGGAGCCCAGGCAACCAAGGCAGCCGTATTGAATACTGGATCAGTAAAAAATACCCATAAATGAACAATTCTAACAAGTTGGATTCCAATACGTCAAATGGTTTTTGAAGTACAAATGTAACAAATGCAAGACAACTTGATCTGGATACATCTATAGGATAATTTACTTTTAAGACAAGAGTAGACAGTCCGCTAGATATGTCTGACTACTTAGACAATTCAGACCGTTTCACAAACAGTGCAAAAACCACAATTAGTAATCAGTTATACAGTAAATCAGAAATGAAAAAGATGATTCATAGAAAAGTTATACAGTACACTGGTTCATGTAGCTAATAGTTTACTATAATCTGAACTATTTTTCACAAGTTTAAGTTGACAGTGCCAATATCTCAAAAATTATATAGCTACAGAAAACACCGTTTCATTAAAATGATGAGCTTGTTCAAGCTCTACAAATTTCATAAGCTTTGTGATGAATTCATGTAAACGTTATTGCCATTAAATTACGATTCTTGAGAAAATTGCAAACATTATCAGCAAGACATTGCAAAACAAGTCCTACAAATATTGTCAGACGACTCTCTTTTTATGAAAATGTCAGTAATTGTCTTATAAATTTAACGCTATAGCAGCTAGAGTAAAACTGTAGATAGCAAAAATAATAGGAAGAGCAATGCCTATAAATCATTTACTTGTCCAAAAATTTGTCCATTTACAACTTATATTATTTTTGTCGTTGACTCATAATTTTTCATAAAATTTTTAGTGTTTGCTTTGTTACTTAAAACTGTAAAAATCAATTGAAACTCTAAATTACAAAAATGATCAGTACTGCAAGGCCTACAAATAACTCGTTTAGTACAAGATAACTCCTTTTGGAGGTGTTGCCCTTGGATGACAATTTTTTTAATGTTGCAGCAGCAAATAATCCTGTTTACATTCCATTTATAGCAGCAATTCATGGTCTATGTAGACAACAGATCTGGCTGAATGATTGCCAATAGGTTTTAGTGTATATTTTGTCGCATACCTCAAATTATTATGCAATGTGATACTATTGAAGAACGAAGGCGAATGTAAAAGAATATAATTCCATTGCTGCACTAAATTTTAAATCAATGTGTTTTGAATATTTGGTATTATGATCACATACAAGTGGCTGCCATATGAGTATTATAATTCACAGTTTACTACGAACATCAGTACTCTTTTCCACACAGTAGATATCAGTACATTTTGTGGTTCTTACAGACCCGTTAGTAAGACCAATATCATGCATGGACTGATTATATCAGAAAAAGTCTAAAATCGAACTTAAATTGTAAATATATTTTCTATATTAGATTATATTTTTGGTCTAAAATAGAAAATAGATTTATAGTTGAAGCTCGATTTAAGACTATTCGTTTTGAGTTCTGTGTGTGATGTATTTGAATAATTGAATTAATTTATTTAAATTAGCATAATTAGCACAATTAAAAGGACTAAAAGGACTAAGGAATCATGTAACTTCGATGAAAATACATTTCAAATGAAATCTACCTAACTTTGTTAACAAGTTATACAACATATAAAATATGATTTATTTTGCGTTCTTTAACTATTTATATTGTTTGACGTCGGTTTTAACGTAACGTTCTATATACCGCTAATTCCCGTTATGAATGACGATGCTCATTATTATTCTATTTACAACTTGCTATTGTAGACTTATGCTAATATAATGCTGTTTAGTCGGCTGTGTAAGAAAGTTAATGGCCCTGAATTAAAAACCATCGAACAATTTAGCTAAACGGGCACTACCAAGATTTTTTGGAGAACCCACAGAAGCTTTAGTAAGGAAACACCGCGTTTGCTAGATACAGGTTCTACAGTCTCGACTATTAACCATAGTACCCAGAACATCTTGCATGTAATATACCACTTAATAACATGGATAATATTTTGGACATTTAATATGCTGGAGGAACACAACTTCTATACTCAGGTTACATCCGGTTACAGGCAATACAACACACCACACATACCCCATTTTGGTTGTACCTGACAGCAACTATAATCAACATATTCCTCTTCTTATTGGTAACAATATTTCAGATACAATGCTTCAAGATTTTCATCAGCAATATGCAGAGAATCGTTTTACAGAAGGCCAATGACTAGACACGATGGTACCTTACCTTTATGAATATCGCACTGCAAGAGAGAGAACTTCGAAAAAAACATGAATCGACTACCTTTAGTTAGGAATACAGAACATCAAATGTTACTATAATATGGAGTAGTCATAGCCAAAATGCGAGCACAGGCAATATAGTCCTCTTAATTCCAGTGATCACGTGACGTCTTTCTTGTAATGGTGACGTCACATGAAATGTAATATGATTGTCAGTTTTAAAAAATCAATTTAGAGATAGCAAAAAAATAGTACGAAATTTTTGTAGTTTTTTTAAATGTAACATTTATTGTTTATCGATGTCAACTTAATTTGTAAGTCTTTCTATGAAATTAATTTTAGTGCTTCTTCTTTCACTTTGTTACAGTTTTTTGACGATATCAACTTCCGGACGAAAAAAAATCAACATCAGCATTAAGCAGATTTTGATCACATGATTTCATTTTGATCACATGACACGTATTTGCAGTAGAGCTCACCGCTCTTCGTGGGCAGCGCTCGCTATTACCAAATAGTTCTGTGGAGATACAAAGTTATTTGATAAATAGATGTATAAACTCTGCTTATACATAACGCAGTATTAATTTTTTTAGAACCCTGAGCACATAATCTGGTACTCATTTTATCAGAATACATTTTCATTCACTTTAAAATATCACCCTCATTCTCCGAGGTACAAGATAAGACAGCGTAAGAATTTACACCTAAGACATATTTATCAGCTATAATAACAATTCAAAAATGTCGCCTATTCTAAAAATAACCACAATGGGTAATTAACAGTTTATAGTCTAGCCCACGTCTAGAAAAAAAGAATAAACCATTTCATTCGGCCCCAAAAAATGTTTTTTTCAGTCTGCCTAGCTAATTTAATATGGCTATTTTAGGTAGCCAAAATGAAATACGTCTTACAAATTACGAAACAGTGGCTATTTCAGTCAGACATGTTGTAAAATATAACCGGTGAAATAAACAAAAACCATATGCTACTATGAGAGGGCGGACAGGGTAGTGAAAGACAGGAAGAGAGGAGAAATGAGAAAAGAGGATGAGAAAGGAGAAAGGGAAGGGAGAAAGGAGCCCAGGCAACCAAGGCAGCCGTATTGAATACTGGATCAGTAAAAAATACCCATAAATGAACAATTCTAACAAGTTGGATTCCAATACGTCAAATGGTTTTTGAAGTACAAATGTAACAAATGCAAGACAACTTGATCTGGATACATCTATAGGATAATTTACTTTTAAGACAAGAGTAGACAGTCCGCTAGATATGTCTGACTACTTAGACAATTCAGACCGTTTCACAAACAGTGCAAAAACCACAATTAGTAATCAGTTATACAGTAAATCAGAAATGAAAAAGATGATTCATAGAAAAGTTATACAGTACACTGGTTCATGTAGCTAATAGTTTACTATAATCTGAACTATTTTTCACAAGTTTAAGTTGACAGTGCCAATATCTCAAAAATTATATAGCTACAGAAAACACCGTTTCATTAAAATGATGAGCTTGTTCAAGCTCTACAAATTTCATAAGCTTTGTGATGAATTCATGTAAACGTTATTGCCATTAAATTACGATTCTTGAGAAAATTGCAAACATTATCAGCAAGACATTGCAAAACAAGTCCTACAAATATTGTCAGACGACTCTCTTTTTATGAAAATGTCAGTAATTGTCTTATAAATTTAACGCTATAGCAGCTAGAGTAAAACTGTAGATAGCAAAAATAATAGGAAGAGCAATGCCTATAAATCATTTACTTGTCCAAAAATTTGTCCATTTACAACTTATATTATTTTTGTCGTTGACTCATAATTTTTCATAAAATTTTTAGTGTTTGCTTTGTTACTTAAAACTGTAAAAATCAATTGAAACTCTAAATTACAAAAATGATCAGTACTGCAAGGCCTACAAATAACTCGTTTAGTACAAGATAACTCCTTTTGGAGGTGTTGCCCTTGGATGACAATTTTTTTTAATGTTGCAGCAGCAAATAATCCTGTTTACATTCCATTTATAGCAGCAATTCATGGTCTATGTAGACAACAGATCTGGCTGAATGATTGCCAATAGGTTTTAGTGTATATTTTGTCGCATACCTCAAATTATTATGCAATGTGATACTATTGAAGAACGAAGGCGAATGTAAAAGAATATAATTCCATTGCTGCACTAAATTTTAAATCAATGTGTTTTGAATATTTGGTATTATGATCACATACAAGTGGCTGCCATATGAGTATTATAATTCACAGTTTACTACGAACATCAGTACTCTTTTCCACACAGTAGATATCAGTACATTTTGTGGTTCTTACAGACCCGTTAGTAAGACCAATATCATGCATGGACTGATTATATCAGAAAAAGTCTAAAATCGAACTTAAATTGTAAATATATTTTCTATATTAGATTATATTTTTGGTCTAAAATAGAAAATAGATTTATAGTTGAAGCTCGATTTAAGACTATTCGTTTTGAGTTCTGTGTGTGATGTATTTGAATAATTGAATTAATTTATTTAAATTAGCATAATTAGCACAATTAAAAGGACTAAAAGGACTAAGGAATCATGTAACTTCGATGAAAATACATTTCAAATGAAATCTACCTAACTTTGTTAACAAGTTATACAACATATAAAATATGATTTATTTTGCGTTCTTAACATCAGCATTAAGCAGATTTTGATCACATGATTTCATTTTGATCACATGACACGTATTTGCAGTAGAGCTCACCGCTCTTCGTGGGCAGCGCTCGCTATTACCAAATAGTTCTGTGGAGATACAAAGTTATTTGATAAATAGATAAATTGATACCATATCGCACTACAGTTATTGATCAAACATCAGTATTAGCTTAAACCTGAAGATTTAAATGTGAAACCAAGACTTCATGAGTGTACAGATATTAACATAACAGGCCAGTTATAGTACAATTGTCTAATATTACTATCAGGACTATCAAAAACCAACTAAAGGCACACTGTAAGACCTTTAGCGAGTTACCATTCTATTAACGCCCAATAGTAACATTTGTCATCCTAAAGAGGCAATTCTTTTGAACAAGATTGAAATAACTTGTAGGTATTTATTATGACATCTTTTCTCAAGTAAAGGTCATAACAAAATACAGAACAGAGAGGAAACTGTCAAAAAGATTATCAACTAATCAAGTCGGAGAAACCTACAAGCTCCAGAACCAACAACCGAAAATACAGCAATGGTTCTGATTTGGAACAAGCATTTCAAAAGAAATGGCGGGTTAAACCAGGTTATATGGCATGCCATTACTAGTGTGTTGGTTTGTTGATTAAAGGTTGATTAAGAAGGTCGGTATAATATTACTTGTCAGCAATAGGTGTATTCAATAATCATCGTGGCATACTCACTGTACACTAAATTCAAATATTGAGAAAATTGTTTGCAACCGTATTTTCAAACGAGAATATTTTTCGAAAAGTAAGTAGTACCTATATTAAAAACTTGACGCATACAAGTAGTTTTTCTTGTTATCTTTGATTAAAAGTTTATCCCGAAGAAATCGGTGTCAACTGCGATCACTGCTGTTGACTACTAAACTACTCAAACAAAGGTTTGTTGTACCTATGTTGATGTTATCTATTCAGAAGTTCTATGGCTTGACTTGATTGACTTGATTGATTGTTATCAGAAATCCATCTTTCAAATACGATCGGACATTTTTGCTTAGTCACAGGTAGTGTTTCCTATTCCTGGATTTGAGTTTTTCCTAAACATGACAATACGTAACTCGACGTATGTGTAATTAGAGGCAGACACTGCTTACTCGTCCGGAGCACCAGAGTGCACCAATGTGCTCTCTTTCTTTGTGTTTTTTTCTTTTTGCGTTGCGTTGCGCTGTGTTTGTATATCTATATCCGGATTTGTAACTGTCCTTTGACTTTTGGCTTTTGTTGTTTTTCTTTGCTATTTTTCTTGCAACTCGCTGCAAACTCTTGCATACCTGATCAATTGAAAAAATATAGACAGGTGCAGGCACAGTATGCAGGAGAAGCTAGAATATTGCTAAATAAATGAGGAAAAATTATAATTTTGAAATCAAAATCGTCTTCATTGTGGTAAATTCTTGTGCTATGATCACCGTTGGAGTCATATAAGAGGTGCATGTCTAAAAACGATGTAGATGAAGCTGTTTCTGTGGTTTCTTTAATTTCCAGTCCTGAAGGATATATTAATGGAAGCCACTCAGCAAATTGAGGGTTGTTAATTGAAAGAAAATCATCTCGTTTTAAGAAAGAGGTATGAATTTACATTTAACGTCATCATTACGGCCATGGCTAGTTTCAGTTAATGACTGTTTTTTCCATTCACTCAGTTTTACACTATTTTAAAATAAAAAACAACAAATTCTGGAGTTTGCCGGTTTCTGGGACTTTGATTTGTAGATCGTTTTTTTTACAGTTTCCTCCGTGTTCAGTATTTTGATAATACCTTTAGTTTTTAAACGAAATGTTAAATTTGTTGGTCACATTGTATCCAAATAAGGAATTGAGATTGAACCACGAAAGACTGAGCGTGCAATCAACTGGTCAAAACCACAGACATAGGAAAATGTCAGTAGGTTCCAGGGATTCGTTTACAGACGTTTTATCAAGTATTTCAGTCACAGATATCATACCAACACATGTAAAGAACATCAGAAAGGGAAACCAGGACATATGTAAAAGAAAATATTGACTTGAGGAAAACCACAAGAGGAAGCCTTTTTAGAGCTAAAGGAAAGACTTATTACTAAGATAAATCTTGAGTTATTTTGACTAGTCCCTGCCATATGACTTCATTCAGATACCTCTGGTGACGTTCTAGGAACAGTTTTGTATCAGGAACAGCAGGGCATAAAAAGAGTGATTAGTTCTGAAAGCAGTGGATTAAACAAAGCTAAGAAGAATTATCCTCCAAATAATAGAGTGTTCCTAGCTCTTAAATTGGCTTGCTTCAAAATGTTCAAAGATTACCTATATGGATTAAAATTTAAAGTCTTCACTGATAGCAATCCTGTAATTTATGTACTGACCTCTGACAAACTTGATGCGACAGGACACAAATTGATTGCAGCGTTATCCGCTTTTAACTTAGACATTAAGTATAGACCTGGCAAAAGCAGAGCACTCCGTTGCCTTCCAGTGTATCAATACTTGGATAAATGCACTATATCTAGCAAGTCTGTGCAAGCGATTGGTAATTCTATTGTACAGTAGTCATATATGAAATATCTAGCTTTCTCTCCACAGTTGATGATGCACAGGATTAAGCGGCAACTAAAATCATCGGTAATATGATTAAATCTCATTCTTAGGACTCAAACATCAGGCAGTGCATATAGTTAATCAATTCAAACATGAAACCACTAAAGAAAGACTCCAGTAAAAACTCTCTTTTCACAGAATAGATACGTTTGAAGATCGTTAATGGAGTATTACACAGAATAAAAGCTATTGAGTGAGAGGAACGTAAACAATAATGTTACCTGCTGAACATATAACAGTTTTACAAGCCCTCCACAACGACAGTGGACATCAAGGAAAATACAGAACTCTATCATTTCTTCGAGACCGTTTTTATTGGCCTGGAATGTATCGAGATGCCGAGGCCTAGATTGAACAGTGTGGTCGATGCTTAAGAAGAAAAAACACCAATTAATCAGAGAGCTCCAATGGGACCCGTGGCAACGTTTTCATCATTAGAATTGGTCTGCATGGAGTTTTCAACTTTAGAGAAATCCCAAGGTGGATGGCAGCCTATTTTGGTAATCATGACCATTTTACAAGATGTGCTCAGACAATTCCTACCCAAATACAGCCTAGCAAAGACATCAGCGGAAACATTCTTCAATTACTTTATTGTTCATTATGGGATTCATTCTGATTAATAAACTAATTTTGAAAGTAAATGCATAAAGAACTCTGCCTATTGACTGGAATGAAGGAGTCAAGAACAACAAACTACCACCTAATAGAAAACGGCATGTGTAATAGGTTTAATAGAACATGTTAGGATCACTAGAAAAACTAAAACAAGACTAAAAGCACAGTTTGGACCAATGGTGCACGCTTACAACTGCACTGGGCAACATTCAACTAGACAGACCAACACAGAGGCAATGTGACAAACACCGTATCTATTAATGTTTAAACGCAGTCCAAGACTACAAATAGATGTAACATTAGGACTACGTGTCGATGAACAGCAACCAAGTTTTAAGTGTATGGCTGAGTTAAGAGACCACGTCGCATAATCTTATCAATTAGTCAAAAACCCGAAAAATCAAAAAGAGGATTAATGTAAGAGAAGTCAGCAAAGCAGGAGACCGTGTTTTAGTTAAAACAGTAGTGTTTGATGGAATACCTTAATTGGCAGATAGATGGGAATCACAACCTTACCTTGTTGTAAGTCAACCTAACTATGATATACTGGTATTAACAGTATGAAAGGAAAACGGTGAAGAACAAACTATTCATCTATTAACCTACTGTTATCGATTAGATATATCATTGACACTTTCACACCTTCTACAAGTAAAACTAGCATGTTGGTGACACTCCAACACCTGCTCTTAGAAGGAAACGTCATCGGCCAATAATTGTGAAAAGAAGACCGTTGCAGAAACAGTAAGAACGGAAACAACCACAGACTGACAACTTAGATGACGGTTTATCAGATGAGTCAGACGATGGTTATTTGATAATTAGTCAGAAACCAGTGTACAATGATTCATTCATCACTGAAGATTCGCTTATTCAGCCACCTGAGGATAAATTTAATGCAGATGATGGGGACGCCTAACCTTCTACTAACACTGATGACAGTGTTGCTGAAGATCCTTCTCCTGATAGAAGCTTCATCAAATATAACTAAAATTACACAGGAAGACACGCCTGCCAGTGACTTATCTCAGAGTGATGTTGAAGACCATGCAAAATCCCACTTCCTGCTTGTCGCTTTACTAGAAACGGAAGACCACGTTTTTGATTCACATCTGGTGATTACAACACCTCTCAATCACCTGATTATATGAGAAACGATTGAACTGTAACATATCCCACGCAACAGAATCACATTTGTAAAAAAAAATTTGCAGAACAAAGCAGTTCATGTCATACTGGATATTTTAAGAGCACCACCTACTAACTCCTGAGGCAATATGCCAAAGAGGGCATTCTCCGACCAACGGGAGTATGTAATACAGTGGGTTTATATTACTATCTTGTTTAGAATTTAGATTATATATTTGGTTATAAAAGTTTGTAATTCTCTGATGTTTAGAAAAGAGTATTTCGGTACTTTTATTTTATCTTATTTTATATTGCGTTTTATTAATTATTTGCCGTCGACTATGTCTATTGGAAAGTTAGTTTATTTAGCTTGTATTGGTCAGATTAGGTCATGAATATGTTTTGGAGGGAAATTTCTTTATCTTTCTCTGTATAAGGTCAGTTTAAGAAAAGATATTGCCATCTATTGTTATGGTGTGGCGGTGAAACACCTTATTCAATTTGGTATCTATATATTTCGGACTACGCTAATTGTTTTGATCTTAATTGACAAGGATTTCCAGTTTTCCTACCGCAGGTCGGGGGTTTTCTCCGGGTACTCCGGCTTCCTCCCCCAATAAAAACTGGACGCCGTGATATAGCTGAAAAATTGTTGACAGTGGCGTTAAACACCATAAAACAAACAAACAAACAATTGTTTTGATTACAATATTCTTTAGAGTGTGAATATTTATTTGACCTTTTATACTAATTATATTAAATATTTAATTTCATTTTCAAAAGATTGAGCTTTGACTGAAAGCTTACCCTTTATTGGACTTATTAAATTACAAAATCACTTCAGTATATTAATACAGTCTATTTAATCAACAATGGAAACAAATAGATAACATAATAACCTTTAATATAATGAATATACAGTTTAATTTTTTAATAATTACATTTAAATCTCAGGTAAAACATGTTTATGTATTTCAATTTTTTAAAATTTAATGTAATAGCTTAAATTGCTTTGTCTTTGAGCTCCTCATCTATATTTTATAAAGATATTATAAATCTTTTGCTGATGCGTAAAACTAGTGTTAAATTGGCATTGTCGCATGAAACAGGTGTTAAATTGTTATAGTGAAATTAGTAATTGTGACGTTCAACAGGTGGAAATCGGTAATTGTGACGTTACATATGTGGTAAATTGTCAAGTTGATGTTAAACAGATGGTAAATTGAAATTGTTGAGCACGTTGGAAAATTATATTTGTGACATTAGAAAGTTTGGGAATTACAATTTTGACGTTAACCATGTGGTTAATCGTAATTATGAAGCTGATCAGGTGTTTGATTTTACCTTTGACATTAAACAGTTTGTCAACTGAAATTATGACGGTAGGCAGGCAGTAAATTGTAATCGTGGCGTTTAACAGTGGAGTTATTGTAATTATGACGTTAAATTATGGGAGATGCTTATTGCTAGCATTTTGTGAACTGACATTTTGACGTTAAACATTCGGTACATTATATTTTGACTTTACACATTTGGTTAATTACAATGGTGACGTTAAACCGGTGGTAAATTGTCATCGTGACCTTAAATAGGTGGTATATTAAATGCAATTGTGACGTTTAACTGGTGATAAAATGTCATTGTGACGTTAAACAGGAGGCTTATTGTAATATGACGTCAAATTAGTAGTTTAGTGTAGCTTATTGTATTGAGGTTCTCAATATTATGTCCGTTTTTTTTTAAACGAGATGGATTTTCCCGTCCTTATCTCATCGAAGGGCGACAGCGATGTAAAAAGTAAATAATCTTTTTATCGCTGTGTTTTAACATTGTGACGTCAGAGTGTTTATATAACGACGTTTTGACAGCGAGGTGAGATATGCCCATCTCACGCTAGTAGAATGAGATGGGATAATGCCACACATAAAGATCTATGGAAAATACTGTTACCACAAATAGCAAATAAATGTCTATACGAACAGTTGTGAACAAACGAGACTATAGATATGCGTAGTCTTATTGGTTATATTGAATATCAAAGTGTTCCCAAATGTTCCAATGATGTATTAGTAATCTCACAGCATCAAATCAAAAAAAATTACACAAGTATTATAATGCAATCAGGCTCAGAATACCGAAATGAAAGTGTTAATTAATACATACAGCGATTACAAGGTAGTTTTATATCATAATAAACGTGAGTTTGAAATGTGAAACTTCTTTTTTATGACGCAGCTGTTGTTTTCTTCTATTATTCAACGTTTTGCATCGGACATAAGCTGATTCTACAAATAACGATAGTATGAGCATGACATAAACTTTGTAAAAAACGGTATCGAAACACATGTTACTGTTTCAATTCAAAATAGAAAAATAGCAAATAAAACCGACCGAACAAATTTCACCAATTGGACAGCTTACAGTCGAGTATTCCTATCAACATTGTAAAGTTAATATTTCAACAATTGGAGGCTTACAATCGTGCATGCCTATCAACATTGTAAGGTTAATATTTCACCATTTGGACAGCTTACAATCGAGTCTTTCTATCATTATTGAAAGGTTAATATTTCACCATTTGGAGTTTACAATCGAACATTGTAAGGTTAATACAAAATGTATTTCACCATTTGGACAGCCTACAATCGAGTATTCCTATCAACATTGAAAGGTTAATATTTCACCATTTGGACAGCTTACAATAGAGTATTCCTATCAACATTCTAAGGGTAATATTTCACCATTTGGAGGCTTACAATCGAGGTAAATATTAAATTTTCGCTTTCCAAATAATTACATCGTTGAAAGGAATAAAATAGTTGCAAGGTAAATATACAAAATGATGTTAATCGGTTTTTAAATAAAATAATAATTTTTCAAAAATATCTTTTTTTTGTTGTTAAAAACAGTCTAGAATGACGACAATTTCAGTCTTTTAGGCATTCAAATGGTAAATTGATTTAGCAAATGTACATTATTATACTTTTAATTCATAACTACACTTTTTATAGTATTTTTATATGTTTAAGAATAAATGTTCTTTAAAGTAACCTTATTTGATTTAACCTAAAATAGTTGCATACATTATATTGATTTCAGAACTACCTATGCGGAAGACCGGCTTTATTTATTTGATCATATTTACAGCGGGAATATATTTGATTTACAGGTATCTGTATATCTATACCTATATCCTATTCTATAAAGTGCATTTCATGGCTATACAGGTGCTTTCTTGTTGTATGAAATATAGATGTTCTTAGATACTGGCATTCTGACTATGAATATTTCAATACACCTTATAATTTATCCTAATAGGGATATGGAAACAATTATCAGCCAGAAAAAAAACATTCTAATTAATTTGTATCTCTTTGTTAATGATACTTTAGCAGTTAATTCAAAAGCATCAAATTATCAAACTCATATATTAAGATATTGTAAATAGTGTAAAGTGTACTTTGTTATGAGAAGATGAACTCAATATGTACTAAAGCAACGTTAAACGAAATGGAGTTAATAACAATCAAGATGTGTAACATGCTACCGTTTTGTACGTGCTTTCTCTAATTAAACATTGTATTGTGTATTCGGAGGCATACCCAATGTTACCGTTTTGACTCGTGTTTTCTCTAATTAAACATTGCATTGTGTATTTAGAGGCATACCAAATGTTACCGTTTTGTACGTGTTTTCTCTAATTAAACATTGTATTGTGTATTCAGAGGCATACCAATTGTTACCGAAGCTGCAACACATCATGAAATTATGTGTAGACTTGATTTAATTAAATTAATGCGTTAGACTTATCACTTGTCGGTTTGAGTTATTGGCCATGAGGTAACTATTCACATTTCATACACTTTATCTAGGGACATATAAGTCTGTAGAGGCTGTGATCATGTGATCATATCATCATATACCAGTCTGTCAGATGATATTAATAATGATAAACTCAGATGCGAGTTTTATTCCGACTGATTGTGTTATATCATAAAGAATAATACAACAACTACTAGCAATATAGAATAATACAACAACTACTAGCAATATAGAATAAATACAACAACTACTAGCAATATAGAATAAATAAACAACTACTAGCAATAAAGAATAAATGCAACAACTACTAGCAATATAGAATAATACAAACACTACTAGCAATATAAAATAATACAAACACTACTAGCAATATAGAATAAATACAACAACTACTAGCAATATAGAATAAATACAACAACTACTAGCAATATAGAATAAATACAACAACCACTAGCAATATAGAATAAATACAACAACTACTAGCAATATAGAATAAATACAACAACTACTAGCAATATAGAATAAATACAACAACTACTAGCAATATAGAATAATACAACAACTACTAGCAATATAGAATAATACAACAACTACTAGCAATATAGAATAAATACAACAACTACTAGCAATATAGAATAAATACAACAACTACTAGCAATATAGAATAAATACAACAACCACTACCAATATATAATAAAATACAACAACTACTAGCAATATAGAATAAATACAACAACTACTAGCAATATAGAATAAATACAACAACTACTAGCAATATAGAATAAAATACAACAACTACTAGCAATATAGAATAAATACAACAACTACTACCAATATATAATAAAATACAACAACTACTAGCAATATAGAATAAATACAACAACTACTAGCAATATAGAATAAATACAACAACCACTAGCAATATAGAATAAATACAACAACTACTAGCAATATAGAATAAATACAACAACTACTAGCAATATAGAATAAATACAACAACTACTAGCAATATAGAATAAATACAACAACTACTAGCAATATAGAATAAATACAACAACTACTAGCAATATAGAATAAAATACAACAACTACTAGCAATATAGAATAAATACAACAACTACTACCAATATATAATAAAATACAACAACTACTAGCAATATAGAATAAATACAACAACTACTAGCAATATAGAATAAATACAACAACTACTAGCAATATAGAATAAATACAACAACTGCTAGCGATAATTATACATATTATACATTACACAATTCAAATACAAATCAAAACACACACACAATAACTAATGGACTGTCTCGTTGTTTGTACACTTCTATTAGTTCCTTCCCAACCAACTTGCAGTGGTGAAGATAAATGAACCATCAACTATTGAACTTCTATTCTCCATTGTACAAGTGACTGCCAATTCTCTGTCGTCTCCCCGATTTTACCCCCTACGTCCAAGTTACCTCCATACTCCGACCTAATAAAAATTGTACACTTTTAATGTCAATTACAATTGTGTGCCAGATTGCACACAGTACTACATCCCGGTAAAAAAACTGTTATGTGTCCGAGTAGCACCAGCAATTGACTGCTTACAACGTATTGAATACCGTGCTTTACTCACTGAGAAAACTCACACTTCAGTGCCATCATATGCAGCACAACACCAATATAAAAAAAATGCGAATTTAAACCTCAAAAATACAGAAATTACAAATTAAATGCTTACGAAAAGATGTCATAGACAAAACGCGCGTCAAGCGTGGTAAATAATTTAACATTGGTATCATTGATGACATTTTAGAAGATACATGATTAAAATAAGCAAATATTACTTATTACAAAGCACTTCATATGAACTTTCAATGTTGCTGTGGTATTTGATTAATTGACACAGCTTTGATGTTTTAATAATAAATCAAAACAAAAACCTCATCGTTTGCCGTAGGAAGAGTCCCATTCACCATTTATAGTCAAATCCTATAAGGAATAGAATTTATTTGACAGACACCATGATCATATGATCATTTGGCGTTGATTCAAATACATACATCATAGTGTAAGAAAAAGGAAAATTGAACTTGTCTAGGAAATTATAAATACAAAGACGATAGAGCTATTTTAGCGATAAAGCACATAGTGAAAAATTAGCATTTATTTTTTTAAAATACCGATTAGTACTACAACCGAAAAATATAGGGAGACCTTTGTAAGTGTGTTTAAAGAACCTTATTGGACGCGCGCGAATGTTTACTTTTTATAATAAAAACAAGTTTTAATTGAATTAGATATAAACTTAATTTGTATGAAGAAGCACGTTAATTTTGTATTGCAAACTTGGAAATTTGTTCGTTTTTTACACTATTTGTTTTAAAAAACTAAAACATACCTTTGATATAGCGGCAATATAGAATTTGCAATACCAGACTCATGTTTGGTACTTTATAGACCAGTTAAAACTATATTGGCTCATGACGGGAAAATTTGTGTTATATTATGTATTATATATTCAAAAATACAATCAACAAGTGAAACATATATAAAACGGACTATACAAATTAACATATGTAAAGTATATGAAAATCTAGTAGTCTTGTAATTAGGAAGCTAAAGCATCCGGGCTTTCAGTGATACTTATAGTATCTTTGTACACAATTGGATTTTAACGGACATGTTGATGTCTAAAAATTTAACTTTTATTGCACCAAATGCCAGTTCTATGGATGGGTTTGCCTATTTTATTTAGCTTTACCTTTTTATTGCACCAAATGCCAGTTCTATGGATGGGTTTGCTTATTCTATTTAGCTTTACCTTTTTATTGCACCAAATGCCAGTTTTATGGATGGGTTTGCTTATTCTATTTAGCTTTATCTTTTTCGATTTACTTTTACTGTCACTATCGTTTCTTCCAAAGTTTGACACATTTGCTACAGAAACTATTATTACATGCATCTATTAGGTGCGTGCGCATTATTTTCATTTTTCATTTGATAAAATGATTTTATCTGCAGGTGGAGAATATTGAGTTTTGGGGTATATTATTGACAATTGATTTTTTGAATTGTGAATTTCACAATGACTGCATTGCATGCACGATAATTTTGCGTTATTTTAACCTATCTGCTTGAGAATATTTTACCACATTAAGTTTTGATGTTTTTGTTTGGCAGAGTATTTAAACAGTTTTTTATGACTTCAGGATCCTATATTCAACTTTAAAGTTTTTTTGCAATATGTTCCCATTTATAGGTATTTTTAATACCTATGAATTATATATAAATAATTAACAATAATGATTATTAATATAGGTTTCTTTTTATGATATCTTGAGGCTCGCACATCAATAAAAGCAAAAAAATAATTTTAAATATCGATTCTTTACGATTCGCAAATTCCCTATTTATATTACAAGAGAATGCATAAATCTTTACCTTTTAAATAAATACTTTTTTCAAAAGAAAATATATTCATATAGTAGACATTAAAATTTTCTTTCTAAGTATTTACAAAGGGCCTCAGTGGTCGCGTAATAAAGGTAGTTCGCCTACTATTGATCCCATTGACTGTCAACACTAAACGACGTGGATTAATTTGTATACTTAATAATATGTCAATTTTTTAGAATACCAAATACGCATCATAATGATAGATTATCCTGTAAAATGAAAGAAGCTAAGCTTAGCAAAATACCGATGATAAAAACAGCTCTAGCCAGTTATCCTGGATCAGGGAATACATGGATTCGTCATCTTATACAGCAAGCTACAGGTGAAATAAGAAAATTGCAGTATTGTTGATCTTTGATTATTTATTTTCTCATTACAAACATGCTTTATCATACACACTATGATCTTTATATTTTCCACAGAAAAAACACACTTACGAAAATTATATATATCAGCCGCAATTCTTATTAGAATTGTATTCAATGATTATTTGTGGCAAAAATATCTTTACGCAGTTTTTGTTTCTGTTGTAGGAATAGCCACTGGGTCAATCTACTGTGAAAAAATGATGCAAAAAACGTTTATAGGAGAATGTGTGGATAATACATCTACTATAGTCATCAAAACACACGATAGCCAACATACGTCGAAATATCAAAGGGCCGTTATAGTAGTCAGAAGCCCTTTCAGATGTTTAGGTTCTCAATTTAATTTAAGAAATACACTAAACCAAACTGGTGTTGCTTCCGGAAAGGCATATCAGAGTAAGTGCCGAAAAAGACATAAGCAATACTCATGTTTTATTACATTTATTGATTTTTTACTGCCAACAACACAACGGGTAGTTAGCAACACGCAGGAAATGTGAATTCGTGTCTTGGGTTTGCATGATTTGTTCTGTGTTTATTGTGATGTGCCTCGTCGCTTTGTATTAGTTTTTGGACCTCGAGATTTGTTTGCTGCTTCTGTATTTTTTTTTTACCTTAATACAATGCAAACATTTTTAAAGGTGGCATGTTTTAAGAGAAAACATCAAATTTCTATCTAGGATCAACTTCAAATGCTGGTACACATTATCCCTGTGATATATTTCAAATTCCGAGTGTCACGAAAAAGTTTTGTAACCACAGATTTTGCAGGTCTGAAAAAAGTAAATCAATTGCGAATAAATATGAAATGCCAAAAAAACGTCAAGGCCGAACACAGAACCAAACACTAACCACACGATTCCCAAAAAAACTTTATTGTGTTTCATGTTGCTCCAGTGACCTGCGCAAATAATTTCAAAAGTGCAGTCAAAACGACAAAATTGCCTCATTGATGTTTTGCTTGCCTAATGTCCGGCGAGCAGTATTTTTTATAGTCAGGACGAAAACAAGTTTACATTGAATACGGACGCAATTCCAAGGAACCTGGCACTCTCTTTATTATGTTATTTATTACGGTCTGCGATCATGCTTTCAGTATGACTTGAAAACTACATGAACAGCTATTGTATTTCAGCACTGGAAACTATCTTTATGTTTCCAGAGATAGATTACAATATACAGTATAAATAATAGCTTGTTCGTATTAGAATCAGACAATCAGCACTGATGATAAAATCAGGAGTTAGAAGCATGTTTTTGAAATAATGCTTTAAAGATAATTGAAAAGCTCACAATTAGAAAGGTTCAGTACAGTCATGTTCTGGCCGAACGATAATACAAAGCCTTAAGTGAACTATAAAGTGTCCGTTACATCCTTAATTTCAAGTTTATTAAGGCTCAAATTAATACCCATGAGTTTTGTACCAAGTCAGGACCATTGCTGTAGTTCCTTTACGTTTGTTTGTTGGTTCTAAAGTTTGCCAGTTTCTTGACTTAAATTATTGAGTTTCCTCGATGTTCGGTAATTTGTTCTTTCCTTCATTTATGTCAAAACGTTATTAATAGATTTTATTCATGCAGCAGAAGCTAAATATAATAAGCCATTGTTTTTCTACATGTGGAGTAGCACTGTTAGAATTTCACTCCTTATGATCTTCGAGAGAAAACGTGTGCAAAATTATTATTTAAATACAAGGTTAAGTGAAATATTCAACTCCCATGAAACAAAACGATATAATTTAGTTAAACATACATACAATACAAGTACACATGTACAAGTAGCACATAATGTGAAAAGTTTGTTACTTGCTATGTTTCAGAATATTTTAAACCCTTTGTGGACTTTTGGTTGCCAACATGGAGAACATTTTATCAAGAATGGATGAATAAATTTGGAGGACCTAAATACATTATGTTCTATGATAATCTTAAAAAAGACATCGAGGAAGAAACGAGGAAATTAATGAAATTTTTAGGAGTAAAATATGACGAGAACGATTTTCAATGCATGTTGCAAAACTACGAAGGACCAGCCCATAGAACAAGTAGAAAGAAAAAAGACATTTTGCCATACTTCTCACCAAAGCAATTTAACCAGATTGTGAACGATATATTACATATAGAACAAATAGCAGCCAAACTTAATGGTCAATACCACAAAATTGAACTTTATGTGTGATAGGGGAATAAGCCAAAGAACATGTATATCCTTAAAAAAAGAATTTAGTATTTGTAAAAAATAATATGAAATTAAAATGTCTATGAACTAAGAATAAATTAGCTTCATAGTTTAAGAATTCTGTATGTTTATTAATTGCAGTCTATTTTTGTGCGGCGTGTAAAATGAACTTACATGTGAACAATATCAGTTGACTGTTAGCGACACGAATTAAAATTATGTCACTACGTACTCGCCCTGTGCATATGTAGTTAACGGTTATAACACAAATGATTATATTATTGTATTCTCAGCTTCTAGCCTAGGCCAGTAATAGATGCATACTGATAAGGAGTGGTACCATCTGAATACGCTGATAACTTAGAAACGAGTATGAGACGTAGCTAAACATTACTGAATACTGTCATGATCTACAGCCATGTAAATTTAAATTATGGATTCTTGCAGGAATTCCACTTGATTAAACTAACGAAAATACCTAGGTTTTTTGTGACATTTGTTAACGTATGAAGCTATAATCTTTTTTGTACGATATTTTTCAATTTTTAGATGTCTGTTATTCGATCTTTTAGTAACTGATTGAATTGTGAGTTCTTTTATCCAGCAAGCCAAAACTCAACCAGACAAAATGGATACTATTGTATAAATGTCATCTTGACCTCTTGCATGACTAGAAAATTTATTGACAAATTTGGTCTGTTAACTTTCTGTAACCAGTTATATTTTAACTAATTATTTCTTCGTCGATACTGGGTCCATAAATAGAGGATTCACAGTACTTGACCCACAGCAAACTCGCTCAGGTTATAATACGGAACGCCTTACCATGGACCATAGTGGGCAATAAGTATGGAGAATGTCAAGCTTCTTGCACGATAAAAACCCATTCTGTAGATTTTGAAAAAGAGTAAGTTCATTATAGGCTATGAATATGCTAAATTATCCGACCATACACATTACTTCATATTTTAGATGTAGTCGTCAACATTGAGTTTCCGATGGCTAATCGCTGTTTGTTTGTTTACATGTTCTCGTCATGTTAAAACTATGCTCGCTGGAAGTGCATCAACAAATTATTATACATTTTGTACTAATGTTATTTTTGTTTTTGTTTTTATTTTTTTATGTTTGTTTTTATGTCATTTAGGTACTAATTGAATTGTGGGGTTTGTGTTTGGTTAATATACACTTAACATATAGAGTGTTGAGTTCTCTTATCCAGCGGGCCACACTTCAACGGGACAAAATGGATTTCATGGTATCAATGTCATCTAGATCTCTTGAATGACTAGTAAAATTTATTCACAAATTTGGTCTGTTAATTTTCTGTTACCAGTTTTATGTTAACTAATTATTTATACGTCGATATTGGGTCTATTAAATGGAGGATTCTCAGTGTTTGACCCACAGCAAACCCGCGCGTCCCCAGGTAGTGGATATAGCAGGACCCTCTGTAGTGATTCTGTTAGGTTATAATACGGAACGCTTGACCATGGCGTTTAAGTTTGGAGAATGTCACGCTTCTTGCACGAAAAAAACCTATTTCGTAGATTTTGGACCAAGCTGTATGCTATCATGTGCTAAATTATCCGACCATACACATAAGTTTATATTATAGAAGTGGTCGTCAAAATTGAGTTTTCGATGTCTTATTGTTGTTTGTTTGTTTATTTGTTCCGGTCACGCATTCAGCTAAAACTGTAATCGCTGAAGTTTATCAAAAATGTAATAAATCTATCTCCAAAAAAGTACAATCCTGCTTATTATTCAGTTTTATATAACAAAGTCTGATTTATTAATTTTCAAACGTAATTGCAAGAAAATACTGCTTTTGACATGTGATTATAAATAACAACAAATGTAGCAGAGAAACTGTATTCATACATTTTCTTACGTTCTCCTTCGGAAGGCATACATTTCATGAATTTATACTTCCTTCTTTACGAGTGGTTCTTTCTTATTTATTCCTTTTTAAAAATTTTGCTACTAAATTAACTTTTTACTTCTTTATTTAAAATGTTTTCATTACACCAAGATATGTTTGTCATGAGTAAGGCAAAAGAAACAAGTGTTTTATTGCAGTGGAATGAACATTATGAAGATACTAAAGTGTTTCCAATCCTTACCAATTTGAGTTCAACGATCAAATGATAGAGAGATTTAAGTGGCCAGTTCTGATATACACAGCAAATAGTATTCATATAAAGAAGGATAGTATACAACCAACTAGATAAAGTATAGATATATTATTTTATTTCATAGAAATAATGTTTTCTACATAGTAGACGTCTCATCTGAAAGATACAAGAATATCATCTAATGTAATAGTCAGCATGAAGCACAACATAAACTTACGATAATGTTGTCTGCTTAGAATTAAACAATTGTGTAGTAAATAAAATGAGATTTGCTACTTTATACTTACAAACAATTACATCAGACACGATTTGATAGTTTTCTTATTGTGTAATCTTTAAACAAGAGGCTTGCAATCTGAACACATTGAACAAAAATCGACAGGAAGTGTATTAAAAACGCATATATTAAATTGGTGAATAAAGGCAATTCTTACTACAATACTTGAATTCAGCATATCTTTAACATGTTTCTCTCAACAAAGGTGCACTGTCAAGTTCAGCTTCAGATGTTTTCCCATCACCTATTAAAAATAAGGATAATAATTAAATACTAATACAAATTGCGCAGTATCTTTCAAAGTTGCATCCCGCGTGCTTATTTTATTTTATTTTTTTTTGTTGTTTTGTTTGAAATGTGTTTTAACGCCACTTTCAGCAATTTTTCAGCTATATCATGGCGTCCAGTTTTTATTGTGGGAGGAAGCCGGAGTACCCGGAGAGAACCCCCGACCTGCGGTAGGAAAACTGGCAATCCTTGTCAATTAAGATTGGGGTCGAGTACACCCTGCCTGCAGTGAGAATCGAACCCGCAATCTCAGTGTTGACAGACCACGTGATCAATAAGAGACGAACTACCTTGACCACTTGGCCACCGCGGCCCCTGGTTATTTTAAAGCAGGCATTGCTGTTCGTACAAACAGAGTATTAGCCTTAGATATTTGTCTGGTCTTCGGGAATGATAACAAATTGTGTGATCAATGTGTCAGTTCTAATTGTCGCAAGGTGCATTACCAATAGCAAGACCGCTTGAATGAATGGTGGTTTTTATCATCCAGTGACCAGTAACAAACAACTAATTAACAACTAATAAATGACGAAATAAGGCACACCGATAGGAGCTAAATTTTGAATGGCACTGTTGTTACATTAATTGCAAATACTTGCCATCTGTGTCGACTTTGGAAAATACATCAGCTGTGTTTTTATCAGTGACAGATGCATGTCCTGCAGTAGCAAACTCAGACATGGATATGCTACCATTGTTGTCAGTATCCCAAGTTTCAAATTTACAAGGTAATTTGACTAGGTAACCATCGTCATCACTCTGCAAACGACAATATATAACATATATATATATATATATAATCGCGATTGATTATTACGCTACTTGTTTCTATGTTTAAATGTTTTGCTCTTGACATAAATGCAACTGTCATAAAGATTACGATTAAGGTTTCGTATAAGTCTTTCGTGGTTGCTTTAATTTAATTTAAAGTAGATACTTTGAAATTATTAACCTTCGATTTTTTTTACATAGACTTTCAGTCCCTGAAAAAAAACGAAACAAAAGTATGTACATTACGTCTCCTCCTTCCCAGCCATTTACACACAGTCTTGCCACATCCGTAACTACACACTGGGGCACAACCCGGACATTTTGCTGCACAAACAGTCGAACAAACGGGATTGCAGACTTTTTGGAGAGTTCTGCGGACTCGGATTCGCCATGTGGTGCCATCATCAATACATAATAGAAAAACAACAATCAGAATTATCATGTGTGCCTTCATATTAATATTTCTGCAATAAAAAATAATAACCTATATCACAATGTAAAATGACTAATACAGAACACACAGTACTATTATTGCAAATTTTAATAATATTTTGGCAGAGCAAGTCTACACCTTATTACATAGTAAAATAAACTATTTAGTTTAATTTATACAAATCCAAATAATAATATTTAAAAATAAAACTTAACATTGGTTCCTTATAAATGTAACTTACTTACTTCTGACTACAAACTGTTGCTTATTAAAGTAATAATGTAATTACACACTGGCTTTTATATTTTTCTAATGTTGATGTACTTAATTGTTTTTGGATGCAAATCAAATAATCATTTCCTACATGGAAATCATAAATTTCAAGAAATTCAATTCAGGATGGGTTTTTATATCATATCATATCATATCATATCAAATGAAGTGTTTCCTGATTAACAAACAAATGACATCAAAGGTCGAACTGGTCAAATTAAGAAAAAAACTTATTAAATTATAATTTTAACTTTGAATAAGCGAAAAATAACTATTTGTAAGTAGAAATGGAAACATGAACCTGGATATTAACTTGGGGTGGTCAGATGAACGCATTATAAAATTTTACACGAGATTATATTTTAGAGGTTTAAATTTTATCTTCCTGTTGTAAATTGCCAAACAGTTGTGGTCATTAACAAAGCTTTGGTTCAGTAAACAATGCCAAAACAATAGTATCCTATCCAGATTATATTTGAAAAGATTTATATCGTGTCTGACTACTGCCTCAACCGTTCTTTATATCGTGTCTGACTACTGCCTCAACAAAGATTTATATCGTGTCTGACTACTGCCTCAACCGTTCTTTATATCTTGTCTGACTACTGCCTCAACCGTTCTTTATATCGTGTCTGACTACTGCCTCAACCGTTCTTTATATCGTGTCTGACTACTGCCTCAACCGTTCTTTATATCGTGTCTGACTACTGCCTCAACCGTTCTTTATATCGTGTCTGACTACTGCCTCAACCGTTCTTTATATCGTGTCTGACTACTGCCTCAACCGTTCTTTATATCGTGTCTGACTACTGCCTCAACCGTTCTTTATATCGTGTCTGACTACTGCCTCAACCGTTCTTTGTATCGTGTCTGACTACTGCCTCAACCGTTCTTTATATCGTGTCTGACTACTGCCTCAACCGTTCTTTATATCGTGTCTGACTACTGCCTCAACCGTTCTTTGCATGGCCTTTCAAACTGGTTCCTTGAGACAGTTTATATTTTGTGAAGACTTGGTGCATGTGTACTCAACAACTGAATAGGAAAAAATGAAGTGTAATCTGCGGGTGTATGCGGTCGTTATGGCTTCGGCTAATACTCTTACAACCACTTTCCGATCGCCCTTACATACACACGTTCCAACAATATGACCGGTAGTCGCGTAACAGTCTTAAATCGGTTATGAATATGCAAAAGACAATCTTTTCGCTCTGACGTAACACTCGGACAACCGCTCATGGACAATCGATTACTTTTCAGAACCATAACAACGGCCATTGACTCATGCCAAACTTTTACACTAAAATCGATATTAAATTAAGAATTAATTTATCAAGAATATAATGCCTATCCATGTTAAAATGACAATAACGTAGGTTTAAATGAAATATGTCGATTTTGTTTATGATAAATACGGTAATATATACATTAAACTGCGATAGTTTATGGCTGTTCTACGTACGTCCCGCGTGTCATAATGTATAGTGTTGAGAAAAAAATTAAAAAGCTGTATGTGAAATAAAAAACCTTCTAGAATTCAGACTAATAATAACAACTATACAAGAAAACTTTTGATGCAAAGCATCAGTTCGCCGCTGATTTATTCTACATTTTGCACGCGTTTGTCAAAGTGATTTCTAAAAACAAGACACTTGAACTTATTCCCCATAAGTTTCTATGTAAAGCTAAGCCCTGCTGTTGTGGCTAGTTTCAATTGCCAATTTCTAAATTTGTGCACATGTAATCTTTAATTATATTAAATCATAAATATACTTGAATTTAAACTAATATTCACGTGGTTCAATTAAATTATTGACAAAATATTTATTTATTGAATCTTACTAATATCGGCATACTCCGGAATTGTCTACGCAAAATAGCCTTTTATTCTGGTTTCCAATTTTTCAAAGCTACGCTTGTCGATAGAGCTATCAACGAAAGACTTAGTACCAGGATAAAAATGGTCTCCCTCTATTATTAACTTTCGTAAATAGAATACTAAAAAAAAGTTTTTATTACATGAAACTTTGATATCACAAAAGCAATTTTGAGGTCGAACCTCATACACTATCTTTATTTTTCACTCAAGTTAAATGATTAACATTCTTGTAGCAAAATTCTGTTCATTTATGGTAACAAAGTGTACTTAAAAATATGTTCTCCTTTATCCATCGTTAGAAACAAAAGTGAATACAAATATATCGCCGATAATAATGATACTTATGGATAACAAATAACGAGCTGAATTTATTGGAATTTTATCACAGCTTTGTTTACATAATAAAGTCAGGACGTTATATTAAAATAAAATTTGCTATTAAATAGATTTTATCGTTGCGGCTAAAAAATATGTGTAAACTGTAATGAAATATAAGATTTACTTGTGTACTCTCCTCCAAACCGACAAGAAATGCGCAGCAAATCCATGAATGTCTACTTGTTTCTAAGTCTCCTACTTATAAACCTTATATTTTCGGATGATGTCTGAATACAATTAGCAGACAAAAATAAACGTTACATGTATATATTCAGAGGGGGTCAGTTTGTTTGTTTATCAACGTCAATTCAACAATTGTTCACCTGTATCATGACGTCCAGTTTTTGTTGGACATGAATACCCTGTGAAAATCCTGACAAGCAAACGGATAACTGGCATTATTTGTCAATTCAAGTTAGATTCAGCCCCAATGCGGCAACAGTAAAGCCCCTGATTGTGCTTCAAGTCGATCAGTCGATTCATAGACTGATTGTTTTCATTCTAATTAATCAATTTATGAATTACTATAACATCTGTGTCACAAATGACCTTTGTTCCGTTTGTTGTAACAATCTTCCGCTTTCCGTCTTCTTTCTGAATGATGATAACCCCCGGATAAGACTACTTACCGGTCTTTATTCGTGTTACTCATAATTTTAGGGGGTTTTTTAGTCGGTTTGTTTTGTGTTTTTTTAACCAAGCTATTTTGTCACGCAAATTGTTTTAATTTTAAAGGATAAAAGATACTTATTACAGAAAGCACACATCAACAAAATCAATTATAATCCCTAGTTATATGTAGTGTTATACATGTTGAAATTTTGTATTCACATAGACTTTGTAGATCGGAGACTACAATTCAAGGGAATGCTCAATAATAATGCGTAGGGTCGGAATGTGGAAAGTGCATGACTTTTTCTGCATAAAACCCACCTATTTGTCTCTCAGTGTTTTTTTCTAGCACCTCCATTATGCTGTGTAGCATGATGCATGTCAAAATTTTGCTGGCGACGGACAGGAGCGTGATGCATCGCCAGTTACTGCAGCGTAATAAGTCGCCTTTCTTGATGAGTTTGACAAATAATGTTGGTTGGCCGTTCTTGCCCGTAAGAGTCCGGGTAGTTTTGTACAGTCTCTTTATGTTTCTTATCTGCTGCTGCATCTGCATCCACCGTTAAGTCATGGATGGATTTCTTCTTGTCTGCTCTGGCACACTTTTTGACTTTCTTGTTAACATTATAATGTCTCTAGCTCAGTTTTTTCTGGTGGTCTTGGAAGTGGTTGATCTTTTTTACAGCTCTTTCCTTTCGTTTACAAGGTTCAATGTGTTGGCTGTGAGCCACTCCTTGTCTTGTCTTTCTCTCCTCCTCAACACATTTTGGCAGATGTCTGTCCATGCTTACTTTAGCCCCTGCCAGTGGTTTTTGACCGTCTCCTCCTCCAGGTTGGCTAGCACCTCAAAGATGTCTTCAAGCTTTTATAGTACTTTCTCGCTTTTAGACATTTTTCATGTGTTGGACATTATACTTAAAAGCCGGCCAATGCATATGCCTGGTCTTGTTCGCTGTCAGTAACAGCTTCAACTTTGCCAGAACAGGGTGGTAGTCTAACGCCGAATCAGCTTCCCTCCTTATCCTGACGTCTAGAAGATTTCTTCACTGTTTCCGGGGTCGATTTGGTTCTCCGTCTTTCCGTCAAGGAAGGTCCGCGTCTTCTTGTGGGAAGATGGTGCCTCTAATTATAAGGTTATTGAAATAGCAGAAGTCTATGAATAGTTGCCATTCTCTTTTTGTCTCGCACTCCGTGTAACCCATGATGAGTTCCTTATTGCCGTTGTCACTTCTTATTATAGCAATGAGGATCTTAAGGTATATTCTGGTAATAGATCTTTGCTGGCGAATTATTTCTCCTAACATTCGCCCATTAGCCTTTGCTTAAATTTTTAATCCATACTATGTACATAATATGCATACTTTTTGACCTAGAAATTAAGCGGTTGTGACGAAAAAAAGTATAATATAGAGTTGTTGTTATTTAGCAGGTTGTATGCTACAGGAATTAAATGTTACATTGTTGTCTGCTTATTTATCAGGTTGTATGCTACATGTTACATTTACATAACGAAAACCAGTTCTCAGCTTAAGTTACCTGGTACTGAATCCTAATAGTTGTATTGTCGAGTCCTATGAATGACGTAAAATTATGTAAAGCGCAATAGATAATGTCTAGACAAGTTAATTGGTAGAATTGGTCAGTTTCGTATAGAAGTTGCAGTGCGATATCGCCGTGGTTATTGTACAAAATGACTACCCGCATGGCGTACTGCACAAATACGCGTTCATTGATCTATCCTTAACCTACTGTAAACCATCTCAAACTGATTGTTGTCAGGAGTTCTGAAGAATGCTTCGATGATCATTTGTATTAATATACCGTGAAAATCAAGACATCACAAATAAATACAATATCCGGCAGAACAAACATAACTGGTTCCCAGATGTAACCTCTGCCGCACGTCATTACCTCCTTACTACAGACTACATTTTTCGTCTGCCTGTGATTTTTGTAAAGAAAGGCCGATGTTTGTAAAAAAAAATAAACACGAGATCTTATTTATTTTTATATGCTCTATTTATATATTTTTGATACGGTTTTGCATAAAAAGCAATGCATTTGGACTCGAGGCTTATCAACCATCCATTAACCATGAGAGTAATCTCTTCTATCGTAAAACAATGGTGTGGCAGTGGTGATTGGTTGACGTAGGATAGCTTTTGCGTGGAGATACGGAAATTGCGTGGAAAATAAAACACCCCAGCTGGATTATTATTCGGCCTTCTTCTGGAAATAAGTCTAAGTCCTGAGTGCACCCATGGTTTTTATTGGGTTCGGGTTACTCTCTTTCTGTGTTTTATGTTTTTGATTTTTGTGTTGTGTTTGTCTATATCCGGATTTGTAACTGCCCTTGGTTTTTGGCTCTTGTTGTTCGGTCGGTTTTCTTTGCTACTTTCTTAGGAAAAATACAAACAAAACTATACAACAACTTCGATCAGTACATTAATAACTAGTCTAGCGGGCCTTGATTGCCGAGTGGTTAATGTTGTTCGTTTACTATTGATCAAGTGGTCGGTCAACACTGAGGTTGCGGGTTCGAGTCTCACTGGGGGCAGGGTGTACTCGACTCCAATCTTAATTGTCAAGTATTGCCAGTTTTCCTACCGAAGGTCCGGGGTTTTCCTCTGATTACTCCGACTTCCTCCCCTAATAAAAACTAAACGGCATGAAATAGCTGAAAAATTGCTGAAAATGGCGCGAAACATCATTCAAACAAATTAAGAAACAATCAAGTCAAGCAGCACAGGCGCCTGGTATAAACTTTTATCAACTAGCCAGTACGTTATGGTAGATCCTGTGTCTTGCGATCGGTACACCTTTTTCCTAGACCACACACTGGGGCGAGTACAACAAAATATGCGGTGAAAACCCCCGTCTTCTGGCAAGTAAACTCGCAACTCTTGTGACTTGCGCGATGAAACGAACATATCCCGCAGATAGCTAAGAAATAGTTAATATCTAACTATACTAAACTTTACCGTGTCATTCCGACGGGATTTTGCATGTTGTGAAATGCGGCTGAATTTTCATTTTGAGACGTCGATTTTTCATACTAAATTTTGACCTTGTTTTGAACGGAAGTGTACGTTAGGAAAATTCCATTCTTGTCTGTTCGAAATCCTTCGGGTAATGTCGTCTGCAGTTGAGGCGGGAAAAGTCTCGCGGTTTGTCCGAATACCATTGTACGTTACGAAAGCAGACGAACGTTTGTAAACAACATTAGACCCCTTTAGAAACAAAAATGGCTGACTGTATATGGACATTCGATATACCAAAATGAAAATTCAGCCGCATTTCACAACGCCGTTTAGCTGTGGAAAATAATTGTTGATTTCAAAAAGTGTAATAAAAGATTTACAAAAGGACCATAAACTCGATCAAACGCGGTAGCAGTTTTTAATTTTGACAGGCAAAATCCCGTCGGAATGACACGGTAAAGTTTAGTATAAATCATTCCCCCAATGTCCCATTTTACCGATTTTAATTACTTTACTGTAAGAAGTTATACGGCCGTAAACACGACTTTAATTATTCGATGCGTAAAAGATAATATCTTCGATTAGACAATTTTGCAGAGTCATATGTAATATTTCTTTTTCCTGGATTTAACGACAATGTTTACAGTCAAGCGATGATTATTGGAGCAACTGGTTTCAGGTAGATGTTAGTTACTTTTTGTGTCTTTGTTTTTTATTAGGTTTTGTTCCATGTTGTGTGTTTGGTCTTAATCAGGATTGGCTTTGGTCAATCGACAGGTTATTGCTAATTTTTCAAGATAGTTCATTTGGTATGTTAACGATGAATTAGAATGCAAAATAAAATATTTGATCTAATATTTAAATTTAAAAAAATTATACTGATATGTGTACCGACCCCATTGACGCACAGAATTTTCCAAAGGTGGACAGAGATAAAGCCTCCTCTTCAGTTTAAATCATGGAAGGCATGTACACGAATAACGTGATTCTTAGTTATTATTAGTAAATGTGGAAAAAAGTTTGATTGACTTTCCACATTTAGATTTTCGAGGCTTCTATCCAATTCAGAAGTGCGGTGTGTGTATCTCTTCAAATTATGGCCCTTAATTATTTATATAGTGTAAGGTTATGTCACCAAGGACAGCATTGTAATCACTCTATGAACAAATCGTCCTACATAGACAAATAATTTTTTTAGTACATTAGATTAGAAATATCATCATGTTTTAATCGTGTACTACTATTTCACGCCATCCTCGATCGATACATTACAGCAGTACAACACACATAATCAGTGCTGTTTTCAATTTAGTCAATAAAAGAATATTTTACTATATGACATAGTTAAATGAAGAAAATACCTATAAATCGTACTCATAACTAAAAAAAAACAACTCTATAAAATAAACAACACACAATTTTAGTGTATCTTGTTATTTATAAAGCTGGATTACTTATCTTTCCAAGTAACTGTCTTGTTATATATAAAGCTGGATTACTTACCTTTCCAAGTAACTGTCTTATTATATAAAAAGCTGGATTACTTACCATTTCAAGTAGCTGCCTTGTTATATATAAAACTGGATTACTTACCTTTTCAAGTAACTTTCTTGTTATATAAAAAGCTGGATTACTTACCTTTTCAAGTAACTTTCTTGATATATATAAAGCTTGATTACTTACCTTGTCAAGTAACTGTTTTTTTTATATATAAAGCTGGATTACTTACCTTGTCAAGTAGCTGTCTTGTTATATATAAAGCTGGATTACTTACCTTGTCAAGTAGCTGTCTTGTTATATATAAAGCTGGATTACTTACCTTTTCAAGTAGCTGTCTTGTTATATATAAAGCTGGATTACTTACCTTTCCAAGTAACTGTCTTTTTATATATAAAGCTGGATTACTTACCTTTCCAAGTAACTGTCTTTTTATATATAAAGCTGGATTACTTACCTTTCCAAGTAGCTGTCTTGTTATATATAAAGCTGGATTACTTACCTTTCCAAGTAACTGTCTTTTTATATATATAAAGCTGGATTACTTACCTTGTCAAGTAGCTGTCTTTTTATATATAAAGCTGGATTACTTACCTTTCCAAGTAACTGTCTTTTTATATATAAAGCTGGATTACTTACTTTCCAAGTAACTGTCTTTTTATATATAAAGCTGGATTACTTACCTTTCCAAGTAACTGTCTTTATATATATATAAAGCTGGATTACTTACCTTGTCAAGTAGCTGTCTTTTTATATATAAAGCTGGATTACTTACCTTTCCAAGTAACTGTCTTTTTATATATAAAGCTGGATTACTTACTTTCCAAGTAACTGTCTTTTTATATATAAAGCTGGATTACTTACCTTTCCAAGTAGCTGTCTTGTTATATATAAAGCTGGATTACTTACCTTTCCAAGTAACTGTCTTTATATATATAAAGCTGGATTACTTACCTTTCCAAGTAACTGTCTTTTTATATATAAAGCTGGATTACTTACCTTTCCAAGTAGCTGTCTTGTTATATATAAAGCTGGATTGCTTACCTTTTAAGAAAACTGTCTTTTTTCTGTTTATACAATTGATATGCCAACATATTCTGGGATTCATATTAAATAAGCATTACCGAGATGTGTTTTATAAATGTATCTACATACCACACCTTGCAGGTAAAAGCGATCTTTTTAGATTTGAAAAGTAATTAATCCAGAAAAATTACCTAAGAAATTGTGAGGATATCTATTATGAAACTGTGAAAAATAATTTAATAATAGGCCATTAGCAGAGCATCGACCCTGTGGCTTCAAAAAATGAAGCAAAAGCACCTACAGTTGGACAGGCCATTAGTAGGCCATCGACCCAGTGGCTGTAAAAAATGAGGCAAAAGCACCTACAGTTGCACACATTTGTTCATGGACTAAATGTTTTAAGTATTTGTATATGGTTCGTCGAGATCTATATATTTCGTCGTGTGGTGTGGTCCTCGGAGAGTTCTGAAAGTATGGCATGACCATAAAAAAAGCTGACAAGCTTTCAATACAACAATTATAATAGCTTGGTAAATGTAACAGAGAGGTTTGAAAACGAAAATGTCTGTATTATATTACTTACCATTGCTGACAAAACTGGAGACGGACAGATTCACACACAAATACACTAACACATGCACAGACCAAAAACAGTAAACCCATATTCCTTGTGGGTTATTGTACTATACATCACTCTGAGGTAAACAAGACAACGAGACCTGTCAATATTTGGAAAATATTATAAAAATTAAGCAAGACTACACGACTAAACTAATATACTATATAATCATATTTATATGCGTAAAATGTATTCCATGTAGGGACTTATGTGTAGTTTAACCGTTAACAGCATGTACAAGAGAGCTGCATGGAAAGAATAGTTCTTAAAACAGAAAGCGGAAGATAAAAAAATGATTAAATAGAAAGACACACATAAAAGAAATAAAGGATATGCAACATTATTAAAAACTAGGTTGAGCTCAGGTGTGTTCTGGAAAGGCAAGCAGTCCTTGCTCCACCATTAGAATCCGTCGTATAAAAGAAATTTGTCAAAGACTAGTATAGAGGGTCATAAATGGGTTAAACAATTACACTTCCGACTGCACAAATTTTGAGTTATCTTTTGAACAAATACCGATCAACTATTATGTGATGGCTTTAAAATACTTCAAGCATTAGAGTTAAACGCCACTGATGTGGATAAGTAATAATGTGTATAAATATTCATTAAATGTCACTGATGAGTCTTAAGTAGACGAAACGCGCGTCTGTCGTAATGAATTTGTCACCTTGGTAATATTGAGTACATCTTGTTGGAATATTTGAGCAAAACCAAGTAACAGCACGGCATTTCCGCGGATGGCGGACTGGGAAGAAACTATATAAAAGTTTAGGGCTTAGTTGGAGTGAGAAAGTTTAAGATCAATATGTTATGACTTGTTTACGTTATTAATTTATATTGACACTCAATGACTAAGGCCATTCGTTGGTCAGTTTGTGTTTTTTTGACAAGAAACACCGTCGTTTGAATCGTTTCATAATCTTCTAGACTTTATATTATTTTTTGTTTATGCTGTATCGTCATGTTTGTCGATCCGATACTTGATAAGTGTACTGGGTAGTACTTTCTTTATACTTTTTATATAATATTTTGAACTACCTGTATTGTGTATTTATACGATCCCAGTGGACTTATATTAGTCCATCTCCAAATAAAAAAATACTTAAAGCATTTAGATTTAAACGCCACTGATGTGGATAAGTAATAATGTGTATAAATATTAATTAAATGTCATCTGCTGGTTAAGTCCGTCTGGATGAAGTGTTTAAAGTTTTTTATCCAAAACGATTCTTTAAAAATCTTTTTAATTCTTTTAGGCCATGTAAATGTTCAAAATCGCTGATAAATACAAATTGTAATAAAATAGATAATTAACAGTAAAACAAAGGTAATAACCAAGATACAATAAAACAAAATACACATAACCAGAAGATAAAATCGATAGTTTAAAATTTTTTGCAGAAAACTCTCACAAAAGACCATATCTGTCTGTTATCAAAGGGCCTTAAATTTATACCGACAAGAAGAAAAGTGGACATAGGGAAATTAATAGCCGATTTAAAACCTTGGGAAAGACGTATGAGACTTAGAGAGTACTTTATGAACATTGAAAATGAAAATTAATGCGAAAATAACAAACGTAACACTTCAAAAAGGAAAATAAAGCCTAAAAAAACCAAACAAATCTTGGACCTCGGATGAAGGTAGATATAAATGGTTAGATAAAAAAAAAGTATTTTTTTACAAAGTCGGGATGAAAAAGACAAAAATAGATAACCCGGACTTAATTTCTACGAGACAGCAAGATCCAGGTTTTTACCAATAGCAAGCATCTCCTAATTCTAGAAAAAATCTATTGTGCGAATGATTGTCATGGCAGTCATGTTTCTTGTCCGATAATGAAGAATTAAGGAATCTTTGCAGAGGCTTTTTTTTCGCAATTAAGATTAAAAAGGGAACGATTGGTAGATGACCTTCAAGTTACCAAAAGGCATCAGATAAGACCATTAAACTGTAACAAAATACTGACAGTTATGCAGTTAGTTACAGGGAAAACGAAAATATATGTATTGCATGAAAAAATGTGGTCAATTTTTTTTCATTCACTCCTCCCATTACGTAACTAACTGTATAACGACTTTATCCCGACGATGAAATTATTTCATTTACTTCAGTTCTGTCCATAGAGAAGCACTATTATCTTTCTACTCAAAAGAAACCTGACGGCAGTCAAATTTTTTGCGTATTTTGTCGCCATAACAAAAGAGGAATACAAGTTATGTGGAAACGGGATACAAATCATATGCTGATTGAATACAAGTCACGTTGTGACGGTATACAAGCAACGTGGAGACGGGATACAAGAAAATTTCAGGTTTTGTAGAAAATCGCCTGATTTTGACGAGTCTGGATACAATAATTGTAAGAGAAATAGCGTAGCCTGTCAAAAGGAGAATTGTAAAACGAAGTCGAGATAAAAGGGATAGAAATAGATAACCTGGACTTAATTTCTACGGAAGCAGCAAGGTTTATGTGTGTATAAGAATCTATTATGCGAACTTTAGTAAATGTGGCGACAATCAATTATATACACGTAATTATGTCATTGCATATTAAACTTCAATGATTTAAAGAAAAAAGGATCGCGGATGACCCAGTTTGTTCATAAATAATCCAAATTACAACCACACCGTTTCAGGTATGTGTATGACTGTACAAGCCTTAAAATGTTGCATTATTATTATTATTCTGAAATTTTCTTTAGACTACAGGTAGTTGCTGCCAACATAGTTTGATTAATAAGTGCCAAGTGTGACATGACCTCAATAAAATGTAAGAGGTATTTATGATTTATTCAATATATTCACAGGAAATACAAAAGCATCATTGTTACATGTATTATTCAAGACCATTATTTCTAATCAGTTCAAAACACTAATAACAATCTCTTAGAAGTTGCATGTGTGTCTGTAGAACCATTAGATTTAGGTGTAATAATTTTGTCTGAGGCTGGTTTCAATGTTTATTGTCTTAGTAATCGATAGAGAAATCCCTGTAATATAAAATACGAATACTAACTAGTATAATAAATATATTTAATAATGCATAATAATACCCCTAAGGATTGAAAGCATATAAATAAACAATTACTAATAAACATTGATATTTCAAGTACACAAGACTGTTTGAGTTTATGTATGTAAAGAATAATAACTATATGTGATGGGTAAAAGTATTGCCAGTAGTGCATATATTATGCACATGTGAATAGCATGAATATGTTCCATTTGTATGAATATATTTTGATAAAATAAAACCATCGTCTAATACTGGATTGCTAGTGTGACTTAGAAATCTTACTAGATACTGCTTAACTGATTGCATTTTAATGAATGTATCCAGTGGATATTGAGCTATTTCGGCTCGAGCTGCTATATTAACTGCTTGTTTGCTGAGTCCCAGTACATATTTACAGAATTTCAAGTTAATTTTTGTTTTTCCTATGTAGCTAATATCTATAAGTGAAATGATATCAAATTTTGGATTATATTTGCTTCTGTTTAATAAGATTGATAACTTTTTCTTAAAATTCCATGTACCAAATTTCTGAGATATATGTAAGGATTGGTCTAACTAAAGATTCAAAAAGCATTTTATTTATGTTTAAAGGTACATTTGCTAGTGGGTTTAAATATTTAAACATTGAGAAAATTACTTTGTTTCCCTTTTTGGACAGTTCTAAATGAGAGGAGTAAAATTTTATGACAAAATACTACACAATTACATTAATAATTCTCTACATACATGCCAACAATAACAAACAGTAACAGTACAAAACTGAAACGCTTAAAGTACATAAGACTTCACTGAACTAAATAACAAACAGTAACAGTACAAAACTGAAACGCTTAAAGTACATAAGACTTCACTGAACTAAATAACAAACAGTAACAGTACAAAACTGAAACGCTTAAAGTACATAAGACTTCACTGAACTAAATAACAAACAGTAACAGTACAAAACTGAAACGCTTAAAGTACATAAGACTTCACTGAAATAAAATATACACAAATAGTACGAGTAACAAAAATAAAACAATGGATCCACCAAAATAAGAATAAATTAATTTTATTGAATATTATGTACTATTTTGTTTGAAAAAGATATGGTCAAAATCGGACTAAATGAACATAAAAGAAAATCAATGCTAGAATGTACATTAGACCAAGTCCAATTTAGTTGATAATCGTTAGTTCTCCATCAATCTACAACACTATACAAATGTATCCATGGGAAGACCAAACGTTGCACTTTTCCAAGATTTCGATGAAAAAAATATTCTTAAAATATTCTCATAAAAAAAAACAGCAGACACACACAGTCTTTCTCTTAACATTTTGTCAGTTTCAAATCTAATGGCTATACACAGGCAACATTACATGTGTATCTAAAACTGCGAAAACGGTTTTTTAAATGTTACTTTTTAATTGGACCTATTAATTAACGTCATAATATAACTTATTAAAAAATAATTAATTCCACCAACTTATATGATAGTGTCATATTTAGGATGGTCGTCTTTGACTATCTTTACAGATCAGCTTTGTTGTGCTAATAAATGTCATAAGATGATCAAAAGAAATGTCCTAAGACAAATCTTAAGAAAGGTTTATTAAACAGGTCCACAGTCTTCAGTATATATTCCTCTGTACATAGTACAGATACAGTCGTTGGTTTCCTAAATGTAATTAATAGTTATCTCTGTCAAAATTAATGTTCGAGTTTCAATATTTATCTCTTGTAAATAGTACAGATCAAGTTGGTGGTTTTCTTTGAAGTATTCAATATATATCCCTTAAAAATAATGGCGGGTCGAGTATGTGGTTTAACTTACTATAGAGATATTTGATGTTTATACCTCTAAAATGAAACATGTCAAATAAGTTGTTTACATAGAGGTATTTAGCATTCATCCCCCCGAAAATAAAAGTCGAGTATGTGGTTTTCAGAGGCATTCAGTTATAATCCCCCTGTAAATAATACTGTTTGAGTATGTGGTTTTCTTAGAGAGGCTATTTAATATTCATTCTCGAGTTAGTGGTTTTTATAAGTATTCAATATTCATCCCTCTAAAAATAAACGGGTCGAGTATGTGATTTCTTAGATTGTTTGTTTGTTTGAATGGTGTTTTAACGCCACTTTCAGCAATTTTTCAGCTATTTCATGGCGTCCAGTTTTTATTGGGGGAGGAAGCCGGAGTACCCGGAGAGAACCCCCGACCTGCGGTAGGAAAACTGGCAATCCTTGTCAATTAAGATTGGAGTCGAGTACACCCTGCCTGCAGTGAGAATCGAACCCGCAATCTCAGTGTTGACAGACCACGTGATCAATAGTAGACGAACTACCTTGACTACTCGGCCACCGAGGCCCCGATTTCTTAGAGATATTCAATATTGATTGCTCTGTAAATAGTTTGTTTGAATTGGGGTATTTCTCAGAGGCTTTCCGAATCCATCCACTTGCATATAGTACATAACAGTTCGTGGTTTATGACAATCCTCTCATAACTTTAAGTGATAAAGTTAACCAATTATTGTGATGCAATACTAAGGACAAAGCAGGGCGTGAGAATCCCAACTAACTTAATTTGTTTAATAAATCAAAGTACTAAAAACACAACGGACAAAGCTGTCTTTTAGACGTTCTGTTCACGAAATGTGAGCTATTAAATAAATATTTCAGTCAAATTTCAACACTAAATACGAAAATGTTATTCTCCCTGATTTTGAACTGAGGACAAATATACAACTTCACGACATAGTAATCAGCACTGAAGAAATTGTTGACATTATAAAAACTCTAGAACCCAATAAAGCATCTGGGCCAGACATAATAAGCCACAAAATGTTAAAACTTTGTCCAGAAAAAGCAGCAATTCCTCTCCAATTAATTTTTAATAAATCTCTACAGCAATGCAAATATCCATCTGTAGACTTTCCCTGACTGATGAATCGTTCATACCTTCAACTATTCGACAGTGGAACCGTTTAGATCTATCACTCCGTAATGTTGACTCTATATTTAAATTTAAATCTGAATTAAAAAACTTGAACCCACATAGAAGAGTTCCAAAACACTATGAATATGGTCATCGAAAACTTAATATTGTCCTAACCCAATTAAGATGTTCAGCATCAACATTGAATTATGACCTATACAGGGTAAATATTTTATCTGATCCATCTTGTCGATGTGGATCTGATCGTGAAGATTCAAATCATTACTTCTTGGAATGTTCGAAGTATGCTAACATTAGGAATAGATTATTTCAAAACCTTCAGTGGCTGCCAATCTATTGTCCAGTAAATTTAGAACTTCTTACATTTGGTAATTCGCTTTTGACTAATGAGCAGAACGAACTAGTTTTTAAGCACGTCTTTGAGTATATTAAAGGGTCAGAAAGGTTCCCGATTGTTTGATTCTTTTCACAATGTTTTTAAATCACACTCATCATCACATCTATCATCTATCATCTATCCTCTATTTTCTCTCTATTCCTTTTTTTCTTTAATATTTGTCAAATGTTTTATTTTATCCCTTAAGGTTCATTTCTAACAAACATAATATAATTTGAATTGTATTACTATGTATGCTGCTCCATCAATATATTTTTGTAACATACTGTATATTTGGAGAAGACTTCATAAGTTTGATTAACTTGTGTCTTATCCTATTTGCATATTTGAGCAAATAAAATATGTTTAAACTAAAAAAAAACTAATCCATCTGGTTGGAAGATAGCAAATGTTATTGCAATATTAAAAAGGGGTGACAGTTCAATACCGTCTAATTATAGACCAATATCGCTTATTAGCTGCGTCGGTAAGGTAATGGAACGTGTTATTTATAAGTATTTATTACATAATATATATTTTTGCCTTTTTCCTATTGGCATAAACCAATACACGTGACTTTCCATTTCATATCATATTGGTTTGCAAAAAACTCATTCTACTCAATAAAAAACCATATTGCACTCTCGTGAGAAATTTATGAATGAAAATACCTAGCACGTGCTGTTTCCCCCAACGGAAATAGGATAGCCAATCAAATCTTCTTTCTTTAATCCCCTAAACCAATCAAAATTATCGTTCTGACTGATGTTCGGATTAATCTAATATATCAATACCAGTCTGGCTTTCGTCCCAACTGTTCTACAGTTCACCAGCTGTTAGAAATATACAACTGTATTTTAAATTCACTAGAGAAGAAAGAAATAAATTGTTTTGTTTTCTGCGATTTTTCAAAAGCTTTCGAAAAAGTTTGGCATAAAGGTTTATTACATAAAATTGAATCGTATGGAGTAAATGGAACTTTATTACAATGGTTTACAAGCTACTTGAATAATAGGCAACAGAGAGTAGTAATCAAACAATCGTCATCCGAGCTTTGTAATGTGCATGCTGGTGTTCCGCAGGGGTCGGTGCTAGGTCCTTTATTATTTATAATATATAATATATATCAATGATATAGCTGAAAAACTTGTTTCAATATGTAGACTGTTTGCCGATAACACGTCGTTTAGCTATTCCAGTCGTGATCCTGCGCAGATTCAGGCTGTTATTGATCACGATTTGAAAGAGCTGAACCAATGGTCACAAAAATGGTTAATGTCATTTAATCCCGAAAAAACCGAAATCATGTTATTTTCAAATATAATCCCACCAGATACGAGATTTACACTAAATGACACTAATATAACAGTCACTAAACTCCATAAACATCTAGGTGTTACCTTCAGCAGTGATGCTAAGTGGAATACACACATTGATAATATTATATGTAGTGTTTCAAAGCACCTGAATGTACTCAGGAAATTGAAATATAAACTTACTCGAAAAAACTTAGAAAAATTATATTTAGTCTTTATAAGACCCCTTTTTGAATATGCATGTGAAGATTGGGATAACATGGGAGTATGTTACTGCAATAAACTTGAACAATTACAGCTTGAGGCTGCTCGAATTGTCACGGGCCTACCAATTTTTACAAATGCAACAAATATTTATACTGAAATTGGGTGGGAGTCTTTGGATGAGCGCAGGAAACGCAGGAAGTTACAAATGTTTTATAATATACAGCACGACTCCGCACCAGCATATCTCTGTTACTTAATTCCGCCAACAATACAAAGCACGACAGTTTATCCCTTGCGAAATGGCAACAATATTATGACTCCCTTCTGTAGACCATCCCTGACTGAAGAATCCTTAATACCATCAACGATACGACAGTGGAACCGTTTAGATCTATCAATCCGTAATGTTAACTCTATTTTTAAGTTTAAATCTGAACTAAAGAACTTGAACCTACATAGAAGAGTTCCAAAGCATTATGAATATGGTCTTCGAAAACTAAATATTGTCCTAACCCAATTAAGATGTTCAGCATCAATATTGAATTTTGACCAATACAGGGTAAATATTATATCTGATCCATATTGTCGCTGTGGATCCGACCGCGAAGACTCAAATCATTACTTCTTTGAATGTTCGAGATATGCTAATATTAGAAATAGATTATTTGAAAACCTTCAGTGGCTACCAATCTACTGTCCAATAAATCTAGAACTCCTTACATCTGGTAATTCGCAATTGTCAAATGAGCAGAATGAACAAGTCTTTAAGCATGTGAGTATATCAAAGGGTCAGAAAGGTTCCCCATAGTTTGAATCATTACTCACAAGGATTTGAAATCACACTCATCATCATCACATTCATCACATCCATCTCATCTATCACATCTATTTTTCTCTATTTAATTTCTTTTTTTTTCCTTTAATATGTGTCATTAAAAATTTTGTTATGTCTCCAACAAACATAATATAATTTGTATTGTATTACAATGTACGCTGCTCTTTCAATATATTTTTGTAACATACTGTATACTGGAGAAGACTTCATAAGTTTGATTAACTTGTGTCTTATCCAATTTGCATGTTTGAGCAACTAAAATATGTTTAAACTAAATTAGACGTTCTGTTCCTACCAAAAAGTACTATGGCTAAGAGTACTTAGAGTAACAATGCGATGTCAATACTGAAAAAGGATATGCTCAGACGTCCTTATCTCTTATCATCACGCTTTTGTTCACAAGGTGTTCGCTTTGCCGTTTGTTGTTGTATGTTTTGCTGGTTTAATGCTTTTGTGTTTTTTAATTCTTTCACTAGCCAGTGCTTTGTAATGCAGTGTTTTGTATCACTGCCTTATGGCCTTATGATTTACTTTACCAAGAATCTCATTTTCATATGTTCGATCTCTTCTTATTATCTCTTAATGATTGAGTAGTTAGGTGAAAAACCATACTCTACAATATAGTTCACGTTGTAAGTGATAAAATGGCTAATTTAATATTAAAGAAAATATTTTATTTACAGTTTTTCGTATTTGTTAAATCCTTCCAGCCTTAAAATACATTTTGTTGTCCCGATCTAATAAGAAGAAGTAAAGATGTACAAAATTGCATATAAATGCGCGCTATACCAGTGTCTATATCTCGGTATCGCTTCAATTTTTATTTTTGGATTATTTTACTATCTGTAGGGTAAGCCTAATATTTTTATTAATGCATTCTATTCTTGACATAATAAAATGTATATACTTGCGTTTCTTTTATTAATTAGTTATTTAATTTGATACGAAAAAGGCATTTTAAAATTTTGTTATGTTATATTACGTAATGTATTTCATCGCTTCAATTGTATTTCTTGGATTATTTCATGATTTATATGGTAAGCTTCGTAATTTGTTTATGCATTCTTATTATAACATGATAAAATGTATATTTTTCTGTTTCTTTTATTAGTTACTTAGATAATTTGATAATAAAAGTGCATTCAGTTTATATTTTGTTTAACGCGCTTGTGACCACTCATCGAGAAAGCCTTGATCTTATTTCTAGATTATTTCATAATTTATAAGGTAGAAAATGGAACCTTTACGTAGAACATTAATCAATCTTGAACATTAAATTTAATTTCCCTGGGTTTTGTTTATTGACGGTTCGAAATCCCAAACTCTCGTGAACGATTCCTGTGTGGTAGTGATGATTTTAATTACCTGACACTGAACTTTGATGAAAGGTAAAAATGAAAGACCAATTAGACTCGCATAATAAGCCGCTAAAATGCAAATTTAGATTATGATTTTTATATGAAAGTTAGATTTTCAAATAGGCATGTTATTTCAAAAAATTGATGTCTGAATCAGTGAAAAATGGCGTAGATATTAGTAGGGAAAAGAAATTTCTCAATAATAAAAAAAGCACAAAAGATATAGATTTTTATTTAATTCAAGATTTAAAAATTTTGATGTTAAGCTATTTTAACGAAGCAAGTTATATATATAATAATACAAAAGAAAAAAAAATTTAGTTACGTTCGAATAAAGGTCATCAATATCATAGAAGTTAATAATCTCATAAATTGTTTTGCAAAATAATACTATTCTTCTAATTGGTTTTTTAATGTTAAATTCTGAAAATTTTATAAAGTTCTTAGCAATGTTTATGCACATGTATGCTAGTTTGACGTTTGAAATACATTTAATTGCAAATCTTTTGAAACAATTTTAATTACAGTACAATTAAATCAATAGAAATAGTAACTTGTTGGTATGTTTTCTTTGATTTTCCAAGGACGCGATAATTATCGATCTTACATTCACATTTTTCCCCCACAGAACCACGTGACTATGATCAATGTATTTTTATTGGTAGACATTTGTCTTTCCAAAACTTTGCCTTTTTTTTATTAAAGTACTCTTCTCAAAGTTGAGATATTATAATCAAAATGATTATTTCTTGCCTTTCACAATCGTCTACATTTGCAACCCTTTACAGCATATGATGAAATTTTAAATAAAACAAATAGAAAAAAAAATTAAACCAAATCGAATTCACCTATAACATATAAATCGAACATCTCTGGATATGGGTTTAACCCATATCTTTTCTTGTTTTATATAATGTAAATATCTGAGTATAGAAGAACAAGAATTTTTCATTATTTAATTTTTTGTTTCTTATTAAAAGCGCCATCTATACAAGATTCGACTTATCCGATTTTCTGCAATGTACTTCAAATAAGGACATAAAGAGTGATGTTATTCCTGGTTAACACTATAATTGCCTGCTTATTACAATAAGTACAAGCGATTGAATAATTAACTTTAATAAATACGATTCCTTTAAATCCGCCTATTCTTAATATGGGTATTTTAATTAAAAACCAATTATGTTTATCACATTGATATATTTGATAATAAATATTATGAATTAACATAAATACGTGAAAGCCAGTGGCTTACATCTGCAATAACGATTACAGTTTACTATAGAGGGCCCTGGTGATTTCTAAACAGTAAAAATCTGTACGTTTTGTGGTTCCTACAGACACATTAGTAAGACCAATTTCATGCATGGACTCATCGATAATATCAGAATTGTTTTTAAACCGAGCTTCAATTGTAAATCTATCTTCTATTTTGGACAAAAAGGCTTGAATGTGTAATAATATATGGCTTGATAAAATTCTGCAAACAGTACCATAAATGTCCAATTTACAAAACATTTCACCATTTGGCAACCGAAAGTAGCTTGCAAATGTTAAAAGAGTTCTGCTTTTGTCGTCTAGATATGATACAACTGCTCGTGTTCTTTCCATCAAAATAACTGGCACATTTGATTTCATTATTTTGTAGGGAACTGAATCGATAACCAGTCGATCATCTTCAAATACGTGTGGATAAGACTTGTGTTCTCCTATCATTTTTGTTAAATCACTTTCCTGCAATACTGTTGTTAATTGGTTGCTTCTGATTGCAGAAAGGAAGTTCGAAATCCTGTTCTTGTATCCCGAATAAAAGATACATTTCTGAAAGACATTTAAAACATAATTAAATACAATTTAATTTAAACACAGCTAGTAATCGAGCTCATGCACCACCAAATTTGAGTAAAAGACAATCGTGAGTGCTATTTCCGGTTAAGCAAGAAAGGGATAAACTTGAGGCTCCCAGAAGCCTGTAATTGCTCACCTGGAACACAAATGACTTCAACTATATTGTTTTGCAATTTACAGTTTCACTTTAGCTTTTTAAGTTACTGGGTAAACACTAAACATTTCTTCAAACATTTTTTTTAAATACAATAACTCATATAAGGTGCAATCAGATAATTTCTGAAAATTCAATAATGTGTAGGCCTTGTCCTTTAGGTTAATTTAGTAATTAACAGTTTTACTCCCAGAGTGTAATTTATTATTACTTTGTTCAAATTCTTTATTTGTGCAATTTACAGTTCCAATCAAGCTGTTATGGCATTTAGGGCAAAAACAACAAGGAACACAGCAAAGAAAACCGTCCGAAAATCAACAGCAAAATATTAAGGGACAGTTACAAATCCGGATTTAGACAAACGCAACACAAAAACCAAAAACACAAAAACAAACAAAAAAAGAGTAACGCGACCCCAATAAAAACCATTGGTGCATTCAGGTGCTCTTGACGAGTAAGCAGTGCCAGCCTCTAATATTAGACACCCGTCATGTCTAGGGAAAAGTCAAATCCAGGAATAGGAAACACACATGACTCAGCGAAAATGTCAGACATCGTATTTTTGACACTGATTTCCCATAACGATCAATTAAGTCATGGTGACGACCATAGAACGTCCGGAGAGATAACATAAACCTAGGTGCACCATACCCTTAATTGAATAGTTTAGCAGTCAATTAAGTCATGGTGACGCCCATAGAACAGAACGTCTGGAGAGATAACATAAACCTAGGTACAACAAACCCTTAATTGAGTAGTTTAGAAGTCAACATAAGTGATCGGTCTAGAAAATCGGAATACCGATGGCAGGATCTAGAATAACGTATAAGCTGTAAAATATACACACCATACGCTGGAGCTGCTGGAATGTTGTTGTCGATGATGAAGGGGAAGTTGACAATTGGAAAGTTGAAGACATCACGTTTGTCGTATAGTCTAGTTTGTAGTTTTCCTGAGTCTTTTCTAGAAGTAGGTCTAAGTAAGATGCTAAATTTAGTATATTGGTGGTGTCTTCAATTTAAAGCTCGCTAGGGTAAACTAATGTAAATAGTCACCAAATTTAGCAGTGTGAGGAACAAAAAATCTTCAATATAGCGGAATGTGAAATTAAAGGTCTGGGCCAGTGTCATTTCTTTCTTCTTCAGCAGGCCTTCTAGGAACTAAGAGTACAAAAACAGGTCGGCGAAGAGACGAGCACAATTAGTACCCATTGCAATACCAACAGTCCGTTGAAGAACAAGTCCTCCAACCATGACACATATTTTGTCAATCATAAAATCTAACATTTGACAGATTTGATCTTTAGTATATTTAGTATTAGATTTAGTAATTGATGACGAAGTAAGTTCTGTCATGACTAATTACCAGGTATTTATATCGTCTCTTTCCGTTTTTCTTCAAAAAGCAGCATTTTATAAGATCTTTAAGCCTAGTTTTAAGATGCATGTGAGGGATGACCGTATAGAGTGGCGAAAAATCAAATGTATTAATGTTGTTACGATGGGAAAGAAATCCAGACCTCAAAACGTCTATCAGGTCTTTTAAATGTTTTAATATCCACATTGCTTCTAGAGTAGAACGCTTCACTGTATTTTTGAAGTCCCGTTTTTACTGTTGTTTAAATAGTGGTCAGAAGATGCAATAGTGTTGGTAGTATTGGTAGTACACTAAGACGATCGTGCTATAAAACGCTGTTTGTATGAATTTTTGTGAAATTTTGGTATCCAATACAATAAGGGGAGATCACAATCTTTTATTTTGAGACCAGAGGAAGCCAATACTGATTTGCGATTTTCAATAATCTCCTCTTTGAAAGCGCAGTGAATATGTAATAGAAAGTGAATTTTTCATGCCTAGCTTATTAATTAAACACTCTATATAATGTTTTTGCAGATAAAACTAATTTGTTAGGGGCCTTATTTGCTGCCGCAACAACATATTTGTAATCAATATCGGACAAAGTTTTAAGAGCATCAAGATTTCTGAAAATTGATGATGCTATAGTACTCATAGACATTCTTAAACTACGTTATTTGAAAAAATGACATCAAGGCACTTACCCACTCAGACAAGGTTTCAACCTCCTGGTCCTCTTTCACCAAATATTTTTTTGAAGTGCAATAACTCCTATAACGAGTCATCAGGAGTCATCTGACAATGTCAGAACAATATAGAAATTGTATTGCTGATCATTTTTGCTAATTACTGTTTCACTCTAGCTGTTATATGTTTTAGGTTACAGGACAAAAATGGAAAATTTCATAAGAAATCATCATTAAAATTAAGAAAATTAATTAAAATTAAGAAAAATTAAGTAAATTGTAGGACTTGTATTGCTGATCATTTTTGCAATTTACAGTTTCACTCTAGCTCTTAAAGTTTGCAAGTTATATTGTAAATACTGAAAATTCTGTCACAAATCATCATTAAAGGGCAATAACTCCTACATGAAGTCATTACACAACTTAATACTAATAGCAACTATTGTAGTCCTTAATTTGCTAATCAACTGAACGCTTTACTCTTTAGCTATTAATTTTTGATATAATGATTAATAGCGTGCGTTGACCAGCATGTTCTATTTTTAGGAACAGCGGTCAACTTTGTCTGTTGATCAACACAATCAATGTGTATAAATTTGAAACTAAAAACCCAAAGTATGATTGTGGCCAAGATTGAAAAAAATTTGCCCAGTGGTTTCAAAGAAGAAGATTTTTTTTTTTAAGTTTAAGACGGGACACCAAATGATAGCAAAAGCTCACACGTACATGTTATGCATGAAATCTGTTGTGAAGAAGAAAGCAGATATCATTTTAACTTGGTTGATTGTTTGTTTGAATGGTGTTTTAACGCCACTTTCAGCAATTTTTCAGCTATTTCATGGCGTAAAGTTTTTATTAGGGGAGGAATCCGGAGTACCCGGAGAGAACCCCCGACCTGCGGTAGGAAAACTGGCAATCCTTGTCAATTAAGATTGGAGTCGAGTACACTGCAGTGAGAATCGAACCCGCAATCTAAGTGTTGACAGACCACGTGATCAATAGTATACGAACTACCTTGACCACTCGGCCACCGAGGCCCCTTAACTTGGTTGAAGCCATATTGATAATTAGTAATAAAACATGTCAACCAAGCCCAGAACAAATTAAGAAATTGAATTCTTTCCTAAATAGTAAACTGTAATGGATATATTCCGTTCCTTTCAATTTTATTACAGACAAAAATCAAATATTTTGTTATGAAAAAAGGATCAAAGATTAAAGTTAAATGGCATAATACCACTGCTGCACAATACTTAAAGTTAAATGGCATAATACCACTGCTGCACAATACTTATAGTTAAATGGCATAATACCACTGCTGCACAATACTTAAAGTTAAATGGCATATTACCACTGCTGCACAATACTTAAAGTTAAATGGCATAATACCACTGCTGCACAATACTTAAAGTTAAATGGCATAATACCACTGCTGCACAATACTTAAAGTTAAATGGCATAATACCACTGCTGCACAATACTTAAATGCATATATTTGTTTTTAAACCTCAGAAAAATGTCATATTGTAATTGTCAGTTTCATGCAAAATAAGTGCTGTTATTTCAGAAATATTATACTAGTTAAAAACGTTCAGACGTTATTTTAATTGGTAAAATATCAATTAAAGCCTCCAATATTTAAATACTGAATAAAATATGAGTAGGCTAACCTCGTATTATTTCAATTATAATATACAATTAATAAGTGTCGTATTTCGCTCATTTTTTCAATATATCCGATACTGTCTAAACTTTAATGTATGGGAATATCAAAATTAATTAAGCTACAAGTACGAATAGACTAGACCCAACCACTCGTTGACAACGGTGGACTGAACCCATTATTTCTAGCATCTTCGGCAAACTCATAACTAAATAGTATGCCACAGAAGCGAGTCATATATACGTAATTAATGATACCCTAATAGTGAGTAACTTGTAGATCCCTCGGTCTATCTGATCTTTAACAAGATGAAGGTTGGTTGCAGTCGTATTTTCGATACATTGAACCATAGGATGAAGTCTTAACAACTCTAATACCAGATCTCGTAGAATTCCTTTCCCTTGATATTCTTTTTGAATACGAGCACATCTAATAACTCCTGTTGTGTCACCATTCACAAGAAACATTGCAGTATGTCCAATCTGAAAAAAAGATAAAAACTTTCGTTCTGTACTTCTATATTTAACACAGAGTATAGAATATACCGCTTAAGTAGTTATTTTACATCGGTTTTACAAAAAGGGGGTTGCTTGCATAAAATCAAGTGTTAGAAAATTAAAAATCTCAAAATGCCGATGTCTAATCAAAACAAACATAATAAAAGTAAGGAGCTCGAACACTAAAACAACAAAACATATAGCCTACAACTACTAGCATCTCTGATGAAGGAATGATAATATGTATTTCCATGGGAAGTATATCCTGTTAACTACAAAGCTAGGACTCCGAGGGGTATTGTTGTACATAAGTTGATGGTATCCCTTTAGAAGTTATAGTACTCCAATGGGTGTTGTTGCACTTAAGTTGATGGTATCCCTTCCGAAGTTAGAGTTCTCCAACGGGTATTGCTGCACCTAAGTTGATGGTATCCCTTCCGAAGTTATAGTACTCCAACAGGTGTTGTTGCACCTACATTGTAAGTTGATGGTATCCTTTCATGGTTCCAGTACTCCAACGGGTATTGTTGAACCTAAGTTGATGGTATTGTTTCAGAAGTTCTAGTACTCGGACGGGTATTGTTGAACCAAAGTTGATAGTATCTCTTCAGAATGTCTAATACTCCAACAGGTGTATTAGACCTAAGTTGATGGTATCTTCTCAGAAGTTATATTACTCCCAAGGGTAATGTTGCACCTCGGCTTATGGTATAGAACGAATAGTCAAACCCTCGCCTTTTTTGTAGCAGAGCGAGAGTGAATCCCACCCGGCACATTGATGTCCAAAAGAAGTTGCATATACAATCAGACGTGGTAGATCTTGATATCTTTCGACAGTGTCACCATATTTTTTTATCGGTTTCGTGTTAAAAATCGATCATTATTGATACGTGATGATAGTTATTGCCGTTTTTAATAAACCCGTGCGTTGTGTATTAATTGACATACTATTACGTGTCTCTTTTTGATTACGTTTACTACATGAAAAACATTGAGAAACCCGAAACTTAATGGCGTGTTCCATCTTAGATAATACATATGTAAATTACTGGATTCTTACTACGGAATGGTTGTTATAGTAGGCAAATTAGCACGTTAATAATAAAATTAGGTCACATTATCTAAGGAAAAATGATCAACATAGCATTTTCCACGTGCATCTTCAAAGACGAAAAAAGAAATTTCTTCAATAAAGATCGTTTCCCGTTAATTTCGCAATGTCTAAAGCTTTAATAGCGTAAAGAAGATGAATATTATGTTTAAATTTTGTATAAATAGACCGAAGTTAGAATTTTTTATTTGGAGCAATAGGACTGAATTCTGCAGTTAATCAGACAAATCACAAAACTAACTTCGGATTATAACGGGCAGTAAAATTCGGCCTACTTATGGTATACCTTAAGGTCTAGTACTCGAATGGGCTTTGTTGCACCAAAGTTGAAGGTATCCCCTCTTATGTTCTAGTACTCCAGTGGGTATTATTGCACCTAAGTTGATGGTCCCTTCAGAAGTTATAGTACTCCAACGGGTATTGTTGCACATAAGTTGATTGATTGATTGATTAATGGTGTTTAACGCCCGAGCAGCAATATTTCAGCTATATTCAGGCGATACATAAGTTGATGGTATCCTTCAGAAGTTCTATTGCTAATTTGATCGTTGATGGAAATTTATTAGCCGAGTTGCAACGAAGTTGAACTCGACTATTGTTATGATGATGGCGGGCGGCTGGGCGGGAGGGCGGGCGGGCGTCAACAATTGGTTTCCGGACCATAACTCTAAAAGTTCTCAACCGATTTTTAAAAAAACTTTGGTATATTGTTACATACCATAAGAGGAACCTTATTGATTTTGGGGTAAATCCGTTCAAGGTCAAGGTCACAGTGACAGAAAAACGTTAGAAAATTTCTTTAATTAGTGGTTTCCGGACCATAACTCAAAAACCGATTTTAATGAAAGTTTTGGTTAATAAAATACGGCAACTCGGCTTTTGCACCCATGTGCATATTGATTTTTTTTAAAATACGACCATGGATATTCGCTGAGCCATAAGTATTAATTCTACTTCCCCCAGATGTGACAATGACGGTGTTAATAAGAGGCAAGCAGGTTGCTCAGTAGACAAGCTTGCTATTTATCAAACTTCACCAGTAATACCTAATAACTTATAATTGGTTCGAATTAACAAACGACATTCCCCCAAAGTGTGATTCTAAACCAAAATGTGTTTCTGTGAACAATGTAAAAAGTACCAAATCCGGTAATTCGACGCTTAGGCTGATGGGAGCGTTGGACGTTAATTTCCAACCTCCAGTGAAGGTCTAAAAAGTGTTAGACGGCAAGACTTCTCAGACAACCTACCTGGATTTTGAAAAAATCAGCTTTCGTCTGCTGGTAATTATTGATTAAGGTTGGGTATTGTTAATATTTCTTTTTTAAGAGATTTGAAATAATCCAACTGATTCTTGCTCTTGTGGACACGGAATTGCCGATTTCTTCAACTAAAATTCAGTCACAACCGACGAAAAGGTCGGACAGCTCAGATATAAACTGTAACTGTGGAAATATTAATATACTCCTTGTAGCCATATTGTTACACGTAATCCTAATATCATGAATGATGAAAAGGTTAAGCGCTTCCTTGCAAAGGACATATAAATATCATATCCAGCTAAAATTAATTTAAATACATGTTGTAAAGTCATCTTGTCCAATTATTAATTAATTTAAAAACTTACAATTTTACCATTTACTACATAGACAACGGCGTCATACAATGGGCTGCTCATTAACATGTGAAAGTAGTCTGGAAGAAAATCGCCATCATATTGACTGCTTGGTACGATAGACAGAATTTCGTCATAATCTGCAACTGTTGCTCTTCGCAAGGCTTGGCCTGACTGCATGGTCTATGATCTGCAATATGCATTTATATTTTAGCTGGCCCTGCATTTTCTGTATCATAGTCATAAAGCCATCGGACCTGTATGGAACTACATGCATACTATAATAGTCACAAAAAAAGAAAGTGAGTAAGCCGAACCCAATAAAAAACTATGGGTACACTCAGGTGCTCCGGAAAACTAAGCAGTGCCTGCCTCTAATTAGACACCCATCGAGTTACTCATTGTCATGTTTAGGAAAAGTCAAACCCAGGAATAGGAAAGACTACCTATGTCGTATTTAAGAGATTGATTTCCCTTAACGATCAATTAAGTCATGGTGACGACCATAGAATTTCTGGAGTGTAACATCAACCTATGTACAACAAACCCTTGATTGAGTAGTTTAGTAGTCAACAGCAGTGATCGGTCTAGAAAATCGGAATACCGATCGCAGGATCTAGGATAACATATACGTTATGGAGCTGCTGGAATGTTGTTGTCGATGATCGGGAAGTTGACAATTAGAAAGCTAAAGTCATCACGTTTGTCGTAGAGTCTAGTTTTTAGTTTTCCCGAGTCTACTTCTAGAAGTAGGTCTAAGTAAGAGTCTGACCTTAGCTTCTTCTTTTTTTTTAAAGGAGCTACATGATTGTAGCTAAACAATACTTTAGTACATTAATTTTTATCAATATTCCATCTCAAATAAGCTTCAAACAGGACTTTAAACATCCACGATATACTGAGGTTAGACAATGTTTTATAAAATTTATACATTTGTCTTTTAGTTTCGTATAGTTTGCATGGGGTCTATACATTTTTTCATATCAAACTTAACGTAACATTCCTCACGATTTACTTGAGGAATATCAGATAAAAAATGTTGAAAATAAACATAAAATGGGAGGTTTTATTACTGGAACTACGCAGGACAATACATCTTAATAAGACCTACTTCTTATTAATCCGACTACCTTGTAAGGTTTTCGGGACGTTTCGGCCATTGTACCGCTTCGTCAAAAAAAGTGGAAAATTTTATTTAAATGTATATGTAAAAAAGAAAAGTTTGAATAAATAGATGTCTAAGAACATTTTCACCTGCTATTATGTTAACATTGTTTATAATAAATCTATTACTTTGTACATAAATAAATAAATTTTGCGAGAATACTGACTTTTGATTGGCTGGAAAATATTTTCTATCAGAGGATGGAAAACAAATTTGATCGTCATGGAGACACGCGCCATTTGACGTCATATATTACTCCACAGTTTTTGTGTTGATCTCTTTTTTCAAAAATGTCCAGTTACAAAAATAAAATTGTCGAGTTTATTCTATTGTTTGAATTTATTTATAAGTATTAACTACAAAAAATATTTTCTCCATCGAGGGATAACAAAATTTCCGTTGTGCACATTTAATATAATCCGCTACGCGGATTATACAATGTGCAAAACGGAAATTTTGTTATCCCTCGATGGAGAAAATATTTTTTGTAGTTAATCCTTAATTAAACATCAGGAATAATTAATCATCAATCAAAGGTTTCCATCATCATTAAAAAGTAAAATAATTTAAAAACTTTGGTGTTGATCGAATTGACAGGATGACCAGTCTATCAGCAAGCCAACTTCAAAAGTGATAATACTTACTTTTGGAGAAAAAATAATGAGAATACTAGGAGAAGTTCTTTATAGTGCCGACTAAAATGCATAAATAGTGAAATTAAAGTCGTTTGTTTTATTGACGTTGTTTGTTTTAAGCTAAAAACTGATTTACTTATGATACTGTATATTGTTGAACGTGCGCCTTCTTACACGAATATATAAGATATTTTAACAACTATGACATTTGAGAGATTTGAGCAGAACAAATATAATAAAAGTGACCAAATTTGGATGGCACAAGCATTTCAATGCCGAGACCTGACGTATCCAGCTTAAGTTTTTTCCGATTGTCCCAGCACTCCAATGCGAGGCAGCTAGAGGCCCTCAGACGGTACACCCAAACTCAACAAAACAGTGCAATTGACCCTATGGTATTCAAAAAATAAAAGTTGAAATAGAGTGTTGTAACTTTGATTTCGAAGTTTCAAGTTAACTGTTCGGTTAAATATTATACTAATATGAATGTAGGCGCAGCCTAAATGCGAGCATCGCACATTGTTCATGTCGTTACTTCAGAGCCCCCTTACAGTGCCTCTACATTCCATTGATGACGTGACGTCTTATCTAATGTGTTGGTGGGGCCTCGGTGGCCGAGTGGTCAAGGTAGTTCGTCTACTATTGATCACGTGGTCTGTCAACACTGAGATTGCGGGTTCGATTCTCACTGCAGGCAGGGTGTACTCGACTCCAATCTTAATTGACAAGGATTGCCAGTTTTCCTGCCGCAGGTCGGGGGTTCTCTCCGGGTACTCCGGCTTCCTTCCCCAATAAAAACTGGACGCCATGAAATAGCTGAAAAATTGCTGAAAGTGGCGTTAAAACACCATTCAAACAAACAAACAAACAATCTATAATGTGTTGGTGACGTCACAAACTCAATTTCAAATAGCGTTTCACATTGAAAAAAAATTGTCTGGCATTTTTGTAATAATTTAAAAAATAAACACTTTAATTTTATCGATGTCAAAATTATTTTTGTCTACTTTTATATTATATATTTTTTCGTTCGTCTACAATATTTTCTTCGGATAGCTCAGCTACCATATGGATTTGTTCATACGGATCACGTGACTTTTTTACACACACGCATGTAACAGTATAGCTCGCATCTGCGATGGTCGCTATAAATGCAGTATGGACGAAATGACTATGGCCGATTTGACCTATGGTCGAAATGTACTATTGACGAAAATGAGTATGGCGAAACGTTCAGATACCCTTGGTAATAGCAATCGCGAATTAAATTACCTTCTGGAGGTCCTAAACTCCCTCATAATCTCTTACAAATAATCATTTTATTGCTATTGGCAGACATTTACATGTTATACTACTCACCTGTGAACACTAGTGTGTGTTAAAAAAATATATTTAAACCAGGATCGGAAATAGTCCCAAATTTACTGAAATAGACTTCCGTTTTACAACGAAATACCGCATATAAACAACCGAAACTGAAAGTAGAATTGCGCGCATATAAACATCAGATAAATTGTAACGTGCCCGACATCCGAAAGTTTCCTGATCAGGGTTATTAAAATAGTATATATTTCAGTATATTAATTACTGGTCAAGTAGTTCTCGCCGAGTAATTCTCGCCACCCGATCTTAAGACAATTTTTTATATTATTACTTTAATTTATTAAATGTTTGAAATAAAAAGTTTTCACATAAATGAGTTTGCTATTGGCAAAAACAATGAAAATGACATTTTTATCAAGAGAGGTAATTTTGACCAAAAAAAAAATACAATTTTTATCACTTTTTGACCAGTTTTTTTCCCAGTGGACAAAAAATAAACTCAGAGACCCCTATTTCTGTCCATCGCTAAAATGTATATCAATTGCTTGAGATTATATACTAAATTCAGAAAATTTCATTGGACAGAATTTGCGTAATCGTTTATTAAGAGCTTTTTTATTCTCTTCTCTATATAATCTATTAGAAAATTAAAATTTCAGGGCTCAATTCCTCGAAAATAAGCTCTGAAACCCCTATTTTTTTTATTTTGAATTATAACTTTAAGGCGAATTTTACTGCCGTTATAATAGGAAGTTAGTTTTGTGATTTATCGGATTTAAAAAAAGCGAGGGTACGATTATTCGTTCTATGATAACTTGTGTAAAAAAAATAACTATATGGCAAATTTAAAGAAAATTCATTGACAAATTATTTTCAGCGAAAAAAGTGTCCTGCATCCCCTTAATACAATTTATTGATTGTTGAATGTTTAATTATCGTTAACCTGTCAAGATGTGTGCTTGTAACGGTGTTTCCAGAATGCCAACATTTTTGAATTGTAGATATTGTGTGTTCCCGGAATGCCATCATTTTTAAAATCACATAATTAAGTATTGTTGTTTTAGTGGTTAAAAAGGGGTACAGCATGGGGTGTTAATGATTCTTCTTACTGAAATGGGTAAAATCATACAAATGTGCAGTTATTACAACAGAAAAATTGAAATGGGTTAAATAACTTTTTTTTACAGAAAAGGGTGATTTTTTCAGGATTTTAAAATAACGTGTATTTAAAACCTATTACTATGTTATTCAAGTAAATAACAATTTTTTTTTAAAGTAAATACTAAATAAATAAATATTTTAGTTGAAAAGAAGATCTGTAACATATATTTTGAAGCTAACTAAACTAAATTTTGTTAAAAATGCAAAAATTGAAGATTCTCTTTTCTCTTTGTAAATTTTCAAATACCTATTAATTATTTATAGTATGTTATACCTAATATTTCCTATCACTCAATATGCTCTGGAGAAGAAGGCTGGAAAATATTTGAAGCGGCTGCAATGGTTTTCTTATCTGTTGAAAAGACGTTGAATTGTGACAAATTTATTAGCAGCAACTGATTATTTACCGACTATATTCTCCGAACAAGCAAGTTTGACATTTGACATTTGTAACAGTGTGTACTAGATGTTCTAGAATCTGTTTTGTTTGTGCCTTACAGTAACGGCCTTGCTCCACAAGTTGGTAAGCCATTAAATATGTATTTGTTATAAGTGCTATATTATTAATAAGTTAAACTATATGTTCTAAAAGTATATTCTATGTATATACTGAATTACGGTTTAATTGCGCTATCACATTTGTTTATACTTATATAAAGTGTGACGGAATATAAAAGTTTATAAGCACACATGTACAAATGACTTTTGTGCAAAGAAGATAATTACATGGAATAGAATTGTAGTTTTACAGACTTAAACTATGTTATAATATTTTATAGTATATATGTAATCATTTATATTTTTATACCAATGTGTAATATTTAATTTATTGTTATTACAGGGTTATATATTGTTACTATAATACACCCCTGAATCCAAGCCTTCTTGTTGTGGTTATTTAACCCAGAAGATGACAATACTACAATTATACTACATAATATGGTTTGGGTCTGTTTAGTATAGACTGTCCCTTATAAAAGGTGGATTTATGCAAGGGAATTTTAAAAAAAAAACAAGGACAATTGCACGTTCTGTTGATTCATTAAATAATAAAGAATTCTGTTACTATCGCATCTACCCCATGGACACGACAGCAACATATAGGTCCCACTCGTACCTTAACCTACATAAAGGTCAGTGGAAAACTAAATTTACGACATGATATGAGGTGATTCTTCTTATTTTCCTATTGTGCAATTTCAATTTTTGTGTGGCAACATTCCAGCAATACCTGCATTTGGAGTTTACATCTCCAAATTAATTAGGTACTCAATAGCCTGTGTTTGTTTTCAGACTTGACAGTGGTTGTAAGCGCTTTTTTTAATGCATTTAAAATACTTAAGTATTTGTTATAAAACACTAATGGTTTTCAGTAATATGTCAGCTATATATTTTTTTTTTTATTATTTGTTTTTATAGTCAGGCTTTTTACAATACCTCCCTTCAACCATCACCTAACAAAGATGTTAGGAGTTGCATAATGTATGAATATTTATTATTGACTATAATTTTTTTTTAAATTCATTTTCCTAAAAGAAAAACAGAAAAAAAGTTCATAGAGATTAAAACTCACACACACTCATTTATAAACTGATATATACCTACACATTCAAATACTGTTTAAAAATTATGCACTGTCAGCTATATTATGAAATTCAGTTTTCAATGTGAAGGAAGTCGGACTACCCCGTGAAAACCCCAAACATTTGGCAAGAAAACTGGCAATTCTTGGTCGATTAAATCTGTAGTTGAACACACCCTGCCTGCTGTAAGGCTTGAACCCGCCACCTCAGTGTTGACAGACAGGTGACATATAATCAAACCAATTCCCCAGTTATAGAAAGCAATGAACCACTTAACTTCACGGACACAAATGGTAAATATCAGTAATTAGTTACCACAATATTGTTTACTATAGAGTGTGGTTAAACTTACCAATACCTAAAGTTGATCTACAAACATGGTAAAATAATGGTAAAGCTATACAACAAAGTATGGCCATACATGTATGGTAATGACTGAGCCATATGTTGTGTACTGACCAGTCTAATTTGATTACCTTGTCATAAATAAATCCATTTATTGTCATTTTAATGCTGGACTTGTTTGAAATTAATGTTTAAATTAATATAACATTTTTATTCTTGTTGTGATTACGTTCAGCTTTTGCAATAAACTATTTAATGGCTTATACTCTCTAATACATTTGACTTCCTGAACCTATTATACCATACATACTCGCACATAAGTTGGGAAATTGGGAGTTAAAATTTGGTTTTAGAGAAGGGTTCTGACTTTTAAGTGAGTCATACCACAAGAGGAAAGAATTCTGGTTAAAGTTTGAAGGCTGTACATAGATCGCCAACTATAAAGACGAAAATTAAAGACTCATTATACCGGTACTTTAGTGAAAAGCCAGCACGTTACATCTTCACGAGTTTAATCGTGAAGAACCCACACCTGGTCACGTTATCAGGGAGTATAAGTAAAGGGACGAGACCAGTGGACAATACAGAAAGTAACAATTTGATTTTTGGCCGGATTTCACAAAAATGTTTTTTATTTATTCAGGGCATGTATTTATGGACATGTTTTTGTTGTCGAGTTTCTTGCTGCAACTGTAACAGTAGTATGATCCATGATTGTCGTACCATTACAACAGAAAAAGAAGCTGAAAGATATGGTGAATGTCGGTTGGGCGGGTAAAAAATTTGCGTAGCATTTTTCTCAGCAACAACTAATCACATTCTCTTGAAATTTGGTATGCAGCACCAGCATGGCCTCCCATAACGTGGGATTCGATTTCAGGTCTGTCACCTATTACCTGTTCAAAGAAATCTGACCATTTCTGTCTTTGAAGGATTTTTTTTAATGTTTTTTTATGCTTCTGTGTACAAAAGTGTGGAGTATTTTTTTCACAATACATTTAATTAAGGGTGATCTGTAAAGGATACAGGGACACATAAAAACCAGGGTACTGATAAAACATGTTTTGCTCTACACTTGGGATAAGTATAACTTACTTATTTATAGGTTCCTGGCTACTCCAACGATACAATTTTCTTGAATAAAAGTGCAGTTTTGCTTGATTGACATAATATACATTTAGTCCCAGGGCCAGAAAAGTAAATGAGTTATCAAGAGGGCAAAATTACAGAACCATAGTAACATTATGTATTAATCTGTTACAGCTTATTGTCTAATCATTACATTTCATGAACTCATAAGCAGTATATTGCTGTTAATAATACATATACTGATAGTGAAATAAGTGTGATATATGATATATCTTTTAATAAAATTACAAATATATCTTCCTGGTTGATGTTATAGGAGCAGGCATTCTACCTTGATTTTATTGGCTTTTTAAAACAAGGAACTTTTTCTGTTCTGATTATTATTCTGTATGTTTTTACAAAATTTACAATAATAAATACATATATAAAGCAACAACAATCAATCAGCTGTCCTTGATAAACTTATGAAGAAGTAAGTCAGCACCTGCCCCAGGAGTTATCACCCCTTTCATAACTTCCTGTTCAACAGTTAAGATCTGATCATGCACTGCAGGATGAGACTTAAACATATCCATTATATTATTTTGTATAAAAGACCACATCCATATTTTCTTCTGAAGTTGACGTTTTCGTTGCAATTCACTGGATTCTGTCATGATAACATGGAACTTTTCCATCAAGTCCCATAACTCTGGGATTCCATCTTTAGTTAGTGAAGATATTCTTGTAACCTGTAAAATGAAACTATTTAGCAAAGAATTGCATTTAATATAATGTACAGGAAATAATAAGCATAGAAAACAATAACCCAAATATTGCTGTGGGCTACTATATTCCTCTCCTCTTCTTTGACATCACACCAGTATAATTTTATACATGATCTCTTTCTCTACACAGTAGGAGGAGCAGACGAGTACAATTTCTCTATACTGGGTACTTTCAAGCTTTCAGTTACCAGTAATACTTAGTTTTTTACATGTTTATAAAAATATTCTACTATTTCATCAGATAAAGCTTATACCTCTGGTTTCCATAGTTTTGATTTCTGTCGTAAAAACTTCATAGCACTGATGTATTCAGCCTGTATTCGTCTGGCAGCGGGAACCAGTTCACCGTCACTTTTGTTAATAACTACTATATCAGCAACTTCAACTATTCCTTTTTTGATGCCTAAATAGATAGTACTGTTTAAAGTATTATATTAACAATGGGAGATAACTGGTCTGTATTTTCATTGCTTCCCGCCTTCATTTTTTAGCTCACCTGACCTGAAGTGGTTAACTTTCTTTAAATATCTTCTCCTGAAGGGATTGCAATATAGGACCACATGGTAAGGTCACATATAAAATTTCAAGTGGGTCTGACAAGTAGTTGCTGAGAAAACTGTTATGAAAGTTATGTTGTGGATGGAAGGGCGGAAGAATGGACGGACAGGAGTAAAACAGTATACCCCACTTCTTCAAAGTGAGGGTATAAAAATGAGCAATTAGATTTTGCTTTCTTTACAACTGATGGTGAATGACTCATATAAATTACATTAATTTTATTTGTTATCAAAGAAGCCGATATTCAGTTACTGTCAAAACCAGATAAATATACATTACATACATTATGTGTAGGTACAACTACCTGTATCACGTTGAGACAGTTGTATACATTTGTATCACTAAGAGACGCGTAGCGTTGAGTTGTGATGCGGAATATATTCAACTGTTGAGACGTGATACAGGTAGTTGAACATACACTTAAATGAATGTAGTAAGTTTATCTAAAATTAAGCATTTGTTTATTAAATATAGTTCCTAATGTCACACATATTATGACGTCATATCTCATTCACAGAATGAAAGTCATTCACCAAATTATGGTTATACCATTCATTGCGACGTCAAGAAGTAGTTCCGCAAAAAGTACATCTTGTATTACATATATAGATGATACAAGGTTTTGTATCACATAGGTAGTATCAATTGCTTATTTCCTGATTTTGACGAAATACATGCATAATTTTAGATAAAGGATTTTATCAAAAATAAAACTGTGCATTGAGCTGTGTTTAATTAGGTGTAATTGTTTGATGAGCCATAAATTACATAATTGGAACTGACATCTGGACACATGATCACCATCAAAAAGTTGTAAACAAGATTTCTTGCCCATAACAAAATTTTTTTCCAGTGTAATGTATCCTCCCTACTGGTAATAAGTACAACAAGTTCTTGAAATAAAATTGATAAGAAATATAAATTTATATTTTCCACATGAACAACATGTTATACCTGCCATAATTTTTAAACCTGTGAACCATTGAGCATGTGTGAAGATTTATTGTTATTTACACTGTATATAGTGACAATTAATAATTATACATGTAACTGGTGTAAATGCATTCTGTGGCATTGAGGTTTGAGTTGATCCTTTCTATTCACATTTTGGAAACTAAATTTTGATATAGAAGTTATTATTCCTGTTAAAAATTATATGTTCTATCTATTTTTTGGTTTATTATGAGAAGATCGATGAAATAAACAACAAAAATTAATGTCTTCAAGCCGTACATCATTGCCAGCAAGCTCCACAAAAACTGTTTGATGTCAAAATCAAAATATCCCTGCCTTTAGATATTTTTTCCATAGATAATTTTAATTTTGAACACAGATCTGAACACTGTATAGGTCAAGCAAACAATTTTGACTTGTAAACCGCAAAATACTGGTTTTCAAATTCTAGTTTACCTTCAATACTAAAATGATTAGTTGCCAAAGCAGAGGAACAATATTGGTTCCTTAGATATATATAATTTACCTTGAAGTTCATCTCCTCCTGCTGGGGGCATCAGAAGACAAAAAAGGTCAACCATATCTGACACTGCATATTCTGACTGACCGACGCCTAAAAAACACATAAACACATTAAAAAAATATAATCTATGATTACGCATTATTACTATTATTATACAATTTTTTGTTAATCTGCAAATTAATTAGATATCAGTGAGATGGTACCCATCTCTGTGGGCCCCGCCGATCTTAAGGTCAAGGTCAAAGGTCATTAACCATGGTATGCAACACATCGCCTTGATATAATCTACCCACATTCCAAATATCAAAAGCCTACCTTGAAAGATAAAAAAGTTACAGCCCGGACATGAATTTGTCATTCAGAAAGCAATAATGTGACCTTAGGTCAAAGTTCAAGGTCACAGGTCAGCAACCATGGTATGCGACAAATCGCCTTGATATTATCTACCCACATTCCAAATATCAAAAGCCTAACTCGAAAGATAAAAAAGTTACAGCACGGACATGAATTTGTCATGCAGAAAGCAATAATGTGACCTTAAGGTCAAAGTTCAAGGTCAAATGTGATCAACCATGGTATGCGACACATCGCCTTGATATTATCTACCCACATTCCAAATATCAAAAGCCTACCTCAAAAGATAAAAGTTACAGCTCTGACACAATTAGTTTCGGATGGACGGACAGACTGATCACTATAGGGCATCCGCCACAAAGTAGTGGGGCCCTAATTATTTCATGTAAAATGTTTAATTGTTGTTTAATATCTGCATCATAAAGCACAAGAAAATGTTGATGCAATACTCCATTATTTAAATCAGATGCTTCTAGGAACCTGTACCATTTGTGTGCAAGGTAATAATGCTGATGGAATTTTATTTTGAAATTATTTTTTTAAATCTGAAAATATCTGTCAAAATAAAGCAAAATGTTACCAATAGTTTCAATCAAAATAATATTGTATCCTGCCGCTTCACATAACAAAATGGCTTCATTTGTTGTTCTGGTTACACCACCAAGAGTTCCTCGAGAAGGTGAAGGTCGTATGAATGCATTTATATCTCTAGAAAGCTCATTCATTCTTGTTTTGTCTCCTAGCAAGGATCCTGTAAAAAACATTTTATAGCACTTGCATTCTGATATCAGATACATGAAATACAGCTATTTTTTAAAAAGGTGTTAAAAGAAATAGAAATTAATTAATTTACATGCACTTGGATACAACTACTCCTTTCAGACTGCACTTGGATACAACTGCTCCCTTCAGACTGCACATAAAAACATTTAAATAAAATATAATGCATAAAAAGTTGTCTCTATTGCTTACATACACTTCTTTTATATAAACCTTAAGGTTAAGAATGTGTGGTCTTTATTTCTTTTAATTACATTTTGATATAAACTTTCAAGTTAGGGATTCTTATAGCAAAATAAAACTAGAGGCTCCCAGAAACCTGTATCGCTCACCTGAACCTGAAACCAAACAACCCTTTTTTATCCAGCTTTTCGTTGCTATAAGGAATTGCCCAACACTTCTGCAAAAATCATTAATTTTGACCTTTTAAGGGAAATAACTCCTATAAGGAGGAGCTTTTGATGCTTAGAGGGAGAAGAGAGGTTCACTTCAAATTTGCTGTACCTGTTATACTTTTTTAACTATCAGTCGAAAACTCTCTCAAAATCAAGTAAAATTGATTAAAAAAATGTTCAAGGAGAATAATTCCTAAACGGTTCATCAGACAATCTTGACCCTAAAGTCATTTTTGTAGCCCTCATAGAGCCAGTGTTCTCCCCAGAAATTTTGGATAGCATCACATTTAGCATGCATCATCGGTCGACCCAATTATGCGTTGTTTTTGTGTTTTTTTTTATATATGCATGTTGTTATACATGTTGGTGTATATATTTTGTTACTTATTTTTATTTTTGAGATACCTAATATATACATGAATATATGTGTAATAAAGGAGTATTAAAAAACTTCATTATTTATTTATTTATAATTCATGTTAAACACAATGTCATAGCCACTCAAATCAATGAGAATAGTTCCAAAAGCACAAATGTTACAAAATAACAAAGGCAATCATCACACTATCGTTAGCCCTTTTTCTGTGCAAAAGCAGTAGTTAATTCTATCGCTGGTCGATTGTGCTTCTCAGTTCGTGGCACTATAAGTTTGCTCACAATCAATCTTGTCAAATTCATCAGCTATGAAAATCGCATTTTCCAGGCTACGTCACTGTCCGAAGCAAACGATTTGCTATATATTGGTAGTGTTCATTGTATTAACTGTTATATCGACAGAGGTCCTTGCAACTTGCATCGTTACCGATACTGGCGATAGTCGTTGGCGATTCTTATCTCGGGAACATTAAAGGCGAACATAATATGATAATGTCCCTGTCGATCTCCAGTGCTCGGTAGCGGTAAATCACGGCCTCTGTTCAAAACGTCGATGTGGATGGTATAATTTTCGACATTTCTTTCGAAATTCCTTCTGAAGCCATTTTAGCTTATAGATAGATCACGTGTTGATCACATGGTTTTGTAAATGTCATAAGTGTCAGCTTGGGATCACCAAACCTGAATAGTTATCATCAAAACGGACAATTAACACCTATTTAATTTCTTTATTAGTTTTGATATTAAATTACAGATGATCAAAGAAAATTTATTAGAAATGTTTATTTTTCTTTGTTGTTATAAGCGGCCGATTGTTTTTAAACAATGGCGCGAGTTACCGATGTTAAAAATTATAGCATCTCGGCAGCGACGGATAGCATCTCGGCGATTTCGATAGCGTCTCGGTGCCGAGATGCTAAAACGGCCTGGGGAGAACACTGCTCATAGAGCAGAAGAATTAAGCAATGATAACTTTTTCTCTAATTCTAATAATTTTAAGATTTTGAGGCAAAAATGTCAAAAATCATCAATTTTGACAATTAAAGGGCAATAACTCCTACAAGGAGTCATCATACAACTTTGACCCAATGGAGTGTTTTGTAGAGCTTTAGATGCTGAAGAAGGAAAGTCTGTTCGGTTTTCCTGTATCTGTTATACTTTTTGAACTATAAGCAAAAAACTGTATTTTGACCCCCCTGTTCTATTTTTTGCCATGGTGGCCATGTTGGTTGGTCTGAGGCCATGATTTGGGCAAACTTGGTAGAGAACATTTTACTGATGATGTGTGCTAAGTTTCAAAGCAATCTCTTCAGTGGTTTTGGAGGAGAAGATTTTTGAAGAAAAGTTAACGACGACGACGATGGACGACAAGTGATGGCAATAGCTCACCTGACCCGAAGGGTCTTTTACTAAAAAGTGGTCTTTTACTGCTTGCAGATACATTAATTATACAAATTACAAAGATATGAATTCTTAAAACATTCCTTTTTTGCATTCAACCCACAAAGTTCGAAATTCTAACCAAATTACATGTGTGTGAGCTATGTTGTATTACATACGTAACCTCCAGTGGACGCTGATGATGGGTCTACAGCTAAAACTGCAACCTTGTTTTGTCTGTCTGTGAGAAATTTACCAAATGCCTCGATAAATGTACTTTTACCAGCACCGGGGGGTCCAGACAGTCCTGAAAAACATACTTGTACTTAACAAATCTAACAATTCTGTATGTACATATTGGTCAGCACTAAAAGGTCCAAAGTTGAAGTTATATTTATTCTTATGCATGTGTACAGCCTTATCAATAACTTTTGATACAAATCTAATGTAACCATTACCAAAAAAAAAAGATGAGTGTACCAAACAAATGAATATAAAATAAAATAGATCAAACAGTCTAAATGTTTACAACCTATAGAAATAAATTAGGCCACATAAAGATTACAGATGCATTTGTTTATGGTAAACTTTACTTCTGGTAGATAAATTGACCTGCATTGTAGGAATACATTAAATTGTTTTTAGTTTTGTGTTAAAGAAATTGTATTGTACCTATATTGCATGTATTAGAACTAAAAAACAGACCATATATAATAAAATAAAAATAAAAAAATTCAAATTTGCAATATAATTTAAATTATATTTAACTTAATTTATGTTTTATATTGACTGAACAAATGTACAAACTTGTAACACACCTATTCTAAAAGACTGTGGCTTCATATCTGCAGATTTCTCTTTTCCTGTGCAGAACTGAACAACTTTATTCAGTAGTATCTTAGCTTGAATCTTTTTCTTCGGATGTGTGGATTCTATAAGGGTTATCCCCTTTGCCAAACTTCCTCTGTCATGGCCAACTATTCCATTAAAAAGTTGATCAATAGTATTATCATCTTGTTGGTTACAATTTGAGCTACTTATCATTTGATATCTTCCCATGCCTGGTAAATATTTAAGTTTACTTGTTGTTGCTGGTTTTGGTTTTGGTTTAAACCCTTCAGATAAACATGAACATCTGTGAAAGTTCTTCACAAGGACAGGTTTCTGTAGTATCCCACGAGTTGATCTCTGAACCAAAAATAGCTTCTTTCCACATGCCATTTTAGAATTAAAGTTATTCATTTCCTTATGAAACAAAATTCATTTTGAACTGAAATGAAAAACAAATATGTCAGAATGTGCATACATGTATTAGAAACATCTATCTCAAATTTGTTTATCTTTCCAATAATAAGCTGGTCATGTTTAAAGAGGTGGGTTCTAGTTTTCTCTAAAATATTCTCAAGAAAAAGTAATCTTCAAAATCATCCTGTATACAGGAAATCCTTTTTTACAAATTATGTAACTGTTATCACTTGGGTCATCTATTCAAACTTGACACTGGACAAGGTGTCCTGAAAAGTGTCCCTGCTGAAGTTCATCTCTACTAGTAGTTATCCAGCTTCAGCAATCCAAAAATGAATGGATGCCATAAAATACCTGCTGAAACTGCATAAAAACTACCAAACAATCATACAGCTGTCCGCCACTTGATGAAGGTAGTAATGTGTAAAAATTTGGACTCAAACATTAAACAAGCAAAACACTGGATGCAGATGTGAAAATGTTTTATAAAAATTTACAAAAAAGGTAGTTCGATTATTCAGTATCATCTACTTTTGTTCATATACATGTGTACTAGCAGACTGCAAAATGATGCCATTCCTTTGGATGTTTGCCATCATGTCAAGGAAGTAAAAAGGAAAATCAAGATGTAAATTTGTTAACATTCATGTACTGCGGTTTCATTTTTATTCCCCCCAACCCCCCCCCCCCCCCCCCGGTTCACAATTACTTTGAAAAATCAGGTGTTCTTAATTATGAACTTGAAACTTTATCTAGTTAAACGTGAAGGCAGAGTTGCAGATAAGACATGTAACCCTCCCCCATCCCTCCAAGAATGGCATCCCTTATGTCAATGACAAAGTCCATGTTTTTCTATAGGAAACCTCCCATAATATTCTGATCAAAATGTTTAATATCCGTTGCACAATGGCAAAATGTGACCAAGATTCAAGTTTCAACAAATTCCATTCAGTTGTGTAGGAGGAGTTAAGAAATAGATTATTGCTAGCGGGCTTTATGGGAATTAGAACATGGTCAGACCTTATATTTGTCAATATTTTATACCGAGTGATAGCGAGGTATAAAATGAAGACAAATATAAGGTCTGACCATGTTCTAATTCCCATAAAGCCCGCTCGCAATAATCTATTTCGATTCTAATATGTCTAACAAATGTTTTAAAATTTCGAAGCGGTTCTAAGAGGACGCTTTCAGTGGTAATATTGTTTTTTTGAAACTAATACGATATATCCCAAAACAGTATGTTAAAGCAAATAAAATTGACAGACATAAACATATTTTCTCGTCATTTTATTGAATGTACGTACCTTTTACACAAAAATATTGAGAAATCTTAACGAAACTGCATCGTTCCAGTTTGAAATTTTCAGTTCAGGCCATAATTAAAAATATGTTTGTTTGCACTAACGCGAGCGACCGGGAAAAAACCCGCCGACCCGGAAGTTTTTTTATTAGCCCAAAAACGAAAGTTTTTTTCCGGAATTTTCCCGTTGTCGTTTCCGTCATTGTTCCATCTTTACAATTATCGACATATTTCCGGTTAGTATGTATTAGTTTGAAACTCGTATTCAGGAAAACATCGACACATTTTCATATACCGGTATGATGCAAAAAAAAAGTTTACCTACCTACCTACCCAACCTGAAAACAATGGGTAGGGTAAGTCCAAACTGAAATATTTTTAAGTGTGGCCTCAGCGTAATATGACGTCGGAATTCTAATTGTGACGTCATATTAATTAGAATGTAGAATTGTTTAAAAAAAATAATGTATCGGGAGTAGTTTAAATCATATAAATCTCAGAATTCAGACTAAAAATAACTAAATTATTAACAATAACGATAATTATGGATAACACATAACAAACGGCATTTGTAAGTCAGTTTTTACATTTACACTAAACACGCATGTGCGAACTAAACTTATTGAAATTTTGACACGGCTTTGTTTACATAGCTAAAGCAGGACGTCATATTAGAATTGCAAATAAAAGATGGGTATCCCCTTATGTCCATGACAAAGTCCATGTTTTTCTATGAGAAACCCCAAATATCATTCCAATCAAAATGTTAAATATCTCCTGCCAAATGGCACTATGTGACAAGGATTTTGTGTAAGTTTCATTAAATTCCATTCAGTGGTGTAGGAGGAGTTGCACATAAGAGATAGGGACCCCCTTAGGTCAATGACAAAGTCCATGTTTTTCTATGGGAAACCCCAAATATCATTCCGATCAAAATGTTAAATATCTCCTGCACAATGGCACTATGTGACAAGGATTCTTTGAAAGTTTCATTAAATTCCATTCAGTGGTGAAGGAGGAGTTGCACATAAGAGATAGGGACCCACAAAGGTCAATGACAAAGTCCATGTTTTTCTATGAGAAACCCCAAATATAATTCCGATCAAAATGTTTAAAATCTCCTGCACAATGGGACTATGTGACAAAGATTCTGTGTAAGTTTCCTCAAATTCCATTCAGTGGTGTAGGAGAGGTTGCAAATAAGAGAAAGTGTAACAGACGGACGGACACCATGATCACTTTATACCCCCCTGCTTTTCAAGCGGGGGGTATAACAATTCAATGAAAAATGACCTCTAGAAATATATAATGACATGAGAAACTGCTATGGGACGGTTGTTTACACAGATAATGACGACAGATATTCAAGGTGCATCATTATATTGATATGTTTTCGATAGATATGATAATTTTGCATTATGAACAACTTTGTTATTTTTTAATTGCTTAATCCTGTCAGTAATTAGCATATTTCCTGTTGTTCCTTTTCATGGCAAAGTGTTGATGTATACACAAATATTAAAGTAACTTTTCTAATTGAAATACAATTAAAGCAATCTAATTTTTAAAACTGATTTCCATCTTTAAAAATCACTAATTATATCATCAAGTTTATTGTCAAACAACATTGCCCCAGGCAATGTACAATGAATTTACAATGAACTGTTAATTTAGATTGGTTTGAATAAAATGACATGTTTATTAATTATGTTAATTATGTTTATGGCTACAAAACTAAATCTGTTTAATCTTTATTACTTCATGTTCCTTTAAAAACTAAACAATCAATACACCATTTTCAAGATAGGAAGTTCAGGGCTCACGCTGGGTCAAAATTATAGGGAGAAGTCACTTCTCTTTTGTGGGGCTGACAGGGAGAAGTGAGGATGGAACAGGGAGAAGTGGGTGGACAACAGAGAGAAGTTGCATTATATGTCGCGAAAGCATCCTATTTTGTTTGTTTTTTGAATATGTGCTAATTTGGCATTTGAATTTTTTAGTGTTACATGTTTTTTTAGCAGTTCAATTTATTGAGGATAAAGTAAAAGATTTGATTAACTATTATCACACATTTTCATAAATACATGTATTAGACATAACAATAAAAAAAAGTATCAACTGTCACAAAACTGTTCATTAAAAAAATGTTTCTTTGTCATTGGTCTACAAATTGATTGAATTCTAATGAAGTACTATTAGAACTGAAGTAGAAAATTACATCATTGTGACAAATCTTTTAAAAGTATTTAAACATATTTAACTTAAACTTGTTTAAAGTAAATTCCAAAAAACTATTTTTTTTACTACGTTTCTATCATTGCAATACTCATTTCAACATTATTAGTATTGTTTATTTGCATTCTCCGGCATTAAATTCATATCCGCTCCGGAAACGTTCATGTATTTTTGTTATGAACTGGTTTCCGGTCGAATTTTAAACCTACGCTTTATATACCAGTTGACTTTGTGGCGCGTAAACAAAAAACATGACGCTGTATCAAAAAACGAAGATTTCTTAACAAAATGGGAATAAAATTTAAAAGGTGACATCAGGCGATTCTAAAAAATGAAAGGGCGACTTCACTTCGCTTTCTAAGATGATCGAGGGCGAAGTGAGACCACGTTAAGGCGACTTCTTCGCCCGAGTCGCCCTCCAACGCGAGCCCTGAAGTTAAATGTACACTATCACGTGATAGATAATATAGCTTGATAGGGTACTTTACTCAAGGCACCGCCTTTTAAAATTGTGTTTACAAACAGCATAAAACGCAACCCATTCCACAAATTTATGTTAAGTGTGAGCTTCGCACGACGCCACAACAAAGAACAGGTTTTGTTTTGCATCATCTTTCTTAAGCTGTCCCATTTCATTCTAAAGTCGCCGCTTTCTACTAAATTTTTTATGAAATCCTGTGATTACAATTGTCACCTCCCGAGAGTGATAATGTCTTAAAAATAATGTATTAGAAAATGTACATACTAACACTGTATGTGAATACAGAATATTTGTTAGCAATTCCCTCATCTTTCTTTTTATCTTCTTTTTTTTCTGCGAATCATGAATTTAAGAATCCCAAGAAATGTTTTTTTTCTTTCAACCATGAAAATTGATACCCATGAAAAAAATGAAACCACAGTATATAATTTGGACATTTTGAGAACAGTTTCTAAAGATGGATTTACTAATGTAAAAGGAGAGATCTAAAGCGCTGCATGATGAAAATGTGCTTCAGTCAATGCTTTCATATGTCAATGATTTAATTTGCTTTGTAAGCTGAAATCTAATTAGTCAATTCAAAAGGGGCAACCCATATTATAAGAAATAACTTGCGTGACCTATGACCTATTCTAAATTCAAATAATTCCACGACGTCATTGACGCTTTTACCACAAAAATTGATAAGATTTATAGTTAAAATTAAATTATATAGGAATATTTCAAATTTCTAAACAGATTATATGATATGTTTTGGTTTGGGTCTGTTTACGCCTAATAAAGCGTGAAGTGGTTTATGAATGGTGTAAACAGAGCCAAACCATATTATATCGTATAATCTGTTCAGAAATTTGAAGTATTCCTAAATATTAATTGAAACTTTAAAATAATGCATTCAGTTCTTATATTTACATTTTATTTAATTTTTTTTAAAATGGGGGTGTCCTACTTTAAATCGTGCAAATACTGTTATGCCTGGTAGTATATATTATAAGTATGGAAAGACACAACAATATAATTTTCAAGAAAGGGGGTGGGGCTTATTGGGGCACCAAAGGGGGTCCTTTCCACAAGTACCTGTGACAAATTATATATAAGGTTTGACCATTGACCAGGCACTGCTTACACGACCGGAGCACCTGAGTGCACGCATGGTTTTTATTGGATTCGGGTTACTCTCTTTCTGTTTTTGTGTTTTTGGTTTTTGTGTTGCGTTTTGTCTATATCCGGATAAACTGTCCCTTGACTTTTGGCTCTTTTTGTTCGGTCGGTTTTCTTTGCTATTTTTCTAAATTGCATAGAGCCCGCTCGCAATAATCTATTTCTTAAATAAAACAATTGAAAAAAAAAACAAATCGGCTCCTATAACATATAAATCTAACATCTCTTGATATGGATGTAACCCATTCTTTTCTTGTTAGTGTTACATACTACGAGCATCGAAGACATCGGGAGAATATATAGGACAAGGGGAGCGAAACGTATAAAACCATTGTAAAATTCTCTATAATTCCCTATTTTCGGAATACAAGAGTTACTTCCCATTTGCAAGAGTTATCTTTCATAACAGCAGGTATCTAGTATTGAACAGATAGGGAAAAATCATGTTTTTATTTTTTTTAAATAATGTCTGGGGACTGACTCTTCCAGTACAACTAAAAAAACTGCAGAATTAGTTTGCATATTATAATAAATTTTACCGGATGCCTTGCTATATGTGAATAAAAAAATATTGTAGAAAAACTACTTTTTACCCACAGTAGGTATTATAAAGTACCTGCTCTAAAGAACAGATAACTCTGCAAATGGGAGATAAATCTTGTTTACCGCAAGTAGGGAATAGAGGTGTCAAGTCAATTGGTCCCAACCAATTCGTCCCAAGTCTTTGCCATTGGTCACACTTTTAGACAACAATTGGTCCCACCACTTTTAAACAGTACATAATATTTTTAGTTTTGTTTAGCAAGAAAAAATAAGTTATTGAAATTTAAGAAGCTCACAATACAAAACAAATTTTTTTTTAATTAATGAATTTAATATATACATTTATATACATTTATAATTTTTCCTATGTTGGATCAGACTTTCAATGGCAGGCCATAGTTTGCCATACCCAAGAGAAAGCTTTCCAATACACAGTTTTAGAAGTATTGTTGCCACTACAGTTAAGAACATAATCATTCGAATAAATCCGTCAATGGCGCATATAATTAATACCTCTACCGAAAAATTTATGGTTGGTGTTTATATATCATAATACATTACTTGCCAACACATTTTAAACTCTGTAATGAAGACATGCGGTTTTTCTCGCTACAACACCAGACGAATCTTTTCTGTGTATGGTGTCCCTGCGTCGCCATCGTTGGATAGATAGATAGATAGATAGATAGATAGATAGATAGATAGATAGATAGATAGATAGATAGATAGATGGATGGATGGATGGATGGATGGATGGATGGATGGATGGATGGATGGATGGATGGATGGATGGATGGATGGATGGATGGACGGACGGACGGACGGACGGACGGACGGACGGACGGACGGACGGACGGACGGACGGACGGACAGACAGACAGACAGACAGACAGACAGACAGACAGACAGACAGACAGACAGACAGACAGACAGACAGACAGACAGACAGACAGACAGACAGATAGATAGATAGATAGATAGATAGATAGATAATTTTATTTGTCAATTAAGACGCCCCAAAGGAGCTGAACTATCAAATAAAGAATTAAAGTGTACAAATGATTTTCTTGATTTTAAGTAATTAGTAAAACATATGAGAAAGAGAGAGCGAGACAAAGAGAGAAAGAAAGAAAATAATAATAAAATACAATTTTGGTTCAGCAAGTACAGTGATCCTAATAGAAGCAGAGCATTAGATACATAAATAATATAAATAGTGAAAGACAGGATTACAAAATAATACCATAAAATATATTTTTTAATTTCAAGATAATTATGACATACCAAGTTTAACATTCCTTACACTAAACAGATTTGTAAGTAAAAGATAAAGTTTGCTATAGATAAATTTATCTTCAGTAGAAAAAAGCCACACAAATTTTTGTTTATTATCTAGTTGATATAAGTTAGGATATTTAAGAATAATTTCATTAATAATAGGCAGTCTAACATGACTTAGTGATGTACAGTCAAACAAAAAATGAATTTCATCTTCAACTGTCTGGTTACATATTTTACATGTTCTCTGGTCAAAAGGAATATTCTTATATCTACCAGTTTCAACTTCTAAATTATGAGTGCTAATTCTAAATTTTGTTAGCAATCTACTCTGTCTATAATCCCCCCAATATAAATAGGTTCATACTTATATTTGTTCTTGAAAAGTCTATAAGTTCTTAATTTATTGCCCCCATTCCCAGATCAGTTATCACTGAACAGTTCAGTATTCCATATTTTCTTATATTTTTGAATAATTACTTTAAAGATATGTCTCTTTAAAACATGTGTAGACTTCCCTATTATATTATTAATATCAATGTTAAAATAACTCAAAATTTCATCTACACAATTGAACCAGCATGGTTTATTTTCAGAGTGAAGTTTTTTGGACTCAATATATGCATCACAGATGAGGCCAGTACAGTCAGCATTTGATAAGCGAACTAAATATTTAATCATGTTAAAGACTACTTGTAAAAAAAGTGGCAGTCTACCAAGCTCCCCTCTAACGGCGGCTACATTCTAGTACATATGTGCAAAGTTTTATATGAATCTTCTCTGCTGGTAATTCGTTACACAGTTTATCAAAGAACGAGTCTGAAAGTTTATTTGGTGGGAATTGTCCCCATATTTCACTACCATATAATAAAATAGGTTTAATGGTATGATCAAATACATGAATTAAGGTTTTAATCTTTGGTTTATGATGCTCAAAGCATTTCCTTAATTTAAAATATGCTTTAAGACCCTTTTGATAAAGTTCCTGTTTTGCTCCTGTAAAGCTACCGTTATTGTTAAAGACTATGCCTAAATAACTATATTTCTTGACATTTTCTAATTTATTGTTATTAAAAGTAAAAATGTCAGATTCTAGTTTACCAGAATTATTAAAATTAATTGACTTTGATTTCTTTATGTTTACCTCTAGTCCCCAAGTTTCACAATATATGTTTAACTTTGATAAACATTCTTGAAGACCATCTGCAGATTGTGATAAAAAGATTACATCATCTGCATACAGAATACTCCTACAAAGGATTGAAATTCTGTATATGTTTTTATCTTACTGAATGCACCTTTATCTTTTATGATTTCAGATACAATATCATCCAAGGAATCATTATCTATTTCTGAACATCCTCGCAAACACTTTGCTTTGTCCGATATGTGAAACCCAATGCATAAAAGGCTGTCTAAATTTCATTTGTCTATGTTAAATATTGGAGTCAAACCGTTTTCGATTTTCAGGGGTCAAAATGTTCCATATTTTATATATTCTTATCAAAGTTTTATCATGCCCGCTGAATTCGAAACTGCGACAGATTCCAAGTCGCGCCTTGAAAGCAAGCTAATTATATCCGGAGTAATATTTGCTCGGTCAAAATGATTTTATACATCTTGCAATGCAACATTTTTTTTAACACAGTAAGGATCAGTGGCGGGGTCATTTATGTTTCAAAATCGTTATTTCCCATGACTTTTTTTAACCACGAGCCGCACATTATCATTCGAATAATAACTCGGATGTAGGAAAAGAATGTGCATATATATATATATATATATATATATATATATATATATATATATATATATAAGTAAATAGACAAAGTATGTGGAGAAAGTATATGCCAATTGGAAAAATAGAAAAGTATATAGGAGGATATATAGACATGGTATGTGCATATACTAAAATTTACTTCTAGGTAGAGATTAAACTTGATTTAAAGATCTGTGTATATAGTGATCGCGCTATTAAACAAACATTTGATACACTAACGGGTGCGAATCGTGTTCCTTTACTCGCCGACTAGCCGCCGATTTATTTCGTTTGTCATGTGAAGCAGTGATTGTTCAAGGTCAAAATCGTTTAATTGCAACTTTATCTTTTGTTCTTCTTGTTTTTAGTTAGTTTTTACCGAATCTGCAAAATCTATAATGATATCCCTTACAGAGGATGTTAATCTTTTTTAAGGGTTAGAACAGCAAGGCCGGGTTTATAACAGTCAAAATATGGTCGTCTCCACGTCTTTTTTATTATTAATTTGTATACTATTGTGGGGAATCCGAGCAGATGCTGACAGAATCTCTCTGGTCATTTGGAACTTTTCACTATTTTTGACTATAATTAACACGACAGGTGTCACTACTGTAGTATGTAAGTTATACTTCCGACACACATCTTATTACACTTTGTTCATACTTGTTACTTTATATTTTGTTATGTGTTGTATTGTGATATTTTTGAGTTTGTGTCGTTGGATTTTGTATGTTTGGTTCCGATATCTTCTTATTGTGATTGATCAGTTGTTAACAACACAAGTTTCTACATAAAAACGACCAAATGCTGGCCATTGTAACGTTCATATTCCTTGTACTATAATCTGTTACAGTGTTTATGCATATTCGATACAAAAATCCGATTATATCAACATGTTTCTAATAATGGAGACCATATGTAACAAAGCAAGACATTTTACAACGATCACTTTAAAAATTAACTTATAATATGACATTAGAGTTAGGAGGAAAAATAGTGCGCAAATGACTAATTGACCAAACATTTTGAAAAATTGGCGACTTGATTATCAATTGTTATTTTCCTTTTTATTCCTCATAAACTTATAATTTATGCATTGGCAAATATATATAGCAAAAAGTGACGTGTTTTTGATATAGTAATATAAAAATGAGAATTCGGAAAACAAAAACGGAATTAAACAATAATGATTTCGCAAATGGAAATAATAAGACAAATTTGAAGACAAAAAAACGTAACCAAAACAATCAACAATTATTGGTGTATGTGTTGTTTGGATTTTTCGGACTTATATTTGCTTGTGGCTTTCTTATTTTTATAACAGTTGATCTCAAATTTGATGGCGACGTGATTGGAAGGACCAAAACAAAAGTTCCCGAGGACTCAGAAAGGTCTAAAAGATCAAACCAAGGACACAAGGAAGCTTATGAATCACAAAAACAGAAGGAAAGTTCTGCTGATATAAAGAGAAAGGAAAGTTATCAAGACGAAGCAAAACTAACAAAATCATTAAAAGATACAAACGTGATGGCCGCTGATAATCAAAGTGAAAGTAAAGTACACCCAAAATGGCGAGAAGCAGACGAAAACGCTCTAGCAAAATTTGGTACAACAATCTGTAACATTGAGAGACGAAAATCTGAACTACTTTCTGAGAAGGAATTTGAATCCGAGTATCGTTATAAGAAGCCTTTAATTGTCCAATTTTCCAATGGTCCAAAAGCCTGGACTGACCCAGAGCAGTGGACCATATCTAGTCTAAAGAAAGAATACGGTAATTATAAAATTTACTCTGGAAATGCCCGCGAAATCGTACGAAGAGGAGGAAATGGTGAAGTAGGATCGTCATTCACTGATTTTGTTGACAAATTGATACTTAAAGAAGATGAAACCGGAGAACCGCTGTAAGTGTCTGCTACTAGTTTTCTTTTGTTTCTAAAGATATGATTTGATAAATGTACTTTAATCGGTTGCTGCATGTTGGCGATATAGAAGGTAAATAAAATGTAAACATATTGTATTTTAAGTATTTACACATCAAGAAAAGAAATAAACGTATTGCAATTACGTGAAAAAGACAAATATGACTTATATATTGTTTGATTATTCAATTGAAATTATAACCCATCAACTTTTACAACTGAAATTGCGGCAACATTCCGTTTTCCCTCTTCCCTATAGTGTGTTTTGTTTTCACAGTTATGTGTTTGATAGAAATTTCTACAATTCATCAAGTTTACCAAAGACATTAAAACCACCAGAATATTTCAGAATTCAAGTAAGTAATAAAACGAAACATTATACCTTATAATACCAGTAATTCACTTGCTAAAGACATTATAGATTGAAACAACATCTGTGTGCATTAAAACTTCTCAATGTCTGATGGTGTGGAGAAAGTACATTAAGTTATTGAACATATTAAATGTTTATGGTATGTTTCAGTAAGTTTAACATATTTATCACAGATAAGTACACGTAACAATCGAAAAGGTTTGTTTGCTACCAATAAAAAGTGTTCAGCACTGACGAATAATTTGAATTAGTAATGATTCTGATAACAATATCATTTAAATGTAATGTTTTTGATGCAAAGAACTATGTAAATATGCACGTTCTTGCAATTTATTTGACCAATCCCAACAAAAGGAAAGTATTATTAGTACAAAAGTTAATTTAGTTTTCCGGAATTATATGTACTAAACAGTCTAATAAGACTATTAATACATAATCCAGAAGTTCTATGGTCGTCACCATGACCTAATTGGTCGTTATGGGAAATCAGTGTCTCAAATACGATCTGACATTTTCGATGAGTCATAGGTAGTGATTACTATTCCTTCATTTGACTTGTCCCTAGACATGACAATGAGTAACTCGACGGGGTGTCTAATTAGAGGCAGGCACTACTTACTCGTGAGTGCACCAATGGTTTTTATTGGGTTTGGATTACTCTTTTTCTGTGTTTTGTGTTTTTGGTTTTTGTATTGCGTTTATCTATATCCGGATTTGTAACTGTCCCTTGACTTTTGGCTCTTGTTGTTCATTCGGTTTTCTTTGCTATTTTTCCTTTAATAAAACAATTGAACTCACAGTCATACATCAAGTAAAGATGAAAGAACTTTATAACTTAAAATTAACTGCATAGAGAAAACGTATGATTAAAATTAAACTGAACTGGATTCGAATGTTAAAAAATAAATAAACAGAATTAACAGCATAAAGTGAGAAAAAATACCAATATCACTAAAAGAAGACAAATACGAATACTTATGTAACATAAACAGACAGTCTTCAGGGGCGTAGCTGCCTATACGCGAATACGCGGCTGAATCCACATGATTTTAAGAACAAAATTTCAATCTATCCCTGTAATCAATAAACTGTCCATTTCAGTTCTAAATAAACCACTTTAGAATTCTCCAAATTGCACCAAATTGCACCATTGTTTTCAAAAATATTCCGGGGTGCATGCCCGGACCCCACTAGTTCTTTGTGAATCCACATTGTAACTAGTTTAGCTACGCCCCTGGTGTTGTCACTTCCGAAACAAATTTATTGACGAATTTTAACATGTGAAAATGCACATGTTCAAGTCATTTTAAACTGGAAGGCTGATAAAAAAATAAAATTACGATAATTTGTACGACTTTCGAATGCTTTCATGCTTTAAGGTTCGGAGTACATCGTCTCACCAAACCAGTATTTAAACACATATTAGTTCTGTATTCGATTCCATTCATTATGTACTCGCTTTCCCATTATTTGATAATAATTGGTTGTTTATCTGAAACATTTTATTTAATATAATCAAGGATGGCGTGGACGACAGTATTTTCTTCCTAGGAGCATCCAGGAGCGGTGTTTCATTCCATAAACATGCTGATTCTTGGAATGGAGTAATATTTGGAAGAAAAAGATGGTTTCTTTACACGATAGAGCAGACACCTCCTGGAGGTAAATATGAATAATGGACAGATTTCGTTGCAATTCCTTCCAAGTTCACTAATACCGGATCGATTTTTTATTGGTAGTCCACAAAACTCTCCAATTGGTAATCATAAACTTCCACATACATGGAAGACAATTTTAAAAGAATATCTAAGTTATTGTTAAGAGTCTATTCTAGGGGAGGAACAAATAATGTGTTTTGTTGCTTGGCCCAAGAACAGTGCTGTTTCATTTGTTCATTTTAAAACGTGCTTTAGAAAATTAACAAATAATCTTTTGTCACATATTATTAACTCTCTAATCTCTGCTCATGTTCTTAACAAATATTCGTATTTTCTTATTTTCTATCTCTTGTTTCGTTCTTGCATGGAAAAACATATAGAACTGCATATTTTGGTGTTAATACGTGAATTATAATTTACAAAATTTGCAAACATTAGGGAACATGCATCTATCGTTTTATTACTATAAAATATACATTGGCAAAGCATTTTCCCTTTTATTTTCTTCACGGGTATTCGTTTTTGTTTAAAAATTATATTTTTTGCGTTACTGATGCTATTTCTTTCTTTAAAAATCAAGTCAACCGTCATGCGAACGATTCTATTAAAAAAAATAACAGTCTCAGCTTTGTCGTGGGACTGGTTTTGCAAATATATAGTTTTATTCTGAAGAGGTCAAAATTTTTGACATTATTTGTAAAAAATACCTGCCGGACGCAGAACATTTTTAAATAGTGGATTTTTCGTTTCGGCACAAAGATGTTAATAAGAGATTTATACTCATATAAGATTAATAATGAGACTAGTCCTATAATTTTCTAAGTATCTGAAAACTTGTGGAACATTAAAATACATACCCCAGCTGAAATTTAAAAAGAGGTCCATTTGTAAATCATTCAAACAGTTTTCTAGTTACGTTTTCTTAACTACTGACTCACTTCTTTTGAATTAACCTTTTCCGTCATTAGAACAATAGCAAGGAACCGATTGAATAACATAACATAGACCAATCCTAATATTTATTTTATTAATTCATATCTTTGATTAACATCTTTGTTCTGTAACAAAAAAGATAAATGACATTGTCTAAAAAGTAACGACGGGTGAAGGTAATTATGCAGGAAGGCTTACTTGTCCACAGCTTCTTCTTTAACTCCTTTTTATAGATTTCCGATTTCATGTTTTCTATATTTTTCGTTTTATTCATTATTTTTTCGTTTCTTGATTTATTTTACATGTTCTTCGTTTTGCTCAAGGTATTAATTTTTCATTGTCTCATAAATACAGCTTCAACCATGTGGCATTATGTATAAATTGTCGATTGATTTTGTCAATGGTTTGGTATAATATTAAAATTCTCTGTAATTAGACACACTTTTCAGGTGTGTTTACTGGATACACCATGCTAGAATGGTATGATAAGATATATCCCAAATTAAAGGCGAAATCAGACAAACCATTGGAGTGTATACAGGAAGCTGGGGAGATACTATATTTGGTAGGCATTGATAAAAGAAAAAGAAAAAAAGACATTTAAGTACCAATTAGAAATAGTTATCAAAAAGAACGAAGACACATCTTAAATAGTAATGAGGGTACCGGTACTAGATTTAATACTGGACAATAACCTAAATGCGACAAAGTAGATATAAAACAAAACCCAATATAAATTTACGATAAACTTGCGTCCTTCTGAAAGATAAACTGGTAGACACTTTAAATGTTATAAAGAGACACTGACAAGCAGGAAACCTCTTCAATCCACTTACACTACATGAAAAATAAACCACTCAAATTCAAAGAAATCAACTCGTGTAGAAGGAATTATTGTTTCCAAACGAAACAATTAAAGGAATAAATCTCTAAATAAATTGTGTGTTTATGATTCGAGTTTAATAACCAATTTCGGCAATTTTTAGCCATTTCGCGGAGCGTGATGCGGAGAACCGGTGACAGCCTGACGCTCGGCAGTCGCCAAATAGGGAAATTAAAAACAATATATTTCGTGTTTATACATTCATACCAAGTACCATACATTATATGTATTAGTTAGTAATTATACTTTCACCAGCCGTTTTGTTACAATTTCCTTCCTCTTTAGCCAGAAGGATTCTATCATGGAACAATAAATTTAGGAGATACTGTTGCTATAGGCATACAGAAAAAGGAGTCTACATTAGAAATTCAAAAGCTATTTTATGAAGGTATAATACAATGACTTTCTGTTTCCTTTCCTTTAGTCTTTAATAACACTTTAATTCTTTGGTAGTGAACACTTGTTTCTATAGAGATTACTATTTCTGGTATTTGCTGTAGTTTTTATTAATGCAAATGATAGGGATTGATTCAGTATTCTATACATTTGAGATGTCGCCCTACACGTTGATAAAATTAGCATTATTCAGTCAACTGGTTTATCATTTTACTCTATACCCCTGACATTATTTTTAAGATGACTATTAAAGTCATAGAGGCAGACATTACAAAAACAGAACAAACAAGAGGATTGTCAACACAGCAGATAGTTAATGTACAATAACACAACATAGGAAATAGTTAACGTGCAGTATTTATATTCTTTGTTACATAGGATATTTATCAATCAATTTTTGTGACAAAATGAAAGGATTTAAAGCAGAAAAAGATATAGGCACAATTAAAATTGAGGCCTAACCATACAGACAAAACTTCGTTTGGGTAATTCACGACTAGAGCAGTAAAATAAGAGAATTTCCGACATTTTTAATGCTTGTACAAAATTTGTCTTAGAATTAGTTTGAAAGTCAAGATTTAAGCAGTAAACAGAGGCCATACAATTTAATTAATTACTTCATCTACAGATAGGCACCTATATAGAATGCTAGAAAAAAGTGCAACATACGAAGATCACAGGAGTTGGACACAGAAAATTATTGACTTGTATACAAAGATATTACATATGTTACCAGGTATGTATTTTTTGTTCGAATGGGTTTTACGTCTATTTCCGTACTATTCAGACATTATATGATAGCGTCGTTTTTGTGGGTAAGGGGGAATTAGGAGTACCCGTGGAAAACATTGGCAGAGAACTGACAAATCCTTGTGAGTTAAATATTGGTGTCGCACACTATTCGTGTCCGTTCATGTCACGATGTTTCTGTCGTCTTGCATTTTTACATCGCGATACTTGTTAGAAACATCGCAATACTTGTTAAAAGCATTGCGATACTTATTACAAGCATCGCGATTTGTGCTATTATTAAGTATCGCGATGCTTTTAACAAGTATAGGGATAGAAAAAAAGCCAGCCGATAGAAACATCACAACTGTGACACGATCGGTCAGATAGATGAAAAAAGGAAGCCGATACTTTTTACACTATGCATGAAGTTCTTTCCATCGCGATGCATTTAAAAAGTATCTCTATAGAAAAATACATCACAATTGTGACACAATCTGTCAGGTAGATGAAAAAAGCAAGCGGATACTTTTTACACTATGCATGATTTTTCACTTCATGCATAAAATTTTTTATCGCGATGCTTTTAAACAAGTATCGCGATAGAAAAATTCAAGCCAAAGCCAGCAGTAATATCGAACCCGCAACCTCACTGATCAATAGTAGATGACTTACTACATTAACCAATCGACCACCTAGATCACACTAGCTATATTTTATTTAAGAATAATCATTCTTACACATCTATTTTGTGACAAACGCTTAATGATATTTTCGTGTGGCGTGTACTATTTTGCTTTCATACTCTACGGTTGTGAATTGTCATTAACTAGGTTTGATTAACGCATTCTAGTTTTAAGTAATCTGCTGAACTAATAATTTATTATTATCTAACATTTAATAGAAAAAGTATTGGAAGAGATTTTAAATGTAGATGCCGATTACATTGAAATGATATCTCTATTTTATGGACAAGTGGCCGACAGTTTTTGTTCTGATTGAGTGCGATTTTCTTCAAGTCCTATCCAAACATTTGTCAAGAATGAAGCTTGCTGTAAAAATAATGCAGCGTCACATATGGATTGATATGTATGTTTTTAGAATGTACTAGTAAATCGATTTCTCGTATGTATGTAACTTGTATTATCTATACAGTATATTATCAGTATAATAGTTGACATTGATGACTCTTTTGAAGGTAATACAGAGGTCATGAACCACCTTGCAGTTCTGTATTCAAGTATGGAGAAAATGGAAGACAGCATGGCAATGGTTGACAAAGCTTTAAAGAAAGATCCTTATTTCATTATGGCTCTGCTTCACAAAGCTGATCTACTTCAGAAGGTTATACCACGCCATGAAATAACTGGGTTCATTCCATGCTAAAAAGGATATTGCGTAATATGGGACAATCGTAACTTTTATAACATATCAACAAGATACCTTTTTCAGTCGTTTTATGTAGTAAGATTGTATATCTAGGAGTTGTTTGACTACATTTAGACACACTTCTATTTTTTTACATTTAAGACGTCATAGCGAAACGTATTGTTTGTTTTTACAAGAATATAGATATTCGTAAATATTCGATGCTATAAGACTTGAATAAAGATTGTCGTTAAGCCAGTTATTTCTTTCTCGTTACCCACAATATTGTTGTTATGTCTTATACATATTTGCTTATACGCTCAATTTTCAGCAAAATAAACATCTTGAAGCAGAAGAAGTGTACCAGGAAGCTTTGATTCTGAACCCAGATTTGTTCGATACGCGTTTACACTATGGAAATTTTCTGTATAACACTGGTAGACCAGATGAGGCAGTGTTTCATTATAAAAGGGTAAGCTAGGATTTCTATTTGGCTCAAAATCGAGCTTGATCTTCATGCTTTCATCTAGCTTTCACATAAGAAAGTTTAGTAAGGCAACGAAATACACATTCATCAAGAAATATTATTTAAGATAGTTATCGTAGTGAAGAATAAACATGTAATTTATATTAAGTATCTTATATCAATAAATAAATGACACCCATCTGAGATGTTAAACGATTACATGGGTTACTACAAATCATGGTCTTTTTCATATTAGTCCAAAATTTTAATGATAATCAGGCTCAGCGCGCGCGTTTTATTTTCGAAATATTTTCTGATATTATTCTTACGATATTTGATCGCAATCCTACATTTAATTATCCGATGAAAATAATGAATTTGGTAACAGCGTTCCGAGATTTGTTACCATCATGGCAACATATTAAAAATGCGAATGGTTAGAGTTACAGAAGAAATCTTACAGTCAAACGTTATAGAGAAGATAAAAAAAATTAAAGTTAATCATACAAAAAACAATTTTGACATAGTTTTAAACCTACAACTATTATTTTTGTAGAACAAAAGTACTACGGAATATTACTTTGTTTTTAAATTAAAGGCTACAGATTTGAGACCAAATGAAATAGCATTTTGGAACCACCTAAAGAACGCACAGATTGCAAGCGGCGACGATGAAGGTGCACAAGAAACGGATTTAGTTATTGATTACTTTCAGAATCATTACTGATTTTAGTCATCAGTTATTTCCCTTTAACAAGAAACTGCATTTTGAAATTAGATTAACATTATTTAAACATTATTTAAACATAAATTATTAAACTGTTTATTTGTTAATACCAAATTAATGACTTTTGGATGGTCATATGAATACCTTCCGCTTTTGTTGATACAGGGTACATGAATATTGAACACAAAAATACAGTATCATACTTATAAAAACCCATGGCATATATTATATATTCTGACAAATATACGGTTACAACACATTTATAGAAATGCTGAAACTAAATTTATGTTTCTGTCATATCTGTGGTAGTTTCAAAATAAGTGTCTGTTTATACTTACTTGTAGTGTTCTTCTTATAAATATTGATACTGTCAGATTCTCCCTTTCATTAGAAGCGTTTTGATTGATTGATTGATTGATTGATTGATTGATTGATTGATTGATTGATTGATTGATTGATTGATTGATAACAATATTCGAGCAGGTGCGGTGTGTAGATTTCACAACTTGTACGTTGTTCTAGATCCTGCGATCGGTATTCCGATCTCTAGACTGCTCACTGCTGTTTTCTAATAACCTTTTCAAACAGTGATTTGTTGTAAATAGTTTGAAGTTATTCCTTCATTAGTTCTATGGTCGTCTCCATGATTTAATTGATCCTTATGGCAAAATAAATTTCGCAAATGCCATCTAACATGTTCGATGTTTTTCCTATTCCTGGATTAGACTTTTTTCTAGTAACATGAGTAACTTGACAGGTGTCTAATTACTCGTCCGGAGCACCTGTGTGTACCCGTGGTTTTTAATGGGTTTGGTTAACCCCACTTTTTGTTTATGTGTTTTTTTTTGGTTTTTGTTTTGCGTTGTATATGTTGGTTTTTATCGGGATTTGTAATGGCCATTTATTTAAAGCTCTTGTTGTTCGGTCGGTTTCCAGTGATCCATATTGCAGCTATATTTAACTCAAGAGGAATGGAATGAACTTATGGGAAGATAATTTTGACTAAACCTATAACGCAGTGGATAAGGACGGAGAATTGTTTTTCATGGGCCATTTGGACAAGTCTCGAAGATACTCGAATCTATTATTAATTATCGAATCTATTATTAATCACCGGTGTTTCATCAATGAGATTCCTAGTTCAAGCTTGACTTCGGCATGCAGGGTGTGTTTGACCCAACACCAGGATTGCCATTTTCCAGTAAAAGGTCGGAGTTGTGGAGTGTTTTTTTTATGATGAAAACACACATTGAAATCCTTCAATACGCTACCCGTTATAGTCAGGGGCCAGACTTTCTAAACTGAAGGGCATTTCATAACCGCCAACCGGTATGCTGCTACGTAGTTGTGATGTTGAGCCCAGCTAACAGTCCAAGTACCTAGACAATTATTAAGGATAATTTGCATCAACATTTAGAAGCAAACGGACTTAATTGTCATGATATCGCTAAAACCTTGTCAAGTCAAGCTATTTACAACCCCTTTAGATATAAGATATTATTTATAAAATAAAAAGAGCATCGTTGTTAATACTTATATATGTATGGTACGATCGTCAGATGCGTTGATATCTTGCTAAAATGTTCTCTTCACCAGAAATGCTCCTAGTACGAATGATAGGATGTGTAATTATCTTTGAGGACACTATAAATGTCCGTAAAGCAAATAAGATCATCATATCGGATAAGATATTTTACGTCTCCATCCTGTTTTTCTAGTCACAGAAGGACTTGTTTCAGCATACTCCTTTCGCCATTTTAAATATGCGTAGATGAAAAAAGTGACTAGTACTGCTATAACTATAACTGCTGAGATGCTGACCCCAGTGATCCATACATAATCTGAAACAAAATCAAGAATCTCAATAAAAACACCCAGCTGATTCAGTTAATTCGTTTGATTAAAACCAAACAATGCAGTGGTCTCCCTTTTATTCATATAACACCGAGTTCACGTTCGCAAAATCAGAACAACTTTAATGACAGTTACTATTCTAATCTGTTGCGCTATTACGAAAACGATGATTTCTATACAGATAGCAAACGGTTTGTGATAAGGGGTCGCAATAGTAACCTGGTCCCCTGTGTTAGTGCCAAGTGGTTAGGGGTCGCAGTAGTAACCTGGTACCCTGGAACAATATTTTTATTTTTCATTTCATATATATTCCACCCGAAGTGCGCTTACAGTATTGAGAATATTTAGACTAGAGGAAACAGCTGTAGGTTACCGACTATAGAAACCATGATACGTAGAATGAAAGATTCCATAAACTAAAGGCTATTCATCCTACAGTGACATTTCAAGGTTATATGTACAGTATATTTAAATTCAATCTGTCATTGCTCCTGCTTGACTATATCACATCAGTAAAACTTAAACTATGAGAAATTGAGTACATATTTGTCTGAGATGAAAATAATATTGGCCAAAAATTATGAATTATTATGTGATCTTGGTGTTATACACTAAGCAATGATCAATGTTACTCAGCAAGACTATAACCATGATTACAGTGATAAAAACAATAATACGGCAAACATACAATTCATGAATAAAAGAAAGATTTGATGATTTGTGCGATTTACAGCTTTAGTGAATAATGAATAAGACAACTGAGAACCTGTCTGAACGTTTAATACACTCAAACCTCTTATCAATTTGTTCCTGAACGGGATGTAATATACCCATCTACGAATAAAAATGAACAGAAATGTAAGCCTTACCGTGGCCATGGAACTGACTAAAGTGCGACATTGGTTTCTGGATCTGAAAAGTAAACGTTGTATTTTAATATTACATTGACTGAGCAAAGGTATTATTACATACAAGACGCACCTGTTTTATGTATGTCAACATTTTGTAATTTACTCGCCATGCACTGTCGGAGGTTACATCCATACGATCTGATTTCCTTCAGAAATGTTAATATACTCTGCAAAAAAGAAACGACACTGGCTCTTTCCAGAGATTTTAGTAAACGTATTTCGAAAAAAGTTCTTACAATAACCAATACAGATATTCACTTAAATGGTATTTATTGAGAAAAATACAGTGCATTCCTTCGAGATTGGTGAATAAAAATAGGTTTATCGCAGATAAGAATACAACAAAGGAACGAAAGTCTTGTGTTTCTGACGAATAATACATCTTTATAAGGCACATGAATCTTCAAGTTAAACACATATGGCGCAACTGAATTCAAAGCGCCGTATAAATAAATTATAAAACTGAAAGAATTGTGGGTGGTCATGCTTATATATTTTTATTATTATTATTTTAATTTCCATACAGTTCATTACAAGATTTTTGCAATAACTAATTGAAATCGTAGAGTTAAGTTAAGACATCATAAATATTTTGCGAAAACCGTTGCACACTTTAAAACGAGAGCGACACTTTCCACCCCCCGAAAACCTGATGTCGCCATTTTGTTAGTATATGACAAATAAAAATACTTACAATAAATCGTTTTAAATATGCACAAGAAGTACATCCATATTTGACGTTTAATCCCTGTCAACAACGCCGTGTATAAACTTAGCTATTAAACGTAGATCTCTAAACATTCACATTTAAACATTCTTAGCCACGATGTTGTACTACTAAAATATCTACTTAGAGCTTTCATTACACTTCAAAAGAAGAAAAACAGTTAATAATACGGACACAGCTTATTCTGTTCAATTGGCTTTTTGAAAATGATATAAACAAACAGTTTTATGTAAATTTATGAGCTAAGTTAACCGTCATAATATTGTAAATATTCTATTGACAATTTGAACTAAGATGATAATACGTCACCTTGGTTAACCAGCTTACAGAATTGACATATAATGTCCATGTGTACCTCTAAATTGATTAATTCATATCTCAATTTTGCGGAAATTAAATTCGTGTCATTCAAATTTATTTAAAATTGACAGATTATTGACAACTAGTCTTAATCTTTCTTTTCTGAGAATTGTTTGTATCAAATTATTTAAAATCCGAACAATGCAGAAATGTGTGTTTTAATCACACTGCAACAAAGATTATTTGAAAAAAAAACGGGTTCGGTGAAATAATATACTAACAGTTTAGAAAGCCTCAAATTGTTATTCGTAGATAATATGTGTTTGTTGAACTCTAGAGCCTTAGTTACCATTACCGTTGCCTTAGTTACCATTGCCGTTTGGCAGGAATGCATGATGTTACTAAATCTTTCTGTACGACCTGTTATTAACTTGTATAGCTATTGATCCATTCCGTGTTTGTTCATTGAAAAAAAATCTGATATAAAAAAGGTTTATAGATATAGAAACAGGTAGATATTTATAATTAGATAGCACTGCGTATATAAGTACTTCGTAATATAATAGAGCTATATGCTGTTCATATAAAGATTTGTATAATGTAGAATTGGGTTTAATAATGTGGTATTGTTATATTCGCTAATAATAAGAAATTTTACCAACAAAAAGGTGTTGTATATTTAACCGCAGATTCTTTATAAACAGAAGTAAAAAGTAAAAAAAATAAATAAACGAATTTCAATCTTATTAAAACTAAATCTTTCACTTGCTCCCCCTTTTTGTTATTGTCGCTGCGACAGTAACAAAAAAGAAAGGGGGGAGAAAAAATTAAATTTTAATTAAATTTAAACGATTTTAAGAGTCGAAATATCGAACATGAAAAAAGTAACAACTAGTGATCGCAATAATCAATCTATATTGTTGTTTTTGTTTGATGGTGTTCAACGCCACTTTCAGCAATTTTTCAGCTAAATCTTGGCGTCCAGTTTTTATTGGGGCAGAAAGCCGGAGTACCCGGAGGAAACCCCAGACCTGCGGTACCTTGTCAATTAAGATTGGAGTTGAGTACACGTTGTCTGCAGTGACAATAATCAATTTTCAGAAGTCGAAGAAATAAAATCTACAAATTCAAAATAAAAACTTCAGAAGACTCGAAGTTCCCAAAATTGAACGATGACTAGTTTTCAATTATTCTTGTTACAGGGGACGTTGTTGACTTAAGTTTTAAGTTAACTATGAATGAAATCATGTGCTCTGTAAGGTGCTATTAAAACATCTACCGTAACTTTATTTATTTATAATATGGCAGGTCAATATAGGGACAAGATATTACAAAAATATTCGCAGTTGAAGTAAGCTTAAGATTAACTGTATGACACTTGCCGTGTATATGATTCAAACAATAACATGATAATAGCCAAAACTTACTTTGACATCGATAAAATTAAAGTGTTTATTTGTTTAAATTACTACAAAAATGCTAGACAATTTTTTTCAATCTACAACGCTGTATTTGAGTTTTGTGACGTCATCAACACAATAAGATAAGACGGAATGTAGAGGCACTGTTAGGGAGCTATGAAGTAACGACAATGAACAATGTGCGATGGTCGCATTTGTCTGCGCCTACATTCATATTATATATTTATTCCACATTCGTTATATTTTGGCCAAAAGTAAACAAAACATGAAGATTAACCTTTCCACTTGGTCACCCTAACTCTGATATATGTCGTTATCTCGTTTACTAGAGAAAATGTATTATCACCGTATCAGTCTTATTCCTGGAACTTGATTGGTCAGTTACACGTCGTTACAAAACTAATACACCCGGGGCGTTGCTAGGTCATATACCCGGGTGTTGCTAACCGTTAGTTTCACAATAGTACGTAAGATGCGTCAATATTAGAAATGGAAATTAATTTGTGTCATAAAACAGGATGACGAAATCTTGGACAAAAGGTCAAAATGTGTTTTATTTGCGACAGAAAAAGAAACAAAAGATATGGAGTTTGACAAACAACGACGTCACACTATTATGACGTCTCTGCAAGACATTCAGCGCCAAAACTTAATTTTTCAACATCTATTTGAATCCAAAAAAACTGTTTTCTTTCTACCCTACACCCTGTAAAAAAACGATATTTGTACGAATTCCAATCAAACTTTCTTTGATAAGGAAGAAAACGTTACGTTAACGTTCGTCATTGCACTGACAATGAACCTAAAAATCCACCATTTCAAACTAAAAACGGGGATAAAATCGTTATACACGTTCATATTCGTAGATATAGAGATATTAACACCTTCAGTGCCCTTGTACACCCTTCGGCTTCGCCTTGGGGCGTACTTGGGGCACTTCAGGTGTTAAAATCTCCATATCTACGGATATGAACGTATAACTTATAATATTCACTGAGCCGCTAGGCTAGTTAAATATATATTTTTGAAGGCTGCGAAATACCGATAGCGACTGTATATCAAAGTCAATAACTGTTTTTTATTATATAAATAGTTCCAACAAATCCTCGTCTATGTAGAAAATCTATTAGCAGCAGATGCCTTCATTGTTGTTAACCAGATTTTTGTGTTACAAACGTGTACACGAATTGTATCAACAAGTTGATATTGAATTCCGCTTGACCGCTTGAGCAGCGGACAAAAAAAAAACATATTTTGCTGCAATTTTAGTAATGTTGCTATTTAACGTTACCCGAATGTAGTTTTGTATATTAAGAAAAAACACGCAAAATTCTATTCATGTAATAAAATGGATTTTATGGAAATATTGGCCGATACCATTGATTGTTGGTCCTGACACATCTTGTTTCATTTTTTTGTGTGTCGGTCAACTCTATACACCATGCATCTGCATTTAAATCCAGAAATGATATGTTTTACAGGATAAGTATCTACAACCTGTTATGAGATTGCTCAACCATTTGTAATAATAATTATCACGATTCCATACTGATTTTAACAGTTTTGAGAACAGTAAATGTAAACAGGAAACCTGTATAATTGTCATTTAATAATTTGTAAAAAAGAAGAATATGCGACATGAAACACCTGCATCGACAGATCTGTGATTTGTTTGTGTTAAGTAATAAACTAGAATATTATAATCGTAATCCTGGGAACAGTATGAAGACATAAAGATATTATTAAATCTCAGTAAGTAATAAAAGCACTATACGGGAAGCTTTGAGGAGTACCGTTGTACGTTTGAGGTTTTTGAAAACAGGCTCGGTGTTTGAAACCTAATTTTTATTTGTTTTGTTATAGAAACTTGAAAAACAATATAAATAAATGTTAATAAAATTCATGTATGGAAACTGTTATGGTGATATCATTGTTGCTGCGATGCAGAAGCTACTCCTTATACAAGTTATATGATGACAACGACGATGACGTCGTCGACGATTACTATTGCGATGACTTTTACTTTTATTTCTATTGATGTTACAATATTGTACGGTATCATATTTTTGCGTAAAGTCGATAAACAACTAGAAAAGTATCAATTAAGTTTAGTAAAACTACTACACAGAAAGTACTTATATTAAAGTACTATATATGTAATTCAAAAATATATCAATATTATTGAACTTATGATAGTACGTATGATATCTATAGAATTGTCTGCATACATTTATTTACGAAACCATTCGAAATTTATTACTTTAATACATTGTTGTTTTAAATATATTTTATTAATGGAGTACTTATTCAATTTCTCATTCAAACCATAAATATATTTTTGTTTTTGTGTAGTTTTTATTCGGCATCAAATACATATCTATAAATAATGTTTGTTTTATTTTAATTTGTTTAAAAGCCATTTCTAGCAACTTTTCAGCTATTTCATTGAGTTCATTTTTTACGGGGGACAGAAATCGGCAGTACCTGCGCAATTCTCCGATCTCTGCCAGGAAAACTGTCATCCTTGTTACTCAAGGATGGAGTCGAGCACTTACCTACAGCTCGACTAGACTACGCAAGTGTTGACAGACACGTGATCAATTGTTGATGACGAATTACCACTCGGCCACCAATGCTTCTTACCAATAATGACCTGTCGATTAGGGAATGATACTTTTTTCAGGTGCCTTTCGACATTCAGACTGACATTTATATTTATACAGAATGATTCGTACTGTTTACGTCATTTCTAATGGCTACTGAACGCTGTTTTCATTGGACAATGTTGTATATCACCTAAATCAGCGCAGAGTTTCTCGAGAAATGCAACAATCAATGCCGATCAAACCTCCAATAACTGGACTTTTATTATTAATCATTTAAATAGTTTCTCCGGGTCAGAATCGTAGGTAGGACAGATTATTGCCAACTGCGTCTTAAATAATGTGTCAATCTAATACATATTCTTTTTAAAGCTATATAACTTCACCTTGTTGCTGCTGTAACCATAGGATATAACCATGGTCGAACATTCAGGCTGAGAAGTATTTTATCCCCTATAACGCTGAAAAAGATATTGTCTTGTTTAACTGTGTTATGAACACCATTTTCTTATTATTTCGTTAAACTGTAAGGATGTCTCTTTTAATAATTTTATGTTTGATATTTCTTGAGATACAAGAAGGTAAGATATAGTTACCATAGAACATTTTTTAAAGACAGGTAATATTTTTGGCAAAAAAATCCATTGAATTAAAAATAAATTAACGAAAATTTTCTATTATGGAGAAAAGTGCCTTTGATCTAGAACAATTAAGTACCAAAACAATTTGTATATTAAGACTTAGTTAAGAAAATCGATTTCATACAGTAAAAATCTTTAACGAAAGATATGTAACATGCATATAATCTGTCAAATTGATATGAGAAAACAATTTTGGAATTTTAATTTTATTTAAAATTTACAAAATTGTCACAGGAAGTAATAAATTAATTTAAGTCAATAATTGACAAGTCTTTTCCGGAAAAGCCGTTACCAATTTACACATTCCAGCGAAATGCATGAGACACTGACAAAGTCTGCGTATTACTCAATTTCTTTTGCAGCAATTGCATGTGCAGGTGTGACAATAGGATATGACGCCACAGGTCCAAAACAGGCGGACGCCGACTTAAAGGGTAAGATATCTTAAGAAGGTCTTTTGAAGGTTTCAACTAGATTACACACAACTAACAGAGTGTTGCACTGACTAATTTAAAAAAATAAGCATTTATAATTAATAATTAAAAAATATATGTTATGTCATTTGTTATTGGTCGATCGTATATCGTTTTATTTTTTTATGAACGGATATAGTGTATGAATAAATAGTGCGTTCATTTAACAAAATAAAAAGCTCAAAAATGAAAATAATTTTATATGGATGGAAATCTATAAAAATAAAATTAACATAGTTTTACATAATTCATCTGCGTATGAAATCGCAAACTTACTTTCAAATCTTGCGCTTTATTTCGTTTGAGAGTGAGTTGGTCTCGTTCAAACACCGCTAAATTCCGTCTAAACATCTTTCATTCTTATACTCCATCTACACCCGCTTATGTTTAATTCTGCCAAAAGAATGAAACAAGTGCAGATTTTTTACACTGGAAATAAACTACATAACTTTATTTTCTTTCATGACGAGGTCACGATCGGACTATGGGAGCCGATCACATGGTCGTCCACGGTGAGGTCACGATCGGACGATGGGAGCCGATCTCTTTGTCGTCCATGGCGAGGTCACGATCGGACTATGGGAGCCGATCTCTTTGTCGTCCACGGTGAGGTCACGATCGGACTATGGGAGCCGATCTCTTTGTCGTCCATGGCGAGGTCACGATCGGACTATGGGAGCTGATCACTTTGTCGTCCACGGTGAGGTCACGATCGGACTATGGGAGCCGATCTCTTTGTCTTTCATGGCGAGGTCACGATCGGACTATGAAGCCGATCTCTTTGTCGTCCACGGCGAGGTAACGATCGGACTATGAAGCCGATCTCTTTGTCTTTCATGGCGAGGTCACGATCGGACTATGAAGCCGATCTCTTTGTCGTCCACGGCGAGGTCACGATCGGACTATGAAGCCGATCTCTTTGTCCTTCATGGCGAGGTCACGATCGGACTATGAAGCCGATCTCTTTGTCTTTCATGGCGAGGTCACGATCGGACTATGAAGCCGATCTCTTTGTCGTCCACGGCGAGGTCACGATCGGACTATGGGAGCCGATCACTTTGTCGTCCACGGCGAGGTCACGATTGTACTATGAAGCCGATCTCTTTGTCTTTCATGGCGAGGTCACGATCGGACTATGAAGCCGATCTCTTTGTCGTCCACGGCGAGGTCACGATCGGACTATGGGAGCCGATCACTTTGTCGTCCACGGTGAGGTCACGATCGGACTATGGGAGCCGATCACTCTGTCGTCCACGGTGAGGTCACGATCGGACTATGGGAGCCGATCACTTTGTCGTCCACGGTGAGGTCACGATCGGACTATGGGAGCCGATCACTTTGTCGTCCACGGCGAGGTCACGATCGGACTATGGGAGCAGATCTCTTTGTCGTCCACGGCGAGGTCACATATCCGATCTCTTTGTCGTCCACGGCGAGGTCACGATCGGACTGTGGGAGCCGATTACTTTGTCGTCCACGGTGAGGTCACGATCGGACTATGGGAGCCGATCACATGGTCGTCCACGGTGAGGTCACGATCGGACTATGGGAGCCGATCTCTTTGTCGTCCACGGCGAGGTCACGATCGGACTATGGGAGCCGATCTCTTTGTCGTCCATGGCGAGGTTACATTTATACTATAAAGCCGATATCAGTGTCGTCTATGGCGAGGTTACATTTAAGAATTGAATGCATTCTTTTGAAGTTTCATTCGCGTATTTATAAAAGCATTGACCGAAGCTCATTTACCGATGAAAATATGCTTTGGTCAACGCTTTCATATGTCAATTGAACTTCAAAAGAATGCATTCAATTCTTATATTATATTTCATAAAAATATTACTGAGTGGTGATTTAAACAGTGCACAGTGTATTTTTGTTGATTTAAATTACTCCGCTTTGTTTGTTTACTGCTGACGTCGTTAAGGAAGCGCGTGCTCATCATGGCAATCGGTTTCACCAAGAAATGCACAGAATCAGTCTACGTCTGTAACAGTTTGAACTAAATTGTCATCAAAGATACCAAGGTTAAGCAATTGAATACGCCAGACGCGCGTATCGCCTACCCAGGACTCATATTTGACGCTCAAACGCAAACAATAATTAAAATCCAAACGATAAGGATGTTGCAGAGCTAATAGAAATCTAATATACTGATTGATAACATTCGTAATGTAAATATTTAGACCATGAAGCCGATCATTTTGTCATCCATGTCGAGGTTACATTTAGACTATGAAGCCGATCTCTCTGTCGTCCACCGCGAGGTTACATTTAGACAATGAAGCCGATCTCTTTGTCGTCCACGGCGAGGTTACATTTAGACAATGAAACCTATCTCTTTGTCGTGTATGGCGAGGTTACATTTAGCCTATGAAGACTATCTCTTTGTCGTCCACGGCGATGTCACATTAAGACCATGAAGCCGATCTCTTTGTCGTGTATGGCGAGGTTACATTTAGCCTATGAAGACTATCTCTTTGTCGTGTATGGCGAGGTTACATGTAGCCTATGAAGCCTATCTCTTTGTCGTGTATGGCGAGGTTAAATTTAGCCTATGAAGCCTATCTCTTTGTCGTGTATGGCGAGGTTACATTTAGCATATGAAGCCGATCTCTTTGTCGTCCACGGCGATGTCACATTAAGACCATGAAGCCGATCTCTTTGTCGTGTATGGCGAGGTTACATTTAGACTATGAAGTCGATCTCTTTGTCGTCCACGGCGATGTCACATTAAGACCATGAAGCCGATCTCTTTGTCGTGTATGGCGAGGTTACATTTAGCCTATGAAGCCAATCTCTTTGTCGTCCACGGCGATGTCACATTAAGACCATGAAGCCGATCTCTTTGTCGTGTATGGCGAGGTTACATTTAGGCTATGAAGCCGATCTCTTTGTCGTGTATGGCGAGGTAACATTTAGCCTATGAAGCCGATCTCTTTGTCGTGTATGGCGAGGTTACATTTAGCCAATGAAGCCTATCTCTTTGTCGTCCACGGCGATGTCACATTAAGACCATGAAGCCTATCTCTTTGTCGTGTATGGCGAGGTTACATTTAGCCTATGAAGCCGATCTCTTTGTCGTGTATGGCGAGGTTACATTTAGCCAATGAAGCCTATCTCTTTGTCGTCCACGGCGATGTCACATTAAGACTATGAAGCCGATCTCTTTGTCGTCCACAGCGATGTTACATTAAGACTATGAAGCCGATCTCTTTGTCGTGTATGGCGAGGTTACATTTAGCCTAGGAAGCCGATCTCTGGTCGTGTATGGTGAGGTTACATTTAGCCAATGAAGCCTATCTCTTTGTCGTCCACGGCGATGTCACATTAAGACTATGAAGCCGATCTCTTTGTCGTCCACAGCGATGTTACATTAAGACTATGAAGCCGATCTCTTTGTCGTGTATGGCGAGGTTACATTTAGCCTAGGAAGCCGATCTCTTTGTCGTGTATTGCGAGGTTACATGTAGCCTATGAAGCCTATCTCTTTGTCGTGTATGGCGAGGTTACATTTAGCCTATGAAGCCGATCTCTTTGTCGTGTATGGCGAGGTTACATTTAGCCAATGAAGCCTATCTCTTTGTCGTCCACGGCGATGTCACATTAAGACTATGAAGCCTATCTATTTGTCGTGTATGGCGAGGTTACATTTAGCCTATGAAGCCTATCTCTTTGTCGTGTATGGCGAGGTTACATTTAGCCTATGAAGCCTATCTCTTTGTCGTGTATGGCGAGGTTACATTTAGCCTATGAAGACTATCTCTTTGTCGTCCACAGCGATGTCACATTAAGACTATGAAGCCGATCTCTTTGTCGTGTATGGCGAGGTTACATTTAGCCTATGAAGCCGATCTCTTTGTCGTCCACGGCGATGTCACATTAAGACTATGAAGCCTATCTCTTTGTCGTGTATGGCGAGGTTACATTTAGCCTATGAAGCCTATCTCTTTGTCGTGTATGGCGAGGTTACATTTAGCCTATGAAGCCTATCTCTTTGTCGTCCACGGCGATGTCACATTAAGACTATGAAGCCGATCTCTTTGTCGTGTATGGCGAGGTTACATTTAGCCTATGAAGCCTATCTCTTTGTCGTGTATGGCGAGGTAACATTTAGCCTATGAAGCCGATCTCTTTGTCGTCCACGGCGATGTCACATTAAGACTATGAAGCCGATCTCTTTGTCGTGTATGGCGAGGTTACATTTAGCCTATGAAGATGATCTCTTTGTCGTCCACGGCGATGTCACATTAAGACCATGAAGCCGACCTCTTTGTCGTGTATGGCGAGGTTACATTTAGCCTATGAAGCCTATCTCTTTGTCGTCCACGGCGAGGTTACATGTAGCCTATGAAGCCTATCTCTTTGTCGTGTATGGCGAGGTTAAATTTAGCCTATGAAGCCTATCTCTTTGTCGTGTATGGCGAGGTTACATTTAGCCAATGAAGCCTATCTCTTTGTCGTCCACGGCGATGTTACATTAAGACCATGAAGCCGATCTCTTTGTCGTGTATGGCGAGGTTACATTTAGCCTATGAAGCCTATCTCTTTGTCGTCCATGGCGAGGTTACACTTAGACTATGCAACCGATGTCTTTGTCTGTTGCGAGGTTACAAACAGACGGTGTATCCGATCTCTTTGTGAATCTGTTGTATCATGTACCTCACGTTCGTTAGAGTGTAATTTATGTAATTTTAAAGTTTTTAATATTCAATGACCAACCATCCTCAAAATATCTTATTTATGTATTTTATAACAGGGTTTGTCTTTCCATTCAGTATGTCTGGTTGCCATTCTCTTGGTTCTGTGGAGCAGGTGTAATGTTTTTGGTGTCTAAATTGTTATAGCTTACACATAACGTTAAAAATGACCAGGCGATTGCCGTGAACTAATATATCAACTTATATTTATCTCTTGTAGGGTTTGGAGTTATTGCAACCGATAACAAGTACAAGTTCGAATGTTGTGGAACTGTTAAAAAATGGCAGACAAAGGTTGCAGCACCTGGCGAGGTGGCTTTTCAGGTCTGGCGACCAACAGACAAAAAATCGGAATACAAACTAATGGGACAAAATGTTGTTAAATGTAAGTGTTGATTAAACATATATGAAGTAAAAATAAAAAATAAATCAGTCTGGCTTACGCGGTTTGATATATATTAATTAAAATCATATATACTTATATAATTGTGAGTTTTTAGTTAAGATTTTGATTGCAAATTTATTTTTGGAAGAAAAAAAAATAACGTGGGTGATAAAGTCTACACTGTATAGCCCTGTACATTCTCTATTTTATTAAATACATAGGTTTTTAAACCTTATACAATATTCTCCTCAATGATTAGCTGTTTTACCACTGATAAAACACTGAACATTTTTTTTTTAATTTTGAAAGGACAATTATAAATGTTCATAATAACTATATGTTTTCTATGCGGGGAGATAACTCTTGTTTATGGTAGTTAGTCCTGGGGCCATGTTTTCGAATAATTCTTAGGACTAAGATATGTCCCAGGACAATTTTATGACAAGTCATGTCACTGAAGATGCCAGTCGCAAGTTAGGACAAGTCCCAATTTTTATCATAACTTTAGGACAAAGAAATAGGTGTCCTAATATTTTTTTTACAATTTTATGTTTAGATTTTTATTATAACATTAGAAAGTTTGCTAAATAAAATTGTGTAAAAGTTAAATGTTACCCTTATTTATATACACATAGTGAGGTAGCAGCACAAAATCAACATTTCAACCAAAACAAAGAATAATCCTTGCAGTCAAACTGAATTTGTTCAATTATAAACTCGTGCCAAATTGTAATGCACATAACAGAGAAATTGTACGTTTTTATTTATTTAAAATACTATGATCATATACTGATACGTGTTTATAAAACGTTTATTTTCTTTTTTAAGTGCAGAGTCCACATAGAAAGTTAAGGTGTCTTTATAAAGTTTTTAATTAATCACACATGTATAAATTCTTTTTCTCAGTAGAATACTTAAGACAGAGTTCTATCTTCTGTATACCTTCTGTCCTAAGTGAGTCCTAAACTATGTCATAAGACACGTCGTTACACCTATTTTATAAAAGTTTCGAAAACATGACCCCTGTGTTTCAAATAATGACTACTCACTTACACATATCAAGGAAATCTGAAACACATTCATTATTAAATGTTTATAGATGTTCTGTTGAGGAATTATGGAAAATGTTGCCTACGTTTTGTCCTTGTTTTAGATCACATTCAAATTTAGTAACCCTACATTACCATTGTTTTTTGCGAAAATGTACTGTGAGTGACAAATAAGATACGATATTATTTGTTCGCGGAGAACGTCTTATTTTGCTTGAATCCATTGAAAAGAGGACAAGAGGAAGTGGATGATCGTACGGAAAACAGATATTCACTGACAGAGGCCGAAGTCAAAGGTGAATATCTGTTTTCTGTACATATTTCAAACACAATCCATTTTCCTTTCCTAATGTTTGTTTATTAAATAAAAAGATTTCAATAAATTTCACTAATTAATATGCAAATTAGTTTGTTATTTTATTGGTATCTAACTAACAATTTTTATCTATAAAATGTGGCTAGTTATGAATAAATTTATATTAAATCTGTTATAATGATTGTATTTTTTACAGTTGATAAAGAAGGTGACGTTTCAGTTAATATTCCTGTAAATCAAAGGATCTCAGTGTCCCCTGGGGACTTTGTGGGTTGGTGAGTAAAATACAATCATATATAACCAAGATTCGTTTTGCAAAGAACGCTTTATTGACAATTTTCAACTTTCAGAAGATTTGTTGTCAAATTTGGATTAAAATAACTTACATTTAAACAGGAAAAAATCATTTTTTCTTAAATTTAAACACATTTAACACAATAACTTCAAATTTCATGCATATCTATCAATAATATCTGGAAAAATGTTGGTTTATGTCTGGCTGATAAAAGGGGCATAAAACTGGATAACAAGTATATATTTTTGATAAACATCATTTCTGAACCGTAAAGTTACATTAATTTTCAAAAATTTACTTGAAATCCATCAAATGTTGCAACAAAATGTGAAAATACAATGTTTGGTGAAAACATATTCATAGATCAATATTGATTTAAATTTTGTTTATATAGTGTAGTACTTATAAACTAAACAACTCTTTCAAATTCAAATGTTTCTATTTGTCTTTTCAACTGACTTGAATATATCAGCTAAAGTAGGAATCTTTTTTTGTTGTTGATGGTTACAATAATGAGGCGAGTTATATTCCTTCGTAAGAAAGACCTAAAGACACTTCCAAATCCGCATTAATCCAGTGCAACCATGTTTAAATGGTATATTTCATCAGAAGAAAACTTATCTTTAAAACATTAAAAAGTATGACAATACCAAATAAAATAAATGATAAATTCCATTAAAAAACAAGCCTGATATGACATAGGAATGAAATGTTCAGGTGTGCTGTATAAAGAGCCAATATCCTGGATTGTTTTAGTTCATATTGTTCTAAGGATAACGTCTATACCTTTAGGTTTGTAAAATGGTATAGCATTGGATATCTAGCACTTAATTTGTTGCTTACACAGTTAATTAAAGTTTGTTTGTTTGTTTGAATGGCGTTTTAACGCCACTTTCAGCAATTTTTCAGCTATTTCATGGCGTCCAGTTTTTATTGGGGGAGGAAGCCGGAGTACCCGGAGAGAACCCCCGACCTGCGGTAGGAAAACTGGCAATCCTTGTCAATTAAGATTGGAGTCGAGTACAACCTGCCTGCAGTGAGAATAGAACCCGCAATCTAAGTGTTGACAGACCATGTGATCAATAGTAGACGAACGACCTTGACCACTCGGCCACCGAGGCCCCGTTAATTAAAGTGAAAATATAAACATTATTCTCATAGTGGGATATGTGGTAATTGTTAAAATTAAGCAGAGCATTTCTACAATTAATTTAATAATGACGTGTAACTTACAATTTGTGTATTTCCAAACAGCCCTTGAATACTTTTATGCGATTCATTTTACATTTTAAAGATTTAGATTTTGGTCAGAAAATATAAAAATAGTAGAAAGAATGGTATAGGCACCCACATGTGATATTGTCATTTTTCAGGGTTATTGCATAGATGTTGTAATAGTATGTATCAGTTTGAATATATAACAACTGATACTTAAAAGTGGTCTCTTAAAGTATAAAATTCATTTAAATTGTTTTATCTTGTCTTTATTTTTATGATTTTATTTTCCAATAAGCTAATAATATATTTTTATGTGTTAAGGAAGTAGCACAATTTATAAATATTGCTATTGTTATAATACTGTATGACTGCGGACTCTACTACACATAGAAGTTGTAAAATATGCTGCTAAAACTTTTTTGTTGGGCAACTCTCTTGAAACTCTTGTAGCATAACTTTTCATAGATCTGAAATATTAAAAAGAAAAATATTGTTTTTAAAGCATTTACTATTTCTTATGAAGGGTGATCGTTATGGAAAAGCTATGTCGCTGATTGCTTTTTTCTGAGGCTTTTCCCATCTTTCACAGACATAACTATGAGTAACTCGGCGAGTATCTAACTAGAGACACGCACTGGTTACTCAACCGGAGAACTTGAGTGCACCCATGTTTTAACATGATTCGAGTACTAATTTTTCTTCTGTTTTTGTTGTTCTTTCTTTTTTGTTTCTTCTTGAATTTATTTTTTATATTAAGGATTTGTCTCAAATCGTATTTTGTCGTCCTAAGATTTTTGTTCACCATTTGGTTTTCTTGTATTTTACTACATACGAATAAATTCGTTCGGTATGCACATTGTGTGTTAAACTCAAATTTTCACATTCAGCTTTCTACTCTATTGTTACTAAATTATATGGTAAGAAATAAAACGCATAATCTCATTTATGTTATAAAAGAAACACGCAAACATGTATTCTCTATATGTGAAGTGTCAGTTGGACGCATAATGGGCATTGTCATGTAAACACTGCCAAAATACAGATTTGACATTCAACAGTATGGTTGTCTGAATCGACTTTTATAATTGAGTGAATGCTTACAACATTACATGTATATAACAAAAGAATTTCCAGATTGAATTGCATGAAGTTTTCTAAATCTATCTAGCTGCAACTGGAAAAGGAAGCAGCTGAATCCAGATAAAACAACCTTATCTAAATAAAACATAATTACAACATTACTACAGCTTGTCACAACAGAGGGCAACTCTGTGTGGCTCATTAAGAATTTGCACTAAGGATAACCTCTTTCTCCCCTCTTTATATTCAGTAAATAATATAAAAAGAGCCCATTTTATAACCTTTATATTTCTTTATATTCGTTTTGGGTGTTTTTATCGGATATTCTGGCTTCCTACACCAACGTGAAAAGTACTGGAATTAAAGCAAAACATTATGAAAACAATTAAATAGATCTGGGAGTTTGGGGTTAAAAGCAACAATAAGTAACAGTAGCCTGTATAAATCAGAAAGCATACATATTCATTTTAGGCATTCTAAAGGTGAAGGTGTCATTACATACGACAACGGAGGCAGCAATAACAACTTTTTCCTTGATAACATGCCTGATACACATGTTGGTGCGCTAGTGGATTGGACCAATGCTAGAAGAGTAAACCGGAAGTCGTACTCTATACATGCCACTGGAGAAAAAAGTAAGAAAGTAACAAACATTGCGATCGATCGAAAACAAACATCGTAAATATTACATTAGTAATTGTGGAAGTCATAAATAATTTAAAAAAAAACTGTAAAAATACAGCCTTTGGAATTCAAAAATTTAATTCGACCTTTAAAATTGAAACAAATAACAAGGACACCAACCGAATAACAAAGTCGAAAGTAAACAGAACGACATTTAGACAAAAACAAACAACACAAAACAAAAACCAAAAACAAAAGCAAAACACGTAAGCAATCATTAGTCGATGATTAACTGTATTAAGCTTGGCCACTTGACGACCTAGACCCTTAAAATCATTGTATTACGGTGACATATGCATAGAAAACGTCTTATGTTACCATGCCGACATTGTATTTGTCTTATTGCTCTACACAATACAACACTGTTTTCAGACTCTAAACCAGAAGTTAAGAATCTACCAAATAAGATTATAATTCCAAAGGATCATCCATTCGGAAGTGACATATTTACTGTTGAAGTCACGGACAATGATAAACTTGATATTAACGAAATGAAGGTTGAATTAGTGGGATCATCTGAATATTTTGCTGTTGAAGAAGGAACTAGTAAGTAGTAAAACAAACAAAAAATATCAGAGGAGTGTCTACTGCTAAAGAATGATTATTTTATTTCGGTTTCAGTATAATGCATTCTGTTTATTGCCATAGTTACAGCACACAAATCAATAAACTTTAACAATATCTTGGAATGTTAAGTATACGTTACAAAGAGTTCTTTCAATTGCTATTGCGTTTGTAAAATGTCTTATTAAGACCTGAAGTTTTGGGCAAAAAACGATGACGTCACGATATGGTAAGATCAATTAATAACAACGTTGCGTACTTATTACTAATATGGTCAACTTAAAATGTTTATCAGCCAACAACTGGTTTTATTAGTAAAAGTGTAATGTGTTTGGGAAACAAAAATAATGTAAAGTCTCCTTTTAAATGTTAAAAGCAATTGATTTCAGCTCTTAAACGTTTTATCTTTAGCAAAGATACTGTTGATGAAACAACCACCTGCAATACAGCACGTATTAAGAGTTGTAGTTTCTGATCATTGTGAACAAACAGATCCCTTAGAACTGACTATTGTTGTTACTGATGTTGCGGATCCTGGTCCTGGTGCTGGTGTAAGTTTAATCAAACTTTGAGTCATTGTCCTTTATAAAACACAACCTATTTTGATATTTTTTAAGAGTAGTAATAAAGGTCATGTACGCCACAAGGTTAAAAGGTAAAATCGAAAAGACAAATAAAAATAAAATTTAAATTAAAAATCAAACAACAATAAAGATGGGCCCGAGCTTTCGGTCCAAAGACCTTCTTCAGGGTGAGAAAGAGGGAGACAAAGAACAACACATCCGTATAGGACAAGGAAGGAGAGTAGACTATAAAGGACAAATGGCGGATAGCTGTGATCGGTCACACACATAGACATAACCAGAAAAATTTCTTTTTGTTGTACTTGACCTAACAAAAGGTCTTGAACTTTCTCAATTACATGAATTAGTAATTCCAAAAAAAAAACAAACGTGGACACTCATAAAAAAGTGTTTTTTACATTCATCTTAAACGGATGGCTAGATCCCAGGAATTTAATAATCCTCTGTTCCAAAGATTGTCGTTGTTTTCGCCCATGCTAGTTTCCATAAGAACGGTGACATATTTTGATATTTTTTTATCCGTTTGCATTTTTTGCCTATTTATTTAAACAAAATGGATCATTTTCCGTTTGGCATTTACTTTTTGCGATTTTAGTGTGAATATCAAATGGTGGTAAGTTAGTTTTAGTTTTAATTGATTCAATTATATGTTAGCGGGAGATTTAATGCTTCTTTTAATGTCTAATTTCTTTCTTATAGAAAACAAATGCCCCTGGAAGACCTGCAGCTGCTCAGCCACGTGGTTCAGAAGGTACTATAGATCCTTAATAAATATATTAATCAATTTGATATAACACATTAAAACGCCTTTTGATGTTAACAATTATTAGGGCCAAACAAGAAGACAAGAAATCGGTAACTCTAAGAGTTATCTAATATAAAAGCTGCACACTAGCATCTATTTGTATTCAATAGCTACATTCCGTGTAAGTTCATGAGCTTATGTAATAGGCTGTCGTTAAATTAATCAGAAAGGTTAAAAATACAACAAAACAATACACAAAAAGCAAACGACACAAACTCTCAAGTAAAGAGAGTGTAATCAGGTTCTCCGGAATAGTAAGCAGTCCCTGTCTGTTGCAGCACACACGTCATGAGATTGGTAGTCAATCCAGTGTAAGTGGTATATTTGTAATTTTATTAGGTCAAGTTTGAAACACGCAAATAAACATTGCAAATAAACTTTTGATAAATAACGAATTTGTTTAATTTCTTGTAGAAAACGTTTGGGATTGGCTGTCTTATGTAATCGTAGCCATGGCTATTGTTATAGCTGCAGTAGCATTACTCATCGTCTTTCACAAAAAAGGATGGCTACATAAGGTACACAGAACTCATCCGCCAAGAAAGGATATGAAGGATGTTGAAAAAGCTAATGGTAACAAAGTTGATGACATCAACAAACCTGAACCAAAAAAAGACAACATTAACAAGAAGGATGGCGTTTCAAACCAGGATGCAAAACCAAATGACCAAAAACTTAAGGATACACAAGATGGCGTTAAAGCAAGCGAAACCAAAGACATCAAACAAGATGCTTCTAAAACGAAATATGTAAAGTCTAAGTAAATCGGAAGAGGAACTTATTTACCAATCCTATAGTTTAATTAGAAAAAATTATTTTGAAATGAATCGTTAGGATAAACACATTTGTCATTCTAACATGTCGAATTGCTTATGTAACCGTCCAGGTGTCATGGCACAGTTCTTATCAGTAAGAGTTGAAACATTGAGAAATAAATACCCAACAGTTGAAAAATTTGCTCTACAACTTCTTTATATTGCAAATTAATAACATTTCGCAGAGTTGACATTGCATAATAGCGAACATCTAATGATTTTGAGACATTTAGACATTTAGTTCAGTTTTTCAATATTTGTTAGTTCTGAACCCTTTTTTGCTGTTACATTTAATAGAAGACTTGCATGTAACACTGTACTCATGGAAATTAAGTTGCATCAAAAGCGGAGGGTGTACGTAAAACGTTATGAGAGCATAAATGCATTGTATGTCTACTGTTTGGAATAAATGTGTTGTTTGAAAGTTCAGTTTAAGTTACAATTGAGATAGATCTTGTATAATATTAAAATTCTTCTCCTCTCTATAGTACAATTTTTACAAATGTTACTTTGATCTATTTAAAAAGTGTTTAAACTATTTTATAATTGTTTTACTTGTTTTAACTTATCACAGGACATGTACAATTAAATTAGGAATCAAAACGAGACTCCATAGCTGTTTCGATGGCGTTAAAATTACGGTTAATATTTGACGAGGGTAAATTTGAAAGTGGAAAACTATAATCATCTATTTAATTATGTACTTTTGTATCATGCTAGAGGGTTATTTCTGGGTACTGCTGCTTGATTTTACAGATATTTATAAAGTAAATCTGAAAAAAACTTATTTTATTCTGGGGCACGATACGATGCGTGTAGTTCTATTAGTGTTAGTCCTGGTAAAACAATGCATGATTTTATAAAATATACACAATGTAGCTTCTAAATTAACTCTTAAAGCGGCTTTCAACATACTGTGTATGTTTTTGTAAATATATTTGTTGAATGAAAGAGTGCAAACGTTTTTCATTTCAAAATATTGTGCTTTCATAATGTATACATTAAATGTTAGAAGTTATTGTAATTTGTTGTTTTTCCAAAACTAAGCACGTTGTTTTATTCCGGGGTTTTATAGGATTTAGTGTTTGCTCTTCAGAATTAGAAAAGAGAAAGAGTCTTTGTTATTTCTTTTTCATGTCATAATGTTTCAGGTGTGACACAATCAACATCTTTAGGGTTGCTGTTTCCCAAGAGACTTGTTTAGTACTCTCAATTTACAGTGTATGGTCGCAACAAACATATTCATCTGTGTAGTTACCATTCCCATTTCGTACTACCATAGTAGATAGTACAGTGCGTCATTTTCTCCAAAACGGTATTCTACAGTCTCGTGCATGAGAGATATCGATCATTGAATGTTTCCAACAATGAAAATCCACAAATTCCGTAGAATAATTTAATGTGCTGATTAGGTTATCTGTACGTTTTATAACTTTGCAAACAAATGGCAATATAAAAGTATGATTTTGTTTTCTAATATTAAAATTACCATGGATTAAAACATTTAGCAGTTAGAATGGCATGTCAAATTTTATTTGTAAAATTTCAATGTCCGGGTAATTAGAGAACAATTTATACAACAAACATTGGGCCTTAGTGGCTGCTTAGGTAAGGTAGTTAGTTGGTCTACACTGCTGATGCTGATCCGAATTTTACTTCGGGCAGGGTGTGCTTGGCTTTAACCATAATTGTCAGGGATTTCCAGTTCCCCCCACCACAGTAAAATCTAGACGATATGATATCGCTAAAATGTCCTGTTCAAACAAATAAAACAAAAACAAACACGGAACACCTTTAAAATATCCATTTGTGATACTAACAAGCCTTGACTGATGTAGCAGAAAATAAAACATCACCGTTTGTTTTATTCAAATGCTTATCCAATAACGAAGAGGTTTGGTTATAAATGCGACAATTGGGTTGTATAAAACATAATATTTTATTAGTGAATTATAGAGTATTTAAAATCTGCTTTGTCAAAGTATTATTTGTTGCTACTGCACTAGAAAATTTAAAAAAAAACAATGAAACGATTTGTGTTTCTGGTTTATTGTGTATAAGAGTATGAAAACCTTTGTTGTATATCACTTTATTGAATGATCTTACAGTTGACGGAGCAGGTAACAAAGAAATTGACATACCAACATCTGAGAGGATATCTGTATCACCTGGGGATTATATAGGATGGTAAGTATGTTTTATTGCAGACAAATGTAGGTGAATTCAGAGTCTATTTATAAAAGAAAATAATTTTTGCTGGAACCTGTTTTAACCAAGATATATTGTTATTTTGTTTTCGTTTTTCCCCCAGATTAGTAAGATGCATTATGTACGCTTAATAAAGCAAAAATTTCAAGGGGATGAATATCCTATAAAAACGGTCAAGCATGCACGGTCAATGCATTATAATTAAAACATAACAAACATTATCAAACAATACATTTTAATAGACTCAAATACAAAACTACAAAGTAAACTCTATGGCAAATACCCAATTGTTACCTTTCCGTTTATTGATAGCATACATGTATTACGATTTGCTAGACCGGACGCTGATGTTGACGAATAAGTTATTAAAACGGGAATTTGTTGCCATTCATGTAGGTTCAGTAGCAACTCTACAGAAGGTCTGTTACCGTCATCACGACTTCGTTAATTGCTATGGATTATAAATTTTTCTCAAAAGCAATAAGATATTTGTCTGGGACATAGGTAGGTTTTTCTATGCCTGGATTTGACTTTTTACAACTATGACAACGAGAAACACGAAGGATGTCTATTTAGAGGAAAGCAGTGCTTATTAGCCCGTAACACTTCAGGAAATTTATGTTTTTTATTGAGTTCGGTTTGGTTTTCTTAATGTCGTTACAGTGTGTCTTTCTGAATTAAGAGTTTATCGTGGTTCTTTTGTTTTTGATACTTGTTAGACGTTCAGTTTTCTTAGACATTACCTTATACTACGCCTGAGCAAATTTGAGACAAGCATATAATAGTATGTTTATTTTCCATGTTTTTAGGCAAACGATATCAAATGGTGTGATTACGTTTGACGATGGCGGAAGCAACGACAATCTAATACTTCTCTTTATGCCTAGTGCTACATACGGCGCCTTAGTAGATTGGTCGTCTGCCATAGATGTCGACAAAAGGTCTTATTCTATAGTAGCTATTGGAGAACGCAGTATGTATAACATTACAAAAAAATAGGTGTCCTATTTACATATTTTGATTAGTAATTTTGACAAAACCTGCATCCATTGTACACATTATCTTCATTTGTATCTACATATTGTTCTCAAAATTTAGCTTCTGTTTTTTAAAATATGACTGACTTTTGTGGATAATTGTTCCTATTAAATGCTAGCAGTTATCTTAACTGACATACACATAGACAATTAAAATGATTAATTACATTTTCGTTTGAAAGTCATTGTCATGATTTTGTAGTATGTTCTTTGTAACTACAGAAGTTGTAAGTTATGAAGGTGCTTTTGACGAATTGTACAATAGGTACGTTTCTATGGATGACAATAGGTATTTCTTCCAATTTGTTTCTGAATACCTCTAAGACTATATATTGTGGAAAAAAGTTTTAATTCTTTTATGGTTATTTACCTTTTTAAAAAAGTACTTTTTAAATGTTTTGTGCAAATTTCATTCAATTCCAATTCCAATTTTTACAATTTCCAATACGTTTTCCAATTGTAAATAAAATCCAAGAATGACTATATAAAGTAATTAGAGAAATTCCATTTGTTTGTAGACAATCCACCAGGATTTAGAAACTTGCCCGCTTTACGTTTTATTACTAAGGATAGACGACTGGGTGACTTATTACACATAGAAGTCTTTGATGACGACAATCCAGATATCCACGTGCTAAAAGTCACGTTAGAACAACCATCTCTATACTTTGAGGTGAAACCTGGAACAAGTAAGATAGACGAGTCTGTTGAATTTAATGTCACTGATTTTAATTTTTAAACTAACATTATTTTAATATCAGATTTTTTTGTCGTCATTCGCATGATATCTTGCTTAATGTCTGTTAGGGAGAAAGGAAACGAAAGGTAAATTCCATTATCATAGTATTGGACACATAATAGACAGAGGGTGTTTGTATTTTACATCCCTTATCTGAGTTTAGGACATTTATGTGGGTTAATACTGTATTATTTAATACAATATTGCTCGGATTTATTCTTTTTCATTCAGCATATACCGCAAATTAAACACATTTCGTTTTCATTTTATCTAATAGCTCTGGTCACTTTAGTTAAAGAGCCACCATCACAGTTACACGAATTGAGAATCAGAGTTACTGATCCTTGTGGTGCCTTTTCGACGGAGGTTTTGAACATTTCTGTAGTTGACTTTGGACATGTAAGTGAAAAATACTATCGATGAACTTTGATTACTTTTTCTCATTGAGCTGATGATTACAGAAACAACAAACGTTTATAAAGCTGTTCGTATTTAGATCTATATATATTGAAATTGACAATGGTGACAACTTCGATTCCCCAATTACAAATTTGCCCTGTTTCTTTGTAGTTATCCGCTTGTTGAGCGTATCTCGTAATGTTGAGGTCGTCCATTTTTAAACTTAAAGAGCATCATTATAAATATCAGAAGTTGGTCGTTAAATGGTATATCACATGTCTATCTTTTTTGTCAGTGACCTCTTTTTTTTAAAGATAAACTTAAAGATGCAGTTTTGTAGCATTTGCGAAAAACATTTAATTACCCTAAACTATTCAAATGTGTAAAAGTGACAGGGGGGTTGGGCATAATATCATTATGGGTAAATAATAATACTATTTATACAAATGAAAGATAGTTTCGTTCTTATAATCGGAGTTTTCTGTTTGTAGGCAGAGTCGCCGTTAGCCATAAAAGCGTACCCGGAAGGTAACTAATTGTGTGTGTATAGGCATAATACTATATTTGCATATAACTTAAAAAGAGCAAACAAGTCATGTGACTAAAAAAGAGCAAACAAGTCATGTGACTAACATAGAGCAAACAAGTCATGTGACTAAAATAGAGCAAACAAGTCATGTGACTAAAATAGTGCAAACAAGTCATGTGACTAAAATAGAGGAAACAAGCCATGTGACTAAAATAGAGCAAACAAGTCATGTGACTAAAATAGAGCAAACAAGCCATGTGACTAAAATAGAGCAAACAAGCCATGTGACTAAAATAGAGCAAACAAGCCATGTGACTAAATAGAGCAAACAAGTCATGTGACTAAAATAGTGCAAACAAGTCATGTGACTAAAATAGAGGAAACAAGCCATGTGACTAAAATAGAGGAAACAAGCCATGTGACTAAAATAGAGCAAACAAGTCATGTGACTAAAATAGAGCAAACAAGCCATGTGACTAAAATAGAGCAAACAAGCCATGTGACTAAAATAGCGCAAACAAGCCATGTGACTAAAATAGAGCAAACAAGTCATGTGACTAAAATCTTGATACTGTTAAAACAGCAGGTAAGGCCCTTAACAACACTATTGTTATCTGCAAAGATATGATTATATATAGTGTTAATTAAGTATGGAGAATTCACTTTCTTTTTACACATCCACTACGGTTTCAAAAAAATAAGTTCTTGAAAATCACAAATCGGTGTTGGAATCCTTTGTTCTCCATATCAAAGTCAAAGATTGTGATCTTCCTTTCTTGTATTGGATGCTAAAACTTCACAAAAGTCCATTCAAAGAGCGTTTCATAGCATAAGTGTACAATCAAACCACTATCGAATCTCCTGACCACAACTTTAGCTACAGTAAAAAGGGACTTCTAAAGTACTGTGACACTTTCTACTCCAGGAGAAGCATACATGAAATATGGATATAAAAAAAAATCAAAAAGCTGTTAGACATCTTGAGGTCTGCATGTCTTCTCCAATGTAACAGCATTAAAATATTTGATTGTTCGACACTCTACACCACCATCCCTCATATGCAGCTTAAAACCAGGCTTTAAGATCTTATTATAAATGCTTCTTTTTCAAGAAAAATGTAGTGTGACGATATAAACACTTGGTTATTAGCCATTACAAAACTAACTTCGTCATCCACGACTCCAAGTAAAATAATAAATACCAGTATACTCAAGACTAAATCTGTCAATTGTTAGATTTTCTTATTTGGAGGGCATGTTTTTCAACAGGCTGTTGGTATTCCAGTGGGTGCTTATTGTGCTCCTCTCCTCTCCGACCTGTTTTTTTACACTCTTGTAGAGTTAAGTTCCTAGAAGGTATGCTGAAAAAGAAAGAAAAGACACTGGCCCTGACCATTAATTTCACATTCCGCTATATTGATGATGTATTGTCACTCAACTATGCAGGCTTTGGTGATTATTTGCATTTAATCTACCATAGCGAGCTAGAAATTAAAGGCACCAACAATACACTTTGGTCGGCCTTTTACTTCTAGAAATAGACTCGGAAATCTACAAAGTAGACTTCAACTTTCCAATTGTCCCGTTTATCGACAGCAACATTCCAGCAGCTCCAGTGTATTGTGTGTACATTTCACAACTTATACGTTACAGTAAAACTTCGGTAGCTCGAACTCGGATGACTCGAACACAACCGATTTCTCGAACTGTTTTTAAAGTCCCGACATTTATTTATATATATTTTTGTACAAAAAACCCCGGTTTTTCGAACACCGATTTCTCGAAAACTCGAACTCATTTATAGGTCCCTTTGATAGTAAACTCATGTAAGTCACCATCAATAACTCGAACTAAAATTAAAAGCGTCTGTGCGAACACTTAGCTTCAGTTACAAAGGACGTTGATAACAGAAGCCATAACAATTAATACAGTTATGTCAATTAAAAAATAATAGATAATATTTATGTCATGACTGGTGATTAGTTTGAACAGGCAAATAGACATTAATTGTTTCTTTAATTGAAAATATGATATGTACCAAGCGGATTATCAAATCAACGAAAATATTCCAATTAAAAATCATTTACGACTTTTGTTGACAACTGTGGTTGAATTAATATTTTAAAAAACCAAATATTAAATCTAAAATTATTTATGAAAAATGTGTCGGCAATAAATATTGTGGAAATTATTTACTTAATTTAACTGCGATGGATATACCGAGTACAAACGGGTTTTTGCGCAGTAGATGAAGTAAATAGCAAGCGATGTAGCAATTTCAAATTTCACAACCTATTACACCTAAAATTACTTTATTCGTGTCAAAATTCATTAAATAAACATCTACATACGTTCAAAACAAATTTTAGTCCCCAAAAACAACCATACCGTGTACACGTAGGAAAACCCTTACTCTAACGAGGAACTTATAAACAAAAATCGGTCACGGTTCGGAACAGATACATTTCCGGAGGTTGTCCAACTTCGGTGGCTCGAATAACCGATAACTCGAACTATTTTTGGCGAAGTTCTACTGTATTTTAGATCATGCGATCGGTTTTCTGAGTTTCTAAACCGCTCATTGCATTTGACTACTATACGACTCAAACAAAGGTATGTTGTACCAATGTTGATGTTTTCCCTCCACAAGCTTTATGGTCGTCACTATGACTTTATTGATGGGAAATCAATCTCTCAAATACGATCGGACATTTTCGCTAAGTCAAAGGTAATCTTTCCTATTCCTGGATTTGAGATTTACCTAGACATGACAATGAGTAACTCGACGGGTGTCTTATAAGATGCAGGCCATGCTTACTCGTCAGTAGCACCGGAGTGTACCCTCGGTTTTTATTGGGTTAGGGTTACTCACTTTCTGTTTTTGTGTTATTGGTTTTCTTTTTGCGTTATTTATATGTTTGTCTATATCCAGCTTTGTAACTGTCCCTGGACTTTCGGATCTTGTTGTTCTGGCGGTTTCCTTTGCTGTGTTTCTTATAAAGTCGTCGAAATGTGAACAAATAAAAGTTTTTATTTATATGATATCGTTTACGACGAACGTGCAGGTCTTCCGCATTTTAGCATTAATCATGCAGTTTTTAAATAATTTATTGACACAAAATACTGTATATGTCTATATGACGTGATATATTGTCGTTACAAATAAACAAATATGGTGGACATGAAAACCAATTACAACAGCTCATATTTGTACAGAGAGCACGGTATTGTTCCAACATCCGACGAACGATCACGAAAAACCAAGGATATCCCTATACAGGAATAGTTAAGGACAGACAAAACCATAGTTAAAGGAAAAAGTTGACAACACAAAAGCCGAAACATGAGGTACACGAATCCCACAAAAACATGGTTCTTGCTCCGGAATGTAAAGCAACTCCTTCTTCTCGCATGGCAGAAATAAATAGTCAAATCCGGTAGTCCTAATTCATTAAATAGGATGAAACGCGGTGACGAAAAACGGAAGAAGTCAATGGTCATTTGTGACACAGATATTCAGTAACGGTAAACCAAGTGAGGATGACCGTAATAAGAAATGCTTTTAATTTTGCTACCGTGAACTTAAATAATTATTCTGTCTGCAGACAATATCTAACAAGAAAATCAGGATAGAAAAAATACCGTCTCTCGAGTACCTGATCAATGGGAGATGTATACTTCATATTTAGTACTTAAATCATCTCCTTTGTCGTAAAATTTGGTTCTCAACCGACCTTCATTGTCAATTTCTAGACGTAGATCAAGACTTTAAAATTTTGAGTTTAACTTAGTCCCCGAAGTTGGATTATTTAATGGAGGTACGTCATTTATATAGAGAAACGTGAAATTGAAATGGAGGGCCATTTTCCTTATTTGAAGAAGCCGTTGTATAATATCAGCGTCATACTTATTTAAGAGAAAGTCAGAAGGGGAGCACATTTGTTATCTATTGGGCTACCGACGGTCTGTTGAAAAACACGTCCGCCGAACAAATGTTATCAATCAGAAAGTCAAACATTCTAATGATTTCAGTAACAGAGAACTTTTTGTGAGAATCAGAGTGGTCCTGTACGGAATATGATTTGTTCCGACCTTAAACTAAATATTTAGCATTATTGTTTATGTCATACGTATGAACATAGAGAGGTTGAATGATATGAAAAATAGCGAGAAATTAAAGCCGACTAAACAACAAGAGCCTAAAGTCAAGGGACGATTACAAATACTGATTCAGACAAATATATATTAAAAAAAACAAAACAAAAACACAAAAAGTATGCTAAACGAACCTAATAACAACAATTAGTGCACCATTAGACGATTAAGCAGTGCCTGTTTTTACTTAGACGCTCGTGACGATCGCAAGATTTAGCGTAACGTATAAGTTGTGAAATGTATACACCATACGCAGGAGCTGCAGGATTTTTGCTATCGATAAAGGAAAGTTGACAGTCGAAGTCCTCACGTTTGTCGTAGAGACTAGTTTGTAGTTTTGTAAAGTCTATGTCTAGAGGTAGGTCTAGAAGTAGGTTTAACAAGCCGACCAAAGTGTATTTGTGGTCTCTCACTTTAATGATTTTAATGCAAATATGAATGTGAAATTAATTTTCTTTCAGGTTTTATTTGGGATTGGCTAGTGTTATCCATCATAGCAGTCGTCATTGTTCTAATAGCTGTCACACTCATTTTTGTCTTCCATATGAAAGGATGGTTAGACTGGACCCGCTTAAATCGTTCTTCGAAGATAGCCGTGAAAGACAAAGGGACAAGGGAACCAGTTACAAAACGGAAAATTGATGTCACAAAAAACGACAACAAAAACGATGACGTGTTTAAACCAGAAGAGAGAATAATAATCGGCAACTAAGACATCGTAAAATGAGATCAATGTCAAAACTCTAAAACGGATACAATTTTTAAACGAAAAAGAAACGAATTTTACAAACGCACATTGAAATGTAAGCATACGAAGACCAGTAATAGACGTAAGACGTAAAGACGTAAAGTTGTAATGAAACAAAGAATTAAACACAACGCTCTTTTAATGTATCAGACATGATGTTATCACTAGCATTTTGACAGAAAAAATACGACATAGTATATAGAGCTAAATTTTATAACGATAAAAGACGCATAAAAATTTAAAATCTTTCACGCGTATTCGGAACTAGTAGGATTGTGTCAAGAATTGGTCGATTGATACGAATGGTCTGTCTCAAATGTGTGATAGGTTTGATTTGTTTGGCCTGTCATAATATTCTTTCGCTCATTCGTCGTTTTCGACTCTTTTATATGATTTTGACAGTTACCAGCTACTTATACGTGAAGCAGGAATTACTTACCCTTTGGAACACCTGAGGTCACTCCAGTTTTAGTATGGTAAGCTTGGCTTATCTTTAGCTCTCTGCATTTGTCTTTAGTGAGTGGTGCTTGTCACGAGTTCATCTTTGCGCTATTGTTTATTTCCTTTATATCGACTATGTGCGACCCTGAAGATAAGTTTTGGTCTTTTAGTGGAATTCATCCATGTTTTGAACGTATCAAATGAACTACTTTTATGGCTGTATAATTAAACTACTTTTTTACGAAATTATGAACAGACAAAGTAGACCGGCTACAGAATAATATATTTGATTAAACATCGTCAAAATTTATCTTTATCACACAGTTCAGTTATATCTGCGAAGGAAGTTAGATAGAAATTCATTTAAGCATATCCTATAGAACCTGAAATTAGATTTGTAATTGCTGTCGGGTAAAGTATCTTGATATGACGATCCGTTAAACAACCGAAGCAGTCCATGTTTTTATCAATGAATAGTCAAGTTCAATTTAAGCCTAAAGTAGTACACATTAGAACATAAATGTTGCCGATAGTACCTGCATAATCGCATGCAATTTATCGTCCGTATCCAGTGTCTTTCGTCTTTCGTATTTTCCATTGATGCCGAGTTGTGAAACCATAATCGGAACTGCCTCCGCGATATATAGCGCAGAACATCGACTGGAGTCTAGGTCTGCAGTTCCATATGTTCCATATGCTCTTGGTGTCCGCGTTATTGGTATATAGCCCAGAACATTGACTCTGTTTTCTTCTGTTCTCCTTTTTGATTGATGATGTACTAAACGATTCAATCTTATCGAAATGTGACGAGCAAACTGGTAAAAAGACAAAAAGGTTTTCTTCAAAAATTCAATTGGACTGTCACGGTATCTCACTTTTAAATTGGGTACTAATAAACTTGGAAAGACTGCTCAGGTACTTTTGTCCACATCCACACATTATATTGTGGCGAGCAAAATTAGCGGCATTATTATACAGTAGCACCACATTTTAAAATTTAAACCATGACTGTATTGTTGAAAATATAAATGATATTTAAGGTGTAATTATAGAACTGTTCATACCATCTGAAGCTAACTGTGCCCGAGCAGAGGTATATAACAAGGTCATAAAATTTACTGCCCCTGACGAGCGTTTTGCCTAATCAACTCACCAATGACGCTCAAACCCTAAATATGCAAGACGATGTTGAAAGCTTTTATTGCCAAAATTTATGTTATTCCAATGAGGCTATGGCGGGAATAGAATAATACTAGATTTAAAATAGTGTTGCTATATTCGGGCGGTACATTTATTGACTATGGTCTGGGAAAACGGTCGTATAGCGGATGCGTCATGGTTGCAAATATGTCATCACAAGAAACAAGGTTATAAAATTTACTACGTCAGACGCACGTTTCGTCTAATAAAGACTCAATGGCTCTCAAACCGAGTTAAATGAATAGTAGTTAGCATTCTACATTTAGTATGACTGGTCATTAAACGTTTTAAAAATAGTGTCATACAGAATCCGTCTCAAACAAATGGGGCGTCATTATTAAGAAAATTTGTTTTTGAATCCGCTTGATTTTTCCAGATGTCGTTAACACATGTTCAGGTTTTGGTATGTAAATTAGACCCAATCCCAATTATAGAACAACCATGCTTATATATATGTAAACTACACGAGACAGATATGGACAAAGCAAGGCCCCTCAAATCACCATGCCTGCAGAAGGGCCGGAGTCCCCCTATCTTGGATTGAAGGCGCGGTTTATTATGGTATATGATTTGTCAGGTGACCTTCTAGGCATAATTCCTACCAAATGTTATTTAAATAAGGCTTGTAGTTTTAAAAAGAATAAAAAAGGTATTTGTTGTCAAAATAAACTAAATTTTCAACAAAATCAACAAAATATAATTTTCAAAGAAAATGTGTAGTGCAGACAAATAAAAGCATTTTAACGTCAGTTGTTCTCTATTTGATTGTTTGAAGCAGGATACACCCCATATTAACAACTGGGGATCATGTTCCCTATTAGCAAGTGTTTGTAACTTTAATTTCGCAGTTGGATTTAATTCTTTTCTGATTCATCTAGATATGGCATAAAATGTGCACCAAATTAATGTGGACTTATTTTGTAACCTCCACAGAGCGAGCCTGTGATAATTTATTTTGTTTATTTATCATGAATCTGACTTTTTAATAAGTCTTTGATTCTCTACAGGTACTCTAAATTTACTTGATGAGCAACATGTAAATAGCATTAAATTGTCATCATATAACACATACAATGCATGGTTAAAGAGAAACTGTTCCAAAAAAAAAAAACTATAATGTAGTCCCTGGACTATAAAATTAAGGTCAAGGTCAGGTGACACCTACCATATAGTCATGTACTAGTCATCAGCAACCTATATACCAAATATTGTCATCCTACCATTTATGGTTACAGAGGAACTGCCCTTATCCAAACACCTTATTGAAGTCACTGGACCATGAAATTTATGTCAAAGGTCAGGTGACAGAAAGGCAAGTACTGATCATAAGCTACCAATGGACCAAATCCAATGGAACTAGGGCTTAAGATAACAAAGATATAAAGCAAATATCAAGTGTTAATGTCGATGCCGCCAAGATCCCATATGTCTTGCCTCCAGCAACTATTGTGTCAGGCGAAACAATAAAAATTGGATGCCATGATATAGCTGAATCATTTCTAAATGTGGTGTTATCCCACATGCAAACAAAGTCAGCAACACTAAAAGGCACTCATCAATTTATCATGTGATTTTACACTTTACTATTAACAGTTAAGAACAACAAGAACATAGATAGTCAAATTGTTTTGTCTTAAAGTTTTGTTTTTATTAAAAAATATAATAATTTTATGACAAATTTGATAATTATGATATATGGCTATTTATACAATGACAACCACATAATGAATGGAAAACAAAGAGTAAACTAACCCTTTGTGCACTTTTAAAGTTAATAACAATGGTTTTGAACATTATTTTCATAAATACTAGAAAATAATATTTGCAAGAAATAAATGCAGTTAATAAACAAAAACACCAACAAAATACATGTATACTAAATCTAAATAATATGTGACCTTCCATAAACATTTTATTTCTAGTAATCTGAACAAAATATTCAATTTTAAATGTAAGATTTGATCAAAAATCTTTATTTCATAAACATATTTAACCAAATAAAATTTATTTGTTTAAAATTATAAAAAACTATTAGAAAAATGTTAAAATTAAAAAAATTATAAAACAAAACATTAAAGTAATATAGTTGTCACACAGATTTCAATACAATAAATATACAATTATTATCAAGGTTTTGTGCCTTTAACTGTCCACGCTTCTTTGGGTTGATCACAGATTCTACAGTTATCTAAAGCTTATAAAACAAAGCTTATAAAAGATCAAAGGTAAAAGGTTTAAAGCTACATAGAGATATTAAAGGTAAGAATGTAAAAAGAGAGTAAATCATAAAACAATGTAAATCAGATCTTTGACACATGAGTTAAGATATGTAATTGCACTACATATGATCAACAACTGATTACCTTAATCACATGATTTAACCTAATTTTTATATCACAAAAAACTATTTCAATTTCAATTTTTAAGCAAAAGTTTTATTTGTAATATTTTTTTCCTTGATTAATTAATTTGGATGAAAGCGTTAATTATGATGAAATGCAGTAGTAATTTTTAGGTAATCAATTGATTAATATAATCAGGTGTTGAACAACAAACCGCAGAAATCATTACAATGTCAACATTTGTGGAATATTGTTGTATTTAAGTAATCATTACAATGTAAACACTTGTGGAAAATTGTATGTAGTATGCCAGACCTAAGTAACAATTGTAGACCATGTAGTAATTAATGTACAATTTTATGACAATTAATTGTTACCAGTTTCTTATCTGTCACCTGATATTCTTTGGCACATAATGAAATGTATTTGACCAATGATATACAATGTCTAAGATACAATTGCTAAAATATTTCTACTTGTAATTTTATCATGGGAATAATGAGTTTTTTGTAGAAAAAATTAAATGACATAAAAATGGTTATTTTCCTCAGTTTCCCTAAATATGATCACAAAACAATTAAGAAGTACATACATTTTTTTATAAAAATAGCTAATAAAAATTGTTCAACATATAAAAAATTGCATATCATTTGTTTGTATGTTAACATTAAAATTTATCATAAAAATTTTTTTTAACAACCTATCATTAAAATGCTATCATTAAATCCGCAGTTCTTCCTCTGGGTCATGTGACAACACAATATGTCCATTTCCATGTTGACGACCTCTACTTTGCATGCCACGACTTGTATTTGGATGAGAATGTACCATATTTTGTCCATTATAAGATGGTTCCGGACTCCTCGTTGATAAGGGAGATAATGATGGCGTGAATGATGGTGTTAATGCTGGGGAAGTAAAACTTGATTCGTGTGCTATTGGTGAACGAGGCATGTTTTGAAATGATGTAGTCATGTTATTGTTAGTCCGATTCGATTTATTGGCACCATGACTAGATCTGATTGGTTGTTGTACAGCGGTGGGGGGAGCGTTTGTAATGATTGGTGGTGGCACCATTTTAACCTGAGGATTTAATGAAGTGTTTATCGGTCTCTGAGGAACCGTTTGCACTGGTTGTTTTTTTGGTTGAATAGAATCATCTTTTAATCTAGCAATTTCAACAAAAACATGAGCTAGTGGTTGATACTGTGGTCCCCAGTCCAACAAATAGTCCCAGTTATAGGACCCTGAGTATTCCTCCTCACTGTTTATCACATTTGATATAGTTCCCTCATGCTGAGGTTCAATTTCATGGAAACCCAAGTCTTTTCCACCATCACTAAAGCTTGTGTCATTAATTGGACCAAACTTACTATAGTCTATTTCAGATATGTTAATACTTTCATTGTCACCACCTCCTTCATCTGGGAAATGTTCCATTGATTGCATATTATGTTTTGATTTTTTAGCAGAAACGGTTGTATCTATGCCTAATTTAGCTAAGTAATCTTTAGAATTTTGAACAGATGGCTCTGATAAGTTATCATCATCAGGTAAACCTGAGTCCGGCATGTTTTTACTGCGATATCCACTTGAATTATTCAACACAGATTGTGAATTAATCCTCATAACTTCATCGTCCTCATCTGCTTCCACAGAGCCACGTCCACTAGAAGTGGAATGATGGGATTGTTCAGACACATCTGGCGTCGTAACCATGTGTTCGTTATAGTCATAAGCCTCTCTTGCCTTGGGGGATGCTGGGAAATCAAAAGCATCATTGAAGTCACCTTCATAAACTTGTGCAACCGGGGGTGGAACTTTTCTCTTTTTAAATCGAAATACAATGAGCACAATAATAATTATGGCAACCACTACCACAATGACTAAAACAATAACCACAATTATTGTGGTCGAAACACCTTCTTCAGGAGATCGTACAGGAAGTAGTGTACACCCAGAACACGACTCATCTACTTCAATCTGTACAACAGCAGTGGCCTTATTAGAATCAGTTACTCCTGAGCTTGCTGTTACTACCAAGTTTACCAAATTCTTGTCTAAAGAACGTTTTACACGGAATTGTGAATCTACTGATCTCTTTTTCCTCCCAGATGGGTTTTCATTGAATCCAAGTTTGACAAATACTTGTCCAGTTGTTATATTTATTCCAAAATAATCAAAATAGTTGTCTGTATTACTGAAGGTATAAAATATTTTTCCTGCATCTCCTCCATCTTTGTCTGTTGCATTTACCTGACCAATGACATAGCCTGGTCTAGCATTGCCAGGAACAGAAAAAGTAAACTTATTTGAGGAAAACACAGGGCTGTATTCATCAACATCGGATATGAGAATTACAACCGGTGTAGAGGTAACCTTCCCCCCTTTATCTGTTGCTATGACAGTAACATCATAACTGTGCAGTCCTGCAGTAAGTACGGGAAGTTGCTCATAGTCAAACTCAACTAATGTGTAAATCCTGCCTGTTTTAGAATCTATCTGGAAGAATCTGCCATAATTGTTACTGGAAGCCATTTGGTAAGTCAAAATTCCATACTGCCCAGCATCCTTATCATAAGCGTGTACTTCCCCAACTAATGACATACTAGGCATGTTCTCCTTGACACTGAGATAGTAAAATGGCTGCGGAAAACGTGGCATGTTGTCATTAATATCAGTAACATTAATCAGAACAGAGGAATATGACGATAATCTTTTAACATTACTTGGACACTGATTACAATCGGTAGCAGAAATAATAAGCTGATGGGAAATTTTAGTTTCATAATCCAAAGATGATCCTTTTGCAATTATTAAATTTCCACTTTTTCCATTAATTTCAAATATACCATTATCATTGCCAGAGGTTATAGAATAAACTATCTCTGCATTTATCCCTGAATCTGTATCAGTAGCAGTGACCGTAAGGAAACTCTGACCACTGTTGTAATTCTCTGCCAACACAACACTATAATCAGTCTTTGTAAACTGTGGTAATACATCATTTTCATCACTTATAATAATATTTACATCCATTGTTTTAGTTTGCGGTGGTGAGCCTCGCACTACAGCAGAAACCTTAAGAACATATTTATCTTTTGTCTCCCTGTCGAGTTTTCCATCAATGGATAGGATTCCGGTTTTCTGGTTTAAACAGAACTTGTTGTCGTAACTATCTCCAAGAGAGTAGTCAACTATTTGATCATTACCAATGATCCTCACTTGAAGAACAGAATATCCAATTTCTGCTGATTCACTTACAAGTTTCCTGAAAAGAAATGTATTACTTGAAGAATTTTATGTTAACTGTTTGTATAATTGTGAATTTCTTCGTAGTTTTTGAGATATGAAGATACATGCAAATGATCTAGGGATTATTGGGCCTCAATGGTCGAGATGTTGTACTGTTTAAATTTCATTGTTATAACATAAAAGATTAACTTTGTTGTTTTCCACAGAGGAAATAGAGTTCACCCAATACTGGTATCCTTATTTACCAAGCCAACAGAATTCACCTACTCAAACCTCATCACAGCAGTTAAGGTATCAGGACCATAACTGACCACATGATCATATTTGGTGTCCCGGATGTCCATTGTTTTTTCATGAAGCTCACCACGGTAATGTTCAGCAAACATTTTACAGAAATACTATTTCAGTAACTAACTTTTTTTTGCACAAAAGTGTCAACATTGTAACAACAAAGTAAAACTATTTTTAATTTGTGACATTAATTTAATAAAATTAATTATTAATTATTATTAATATTAATTATTATTGATTATTAATAATTATTAATTGATTTAATAAAAGCTGTATTTCTTAGTAGAAAAATAAAATTAAACTGTAACTTCAATTATGGGCCGGAGGTTACATAAAGCAGATCTATATAATGAGATTCAACGTCCATCTATGTTTTTTTTGTGACTGAACAGTATTCATTTCAACTTGAAAACTATAAAAGGACTGACTAACATGAAAAACTACTGACAAGTTGGGCTATGACTACTGGAAGTAAACAGGTCTGTTCTTGGTTAGAAATGTTTCGGATACCTTCAAATGTTGACTTTTGGGCTTGACTTGTGTTTAAGCATGCATTATTTGATCCGAGAAAGATTGTAATAGAGAACTGGACCAGAGTACTTGACCAATATAAACACTTACGTATAATTGGAGCTTTCAAATATAGGTGGACTTTGGTTTACTGGTGTCACAATGACCTTCACAGCTACTCTTGATGATTTTGTAGGGGTGCCACCATCCTGGGCCATCACTGTTAATGTGATGATCTGATTGGCTGGATTGAAGATTATTTCTTGACTGATTACAATTAGACCTACGATAAAGAAATTTGTTATTAAAACATGCCTATAATTCTATATTAACACTTATCTTAAACGCTACAGTCAAATTTTCATGTTCATCAAAAACAAAACAAAATCATAAATACCTTTATGTTACTAACTAGAAAATTATAATAAATAATACCTGTTCTAGAATCAATAGAAAATGCCCCTGTATCATCAGAGGCAATACTGTATGTGATTGCAGCATTAGATCCCGAGTCTGCATCTGTTGCATTAATGTTCACGGCCAATGCAGTTCCAACAGCTGTCAATTCCGGTAAGGCGATCTGTAAAACAGAAATTTATGAGATTTCTTTGACACTTCTTTGTTGAAAAATATTCTATCTAATTTGAAAATATGGTTGCAGTTAATTTTCCTAATTTTTGAATTCAGTGTACAAGAGTGGTATTAATTTAAGATTAAATTAAATAATTATACAGGCACAGAAATGTGTTGTACACTTCAATGATTTCACTAGTTTGATCTAGTTCTTTGGAGATAATATTAGATAGTTTTGAATTCTACTCAGCCTTTTTATTGGTTAATTTATTTAATTTGCTCAGTATTTATAGCCTGTGTGGTATTCATTATATACTTCTTGATATTTTTGATAGACAAGGAAACTTTGAATTTTATATACAGTCAGTTTCAGAAGCGACTTAAGAATACAATTTCAGATATTGGGTTAAATCCAGATAATTTTTCTTCTCATAGTTTTAGAAGAGGGGGGGGGGGGGGGCTAGTTGGGCCTTCGCTTCTAATGTTCCTTCAGAGTTGATTCAATTGTACGGAGATTGGAAAAGTGATGCATACAAGCGGTATTTAAAATTTGATTTGTTTGACAAGATTACAGTAGCTAATAGTATGTCTTCTCATATTTTAAAGTTGTTTTAATTTACAGGAATATATCGGGAAAAGAGGGCCACAATTGTTTCAGCCTCTATTCCTAAATATGTTTCCAATATAGACGGATGCAACACACAAGCATTCCCAGGTGCTACAATTGGGAAATTGACGACATTAGTTTCTTCGGGACGGATTAATTTAAGTTCAGTAGACTTTGTAATTATACATGTAGGGACTAATAATATAAGCGATTCTAATCAGTCAGTTAATACTATAACTTCTTATTACGGGGATTTGATTCATGCTCTAAAGAGTAAAACTAAAGCTAAGCTTATTTTTACGTCAATTTTACCTAGATTATGCGACCACAAAAAAACGGTATCTAAGGTTACTGCGGTTAACAGTGCTTTAAAAGATTTATGCAAGCGTCGACATTTATTATTTTGTAATTTATACAGGAGTTTTCTTTTTAATAATTTCCCAGATGCATCTTTATATGCACCTGCTGATGGGTTACATTTAAATTTTTCCGGCACAGGATTGTTTAGGAAAAAAGTAATCAATATAATTAAACATCAAAGTGTTATGTAGGGGTTGTATTTATTGCTTTATTTTTATTTATCGTATATTATGATTACTAAATATATTTCTTTTTCTCGTTACAGGAAACTAGACATCCTGAACTTGATGCTGGTTACCTCTTTTGACTACTCAGGATCTTCATACATTCTGAGTTGTCTTTAGTTGCCTCTTTCCATGTCTATATATACTTGGATTTTGGTATTTAGATCATATGGTGTGAGAAAAAGAAATATATAAAAGATTTTTTTTTCTATGGTAATTTTTATTTTTGGCGGCCTTTGGGCTTGGCGGACTTTTTGCCAAAAATTTGTATGATCTTGTTGTATATTAATCATGTATTATTAAATATATAATATACATATTATGAGTGGCAATACAGATATATATTAATGATAATTGCTTTATATTTATTATTATTATTATTTGTGAATTGTGTATATAATATACATATTGTGAGTGGCAATACAGATAAACCTATTGTCTTGACTTATTTATTTCAAGCCTGTATAATTTGTTATGATGATTATAAGATACACCTATTACTGACTAGTGGTATATGATCCATCCATTTTAAACAACAAACAAACTCACAAACAACAGTAATGGAAGCAGGTTTTGGCATGCCATAAAACCTGGTTTAACCCACCATTTCTTTTTAAATGCCTGTACCAAGTCAGGACCATTGGTGTAGTTACAATATTTTTGGTTGCTGGTTCTTGAGTTAGCTTGTTTCTCGGACTTTGATTTTTGGATTGTCTTTTTTGACAGTTTCTCAATGTTTAGTATTTTGTTATTACCTTCATTCTATATACATAAGAAAATGGGTTTCATGTTTAGTAAGCTGAAATATGATATTGACCAATCTATCAATTTCGATTGCAGGGGAGATAACCTTAAAAGAAAATGAAAATAGTTAAATAAGTTTATATGCTTATTTCATTGTAATATTATGGCTCATATGAGGCCATTGGTGAAATTTAAAATTTCAAAAAGAATTTTATCTAACTGAAGGTTACATCATATTTAGGAGATAACTGTAATGTATTTGAAGATTTGACGGCATCAATAGGTGATTTAATGGTCGGAAATATCCATAAACTCAATTTCCGACCTTCAAATGACCAATTGATGTCGGCAAATCTTCAAATACATTACGGTTATCTCCATTGTAATGCAAGGTCACACTAAAATAACTTATTAAAATGGGAATTTTTTATTTACAGGAAATAACGTCTGCGTTTGTGTTAACTTTTGACGGCATCAATCCTGGAATTGATGCCATGAATATTTTAACGTTGTCCAATCAGAATTGACATTACATCAAGAACTGCATTAGAATTAATTTTGAAATACTTAGAATACTTATAGTTTTATTTGTACATTTTTATTTATTTAGATTTTTCTGGAATGCCTTCCTAGTTGTTTCTTCTATTTGTGGTACATTTTGTGTTTTCAAATTTAGAATACTTACGGAATAACTTGACTGTGAAAAGACAGGACTGTTATCATTTTCATCGATGACATTGATTACCAGTGTAGTTTGTGCATCATGCGGTCCATCAGTCACCTGCAATGTATGTAAAATGTCCGATAAAAATCCAATAGTTCTTTTGAATACATATTTGACATAATTAGATTTTACAGATTTTTTTTCGATACAGAATACTTCAATAGGCATGATCAAAGCGGTTGAATAAAAAAAGTGTTACTTGGTGTATTGTAGAAATAAACCTCCCTGTACAAAGAGGTGGACCAGTGATGGACCTGTCTCATTCGTGTCCTGTAAGCGGTGGTCCAAGTCCATAGTACATTGTTTTCTTGGTGGTGGTTAACCATAGATATAACTCAATCATGTATCAAGATAACAAAAATATATGTAAATTCCTAAATAATATCAATTCTCCATATGTAATTGCTACATAACAGGTTTTAAAGCCCATAATATATACATGGAACAGGAATGCTAACCAAAGTAAAAAAAAGATAGAATTAACAAGTGTGGACTCTGAGCACGCTCACAAAGGGATACCCCCCACTTCGCTTTAAGTCCAATTATCTCCCCTGAATAATATCCGACAGTGACGAAAATTCTTCATGCACATCTACATATGATATACTTCCTTCATGTAAAATTTCATCAAAATCTGTCAAACGGTTTAGGAGTTGCGCTTACGAGATCTCGCACTGAATACTATATTTTAAAAAGTCCAATTCCAATTATCTCCCCTGAATAATATCGGACAGCAACCAAAATTCTTCAGGCACATCTACATAATGTACTTCTTCATGTAAATTTTCATCAAAATCTGTCAGCGGTTTATGAGGAGAAGCGTTTACAAGGGATGTGGACAGACGGACAGACAGACAGGGTGATTCCTATATACCCCCCAAACAAGTTTGCGGGGGTAAAATTATTTTAACCTACCGTTAGTCCCAAGGTATACTGCTTTCTGGATTCGTAATCAAGTTTCTTGGCAAGCCTAATTTTGCCACTAAATTTCTCTATTGTAAAAACACTTCCAGGATTGCCTTGGTATGCAAAATCATACTGTAACACAGGATTATCCACATCATTGGCTGTAATCATGGCAACCAATGCTCCTATTTCAGCATCTGCAAAATATAATACACATTGATGTATAACAAAACATAAAGCATTTTACATTTTTTTAATTCCATGATAATGTTCGATTGGGCTTAAGCAAAATCAAATCAATCAATCTATCTGCCAGAAATTTGTTTTTATTTGTTGGTGTGAATGGTGTTACAATGCCACTTTTAACAATTTTTCAACTACATTGTGGCATCCAGATATAATTTTGGAGGAAGCATGATTTACCCCCTCTCCCCCCCCACCCCCTATTCTATTCACATTTCCGTATTACTTAAGAAACCTTGGCATTTTCTTATATTTCAGTGTCACATAAACAAAGTGGAAGATATAAAACATGCCAAATGTCTAATATTACAGAAATCATGCCAAATGTCTAACATTACAGAAATCAATCAGGATTTCTACCAAACATTATTATTTTGTAACTTTTTTTCTGTTGTTCGTCTTAGATAGGGCAAGTTTGAAAACAGAAAGTGTTTATATCTGAACACAAATTTAAAAAATACTATGTAATACACAGTTCGATCTTGACTTGTAAACACTTCATAGCCTTTTTTTCAGTCCTCTAACATTTTACAAAAACTTACTTTCAGAAACATTAACTGGCCTTGTCAGTGGAAAATTTGGTGGTTGATCATTTATATCAGTTACTTGTATGGAAAGTTGACATTCACTTGACAATGCTGGAGATCCACCATCTTTGGCCTCGATCGTTAAATCATATCTTTGTTTGATTTCACGATCAACAGGATATTTCACCTTGACAATTCCACTGTAGATCGGTTCTATTTTAAAAACATCCCCTATATTTCCACCAATGATATTGTATGTGATGTTAGCGTTTTTACCATCATCTAAATCAGTGGCCAAAACCTGCAACAAGTTGAATGAAATCGTTGATCATGATTAATGGACTTGAACCATTGCAGTTAATGTAAATAAAACAACACAATGGAAGAAATTAATTGTTCTATTTAAATTAGCACAAATCTTCCATGGGGGACGGACAAAATCCCCCTCCCCCCTGGACAAAATCCCTTCCGTGTAATTTAGCATAGGCGGACAAAATCCCCCTCATTAAATTTACATGGCGGACAAAATCCCCCCTGAAAATTTTTCAAGGCGGACAAAATCCCTCCCGAATCGGATTATGGTAATATCGATAAGCATTGTTTTATAGTTTTTTACTTGGTACTTGAAATGATGAATGAGACAAAGATTAAAACATGGTTATTTTTTTTTCACTGAAATGCATCGAGTCGATATGGTTTGTGTTGTACGACATGTGTTAATAAAGGAACCGCGCCATTTGATCCCTTTCATTATTATTTACCGAAAAAACAATTCAAGTTATTGAACTAAATTATACCATTATTTTACTAAATTTTAACTTATTAGTAAAGCCATACCCGTTTCAATTTTCTATAAGATATAGAGAATGTTTTGCTCAAGTAAGCGATATTCGTTTGATCATAAACATATTAATTAACAAACCACCAATTAAGCACTGCAAATGAGACAAACAATTATTATTATTAAGTAATTAAAAATCTGGGGTATTTTTGAGTAAAATATAAGGCCATTTTTTAAGGTTTATCTATATATGTACGAGACGGTACTCTGTGAACATTTAAAAAACATGCATTTTAAAAAATCATATTCGGGAGGGATTTTACAGGGGGGATTTTGTCCGCCTTGTAAATTTAACGAGGTGGATTTTGTCTGCCTATGCTAAATTACACGGAAGGGACTTTGTCCTACACTCATCTTCCATGATTAACATAATTATATGTCATTGTTGAAAACAGTTGGTAATAAAAACAGTGTCACAGAAATGTCTTCCATTATGTAAACTAGGTCAAAACACTGTTAATTATAATATTAATGATACCATCATTATTTGCATGCAACAATAATACATTTTGACACTTAATGTGTCACATTTATGCTCAAATAAACATTTTTCTAGAATTTAAAATAAACCAAAGGTTTCATTTTAAACCATACCAAGAATAGTAATACCGATTCCTTTTAAGAAGGAGATAAGAAAAATAAATAAATAAATAAGTAAATAAATAAATAAATAAATAAATAAATAAATAAATAAATAAATAAATAAATAAATTAATTAATTCTCCCCAAATGTATAAATAAATAAATAAATTGATAAATAAATGTCAAGTCTATAAAGTTCTCCCAAAATGTATAAATAAATGTCAAGTCTACAAAGTTCTCCCCTAATGTATAAATAAATGTCTAGTCTATAAAGTTCTCCCCAAATGTATAAATAAATATCAAGTCTAAAAATTTCTCCCCAAATGTATAAATAAATAAATAAATTGATAAATAAATGTCAAGTCTATAAAGTTCTCCCCAAATGTATAAATAAATGTCAAGTCTACAAAGCCATAATGATTTACCTGTGTAACGTAAGCACCTATACTGGAATGTTCCTGGACAGAAGCATAATACTGAGACTGTGCAAACTGTGGTGGATTATCATTAATGTCCGTAAGCTCCACCCAGACGGTGGCATAGTCATACAGCACACCATTAGTGGCACATACAATCACTTTCATTCTTCTTTCTTTCTCGTAATCCAAACTTCTGAAGTTGTCAACCGAAATCATTCCTGAAAAAAGAAAAAAAGTAATGGATTTGATTGGTTTAAACAATACCTTCAGCTGTTTTGGTGATGTTTTACAGTGACAAATTGTTGGAGGATGCAATGACTGACTTTATACACCACAGACTCGTTTAATTTAATTAAATTTTTTAGAAAAATAGTAGCTGTTTTGGAATAAGATTTAAGTTTTATCATAGAAATCAAAAAGTTGAGTACTCAATTGTGTAGTTCGACTATCATTAAAAAATCTATGACAATTATTATCCCATGGCTATAAATAAATCCACTATAATCATATCAAATAGGTATGAATTGTACATCAACGGTAATACTGAATAGTTGTCAGCTGTAATGATTCGGGGTTACAGAGCATCAAATTTAAATAGGAACTCATATGAGTAAATTTATTGATGTCAGTTCTTTATTGTTACTGCATTACCAAATCAACGACATTGCAAACTGATTGTTATTATAGGATTAAACACAGTTTTCAATGGATTTATCGGTATATCAACAAGACCAACTCACTCACAAACAAATAAAAGTCCGAAGGGCTTTTATGATATGTTTGTGAGTGAGTTGGTCTTGTTGATATACCGATAAATCCATTGAAAACGGTGTTTAATCCTTATAATTCTTTAAAATTGCATTAAGAAATTAATTTATCTAACGTGTTTCTCAACTTCATATTTCTTGTATATTTGGTAGCGGGATTGACTGAACGTATGAATATTTTGTTTATTTTTAAACATACGATTATTTCCATAAACCATATTCTGATTTTAATAAACACAATTTTCAGTTTTACATCAATCTGTAACCTTATTTTCTGTATCGAACACAAGGAAAGTTTTAAATTTAACAAATCATTAATGATAATTCATCAGACAAATGATTTGTAAGTTGATCGCTACTTTCGATATTGAAAGCCGCCATCTTTGTTTACATTGGTTGCGCTAAAAATAGTTCGGTCAACGTCGTTTATCCTAAAATAAATGGAGTCAACTTCATTTATCAAAAAATACATTTTGTTAAAAACCTCAATCGGAAGTAATCTAGACCAAGCAAATAAATGTATTTCTAAATATGCAAATCATATTAGAATTATAAAAATGTGCAATACAAATGATCAATTCATCCAATATAAAACGACGAATTTTATACCATAATTGTTTTTTATATAATTGTTTTACAAACCTGACTGAGAAATACTGAATGTCTGATTGCCATTTCCGCTTACAATACTATAAGTAATGGTTCCAGACACTCCTCCATAATACTGTGCTGTGACCTGTATGACCTCACTTAACCTTGGGGAGTGTTCAACCATGGTTTTAGTGTACTCGGACGATAAAAACCGTAATCCAGATGAACTCTGACCAACAGTAACAAGAACAACACCTGTGAAATATATTAAATTATCTTAAAAAAACAGTTTATGAAATGTCCACCACCCTGAGCAATAGTTTAGTGACTTCTTCTTTAAAGTTGTTTAAGTAAAATAACTTCTACAGAAATTCCTGAACAGATCTCATCTTTGAAAATGCATTCTCGAGCTGACACTGAACATGTATACAAGTATATCATTGACAAATAAAGTTACGTGATATGTTGCACTTTGTAGAAGGTAAGAAGGGAATTACTTTTTTCCAGCAAAGAATTAGTTAAGGATGGAGTAAAAAGATTTATCTGCTAAGGTTGTCCCCTGGGCAAAACCTTTATTAGTGAAAACTCTTCGTTGATTTTACAGACCATATAATATTTTGATAAAATTTCTAAGTACATGTATACAAATTTCAATATGAACCTCATTTTGGGCATGCACAATGGAGATTCTTAGGAATGCAGTACAGACATGTTTAAGGGAGATAATTCAATTTGATAAATAAAAGATATTAACTGTTGGTTTGCTTCAGTGTGCAGGAGGTATAAAAAAAATGTTCAAATTAGAATAAAAATAAAGACAATTTAAAATATGTAGCCTCTTACAAGATGTATTACTTTCTCAAACTTCTCAAATGTACTGCAAACTTAATCCCTAAATATGACTAAACAATTTTTTTAACTGCTGATGATTACTGAATAATAATAGTGCTGAACATAATGCATTCAAGAAAACTGTTGGTATGGTTACAAAAGATTATATTTACCTGTAGAGGATAATGGAGGGCTGCCCATGTCTTCTGCAACAACTCTAAGGTTAAGCAAGGTATTCTGGGTAGGCATGATCATATTGGTAAAAACTACGCCAGTTTGTTCATCAATTCTGAAATAATTTATGTTGTCTTGAATCAACCTGAACTTTACCAAACCGTTGTTTCCAGAGTCGTTGTCAAGTGCTTCTACCTTAGTTACCAACACATTGGCTGCAGTACCACTCGTTAGATTCTTTTTGTAAGGATACTGTTGGAAGATTGGAGCATTATCATTCTTATCTTCTATTCCTATGGTAACTACTGCTGTGGAACTTAAGACAACTTGACCACTATCTTTAGCTACCACAATGAATGAATATGATGTCTTCCTTTCATAGTCAAACAAACTGAAAAATAATTTTTTTTTAAATTTTGTATTTTAAAATCATCATAAAATATTATTTCACATTTACTACTGTTTAGCAGCAAATTCACTAATAATAGAAATAATGTAAAGATATTTAAGCAAAACAATATTAGTGATCTTTGTCAGGGAAAATTTCATTACTGATTTCTGTTTTTATTGCCCATTTTAATATATTTATATTAATTAACAGTGTCCTTTTTGTGAAGAATGGAAAAAAGAGTATTTAATGCAACTACCATATTTTGATTATACAAAAAAATATGTGACTCAAAATCCTTATAGACTGGTGCATGTATTCTTAATATAAGAAGAAAAAACTGAATTCTATATCAGTTTTTCTTGATTTTCCAGTTTTGTAACTTACCGACTGGTGACTATTTGTCCTGTAGCACTATTGATCTGGAACTGTCCTTCTGTGTCATTACCAAGGGAATATGTTATCTTTTTGTTGTCTCCATCATCCATATCCATAGCAGACACCAGTAAAACTGGAGACCCCACCTCAATGTCCTCAGGGATGTTGTAGGTATATGTCTCTTTGGTGAATAATGGGGCATTGTCATTTACATCCAGAACATTTACGATAACAGTACAGAAGGCTGAAAGGGGAATCTGTCCCTGATCTCTGGCACGAATAGTTAAATTATAGACGGAAACTAACTCCCTGTCCAGAGAGTTACACTTGAGTTCCCCAGTCTCACTGTTAATCTCGAAAGCATTGTTAGTATTGCCAACTAAAATAAAGATTTACCAAGTATTAATTGTCGATATTATCTAATACTTTTATAAATATGTTGAAAGGAATTATAATGATATCACCAGAAGCCGACCCCATTTAAAAGCTTACTGATAGTAAAACAATAAGATTTTCAAAAGCAAATCATTTGCGGCAATTTCAGCTTTTTATTGGAATGGCCATTTCAGTTCAACTTGAAGAAGTCCGACGAGTATTTATTTAAAACTATAAAAACTATCAACATTTTCATTGTTCAAATTGTACAAAAGTGCAATTTTTACTGTTGAGGATAAGGAAAATTCTAGCAAAAAATCTTGCTTCATTCAGTCAAAGCTAATGGGATATAAAGATTTTTCAAAAGATACATAGTGGAGATATTATGTAAATTCTACAACAAAATAATTTATTCTTCAAGGACAATTTAATTTTGACCTACCTTCAATACTGTAAAATATTTTTCCATTATCCCCATCATCTTTATCATGGGCAAGAACTCTGTATGCAATAAGCTGACCTGCATTCTCAAGGACACTTATACTGACTACAGGTTCCTCAAATATTGGAGGGTTATCATTTTGGTCTTCTACATTTACAATGATGGTGGTTGAGTCAAATAACGTCGGATTGCCACCATCTTTTACAAAAGCTAAAAATAGAAATTTATATCATATTAAAAAATATCCAAGTCAGAATACTAAATATCGTGAGAAGAGAGGACAAGGTTACCAGCAGACTTTATTCTGTATTGCAGAATAAAGCAAAATTTATTCACCTACCTTTATTGTACAGCAAATGTAATGATTGCAGGACAAATAACAGTACATGTTGAGAACCCTTGACATTTGGCAAAAGAAATGCAATACTAGACATTTACTGCACTTGAACAAGATCAGTATAAGGTTTTATTGAGTAGGTTAAAATATTATTGAGCGAGGTTAAGCATAAAATACATTTTATTCAAATTACTTGCTATATAGTCATAGCTAAAGTATTGTAAATTTCTTTTTTTCTAGCCTAATAAATAAATATTGGGGGAATACTGACTTTTGATTGGCTGGAAAATATTTTCTATCAGAGGATGGAAAAAAAATGATCGTCATGGAGACACACCCTTTGACATCATCTATTACTCTGCAGGAAAGTAAGTTTTTGTGTTGATCTCTTTTTTAAAAAAATGTCAAGTTACAAAAATAAAATTTATGGATTCATTCTATTGTTTGAATTTATTCATAAGTAGTAACTAAACAAAATATTTTCTCCATCGAGGGATAACAAAATTTCTGTTGTGCACATTTAAAATAATCAATGTAGCGGATTATACAATGTGCAAAACAGAAATTTTGTTATCCTTGATGGGGAAAATATTTTTTGTAGTTAATCCTTAAATAAAATTTTGTAAAAGAATGCACATACCTGTAAACACATATGAACTTTGTTGTTCTCTATCTAGTTTGACATTGGTTGTCAACCGTCCAGTTGTTGGGTCCAGTAAGAAGCTGTCATTAGCAATGCCTCTTGGTATTGAATAGGTCAACTTACTGTTGTTGCCTGTTAAAGCACACATAGACAGTAATACTTTTAAGAAAAGATAAAAACAAATGTAAAAATTCAGACATTGTCCAATAGAAACAGGATTTATGTTTTAAGAGATTGGCTTCCTTTTCAAGAATGCAACAAAAATAGGTTTACATTTCTACTGTTTAGCATCTTAAACATGTTTGATATATAACAATTAATTGTTCCTTAAAATGCCAAAGCAAAATATATAGCAACAACAGCTGACATGCACTGCTGCACCTGTAACTATACAAGTTGCATGTACTTAAAACCATCCCTTCTTTCATAAATATCAAATTTATGATGAAAAAGCCTGCCTGATTCATATTATACAGGTATCCTCCTTGGTTGTGTACTATATCCAAATTTTTTTACTGGTACCTCACTCTATATGGTAAAAGTATTCAACTTACTAATATCAGTATCTACAGCACTGACAACCAGAACAAAACCACCTGGATTATTGTTTTCACTTATTACACCAGTATAGGTTGACTTTGTGAAGGAAGGTTTTTTGTTGTTTACATCTATTACATTGATCGTCAGGGTAGTGTATGCTGTGCGGGGTACGACTCCTTGGTCTCGAGCCATTAGGTTAAGTATGTATTGAGATTTCTCCTCTCTATCTAACGATTGCTTTAATGACAACAACCCTGTTAAAAGAGAAAGGTTACATGGACATAAAGATCTGTGATTCACCATACTGATAAGAAACAATTCACTGATTATAAGGAAGTAAAACATATTATAAATGATTGAAAAGTTTGCTAACCTACCAAAATAAAACAATCATGTATTAAACAATCCAATGTTATCAAATACTGAACTTCTTGTTGAGACATTCAAACCTGAACTGTTAAAAATGTTCTTCCATGTTAAACAGAACACTGATTGACTTCTGTTTTAGGTATACCTACCAATTATATCGTAAAGGTGAACACAAATTGATGCAATAGAAAATGTGTTGTATTAGCTCAACACACTTGGTTGGACTGTAGTGTGATATTAGAAACCCTTAAACTGAGAAGGCATGTTCCCTTAAAAAGGACCCAGTGCGGGATCCAGGTGGCCAAAAGAATAGACCGCAGTCGCGCTAGCTTGTTGTAAAAGTCGACTAAATAGCGCCCAGTACCCTGACCAGCGTGTCAGGTCGGTTTGCCTAAAGACGTCTGGGATGTGTGCCCCAGGTGGTTGAATGGGCTACCCCTGGCAAGCTGGGGTTGTCAGGCCATAATACGGAAAACCTGACTGCAAACCATATTAGTGCACCGTGTTGGGAAAAATGCAACGTTCCTCGCACGTTAAAGAACGCTGCTGTAGTATTCGCTATGAGTAGGGATTTCGATCCCGCTACAGGAGGCTGAATTGCCCGACCCTATCCATCCTCCCATTTGCCAGTGGCAATCTAAAATCTGTTACCCCTATTTTTCCTTGTGTCCCATCCTATTTTCATTCATCATCATTTCATGTTCATTTTATCATCCATTTCATGTTCATCGCCTGAATATAGCTGAAATAATGCTGCTCTGGCGTTAAACACCATTAATCAATCAATCAATCTCTTAAAAAGGACTAGATGCCTGAGAAACTCCAAATGGTAAGTTTTCAACTGATCAACCATTTAACTTATTTAACACCTCTATATTGATGACCATTATACATCAGAGATGTCAAACAAATGCTTATAAAGCTCCTCCTCACAAGAGGCCAGACCTTATCTTAGGCCACATCAAACAAAACTTTTATAGTGGTTTCCAACTAAAATAACCTCATTTAAGACCAGCACCTTTTTCAAAGGCCACCTGACCTCTTTAGAGTAGAAAGAGAAAGTGACTATCGAACAAAAGTAAAAGTTATTTTACCTGATATGGAATTTAAATCAAATTTTCCTTCTTCGTTTCCACCAGCAATACTATACAACACATTACCATTGATACCACTGTCAGCGTCATTTGCCACAACACAGATAATGCTGTAACCAACTGGTTCGTCTTCCTTCACATCTATTGGGCTGTAGGACTTAAAAACTGGTGAATTATCATTCTCGTCCTCAACAAAAATCCAGACTGATAAGGTCGTCCTTTCACGACAACTATCTATCGGACACAGATCATAAGCTTCAACAACCAATGACAATTGTTGGACAGTTTCATAGTCAATTTTACTTTTTACTTTTAATGTCCCAGTATGATTATCAAGCTCAAGGAGATCTAAATTAGGATTCTGCTGTTTTAGTTTGTAATACACCGTTCCATTCACACCGGAGTCACTGTCAGTTGCTGTAAATGTGTACACAACTTGTCCTATTGGTAGATTTTCCTTCTTTTGAATCACCACAGGATCAAAGTCAAATTCTGGAGGGTTGTCATTTAAGTCAATAACTTTAATAATAACACTTATGATGGCACTCTTAGGGTTGTACACTCCATTATCAATTGCCTTGATACCAATCATATGGGAAGACGCTTCCTCATAATCTATATCTCTAATACAATAAATATCTCCAGTACTATAATTGACAGAAAATAACCCAAACACATTGCCGTCTACAATATAGTAAGAAATTCTTCCGTTTTCTCCAGAATCTTTGTCGAATGCCTTCACTGTAGCTATTATCGATCCAACCTCAGTGTTTTCCAACACCTCAAAAGTTTTATTTTCACTAGGAAAAATTGGTGTTTCATCATTGTCATCTCTGACATGAATTTTTAAGACTTGGGTTGTCTTCAGTGGAGGGTTTCCATTATCCCTAGCTATTACAGTTAAAGTATATAAGGTTCTGGCCTCGTAGTCCAAGACCTCCGATGTTCTAATCAAACCAGTGATTGGGTGAATCTCAAAGTTGGAAAGGGACGATGGATCACTTGCTGCAAATAAAAAATAAAGAAATTCAGACATTTATTTTATTAATATGTCATGTACATACATTTAATAGTGCAAAATACACTGAATATAATCACCATATTGCATCAGTCCCGAATTAATGTAAGTTGAAAATAGTCACATAACTTGGGTACATGTAATTAAAAATTATACAAAGAAGTAGAAAAATACAGATTAAATTTTCCAAAGAAATGAATACTTTTGTCAACTGTTAATTTCTTTTAATGATGTTTTATTCCATTTTCAACAATATATCAGCCAAATCACATCACATCACATTTAGTTTTTATATGGCGAAAGAGTGGGTGAATTCACAGTAAGTTTTTATAGGAGGAAAGTGTGGGTGATGAACATTGACCTTCAGTAGAAAAACTAGCGATCTTTTGCCTTAAGGTTGCAGTCGAGCACAGGCATTTCTCAAACTTGCACCAAGACTGCATGGCCACACCAACATTTTAAAATCATATATTATTTGATATAATTTAAAAAAAAATGAAAACTGAACAACAACATTTCCACTTCATGAATGAAATTTTTACATCATTACATACCAGGATCAAACATAAAGGTAACCGTGCCATTTTCACCATTATCAGGGTCACTGGCCAATATCTTGATAACTTGTGTTCCTTTCATCTTATTCTCATCAACATATTCCTCGAGTGGGAGCTTGTTCTGTATCTGAGGTGCATTATCATTTATGTCCAGTACAACTACTGTGACATAGGCATTTTGGCTTCTTGGGGGATTTCCCTTATCAGCAACTTGAATTGAGAACTGGTGTTCTTTCTGTGTTTCCCGATCCAGTACTTTAGCGGTGGTGATTTCTCCAGTGAGTGGGTTAATAGTGACGACATTTTGTTGACTAATTATCTGATATTCCAGCCTAGCATTGTTACCAATGTCTTTATCCGTAGCAACGACTTGTCCAACCTTTGTTGAAACATTTTTATTTTCTTCTACATAGAAAACGTAAGATGATTGAGAAAATTCTGGATTATTGTCATTTTCATCTGTAACTATGATCAGAACCTGTGCTGTAGAAGAGCGCTGTATTGGCTTTCCATTATCTCTAGCCTGTACTGTGAAGGAGTAATTGCTCCTTGTTTCCCGATCTAGTTCAGATCTAAGATAAATATACCCGCTCTGTCCACTTCCTCCGTGAATTCCAAACTTCCCATAATCTTCATTCAACAACGTGTACGTAACCTGATCATTGTCTGCATCAAGAGCAGTGACTTCCAATATCCCAGTATCTATGGCCGCTGACTCTTTAACTTCCAGTGTATACAAACTCTGGGTAAAGATTGGAGAATTGTCATTAACATTCAAAACTTTGACTGTCAAGGTCAAATTTGAACTGAGAGGTGGTGTTCCCAGATCATATGCATTGACAATCAATATATAATCCTTCTTTGTTTCATAATCTAATGATTTTTTCAGTCGGATTTCACCGCTGATGGCATCAATTATAAAAGTATCAGATGGGTTCGGCAATAAAGTATACCGAACTGTTCCATTTTCCCCACTGTCTTCATCAGTAGCATGAGCCATGTAGATAGTACTAGTAAGGTCCTGGTCTTCAAACACAGAGATTTCAATAGCTGTACTGAGGAACGCTGGGGCGTGATCATTGACATCAGAGATTGTAACATTTACCTACAAATAAAATATATCTGAAGATACAGAGGCATAAAGAAACAAAACCTAATCCATTGATAACTCAAATCCAACAAGCAACATTCAAAATATGCCCAAACAAATGATTTCCTTCGAACAAAAGGGCGAGCATATGCATCACTATTGACACCTGTCGTGTTATGGACAAAATTGTGTCACACAAAAAATGACATTTAATCATCATTACTGAAAAGATATCATTATACAGCTTTAACTATGCCACACAATGATGGTACAAGTTTTACATACATATGTTACAGTAAAGCTGGTACTGGAATCATGCTAATAAAATAACATATTGTACAAACCATTTCAATTAAATAATTTTTGTCACCAAATTTCTAAACCCTTAAAAATAATTCATTTACTATTTGCAGTGGAGTTTTAGATGTACTTAATTTTTTGCCTCACATTGTGGGGAAAAAAATTACCAAATAACAAAATAGTGTATGTACTGTTACTTAAGATAAAGTACTATACCTGTGTGGAACCATATACAGGAGGGTTACCAGTTTCTGCCTTGATACCAAGCAGTATTGATGGATACAGGTGGTGCTGTAATTTGTTTACTCTTGTGCTTATCTCCCCTGTTTGTTGATTTATGGTAAAGAAGTTGTTAATGTCACCTGACGTAATGGTGTACAAAATGTCGGGGTTGTTTCCAGCAGATGGTACAGTGGCAGACACTTTGCCTACAGAGGTACCCAGTGGGACATTTTCTGCCACAGTAAACCTGTAAGTGGCAGTGTTAAACACGGGGGGATGTGTGTTGGCTCCAGTAACACTGATATAAATGGTGGCTGGTTGAGAGGAACTGAGATCCCCACCGTCTATAGCACTAATCTGCAAGATGTAGACCTTTTCTTTCTGTGGTAGGGTATTTATTAATGTCACTTTACCTGTAAAAAGAACAGAACTTATTTTCAATCTGTTATTGCACTTCATAAAACAGTTTTGTCTACAGGGAATTTTTTGTGATATTAAATGTTTTATACATAGTTGGGAGTTTTGTTTTACAACCTTTGTAAACAATATGTTTGTAAAATATTTCAAAGCTATTTCATTAAAATACCCATAACACATTGCATAATAAAAACCACTCATCATGCATAGAGCTGAAATACTGCTTGCTAACTGTTTTAACAAGTGATCAATCAACCAATCAATCAATCAATCAATCAAAAGATGTGAGTGCTGCGGAGTTACAGTAACAGTCATCAGAACATTCTTATATTTTCAAACATAAGAAAACTCCATGATATAACTTAACTGATCACTTAAAACTATTCAACCATGGAAAATGTTTGAAATACTCGAGGAAAACATAAAAACACTCTGAACTTTAATTATATAAATTGATGTAAAATGTTTAACTGACATGACTAATGTAAAATTTGAATAATAATAATTATAATACTTCATTTAAAAGGGTTACACAGTAAGTACAAACTAATTTTCCCTGAAGCCCTCATACTGATTCATTGAATTTCCTATTAAATATAAAAAACATTTCACATCATGACTTGAAGAAATGTCTGGCCCCAATTTCATAAAACATCTCAAAATGAGATTTTCCTCAAATCCTTGAGTTTTCCTCAAATCTGAATATTTTTAAGCTGTCTAATTGGTAAATTTTTGAGTTGAGGACAATCTGAGGAAATCCTCAAATCTGAGATGTTTTATGAAACCGGGCCCAGTACATTTTACAGCTCAGGTGACATTTTCCACCTATCCACAGAAATGTTCACTCCATTTTTATATATTATGAACACTGCTTATCTACTTTGTATCAACAAAGTATACTGGCAAGTCTTCTGATGACAACTGTCAGGTATGTGTATTATAACACACAACCCTTAGTCAACAACTGGGAACAGTTATAGTGCTGTATCCTATTAAATTTAGGAAGTCTAGCAGTATATACATTTTACTTCGGAACTAATTAAAACTTTTTAGAAAAACAGAAAGCTTTGAAAAAAGGTAAAATTACCAAAGAAAATAATAAAGGTTTGATCACGTAAAAGGGAGATAATTGTAGGCCTAAATGTCTACCTAATAATGATCGTATACAATCAACATTTCACATACCAGAAAATCTATCTATAGAGAACAGATTATCGTCATTCCCTCCTGCCATTATATAACGTATGATACTATAGTTTCCACTATCTGCGTCCAGTGCCTGAACCGTAATCACATCCTGGCCAGGTTGTAGGTTGACATTGATGTTTGTACTGTAGTTCTGCGGATAAAACTGTGGACGGTTGTCGTTAACGTCCTGTAGGGTCACACTGACAATAACAGAACTATCTAATCCACCTGGAATTACAGAAAAAATACCTTTAAATACATAGAAACAAAGGATAAGAGAATATTACTTTCTTTTTGATCTGGAAAAAAACATTAGTTTCAGCTTTGAGTTTTTTTTAAACATATTGAAAAATTAAAAATTTTATATCTTTAAAAATAAAAAAAAGACTCTGTTTATGTCAACATTTGGTTCAAATTAAGATTTTTTTTTGTGTATAGTAACTTTTATTTATTTCTAATTATTCACAATTATTCATTGATCTTTGTAAAACTATCATTTTCGACTTAAACAATAGACGTTCAAATGTCACATCTGTTTGTTCTTTATTAAATATTCAATATGGCCTTCCATAGAATAGTCTGATGTTTTGACCTTCCATAGAATAGTCTGATGTTTTGACCTTCCATAGAATAGTCTGATGTTTTCCCCTCAATAGATCATATAGAATTATAATCTTATATTTCAAGCAGTGCTGTTATGACATCATCAATATGTAATATTGTGTCCTGATACATTCTGAATTTCTGTTACACAATAAAATGGTTATGGCAGAAATATTGTAGAAGTGTGTTACTTCACGTTATAAATTGCTCTCACAAGCTGGTGCAACATACTGCTTGGAACAAAATTCACATTATTGTCCATTTTTTTTACAATTAAAAGAGTTTGAGAACTGGTCATTTGTTCTAGACCTATTACCAATTTAAGCTGGTGTAACTTCATATCATAAAATAAAGTGTTGTGAAAATCGTGGCATCCCCACCTAACCAATTGAACTAGCTAATCCTGGTTAATTGAAATTATCAATGTAGATTTTAGGATAAAATAAAGAATCCATGACAACGCTTCATATACTCAGAAGTTAAAAGTGACGTAATATACTAATAGGTAAGTGTAAGTGTTTATTACGTGAAATGTTAGTTGTAAGTTTAATACAACTAAATAAATGTATTATATTTTGATGCACAATTTAAATAATGCCACATCTTTCAAGAACTAGTGGCAGTTAGCAAGATATAACTGAATACCACACAATTACAAATCAGTGGCAACAAACAGCCAATAACTTACCACTATCTACAGCATATACAGGAAACTCATAAACCTTGCGAGTTTCGTAATCCAGTGGTTTGGCTACACACAACCATCCAGATGTACTGTCAATGCTGAACATATCCATAGACAGGGTCTGGTTGGCCAGTTTGTATGTTACTTGGGCATTTCCATTGCAGTCAGGGTCAGAGGCAGAAACCTGGAATATTCAAAGTCTTGGCTACATTTTCCTATACTTAGTTCGAAGACAATTTGAACAACTTGCAAATATAAATGATGTGAATGAAAAGATAAAAAAATATTCTTGCTAACAAAACTGTTACTGTAAACATTTATCAACAGATAAACAAAATATAATAAAACAAATATAAATTTGTTGGGTTGGATGGATTTCATTGGTAAACTGAAAAACAGAAAACCAATTACTTTTCATGGATGACATCAAACTTAACATGCACATTCTTATGGACAATATTTTAGTTATAATGTAGCGAAAAATGACTAGCATTTGTTCAAGTACCCAAGAATCTATTATCATGTTAGTATATCATTTTGTTATGTTGTGTACAAGATAATAAACAAGTCTTTTTATGTTTGTTCCTATCTGGTCATAAGAACAAAGGCATGATAGGTATCTCATATCTCTCTGGAATCTGCTACCACCATCACCTTAATGATGTTCTAGGAAGTCGATCAAAGGGAAATAACTTTGTTAAATCAAACAAACTTCCAATAAACATCCAGAGGGAGCCAGGTGTCTACAGATTAAATAAAGGTTGGGTGATTTACTGTATCTCTAAGACACAGAATTTACATGCTAATTATATATACTGAACACTCATTCAAAAAAAAAAAGTAAGTTTTACAAAAGGTTGTATTTACATGGCCACAGCATTAGGGAGGCAAAGGGATGGCCTATTTGTAAAATAACATGAAAATTTTAAAGTAATTGACTTCAAATTATAATTAGCATTTCATAAGCAATGCATTGGTCTTGTCTGCATAACTGGCACCACAGTCAAGATATAATGGCTTGCATAAATACTCTTTAAGACAAGGTTTTCCGATGAATAGTTTTTTTTTCATAATTTTCTGTAGGTTTCCCTATTATTCTGTAGCCATCTTTAGTCGCCATATCAGAAAGACAAAATTCAAGCCACATTTTACATTTTGCTTGAAATGTTTTAAAAAAAATCATATTAAACATTTTAATGTAAGGATAGGGTATATTTAATGACATAAAGCCGAAATATTCTTCTGCAATTTACAACATTCCATGGCATTTATTGTGTCAAACAAAAATTGCTCAGTTTGTGTTCTATAAATCTTTCAATATTATCTATAAGAATTATAAAGAAACAAATATTCCTGATAATTGTCTATCATGGTTTCCATTTATTCTTGTATTATATTGCTGTCCTTCAATTCACAAAGATTCTGTAAAATCTTGACACTTTCATCGAAATTAACACTAGTAATATACCTCAAATTACTCAGATGTATTGAACACAGAACAAAAGACCTTTTCAAAATTATAATGAGATTTAATCCTGGATATTAAACCCTGCAATGGATTAAGACGAATCTTTTCATATTTATCTGTAATCTTACCAGATATGTCTAATAAAGTCTAAATATACTCCGGAGTAATTTGATGCATTTCAAATGGGGCAATTTAAATTTCATTTCAAAAGGGAGGAATTTAGGCATGATAAAATGAAATGATTTTAAATCCAATCTTCAAAGGTTTCTTACAAAATTTTAAATAAACAGAAGGTTTTAACCTAAATATATGTAAATATCTCATCTTGTATAGAATGAATTCAAAAGAAGTTGTTAGTTTATAACAATCTAACATTACATTACATAACATTAGACGGAGTACATGTTATAAGGTAGCCATAATCAGACAAAAATATTAATGTCAAAAGAAACTGGAGACACGATTTTCCTCCATACATGTCAATCTGTCAGGTCACAAAAACATTTATTTACGATGTGTGCTAGCCTATTAATAAGTTTTTAAATCATTTTTCTTAACATTTGAAAGAAAAATTAGTAGTATACAAACTTGCATAAATCAATAGGTTAACTTTGTTAAAGCAAGTGTATAATAAATGCTCACTCGTGATACCCTACCAAAAAGTATTGGTAAACAGGAAGTAGATGACCACGAAGCTTGAAATCGCTATGCAGGCATAAATATTTTAAGTAAAGTTTTCTTAAAATTGAAAAATCCAAAACCTAGCTTAAGAAGATGCACTTCTATTCATCCCATATGTACTACATTTAAATAAATTCATGTGTTTATATTTTACCTAATTACCAGAAATAAACAGTCTGACAGTCTGTATGTAATGGTTTACATTAATATTTCTTAAGTTTCCTTTCCCTGGATCTTATCAATCAAGTGCACCTCTTTAGAGCTAAACAGTTAAACATTTACTGTCAAAGATCATAAAAGATTTTTTATAACTCCTGAGAATAAGTGCCAACTGCACACACATGCTAACAAACAAATTATTCCACTTCAATATTTCACAAGCAGGCGCTTCCTGTCATTACAGATAAATTTACTTGCTATTTTAACTCATTAACTCAAACCTCAAATTAAATGGATTATTCCATACATATTTTGTAGTTGTACAGGTACAAATGATACATAATATATTCCTCTGTAGGTATACAATCTACAATCAGAAAGTGACATGTGTAGGTTTACTTTCGCTGCAGCATGACATAAAAAATATATTTACAGGATTGTTTGGTACCAGAGAATTTTAGAAAATTAAACTTCTTAATTTGCAATTTTGAGTGCCTTTATATGTGACACTAGACATTTACGACATCAGTATCAATTTAAAAAAAGAAAATACTCAGTCATTCACAATGAGGTTACAGACTAAGAGACTTGTCTATCCAGGTCTAACTGGTTCCCACCAATATCTGCACAACAAAGGTCCCAGTTTTGTTCAAACATATTAAACTGTGATTTTATTTATATCTTTGATAATTTCCTAAAATTAATTTTTTTCAGAGTCAAAGATAAGTTGAGGAAATACTCATATCTGAGAAGTTTTATGAAACAAGGACTGGAGCACTTAACTGTACTTTCAAACCTTACTGTATACAATTTATACCTCAGTGTGATAACAAACTATTCAATGTTCTCATCATTGATCATTTAGCAAAACAAAGATTTTAATTCCAACACAAACTTAAATTTGGCAGTACATGTATGTACAACTGAATGTTTGTTTGTTTGAATGGTGTTTTAACGCCACTTTCAGCAATTTTTCAGCTATTTCATGGCGTCCAGTTTTTATTGGGGGAGGAAGCCGGAGTACCCGGAGAGAACCCCCGACCTGCGGTAGGAAAACTGGCAATCCTTGTCAATTAAGACTGGAGTCGAGTACACCCTGCCTGCAGTGAGAATCGAACCCGCAATCTCAGTGTTGACAGACCACGTGATCAATAGTAGACGAACTACCTTGACCACTCGGCCACCGAGGCCCCTACAACTGAATGGTATTTGTATATATAAGATATTACTCTACATAAGGCTTTTGGAAAATAATTCCTTTATAATGATAGTCCATTGGTAAATACTGAATTTTTGTGTGGATACAAATATTTAGCCTTAATAAAGAAAAAAATTGCATTTAAAGACTCTATAAAACTGAAGAGTTTTAAATTGAATGTGTAGGTTAGTTTTTTAAACTATTTATAGAAAGAAAAAAAAAAGAACAATTTTTTTTTTCAAATAATGTTTTTGATAATGGCTTTGTTAGGTTGAATTTAAACACTGATGACCTTCAGCTATTGGCAAGTATTTGATTGATTTTCTATTGAAAGGTATACAAATATGATTTCTAAAATAATGTTTGAAGGCAGGACTTGTCATCTGCTATCTGTAAAGAATGCGTTTGATAGACATTAATTCTAGACAAAATTATTGCAAAAAATGTGTGATGAAATATTGATGGAAGTACTTCATCCATTACATAACAAACCAAGAACCAAAACCTGCAAACCGTTAAATGATCATAAGACCAATTTATCTTTTTATCAAGTACTATAGCTTTACCAAATGTTTACGAGACAGTTGCCTTTAACAAAAATTTGTTTTTACAATCACAGTAACAGTTTTTTTTAAGTGTCTTACAATTTTACCAAATGTTTCGTTAGACGACTGTTTTAGATGTAATGCCAGCTGATTGAATGTGTATTGCCTGTTAATTGCCATGCTTCGTTACAGAAGTCTTCAAGTGAAGAGCTTCTGGCTGCAACTGAAAGTGCTTTGGCATGTAATTATTCCCTTACTTATAGTGGGAAGATATACTTATTGCAAAAACTACCAAAGTTTGTCTCCTATCCTGAAACAACTAAACAAGAATTTCAGTTCTTTTATTAAGATTTTTCATCCTTCGTTAGGTCTTTCAATTTTATTTCTTTATCTGTCTATTTGTGAGGTTTAAATTAATGGTCGTTGCAGTTCTTTGCATTTTTCTTAAAGAAATCTGTAATTTTAAACAGAAAAAAATATGAACTCAAAAAATATACAAGTAATTAAAAACTCCCTCTTATCAAGTCTAAACTACCCCCCCCCCCCCGAATCTTCTATTGATGTAATTTGAAATTTTAAGCAATACAAGGTTAGGATTTTATTATAAACATAAATTTTTGGCAAAAAAAACACTTATAATTTAACAGACAATCAACAGCGATATCATATGACATTATTCTTATTTATTTTACAATGTTGACCTAATATGAGCAAGTCAATAAGACTGTGTTACTATCGGTCTCAAAATCTTAATCACTATTTCAATAAATATTAACCCCAACAAAGAGCTACTGTGTTGCGTTTTTTTGTACTTAGTAATGTAAACAGATCTAACCAAAGAAAGTTGTGTAATTCATCAACTCAGATTTGTATGGGGGATTGGTAGGGGACAAATAATGGTTTCAAATGACCATTCATACACAATGTCATGATGTGATCAAAAAAAATAATTACAGAATTTGAGCATTAAATAGAAAAATACTAATCAAGCACATGGCAGATTAATTCTTTTTTGAAATCTTGAGACATGAAAAAACATTACTTAAGCATTGAAAAATAATTTTGACCTTTCATTTAGTAACACCTTATTAGAAGTTTGGAACCTGTTTTTAAAGGAGTCGATACACTGAAACATCTAATTGGATATAATTATGGTATATTAAAAACCTCTGAAAGAATTGACAAAAACCATTAATCAAATATAGACATATAATTAACCAATTATTTTAACCCAGTAAATATTTTAACAATCGATTCATGAATTTGATGAATGCCCCATGCAAAGAAATCGCTTTTTAAAAAGTTGATCAAATTTTCATTTCCATTCATGTTAAAAGGTTTACAGAAAGGAACACTCGTGCCAAGACAAACAGTCTTAAAGACAAGATTAATTCCATATCTACTGACTTACTGAATGACCAGAACAACTAATAACACATGTCAATATACAGTACACAGTGTGGTCAGATATTAAGTACTCTTACTTTATAAGAAACACTTGCACAAGTATAATTAAATAATTAAATTCTATAGATCAACATTCTAACAATAAACAAGAATCTAGTTATAAGTGATTAAGGTATTTAGTGCCTTTCAACACTGTTGCAGGTTCCAGCCTCACTGTGAGCTGCAGGACACTGACTAATAACAACCGAATGGATGCTCTAGCCTGCTCCCCTTATAAAACTGGATGCCATTGTACAGCTGGAAAAATGGCTAAAAGTTTAATTTAACCCCAACCAACAAACCAATCTAGTTTTGGACTTTACATCTGTAGTTTTTAAATTTTTGCCTTATAAGTAGAAACCTTGAACAAAGTCCGAGTACAAAATTTTGTCTGATATATAACTACTGAGCATCTTATAGGATGACAGAGTTCTATAGTAAATCAGTATATTGTTTGCCACACCCGATTCTGATAGAAATATGTATAACTGACATGATAATTGGTAACAATAATTATCACATTATACTTAGCCAACAGCTGACAGAAGTAAAACGCTGATATTTATGATATCACAGCGGCTGTTCTATCAGGGGCTTATGATATTGAGATTTTTATCATCATTAAATTACAAAATCATATTTATTTCTTACATTGAAGAAAAGTTATGTAGGGGTACATGGTTATGTCTGTACTCACTATAACCAGACAATAAGCTGACAAATAACGATCTTTCCCCTATTATAGAACTTATGCACTATTCCAGCTTCGAGTGGCAGAAAATATATGAGTTAGGATCATGAAGGCCTCATAAAAATGGGAAAGTTGTTATTCTTTTTTCACTTTACAAAGGTTTTTTTTGTCCTTTAACAGCCTTGAGTCTCCTAATATTAATTCTTTAGAGTGATGCTAAGGCTTGCAGGTTTAAACAATATAATAGTACATGTATCTGGATTGTATCTTTATATGAAGTATAATCGCTTGTCTCCCTTTAACAGTCATAATTCACCAGTCCATTCTGTTTTTCTTCATTATAATTTATTACTTCAAACATAACACTGATATTTATTTCTATTACAAATTACTACATCAGTGATGTTGGCTTAATATTGAGAAAAAATCATTTGACATTTTTTTTTTGGTACTGTTTACTAAATGGCATCCATCATTTTAAGTTTAATTGCCTTGACATTTATAATCAGTGGAAATCTAAACTGATACTTCAAGCATTTAATTTTACATCCTTTAAAGATAAGACTATCAGAGATTACATTTATCTTTTCATTTTCAAGTATATTTTTTTATTTCCAGTATATTTTTAGGAATCATGAACTGAAGGAAGTTTTTGCTTCTGATAATTTCAGATTTCATTTCAAGTGTGTGAATTATGCAGTGATACTATATATGAAATTATCTGAACATGTTCTCAAAAAATGTATATAAAACATGAAAAAAAAATGCTTATCACATGATGTATCAACTCTTAGACCACAGGGTTGATATTTGTATCTTGGACTGATACTGCATGTGATATGAATATTTATTATTCACACATATCTACTTCTAGTTACAATCTGAAATTTCGTAAAATAAAAACTTGATCCAATAGTACATTTATGTTAGACATACAAATTTTTTCAATTAAAAAATTCCCTCTTTAACAATTATTATCTAAAACCATATCGAATTCTAAAGCTAGACATTTTAAGTAAACTTCAACAGTATCATTTATCTTACAAACAGATAATATTCCTGTGTTGGACTGCTTTATACAACAAAACTAGAAAGGATTGTTCTCAGTTAACAGATTTGTCAAAACTCAGATACGAGGACCTCTTTATAAAAACAAAAATCCTCAGAGGTAAATCAACATGCATTTAATCCTATTGGAAAATATTTTAAAATTCCTATTTTATAAATTTATGTTCAAATTTATATATCTTTTATTGACTATATTCTATACAACGATTTGATTTATAAGGAAATAAATGTATACATAAATGGTTCTTCTATCAAATGTGGTTTGTCATGGACCTGTAACATGTCTTATCGGCAGTGTATTGATTGACACAACACAAAGAGAATACTTTCAGTTTTTACAGGTCATAACTTTGTAAGGATTAAACAATCATTCTGGCTTAGTTCAATTGGGTACAAAAGAATCGGTAATCTTGACTAAGAAGATAAACATTTCTATGTTTAAACAACAGCTCAACTTCTTTCCATTGAAGATATAATTTTACAAACAATGAAATTAATTTAAACACACCTACATATACATTTTAAAATGAATTGTCTCCCCCTTTTATGAGAATACAATGAAATTAGTTTCGATTTTTTATAGTAAAATTTATAACTTATTTTAAACTTTACGCAATCTTTGTTTTATTCAATCAAACTTTGCTATGCAGATAGCAATCAAGCAATCAAGGTTTCAAGTATAATATTGTCAAGGACAAATAAAATTCAGAAAAGATGTTATGTAATACTTGAGCCACTTATGTACATCATGTAAAGTAAAACTGTCTAGGAATAGAAATTCTTAAAATTCAATACTACCTGCATGTTTACAACAAAGCAGACATAACAATTAAACAACAGAAGGCTTAGTAGAGTGTGTATATATATATAGCCTGGCCTCGGCAACCTCACCTCCATGGGGATTGTACTTTGTCCTTTTTTATCTAAACGTATCGGATCAGTTCATGCATATAAAAAATATTTACTGTAAAAAATAAGGACTTGTGTGACCATTTTAATTTTGATCCTGTTCTATAGTAATGAGGGATTCACTTCAACAATTATAACCTTGTTAAACAACAATATCTTACTTATTTCTCAAGTTCGTTCGATATATTGTACATTTATGTTCTGAAAATGATAGGTTTCTATTAAAACGTAACCACTTCTAACAAGTCTGTATGAATGCCTTTACGTAATGATGTAGAAAAATTTATTAATTCAACCTCGAACAAATAAAATATATTCAAAACGAAATTGAGCTCGTTTTTCAATGGATGATATTTAAAGCTCTTCATAACAAACATAAAAGGGTGACGACTTCATTTTAAATGCAATATTATAATATAATGTAAATAAAAATTCCATCAATTGCTATATAAACTACACAATTTACCAGTTCGAATAAAGGATGGAAATTGAACTGAAAATATTTCTAAAACACTATAGTACTTTGTTTAATAGCCTATAAACAGGGGGTATCTGTGGTTTATTTACATAAAACTCAATCTTCTTTTACATAGACATGTGAATTATGACTTTAATTTCAATACAATATTGTATCTATGTTAGATAAGATGGGTAAATATCTCTTTGTAGTGTGTTAATGATGTTCCATACACACCTATGGAGGTTGACGGGTGTCAACACCTTAACATGGTTCAAGTCAAATTCTCATCAGATCAAAGTCTTTTTTTCTCCCCCCAGTGCAAATTTAGGACTTTTATAAAGTACCAAAAGATTCTACTCACAAAGTCTTTGTGCATGTAGAACATCGATTTTTCTCTCAAAAGACTTCCGAATACAACTCTGATACAATGCATCATGGTATATATTGCCACTGTTTTATATCGGCGATATTCAATAATTCTAGGATACCAGTTAAAATAATTCTAGGGAAATTTGTTACCTGATGACAACACATCAAACCTAAGACAATTGTCCAACTTCATTTTTTTTTTAGAAACAAAAGAATTTGTTTAATTGTTATCCTTTTCTTCACTTATTTGGAATCCTGATAAAGTCTTATCTGTAACACTGAAATGAACAGTTGTAATATGACCAACATCAAAGACATACCAATGATTAACAAAGAACAATGAAAAACATAAATTTAACTTAAAAGAAATCTGACTTCAACATTTAAAAAATGCTGTTTAAAATATCAAAAGTAAATCTTTTATCAAACATACTATCAGTAAATAATCTCCAAATGAAAACGAATATCCTCTCGGAAAAGATTTTGTACAAACTTTCAACTTAAACCCAGACTTTCAAGATAAATCCTGAAAACATGAGAATTTTTGGATGACAGTTCTCAAACATTTAAAAGCAATTAGAAAACCTGACAGATAATTCAGGAGACTACTTATCTGTAATACTTAAATAACCAAAACTTTGGGGACAAACTTAAATAAGGAATTCTCCCTCATCCAAAATAAAGTGTGTAATCTTAATGTAAGGTTTGAAGCAATTTGTAACACTTAAAATTGATTTCCAGTTTACCATGTTTAAACTTGACATTAGCAAATATTTAGCTATCTATATAGATACACAAAAATGTTCTTTTTAAAAATCTGGAGTCTCAATGTAGCTTACACTTAATTTAGGCCAAGTTTAAACTTTTTAAATTCTGTTTACATAAAACCAGACTTCAAATGTAGCATTAAGTTAATTTCAGACAAGTTTTAATTTTTCATTTTTGCCATCTTAAAAGGAAACCAAACTCTAAATGTAGTTTAAAGTTAAATTTGGCCAAGTTTTAATTTTGCCAAAATTAAAGAATCTGAAATATTTTTTTTCAAATATGTACCATTACATGTATTTCAATAGCCGACTTATCTGCATCTATCTATCAAGTACATTGTATATCAATAGATCTTTTGGTGTTTAGACATCATTGGAGATTTTTAAACCAAATAACATTTTTACAGCATTATTAGTGAACATGTTTCCAGTATTATGCATAGTATTGCTTTACATCTCACTGTAACAAACATGTAACAAGCACATGCTACTCTTTGTTTAATTAAAGAGGACTTAAGAAACCAACATTCTTAATGCAATACCACATCAGTTAATTGACTTATTCAGATTCATGTCACTAAATGTCACCATTAAAATGTATAATGCATATAAACTGACAAAAAATGTGGAAAAACTTTTTGTGCACAGGGCCAGGGGTATGGAGTGCTGTTGTTGTGGATCAGAACATGGATTTACACATATCATGTGATACTTACTAGTCCTCAACTCAAAAATATTTAACTATCACTTTGTTCCCGGGAGTTTATAATCTTTACACAATCAGTCAATCAGCTTAACTGTATATAATACTAACAAAGTTATACACTTACAAACTTTAACAAAAAAGTTGTCAAAAAACAAACAAACAAACAACCAGAGGCTCTTAAGAGCCTGTATCGCTCACCTGATTTTAAAGGAAATGAAGATGGCATTTCCCTAATGTTAAAGTAAGTCCTGTAATTTTCAATAAACTTTAATTAGGACCATCCAAACAATATTACTAGAAAGCTTTGTTTCATTGGTTAACCGGTTGTATAGAGAAGATTTTTTTTATTTGCCCATAGGGTCCTATGTTAAACTAAGTCCTGCGGCGGTGGCGGCCATTTTGAATTTCCAATTGCCATAAAAAACATAAACTTTATAAAGGACCATCCAAACAATATTGCTAGTAAGTTTTTGTTTCCATTGATTAACCGGTTTCAGAGAAGAAGCCTTTAAAAACTTTTTCCCATAGGGTCCTATGTTAAACTAAGTCCTGCGGTAGCGGCCATTTTGAATTTCCAATTGCCATAAAAAACATAAACTTTATAGAGGACCATCCAAACAATATTGCTAGTAAGTTTTTGTTTCCATTGATTAACCGGTTTCAGAGAAGAAGCCTTTAAAAACTTTTTCCCATAGGGTCCTATGTTAAATTAAGTCCTGCGGTGGCAGCCATTTTGAATTTCCAATTGCCATAAAAAACACAAACTTTATAGAGGACCATCTAAACAATATTGCTATTAAGTTTTTGTTTCCATTGATTAACCGGTTTCAGAGAAGAAGCCTTTTAAAACTTTTTCCCATAGGGTTCTATGTTAAACTAAGTCCTGCGGTGGCGGCCATTTTGAATTTCCAATTCCCATCAAAAACACAAACTTTATAGAGGACCATCCAAACAATATTGCTAGTAAGTTTTGTTTTGATTGGTTAAACGGTTTCAGAGAAGAAGCCCTTTTAAACTTTTTTCCCATAGGGTCCAATGTTAAACTAAGTCTTGAGGTGGCGGCCATATTGGTTTACCAATCAAAATAAAAAACACAAACTTTGTAAAGGTCCATCCAATGAACATTATGGCCAAGTTTGGTTTCAATTGGCCAAGTGGTTTCAGAGAAGAAGATTAAAATGTAAAAAGTTTACAGACGCCGACGCCGACGGACGCAAAGTGATAACAATAGCTCACATGACCCTTCGGGTCAGGTGAGCTAAAAATGCTGTAGAAATATAGTTTAAACCATTATATTACTTATTATTTATAATTTTACCCTGCCAGAGGCCCCAATAAGTACATATTTTTATGTGCACGTGTCCTTTAGTTTTTGACTACCTTGTCTAAACCATGGGTTAACTTCTTATTCCTTTGTCCTTCAGTATGCCAGTCCCAGGTTAACTTATTTTGTGTCCTGAGGGAATTTTTTTACATTTTTATGGTTAATTATGTAAATAATGTTAATGAAATACATTTATTTTCCTTTTTATACGAGGAAACTTACTACTGGATACAGCCGTAACACTCCACTAATGGTCGTTATGGAATGTCACTCGCTCTACAGAACAATAACCTAATTAATTACAGTAATTGTTTGTTTGTTCTTTTAGGGGGTGTACAACAAGGCCATCCTATATGTCTCTTATTATTTATATCAACAACATCAGATTATTAATTATAATTCACCTGTCATACATAAATTATATAAACAATCTATATATTTAAATATTCGTAGAACTAAATATATATTTTTTGTTTTGAGTTTGACGTAAAAATGATTGATTGAATGTTTGCATAATGTCCAGCAAGCAATATTCAGCTACATACAGGACAAGAACAAGTTTACAAGCAATAAATTAACGAAGGATGGATTACTGGTAAAAGTATAGAGTATTGGTAGGGATGGGAAATTGACCTTTTGCAGTAGCTACAATGAGCCTGCTGTTTTTGAAATTTTACACAGGGGGACCTATATAAAAAAAGAATTTTTTTTCTTTGATTTGTGTTAGTGTTATATGCCAATTTCTGTGAATGGTGACAAGATAGTAGTATTTAAAAGATTTCACAAGAAATTTAACCAAAAAAAAATACCCTGTATAAGTGATATCTTCCCAAGAGGTATATAATAATAATAATAATAATAATAATAATAATAATAAATGCTTTATTTAAAGAGGGTAACTCAGTTAGTTAAAAACTAATCTTCCCTGAGGCCCTCATAAAGTTCATCATACAAAGTTACATGAATACAAGAGATAACATAATACATGTATTACACAATTACAAAAAAAAAAGAAAATGAAAGTTCACAATACATTTAAAATAATGAAGCATACAAACACGTATCATTAAAACAGATGAACAAGAAACATTAAACATGTAAATGTTAAGGTCCATATTGTATACAAAATATAAGAATTAGTACCCTATGGAAACATCTGCTGTACCTCTGATGAGGCACATAAATTAATGAAATGCATGTAATTGCATTAGGTATTTTTTCAACCTATGTAAAAACAGAAATTACTGCAGTTTTTGACCGACATGAATTCTACTTGATGACTAACACCATTCATTCAAATTCTATGCATGGCAAAACTGCATAAAAAAAGGATTTTTTACCCTCTTTATGACACAAAAATTCAGTTTCACAACTCAATGTATTACAAATAATGGGATTTTTGTAGAAGACTATCATGACATATGTATAATGATTCAGCAATATAAAGACTATAATAATTTCAAATGAATAAACTATAATTGGATCATTGTAATAGCATCACAGATGTGAAAACCTTGCCATGAAATTGTACAAGTAATGTTACTTTAGAGTCAACTTCAAACAATTTACATATCTTTTGTGGTCCTTATGTAATAAGGTTCCCACACAAAATGCAATAAAATGTGACTCCTGAGCAATTAGAATGCATACCTGCCTAACAAGATGATAACAAAGAAGGATTTTTTAATACCTTGTTACACACATGAAGGTATACATTTCTCTAAAATACTAGAGTTAAAGTATATGTTTCATGTTAAATCTACATAAAGTCATATCCATTACCTGCTTTTACAGGTGACATCTTTCTTAAAACAAGATGCAAAACCATTGTTAGCTGTGAATTTTATGTGCGAGACGGCCATAAAATTGCAGGAGTTTTTTTATGTATAACTTGGGCTACAATAAAGTTACAAAGTTTTAAATAATATCAAGTTCCAAGTAAATTTCAGAGGTCCTATGGTTTATTCTTTCAGACAAGACATCCTACGGTGATGAGAAATGTCTAGATTTCGGTGAATGATAAATGGATTTTAAATTATTGATTCTACACATTTTCTTCTTAATCTGACATAATACTTATACATTTTTATCAATAAGACTATATTTAATTTATTTGGAGACCTCGTTTCATGGTGCAGCCAAATGCACATTCCTGTGTCGTGTCTTATATGGGAGCTGCAGAACGGGGAATCCATCTTCAATGAAATTGCAAGCATTAATTTTCTGATGTGTTAGAGATTATAAAGACAGGTACATACTGACTATTGTTTTTTATTTGGCATAAGCGGCTTTTTTTCCACATGAAAATTAACATGGACACAAAATAAACTTGCTACTGTTGATTTCTATACTTTTGATCAGGCATCTTTATGAATTGTTGATTTGGCAGCCATTTCGTCAGCGGATATTTATTGCTGTTTAAGTTGATGTAGAAAATGCAAAAACAAAGTTTGCTGGAGATTTAGTTCCTCTTGGGATATGAGCAAAAATTACTTGTGAATTAAAGTCAGTTTAAAGTACATACTTCAATCCAATAAATGTGATTGTTACTTTTTATTTCTAAGCACTGTAAAATCTGATTGGAACAGCAACAGCTGAGCAGAATCCATGACAAATTATGAGATACAGTGGCTTCAGATTTCACCCCACCTTCCAAAAAACCTTTAAAGTATTCCATGATAGTGCTAAAAAATCACTAAACCTAGTCTAAGCTAACAAACAACATTCAGTTTATTTTATGAAGTGACATGTTAAAAATAAAAATATATTTTACATATTAAAAATGATCAAACACATGGATAAATATTGCCACACAGTCAGTATTGGCCATATTGATTGTCACATACCGTGATCCCTTTAATCTATTTGGTCTTCTTATTTTAAAAATGTTCAAATTTACAGAACAAATATCGAAGGATCAATACAGTTTAAAAATCGATGTCTACAGTGAAACAAGGTAGACCAGGACTTATCAGTGCAGTCACATAAATATTCTACCAGATTTCTCAGTAACAAATCAAAATTAAACACACAAAAAAAGGATTGACGTTTTTTTAAAAATTAATCCTCATATCCCAAAATGTTTACCACCAATGCTACTGGGCGTTATTAAGGCCCAGCAAACCTTTCACTGATCACCTCGGTCAGTCATGGTTTAGCAATACTGATAGACTATTAGGGAGATGAAAGCTGTAAGGAATGAAGGCATTGTAACCATGGTATCACCAATAAAACCAGAAGAATGAAAACTCCATCTGTTAATTTCAGTAACCTGGAAATGGGTTTTACACTACTTAACATCAAATTTTCAGTTAAATCATGAAATCATGAAGTCCAGTTTTACTGGGGGGGGGGGGGAGACAATCTGTTGAAACCCCCTTCTTTGGCAGGAGAACTGGCAATCAGTGTCAATCAAACTGTGCTCAAAGCTTAGCTTGAACTTAATACCTCATTGTTTCGCCTCAGTGATCAATAACAGATGACAAACTACCATAACTTCTCTGCCACTGAAAACACTCTTCCAATAAATATGAACCCAAAGAATTAACTTGGTCTATTTCCCAAACATATAGGTTACCAGTCAAGAGGTGTGTAACCAGTCATGCAATGTGTTAACATCAAGATTTTTCCAATTAGATCCAACATCATTTATTTTTCAGTCAAGTTTACATTTTACATCAATTAGACTACTTAAAAATTTTCTTTGTTAATAATATAAAAATGAATAAACATCTACATTTAAACAGATTTTCAAGAATTTTTTTTATATAAAAACCTCATTTAATTGAATACTGTTGTTAACATCATCAAATTAGCTATATAAATTTTGTAGGCGATTTTCAATCACAAAAAATTAGACCAAGAAATTCTTCCCTTTAAAATATTTTTTGGAATATACTTAAACACCTGACATGTTTCTAGTGCAAAAAGTAAAGCTTTAACTGAAGTCAGTTATAAATCTTAATAAAAACTTTTCACCTAAAATGTTATATAACTCCTCCTGTATGTAATAAATTTCTAGAGCCAATTGTAAAAAAATTCAAGTAAAAAACATAACATAAGTATCAGATGACAAAGCAAATAAATATGTTGTCAGGCAGAATGAATGCATGTTCAAAATTTGGTATTAACATTCAACTGTTTTAATGTGTAAATTTGAGCAGTTGTGTATATAGATAATGTCATATACAGAGATCAACAATACAGTACATGCAGATTAACTAATGATTGTTATCAAAAACAATGCTGGATGGATTAAAATAGATGCAGGAGGGCCAATTAATAAAAAACCTTAATCTCCAGGTAAAAGCCATAATTTCTGCATAATAACATAAATTTTAGAAAAGAACACTAAATGGTACAAAATTCCCTTTAAACAATGGTTTTTATGTGGAAATAAAGATTTTATTTTTATAGAGCAATTTGTAGTGTACCATCAGCAGATCTATTAAACAATAAATGTATCCCTTTATCTTACCATATATCAGACACAATGGATTCTGTTTTGTTCTTTGCCACATTTAAGTTTGCCACAAGTTTTTAATGGTCAAGAAAAAGGAATTTACTTTAGTCAAAAGTTTCATATTTAATTTTAAGGAAATGTCTTTTCATGAAGGTTGTGGGAAAGAAAATCATAAAAATATACTATTCCAATAAATTGTACAAGATAAATCTATGTTACAGGACATTTGGTATTGGGCAAATACATGAAAATTCCATTTACATATTAAATTGTATTATAAACAATTGTAAAAATATTTTACCAAAAAAAACCCACTAACACTATTTTGTAATCAGAATTAATCGAATGTCCTTTCCCGTTAGATCAACAAAATCATTTCATCCCTCACAGGATCATAAAAATTTGACAACTCATAAACCTGTCCTACAAAAAAACACAATAAAAAATGTGTGTAGAACACCTGACAAACCATTGATATTAACTAGGACAATCAATTTCGCCTACTTATCTTAATACTACTAACACAGTAGTGTGACCATTTATTTTGGCTTAAAAAGGGTCTGGTATTTTTTTTCTTTTTGACCTTTGACATCTTGACAATTTATACATTAGATGAAACAGAATAAACTTTTTATGTCTTTATTATGGTGCATTCAAACATCTTGATATGCTGAAAAATAAACAGCCTGCAGCCATACAAATGATGCATCACTATGAGGCTCCATGTGGGATTATAATTTAAAAATTTAAGACCTGTTAAGAAACAATTCATTTAATTTTTAAGATGATACCCACTTCAGTTTTTAATGAGTAAAAACTTTTTTTTCTCTAAACTAAAAAAAACATGATTTGTATGGAAGAACCCTGATGGGTCCCCTAGAGATATTTGGTCATCTGGTCAAACAGGGTCAGCTGTTAAAATACAACTGATGCATGGTCACGATTTGTGTCCTCCTGGATCAATGTCTCCATCTCATGTCAAGGAAAATTTCCATATTTTTAGACAGATGTTAATGTCCATGTCACAACAATTATCTTCATACATTCTGGTACATTTCTTTTTTATGGAAAATGTTACTAAAACATGTTTGTAACCTACTAAAACGGTCCATGAAATTAATGAAATTCTTATCGTGTTGTAATTTAGACAAGGAACATTTTGTGAAATTTAATGGGTTTTTTCCTAAATGTATTTATTCTGCCAGACAGTGAAAATATTGTTGATGTTTTAATAAATTATAATGTTTCACCAAAATTAACAACAACAATAAAAATTGTCAAACAAAAAACAAAAGAAAAATAGCAGATTTGTCTGACAAAAACCAAATGGTTGACAAAATAAAAAGCGCTGTATCCAATAAACCAGGTTGCTTACTAACAACAAATCCTGTTGATTTTTACAAAAAACAAAATGGAATGCTGGAATCTAACCATCTATATTCAATGTATATTGTGAACATTTACTGTGCATGTTCTATGATCTATAGCAGCAGTCACTACCAAAACCTTTGATTCATTTTTTCATTAAATCTATAATTATTTGTTTATTGTGGACATGGTGGACATTAACTGTCAATTGTGTTAATAGCAGCAGTACCTAAGTCCCCATGTTTTATTAGACGTTATTTACTTTTTCATCGAAGTCCAAGTTTTCAGCAGTACCTAAGTCACCATGTTTTATTACACGTTATTTACTTTTTCATCGAAGTCCAAGTTTCCAGCAGTACCTAAGTCACCATGTTTTATTACACGTTATTTACTTTTTCATCCAAGTCCAAGTTTCCAGCAGTACCTAAGTCACAATGTTTTATTACACTTTATTTACTTTTTCATCGAAGTCCAAGTTTCCAGCAGTACCTAAGTCACCATGTTTTATTACACGTTATTTACTTTTTCATCGAAGTCCAAGTTTCCAGCAGTACCTAAGTCACCATGTTTTATTACACGTTATTTACTTTTTCATCAAAGTCCAAGTTTCCAGCTATACTGTTCTATATCAGTATGGAATATTTATTTGTTACAACACTGTAGGTAGCCATGGTAACCAGACATTATTTATTTTTTCATTAGATCCAAGTTTACAGTATACTGTTCTATCACAGCAGGGACTATTTATTTGTTCAGTTTTTTAGGTAGACCCACAGAAACCACCATGTTCAATGATAACCTCAGACATTATTTATTTTTTCATTAGATATCAGATACTATATACTGTTCTATCACAGCAGGGACTATTTATTTGTTCAGTATTTTAGGTAGACCCACAGAAGCCACCATGTTCAATGATAACCTTAGACATTATTTATTTTTTCTTACATGTAATGTATTATGATTTATATGATATATATCCCCTCCTCAAAACAATGATTTAGCACTTAAGTTATAACTTTTTGTAGCATAAATCACCTTGTTTAAATGATCTATTTCATGTGTATTTGTCTTTCATGCTGTATCTATTAAACGGTGCAATAAATGAGATTTTAAACAAACAAGGAGATGTTAAAACAAATATAACAAAATCTATCTACCATTATTAAAAATTTCAAACATTTTTTAAGCACTTTAATCACAATAATACATATGCCCTTTCACTTATTTATTTACATTGTCTATAAGAAAGGATGTCCCTAGGACAGGTTGCAGAATTAAAAAAGGTAGATTGTTTGTTTGAAATTTATGCTATTTGCTTATGGCCTCCATTTTTAATGGGGAAAGGGAGCATAAGTATGAACAGATCACTTTCAGCAATTGTTTAGGATAAACCGGTAATGTAGATGAAGAACCTGGTAAGAGCCCCGCAGTCGCTTTCAGAAAAAGTCTTTATTGCAAAATCCACTACAGGTGGAGAAGATCAAAGGGAAATACATTGTGATGTCAGCACTAATGATATATTTTACACTTACGACTTTCTGTGAAAAGCACTTCTGACCTTTGGTACAAAACCTGGCAATATTCAGTGAAGATTGTGATTCAAGCATAAACCAGTTTGATTTAAAAGCACAACACCAATGTTGGTGATGACCAAGGCTATTCAGCCACTGAGGCCCTCCTCGACAGATGTGTAAAACCAATTCAATTTCACTAAATTAACATTTTTAAGCACTATGGCAATCGTGCCTTCTGCTGGTTTCTTGCTTACACCGGTCACAAATGACTCGACAATACTCAAACATAATACAAATAATATACGAATCTCTTTCAAGCAAAAAAAAGATCTTTTAAACTTAATATAACTTATCAATCACTATAATTACATTTCACTGTAAATGTTTTTTTCTGTTTAATACCAGTATGATATGCCTAAAGCATGGCAACTATTGTTCTACATGTAAATGGTTGTACAGTGTTTATAATTGTTTGATGTTCAGAAAGGAAAATGAGTAATGCTCTACTTATGTGACATGGACAAAGAGAAGTACAAAATATTAATCTGCCAACATCAATTTTTCATTTTATTGCATAGCAATATGTGGTTTTTCTGTTAAACATAATTAACAGTAACTATGAAATAATTTATGATATTGCACTCAGTCCAATATTATTTCAAATTTGTAGGTAATGAGAATTTTTTACTACACAATAAAAAACCACAAATATTGATGAGTCCTTACTAGGTCATGCAGTAAAATATTTTGCTCTGGACAATATTGGAACAAATGACCTATTTACACTGATCAGAGACATTGGGTTGGTACAAATGACCTATAGTTACATTGATCAGAAACATTCTGTATACAGTAGACCATCTCTTATTAAAGGCCATAGCTACCATAATGTAGCTCCTTTTTATTTTATTTTTATGGACAGAGCTACAAAGAGGTCCCATTACTCGTAATGGAGCAAAAACACTTTTGGGATTTATACATATTTTCCGCTATTTAACCTCTGTATTTATTTAATAAATATGTTTTCTTTCCTCTGCCGTTCATCAGACATGTCTACAATGTCTAGTTAAATAATTTTAAAACTTTTTCATAATCATTGCATCATTGACATAATTAAAATTGTGGGGTGTAGAATTTTGGAATCGGATCTGTAAAAATTGGAATAAGGGGACATAATCATAATGCAATGAATACAGCTGAAATCATCCAGAATTATATTTTTTTACCAAATCGATTCCGATATTATCAAAATTATGCACTTCTGTAATTAATATTTTGTCCACAATGCCATGATTACGAATAAAGTGATAAAACTAACGAATAGCATGTTGTGGAAATATCAGTTAAACTGCAAATGCATAAAAAAGTATGTAGCAAACTAGGGAAACAGTTTAATTACTTATAATAGGGATAAAACTCCCAGGTGTGAATCACTCCCGGGCTGCTCCATTATGAGTAATGGGACCGCTTTGTAGCTCCATCCATAAAAAAAAGGAGCTACATTATTGTAGCTATAAGGCCTCCCCTTCTGCATAAACATGTAGCTTTATAACAGCAGGACTCTCTAGTGATGAGGTAGTATTTAAAAATAGAATGCTCAATGTTTGGTGACAGAGCCGTAAAAAAGGGAGACTACTGTCAGATGGGATCATGTTATTACTGTTTTGGAAGAATGCCAAGTTTTCTCTCTGTATGCAGGAACATACTCAGTCCTATCTAGGTATAAAAAAATCAAGAGCAACAAAAACTGTTAAAAATAGTGCAGGGGCAGAAAAAAATGTTAAAAGTGGTGCTAATGACCAGCAAAACCTGGTGAAAGTAGTGCTTAGGTGGCAAATGAGAAGTTAAGTCTTTCCCCTTTTCATACCTTTTCCTACACCATTTGTCAAATATAAATCTTATTATAAAAATGTTGTCCCAATATTTATGAAAATTGAAGATGTACACATTAGCATATCATCAAAATAAAATGTATAGAAATGAACGTACTTTTCATATAAATCACTTTTTTCATTTGCACTTTTATAAATCATACGTTTTGTGATGTTAAAACCCAAACAGATTCAATAAAGCTAGAATTTTATGACCAAATTTACAGCTTAAATGGATGTAAATTAAATAACAGAATACTTTACAACTTAAGCACCTCTATCTGCAGAGACCATTAAAACTTTTGACACAATTTCATACAGTAAAATATTTCAATTATAGTGTTTGCATGTTTTATGCGAGTTTATTTATCATTTTAACTGAATTTATTATATACAAATCAACAGATTTTCTAGCATATAATATTTACAATGTTATAATTTTTTTAATATAATTTATTGAAATGTTATTGACTGTTCGTGAACGGGGGGAGGGGGAAAATGTATGACAATGTAAAAAAAAATTAATTAACAAAAAATATATAAATTATATCATTTTATCCTTTTCACTAAGCATTTCGATATGTGGACAAAACCAGAGAAATAGAAAAACTTTTAAAACTTGTACAAATGTTTTAACAAAATTTTTTAAAAAGATTATGTTATCACTCTTGAAGAATCAATATATATATGTAACTATAAATACTGTGGGAATGAGCTATATGTAATGACAAATGGTACGTGGTAGTTGTGGTAATCAGCTTTACCCAGGATTTCTGTTCTGACACTTTGATTTTTGTCTTAAATCAATGACACAATAATACTAAACACAATCAATTTAATTCCATTTATAACCACTGAATTAACTTTCTAAAGTTTAATTCTAATAAGCGGGCCATAATACCACTCCCAAGATATTAAACTTTAAGATATCAGTCTTAAGTCACTGTTAATTACCAATTTCACATTACACAAAAAGTATGAACATAAAAGCAATACTTTTGACATAGGCAATTTGTGAATTATTCAAGGTCTGCTTTGATAAAAATCAATGTTTTACAAATGTTTTATCCATAAGATCATCAGTTAATGTACATTGGTTGACAAAGCGAAAATTTATAAAAATTCCAACAGTCAGGATCTATAAAACGTTTGATTTACACAGAAGTAATCATATAAATTTCACATCCATGATAGTTTGAACTGAGCTTGAATGAGTTAGTCCATCAAATATTAATTAAATTAGGAGTTCCAGATTGTCCGACCAGTACCATCACATCAGATATAGAAATCCTATCACCTTTTTTAAAGTTAATTTAATTATTACACAAAAACTGTCCATAACTTGTCATCATGAGTTGGTTCAACCAATCACAGATCTGATAATGTAATTGTTAATTGATAATATATCTCACAAGTGGAGATAATTATCGATCAGTTTTAAGATTTTGACTTGACAAGCAGGATGACTGCTTATTACAAGGGAGGATATGTTTGGAAGGTCACTTCATGGCACTGCACTGCTAGATACTGCCATCACTGTCTATACATCACCCAGACATTTTTAATAATTCCCATAAACACAATGACTGAAGTAACAAACTAATTATATTTGGTTTTATTAGGAATATTTCAAACCAATATTTAAAATAAAAACGAAACAAACAATAAAGGATCTTAGCAGAAAGAAACCAAGACAAGATATATCAATAATGTCCAAACCATGTGACTAACTTTAAACCAATCACATTCATATTAAATTGATGACAAGGTTTATTATATAATTAAGTGTCCTTATAATAGATTATATTAGCTGGTCATCCAGCTGATAATGTCCATTGACATTAAAAAAGTAGATGGTAATCAAGTGTGAACTATACATATAAACATTTCATGCAACAAGTTTTCTTTATTTCAGTTTTTACTTTATAATAATTTATAAGAAAACAGCAATCTATTGACCAGTAAAAACATTCAATTTGTTTACAATTATCTGGCATGATCATTTTATGATGGCCCTGGGGGAGGTAACCCATACATGTCCTGATGTATGCTACTCCCTTCTTTAACACAGATTACTATGTTAATTAAATTGTTTCACTTCAAACAAACGCCCCTCAGAACATGGATAGAATCACAAAATTGTCAAACCATATTACAGAAGCTTGAACATAAATCTGCCTTGGAGGAAAAGTGTTATTTTCAACTTTACCTGCATGATCAGGTATAACATGTAAATTATCCAGGGGTTGGTTGGGTCTAACTATGTTGGTGCTTACTAAGGTTAAAATGGGGTGGATCTGTTTTGATATTTTGTTATTTATCTGACATGATTTTAAATTTTTTAAATGTAATCCTTTTATTTAACTGAATCCTCATTGTCTTGACAAACCACTCTTTACTAAAAATATTCTATGAAAGGAAATACCATCATTTCATGTGTAAAGAGATGCCAGAGTGCCAACCATATGGGCACCTAATTTTTCTGAAACCATTGTAAACACATGCACCAAAAGCAGCAACTAAATTAATTTCTAGAAGCCCTCATCAATTCAGGTAGGGCCACAGGTTAGTGGTCCCATAACAATTTTAAGCCCTGGTGTCTTTTTAACAACTGGTACCAAATGACCACAGTAACCAGACTAGGTCTTGTGTATAACAACTGGTACCAAATGACCACAGTAACCAGACTAGGTCTTGTGTATAACAACTGGTACCAAATGACCACAGTAACCAGACTAGGTCTTGTGTATAACAACTGGTACCAAATGACCACAGTAACCAGACTAGGTCTTGTGTCACATTCATTATCATTTACCACATACTTTACAGCTTTTCAAATCTTATTAATCTCTCAACAATTCATCTTCAATGTTATCAGATGAAAAACTTGAAATATTCACAAAAATCTTATCTAAATGTTGACCTTTAACCTTATTACATTGAGCTGTACAGGGAGTTAATCCCCCCAACATCCAAGTTAACACCTGTCACCAGGTGACAAGGTAAAAATACCCATTTATCAAAATATTTTAATCCTTCTATTGGTCAATAAACATGAATTTTCTTCCATATAACACCACTTTTTCAGCTGTATTTTAGTACCTCTCCAAATCAAGATGTAATTTGTTCTAACTAGAGAAAAACTTTGCTTTTTCGTGTCATGTATTTGATGTCTTCCAATTTACATTTTTATATGTGATTCTATACAAATTTATAAATAATGAACAACATATCACTAGACCTATTAACAAAATTCTGGAAATTTATCTAATGTCTGGAGGCTGATGATTCAATACATCAAATTTAAAAATAAAACTTTTCAAATTCTAAATGACTAAATTTAAAATTACTGGAGTTATTAAAGCCCATCCATCACAGAGCTGTTAAATAAGTTACTTTTCTATAATGATATTCTTATGTAGCAATTATGATACAAAGTTTATCATCTATCTTATAGTAAAATAGAAATGTCGCATAAAAAAATCTGACACAAAGTAATTCATCTACAGAAAGTACCAGGCAGAAACAAAACTTATTTAATTAATATTCCTCCCCCTAAAATGAATGCTCTAGGCCATTCATGACATTACAACATCAAAAACTTTATAATCTGATTCAAAGGGTGTTCCTCTGGTTTTTTTTAAATAAAATACACTAAAAATTAATGAACATTTCAACAGAAAATATGTGTTGTAACTATGTTAAACATAATTTTTTACTGATGAAACATTTTTCATGAACTGTTTAATACGACTATTCCAACCTCAGTGAGCCTCTGGATATCTACCTTAGAAAGACAATATTAATGACACACTTGTTCATATTCTGACAAGAATTCATAAACGATTTGTCATGTAAAAGGTACACAACAAAACAAAAAAATATATCCCAAAATGGTTGGATTTTTAAATGTGATTTTTATCGACATTCCATCTAAATACTGTGTATATAATACGGACATGATAATTATACCATGTGATCACCTAGCATAACCTATAGAATCAATATCTCATTTATCCCGGCTAGACCTTGACTATGCCATTACCAAACTTTCAAAAAAAAAGTTTTTCAAGTTTTGTAAAGACTGTTTTGGCATCCAGCCCACTAAAATAAAACGCCACAATGGTGGCAGTATACTTTTGTCATTACCATACATTTAGAAATATTGACCATGTGCCTTAACTAGCTTTAATAAAGAGGCCAGATTTTGAAGGAAAATAAGTTGCATTTTAATCAGAACACTTGTTGGTACCAACAGAAACAATCAGAGAAGGTTTTTCAATTCACTGCAAACAATTTTCCCCTTGTTAACTGCCTACAGAAGAAAAAAAACGTAATACAGGCACACCCAACGGTATGCTCCAGGTGAAAGACACTAAATTAAGACTGTATTTACATAACAGCTTCAAAATTATAGGTTTAGTTCCATTTGAAAATTCACATATTTATGTCATAAGTTCGTGCATCAAATATTTTAAAACCTACAATTAATATGATTTAATAATAGTTTAACAGTGCCAGAAAACATGTCTTATTAAAAAACTGTTATTAGATTGGAATATATTTTTCTGAATTTGGACTAGTTCTGTTTCCTTTTTTTTCTGTTACTTTTAGTACATAAAGATTTATCTTTTACAGAAACATTGCTGTGTATTAAAATAATGGGAGGAAGGTGTCAGTGGGGTGGGGGTGAAATAATGGGAGGAAGGTGTCAGTGGGGTGGGGGTGAAATACAATGTTTGTTGTGATGTTGTACCAACTGTTTTCTTATGTGGTGTTTTTTTCTGATGTCATACCTTAGGGACCTATTTTTTAATTATGTGGTGTTTTTGTTAAAATTTCTGACAAAATTTTATTTAATGTGATTTTTTTTCTTAATATATACTAGGCCTGTAGTAAAAAAAGTGGGGGGTTGGGGGTTTACCATAAAAAAAAATGCTTTCACCAGACTACCAGTAGATACAAATAATTTGTTAAATCTCATACATGTATATAAGAAAATCTACATGTGAAGGAATAGTTAGTAACTTGTGTTTTCAATGACAGATAATACCTTCAACAATGTTCCATAAAAGCCTACGAATCACAGGAATTCTGGATCACATATTCAACATTAGATGATAATTCACTTCTTTCTTGACCCAAGCAACAGGCACTCATGAGCTATTGAGCTTTTTTGATACTGTAACATACTTGCATGTTCTTTATACTAGATAAATGGCCCGTTATCTCCAAAAAGCACTTATAACTTTAATATTCTCACTAGTTCTTGACCCCCTCCCGCAGGTAAAATTTCCTTTGATCTTAGATAGACCTTGTTACCTGTTTTGTCAAGAATATAAAACTATGCCTTGAAGAAAGCAAATACATACTGAATAATTTTCAAATTTGTAATGCATTTTGACAAACAATTTTACTTTTGAGTTGAATAAATTAAGATATCATACAAATTTGTTGTTTAATAAATGTACAGTCATCTATTATCTTAAGTTTAATTTTACTTTTTATGATAAATGGTACCAATGAGGAAATAAGTAAATTTTGGGAAACGTATCTAATATACATTTGCACTGTTAAATGTATATTTTAGCAAAATGTTTGTTTTGGAGGAAAATGTAATTAACTAATCAAAATCATAGAATAAATTGAGTTTTTTTTGTCATGGGTGGAGGGGGAGAGAAAGAGGCAAAAACAAGCTTATATTTAACTGAGCATGTAGTTCACATGCCAAGTTGTGTTTTGTTTGTGGGTGTAATACTCCTGCAGTGCTGATACTAAATAATAATAAATAAACAAGTATTAAATAATATATGTAAATTGTTTTGAACTATAAAAAGACACAAGAGTTGTGTGGAGAAACAAGATTTTGTGTTCTTTGTACCAGCTCAATGATTCCAAAAAAAAAGTCCATCTTTTCTTACTACATATTGCTTTTCTTAATCACAAAAATAGCCATCAATGATACAACATCTGTTACTATAAGACATCAGGTCAATACAAACTTATATTCTGTTGAAGTAATGTATCTTGTGAATCCCTACAATTTGATTGGTTAATCAAGACGGGGATATCATACCGTATTCCCTGTGAAACCCCACGGATACTGAAACTAGTTTCAAAATGGCGTCTATTCATTGAATAATTTATTTGTTTTACATAATATAAATAGTTAAACACAATATAAAGATATCAAATATCGAATTTAAATACATGCATTTTACGGAATCTATCATCTCCGAATACGATTTGTCTTGAAATTAACAAGGGAGATAACCAATAACTTGAAGTGTTCTAAAAATGGCAAACAAAAGCATTTGCATCGCACTTCGAAAGTGAAATTTATCATTAAAAGTTTTGCTGGGAATAAAAAGTCGTCAAAAAAATATCAAGGTTATAAAATTGAAAATCCCATAAAAAGTTTCGTTGGCAGCTTAAATGTGTTGAATGGTAGGTTCTCCAATAGTGGTGGTCCAAACTGTTTTTTCTTCAAGCATGTGAAATGTCTAATCTAATTATATACTCTAGAATATTAGTACAAGAAGACTTCAACAGAATATAATTGTTATTCGGGCTTCACAGGGGATACGGGTTCATATTCCCTGTCTGTATTCTATATTCCCTTCACCTCCGGCTCAGGGAATATAAAACACAGACAGGGAATATGAACCCGTATCCCCTGTGAAGATCCCGAATAACATATAATATCTCTACATTATACCATTATTATTCATGTGTGAAAAATATCCAATCATCGCGAAAAGACGACCTGCCCATCATTTCTTAATATATCAACCTACACAGCCTAACAATAGATAATGATTTCACCGAAATCAATAACAAATTAAAACAAATAAAAATAGCGTGCTTGTTCTTACGCTTCAACCTCCTTAGACCAACTAAATCAAACGACAGAATTTCAACACCATTTACCTGACACGTTACAGAATTCGTTTTCTTTTTTACTGATCTATTTACACTGCGGGACAAAAAGTAAAATGAATCAATTCACCGTGACCTAACCAAGCGAAAGTAATATCTGTATTCAACATCCACTTTTTCTATAAAATGTTTAAAGCCTGTTCAGACTAACTTTTATTCAAACTTAACCAAAGTAATATTAATCATCTTTTTCCTGCTGTTTAAATGAATGAAATATTAATAGAAAGGAGACATTGGTATATTGAACAATTTTTATGTGTAAAGTGGTAACGAAATGTGCATGTAAGTTAACTGAAGGATTAAAATAGGAAGGAGTTGACACAGGACAGAATGTTACCTCGTACCACAAGCTTTTGTGTTCAGTAAACACAATGTGTCCTGCGGTACACCGGTATGTGCACCCTGAATTACCAGTATGAATAGATTACATTTCAATATTTAAAACTTCCATTTTTTCAAGTGACTTAAGATTTTTGTACCAGACACAACAAGTGCCAAAATATGTATTTCTTTAAAATCAACTAATTACCCACCCAAAATCAAATCTCAGGTAAATTAAATTTTGGCACGATTTTTAAGGACATAATCAAACATCTAATTCTTAACATTAAACATGTTTATTAATGTGTCAAATGGTTAAAAAAAATTATAAATATAAGTATAATAATTGAATACAAAGTCTATGTAGATTATTTTGTACAACAGAATCCATACATAACGGAGATAACTAAATGCTACCATGAGATGATAGTATGTAATTTTTTGAAAAATTGGCATCCTTGTCTATTAACTATAACTATTAACTATAGACCTCGGTAGCCGATTGGTTGAGGTAGTTCGTCTACTGTTGATTACTTGGTCTGTCAACAATGAGACTGCCGTTTGGAGTCTCACAGTGGGCAGGATGCACTTGACTCCAATCTAAATTGACAAGGATTGCCAGTTTTCCTACCGAAGGTCCGGGGTTTTCTCCGGCTTCCTCCCCCAATAAAAACTGGACACCATGATATAGCTAAAAAAAATTGCTAATAGTGGCGCTGAAGACCATTCAACCCAACAAAGACAAACAATCTATTAACTAAATTCCACCTAAAGTAAGAATGTTAAGAGTAATGGTGATCATAGAAACTAAACAGTATTTTACTGATAAGTTCTTTGCCGTAATTAAAAATCCTACTAATTTAAATGACTCAGGCCTCCGATACATACAAGTAACATATATTTGCTAGTCATTATTTTACGTTTGAAATATAATTCAAAATGGTGGCATTCTATGGAAGAATTACTCATATTGCATGTTAGGAACTAATTATAGTCACAAAAATGTTGAACAATTAACATAGATGTGGTCTGATTCAATACTTTGTTCAAGGTACATCTATAAATTCAACGGACTGCCTTCCTTTCAATACATTAAATTACCACCTTTCAAAAGAATCAACCGATTGTCATCAGAATTGTACATCAGGATTTGTGGCCGGAGTAATAGTCTATACAATGAAAGAATGATAAACGACTCAAACAGTGAATAAATTGTCACCTTTACATACATGAACCTACAAAATTGTCCAGATTTGACTCCCAAATTATAATGTTCAAATAACGCAGGATTTTTTTTTCCAATATTGTGCACATTTACATGTTTGAAGTTTTTTTTTCACTTTCATGACACATCAACAGTAAATTTGTTTTTCATTACATTCAGTTTCAAAATGGAGGTAGTAAACATTATATTTCAAAGAATTCTGGGTGCCGTTTCATAAAGCGATCGCTAATTAACGTGCTCGTTACCCCATGGTATGGGATAAGGTGCATGTTAAGCTAACAATCACTTTATGAAATGGTACCCTGGTCATAAAACTTCTTTTGGTTAACTAATTCTAGAAGATTATTGGTCCAGCATTGGTAAAACTGTTTCCTGCATCTTCATCATCATACTGCATCCCAGTGTTACGTCTTACATAGCTATTACAATCATTACATTTCACAATACATTGGACCTCACAGATTAAGGTTAATAACAACAACACTGAAAGTTGTCTCTCTCAAAGTAAATTTAATACGACATGCACTTATACTCTTTCAGTTTGATGTTTAAACCAAAGCTTGTTTTTATTTGTTTGTTTTCTATAATAGCTGAATGAGAAGTTTCCAATTAAAGGGACATTTGGTATTATCTCTTCTGTGTTTTTACTTTTTGTCGGTATTTTACCCAATTGTATTGGTATGATTTATATGTTGATAAGAGGCGCCTGTCAGGTTTACACTTATTTTGTCATTTTTTTAATTACAAAATAGAAATGTCACCTTAAAGATTATTACTATCACCAATAACTACAAACACCAACATAACCATAGAAACCAAAATTATTTTTTATTTTAGCCTGTATGACCCAAAATTTCCTACTGACCCAGTGAATTTGATTAATTTTTTACTGCGCATATTTTATTTTTAAAAGTGTACAAAAAATCTAAAGACTGAACCAAAACCAAATGAATGACTGGCCAAACTATTTGCTGTCTACACTTGTAAAAGAACCATTACTTTCAGTAAAATCCTTAACAATTATTTTAGGACTTGTAAAGCTATGGCAATCTACATCTGGCAATATTCCAGGAAACAAATACTTCACTTTGAAATAGACCATCTGAAACAACAAGTAGTGGTCAATGAGGCAATACACAAAATATTTATGGACCATACTTTATGAAGATTTTATTGTCTATCATCAAGATTCACTTAAACATGGCCATAAAGGTCAGGGTATCTATATACATAGAGCTTTTAAAGTCATAAAATCACCATTTGTCTGAAATTGTCCAGGACAAAGAAACTTGAGCAAGACATAAACTAGTGAAAATTTCACAGTCATATTACATTAAATATTCAATTAAGGTATGGATAACTTGCTGTTGTTATCCACATACTATGATGTACCTCAAATTGAAGAGAAATTTTGATTAATTTGAATGCTAGAAAATCAAAACCATTAGTTTGCTATCAAAATATTTTTACTTTGACTTTCTTTTATGGGATGGGGATCTGGGAGGGCATACTACCTATAATTAACCTCACCACTGAGATGTAGGTAATTATTCACTGCAGGACAGCGACCTGTAACTATTGTAATATAATCACCCATAGCAAGCATTGCCTGGTTAAACTAATTTCATGGGTACTGGAAGATCATGCACAATTTACTAAAATGTATGCCATGGTTGAAAGTCGTTATTTTCTAATTAATTATCTAAAGGCATTTGATTACATCTTCAGAAAAATGCACCAAAGTAAACTGAATGTCACAACAAACAGGAAATTGTGCATGTTATTGCACTGGAATATTAATATGAAACCAACATGCACATCCTAAATATAAAACATAGCTTAAACTTGTGTAGGTACAAATTACTTAAGAAATAATTTTTTATTCAATTTGAAGCTTAATTTGTCTAACTACAGGAAATATAAAAAATGAAACTAAATGTTAATTTTATAAAAACTATCATAAATGGCAGAAAAATATATAAAAATTGAACCCAAAAACTAAATAAAATCCTATTCCGAAATGACATGGGTGTTTCATTTCCAGACACTGGTTCCCAAGCTGCTTTTCAAGCAAATATGAATAATAAAACAAAAGGGGAAAACATGTATTAAACTTTTACTGTGTTAGCATTACTTAAAAGTATTTTATAAGTTTGCTAAATGTTATTTTTAGATTTAATATCAGCAAGGCATGTGCATACTTTAACATCATTCATTGGTTAAAATTTTGATATATCAGAGCACCACACAGATAAGCACTCAAAAATGTAAATCAAAATGTGCAGATTTTTGCAATTCCCAGCAGTCCAACCAAGAAAAGTTATAAAACTGTTTATATTTATCATTTGGTCCAATTACTCATGTTTTTAAAGTAAACATTTTTGCCATAACCTGTTAATGGTTTGATTGGATAAACATGTTTACAGCATCTGTTTTAATGGCATCCAAGTCACTTTGATGATTTTTTCTGCAGTCATGATAATGCTTTGTCTAAACTTCTGCTAACATTTTTGTCATAGCTTTCCAACAAGTGTAAATTACTATTAACTGGAAAGAATTTGTATTTCATGCTTGAGGTGTAAATGAGATATTTACTATTCCATCCAAACAACAAGAAAATCTATTCAAATCCATCACTGTAAGTTAGAAAAGAAAACTAGAATGATATTTTTACACTTAATTAAGTGGCATGCAAATGACCACAACAGATATTAAAGCATATTATATTAATTAAGGCACTTGTTTTGTATTGAATGCATTGATGAAGACATTATTATTATTATTAAAAAATCAAAAGATGTATAAAATAAATTTAAGACCAGACATACTACTTAAAAATCCTACATATATTTGAAATCTAAAAGGAAGAAAAAAATTAATATCTAGATGGTTGATAAATCTGAAACATAAAGATATATGTATTTAATTTCTACCCCATTTCATATCACAGAACCTTAGTTTCTATTCCATCCACTGTAATGGAGAAAAACTGATCATCATTCAAATTTTACAGTTTGCCAGATTTTGTATATTTCCTATTGCTAAGAATTTTATGTCCAGCATAATCCGTAACGATGCGATTCATTTCCTTTATAATTAAGTTCACAAGTTCAAACTATTTATTAGCAACATCATTCCCTCATCAAATGAAAATAATATATTGAAAAACCCTCTTTATTTGTGCAAATTTTATGGGGTAAGTTTTATCATCAGTATTTGAGCCTTTATAAAACTTGCTTTGATTTTTTATGACAATTTATTCATGGAGTAGTGAGTATGCATGCCAATCCACTGAAATTCCTGTCGTGAAATAACATTAACCTTCATGAACCTTTAACTCGTTTCTTCAATGCATGATAGTGAATGAACTTTCCTTGAACAGTGGTGCATGCCACACAGTAATTAGCAATTGCAATGTTTCTCAAGTTGCCACAATAGAGAACACAGAATGGCCACAGGTGGCTATTGACACTCAGAATTTTACTGGTACTTCAATTGAAATAAATTTCTGATGGGTTAAATTTATGTTCTAACAGTTGTCATTTACCTGGTCACCCATTGGCCAAATCATCAACTTTTTTATGACAAACACAGCAGCCTCTGACAAAGTTATTATCTCCCCTTTAAAGTGGTTACCACAGAGACAACACATGAGATCAAAAGAATCCATGTTTTACAATTTAAACCTATTAATCAAATTTTTAATGAAACTTTTAAACTGTCTGAGGAAATCAATTAACATGAATCAACAAAGCTTGACATTGTGGATCTTGCTCAATTTCTTTCCTCTATCCAGCTTTTGCTATTTTACATAATCTTTCTATTAGATTTGCAATACTATTTTAAATGCAGAAATTTGACTTTCATTCGAAAGTTTGAACTAACTAAATTAATTTCTATTTATAAGTATTTACACATTTCATGTCATGCTGCAAAAACTTGTATAATCTTATATCATAGAAAATTGACAAATAAATAAAAATTGCCTCCCTTTGTAAAAGTGGAATATCGTACAGAACAATTATTAATGTTCTTAGTCGAAAAAATTTCAAATATTCTAAGAGGAAAAGATCACCACAAAATATAAAATGAAGCTTTTAGCTGTAGACAGATGACAAATTTTAATGTTTTTTTTATGAAGTTAGTCACTTAATTTTAAATGAAATTCATGTGATATGTATCTAACAAATCCCATTTCCTTTACCATTACTTAAGTGTAGCCAGATGTGATAGTAGGATTGTATTTTGTTAAAACAAATATATGAGAATTTAAATAACATTATGAACAAATTTAATACATTTATGTAGTTGTGTTCACGAAAAAATATCATGCAAAATATTCATGAAAATAGGTACCGAACAAAAAACAAATTTTTTTAACAAATGAAATCTTTCTTATGACACTGCAAAAAAAGAAAAAAATTAAATGAATTGTCCTTATCACAAATATTTTATTCAGATATCAGCCAGATTTATTTAAAGATTCTTTAACAAGTGTGGACAAACGGGTTCAATGTGTAGCATTATACTAGTAAGTGCCAGTTTTTGCTATGAATTATTGTGTACTCCCTGGGTACATGTATATATACATATTAGTAAGTACACTCCCCTAATATATCTAAATCTGAAATCTGTAATTACAGCAATAATTTACTTTAATGAGTTTTTGTCAAGTTAATTTGTTTTTACTACAGATTTCAGATAAAAGTAAAATGCATGTCATTTCTTTTTTTCTTTTGTTCCTTCTATGTCACACCGGACATTTAGCTGCTAGTATTTCATGACTACACTGATAAACACTTGTGAGAACCTCAAATATTTCCAATACTATCAGGGATTTAGATCATTTATGGGATAAACTTGCATTATGATGGAATGTCACAAAAACAACATTTTTGTTTGTATAAGAATTAGCAGCAATTATCTGCTGTTTGTATATTTTTATTTAACCAATATCAGAGTAATCCCCCCTTTTATTTTCTATTTCGGTAGATTATCGATTGTACCTTTACATGGTTAATTATATTGCATAACTTTACAACGTCAATGATTACTGGCACATGTGATCTGAAAGTATGTACACATGTATCCTTATTATAAATAATCAAGGTAGGTTCTAAAGCCCAAAAGACAACATGTCAATGGTGAATATTTAAAATGGTGACATAATGGAAACTAAACCCCATGGAAACCATGTAGCTAATAAGTACACTTTAGGTTTTAAAAACCTTAAAAATTTAATCCCAAGTCAAATACATATATACTGGGGCTGAATTCTTTGTTTCCGAGTAAACAATGGTCGAATGTGTACACTAAAGAATTGTCACAGTTTTAAAGTACTCTTCTATTAAAGAAAAAAAAAATCTATAATGGTTTAGTACACACAAAAGAAAATTGAAGAGTATTATGGGATGTAAGACAGCACATAATGTAGTCCACTTCAAAATGTATAGGTGACAAACTGATCACCTGATCTTCAATTTCAGCTAAGTTTTGTATAAGCTCACAGATTTTAAGTCCACAAATTGTAACGGTAATGTTGTTTGTTAATTTCATTACACAGTGAGGATATGATAATATAATAAGTTAGTGTTTTCTGACTTTAACTGTTCACTTCATACAAATAACCTGAACATTTTAATAAATAAATATTTAAATTCCTCTTTTTTTCATATAATCGATTGTAATGGGTATCTTCAAAGGTGTCATTTATTTTTAAAGGAACAAACACTGGAATTATGGGAGCCAATGTGATGAAACATATTTGAAGTTTACAAAAACAATTATTTGGTTGTTATCTGCAGAATAATGTAAACTTGGCCATTTCATCCTTTGATCTTAAATTAAATTTCTCTCATCCTTAAACAAACATGACCTTGCCAAATACAAGCAATTATCAAACAGAGAAACAGTAACTTTGGTTGCTCTAAGTTGTATACAGTCTAAATTACAAACAGACAAACAGTCATACACACAATTATAAGAATTCCAACAGTACTCCAATACTATGCTATGTACTATCACTTCAAAATCTGTAAAAAGGACTGTTGATTAACTTGCAGGAAGGTTTCATAAAATAGACACAATGTTCATCTTAAGTACAATGTAGTTAGAAGTCCCCATATTTCACAAACAGTTGCATGTAAATGTATATAGCTGTGGATCTGTGTATGGTGTATGGATTCTCCTGTCATAGTTGATCTGTCATTGTGACAAACTACTGAATGCATGTTGTGTAATATATGTCACAGATCTGTCAGAATTCCATGTGCACTGGTAAAATACTGTATTATCTGTGCAATACCAATGTGCTCAGGAATAGTTTTGTTGGTTAAGTAAGAAATAAAATGAGAGACCTTGACCGTAAATGAGATTGATTACTACAAAGTCAAAATACATATTACATTGAAGATATCTGAATTAACTAAAGAATTCAGTAATCTAAGGTGATAAGGAAACTATAAAAATGGCCAGTGACAAAAAAAATACTTGCTCAGCTTTAATGAGAAAAACTATTTTGCAATTTTAATTTGAGAATTAGAGATGTCAAAACATTAAATTCAGCAACTTGAATTTGAAAAATAAAAAAAAATCTTCATTTTTTTATCATATGATCACAGGCTTCGGTCTTCAAACAAAATAAATTCAAAAAGTAATGATTGTTTATGCAAATTTTGTTCATAATTTAACTTTCTAATAATGTACCTATTTTATTTTTTCAAACAAACACATAATTGAGATGTTAATCAGAGATTAACAAAAGATCAGTCTAAAAACCACAGTAATATCCATGTAAATTATGTTCCTTTCCGATACAAAATTACCTTCACAAAAGATGTCACCTTAGGATCAAATTACATTTTGCGTGATCACGAACAAAGCAGATCAGGTCTTTTATGAATGAGGGAACTCACATGAGCAGACATTCCTATTCTTTGCACCCACTGACCACATGGTCATTTGTATGATATTTTGTTTCATTTCCGCAAATTATTTTCCTATTATCGTATTTTGTAACATGACTATTATTATGTTAAAAATTTAAACTTTACAAATAAACAAGTACTTAGCATTAAATTAACAAAAATGTGCTATAAATTTCTTTGCACTAGCCAATTAAAATATTTACACAAGTTTTAATTGGAGAGACATCCATATTCATTGTTTACCATTTTCTTAACAAGCTACATGTACCAAATTCCATCCAATCAAAAAATTAAAATTATAAAATGGCTTTTTCTTAAATTAGCAAATTGTACATTTTTATAGAATTTTTTTTAAATGTTTACACATTACCCATTTCTCAAATTCTGAAAAAATCCATTTTTTGTCAGTTATAGCTACAAACTCTCATGGTATGACTATTACAGTACTACATGTACATGTATGGTTATACATGTAGATGTAATTTAGTATATATAAAGGAAATAACCATTGACAGATTTATCATATTTTTACAACCACTTATAACTAAAAAAAACTTAAAGTTACTTTTCAGTCATAAATTACTACAAAACACACATTTTTTTTAAATACAAATTTTGTATATTAGAACACCTGTGCAGGTAACTGGTTCATCTGTGATGAGCCAATGTGATTCATGAAAATGACTAAATAATAAAATCCTCCCATTTATCTGTGGTCAAAAGATGAGAAAGAAAGTGAGAACAACAATTCATCACCCTACAGGTGAGACTTGAACCATATGTCTCTGTTAATTTACTGACACATCATGTATTTAACAGAATAAAACTTTAATTGATCAGTATGGATATTTTATTTTATTTTTTTTTTTACCACATGAGATCCACTGAATCCAAATGTGTTTGAACAGAATATTTGTACCTGCTTTTATGAATGAGTTTGCTTTTCAATATAGAACCTAAGCATAATAAACGAACTCACTGAACACAGGTTGGCTTGTAGATGTGGCAAGATACCAGTATCTGTGTTCAAAAACTTAACTTTCTGAACTTCAAAATTTTTAAATGAGCACTTTAATTAGTCTTGATCCAAAAATAATTTGCCAGTCAACTGAATATGTTTTTTGAAAGGGACAGTATACTTGCTGAAATACCTTTACTAGTACATAACATACTTTTACTTTTTTAAAACTTTTTTGGCCTACCTGTAGAAAACAGAATCCGGGTGCTTTGTCCTCTGGAAAGGATGTCTTGTAGAAAGACTGCTGAAATTCTGGTTCCATGTCGTTGACATCATGTACTGTCACCAAAACTACGGCTGATGATGAAAGTTGTGGTATTCCAGAATCTGTTGCAACAACCGTAATCCTTGGCAATGCATTTAACTCGCAATCGGTTTTATCCACACGCGTAGAAATAAATCCAGTATTACTATCAATCTGAAACCAGTCCGAGTTAGTATCTGGTGTATCCAAAATACGGTAAGTCAATTTAGCATTGAGTCCTTCATCTTTGTCGGTAGCACTTACTTTTATTACTGAAGTACCAATGGCTGTTTGTTCAGAAATTTCAGCAGTGTATTGGGACTGCGTGAACTCTGGTGCATTGTCGTTGACATCACCTACATATAGCGTAAAGGAAGACGAGGCATAAAGAGGTTGGTTCCCTGAATCTACAGCAACAACATTTATATCATACTTCGGAACTGTTTCCCTGTCTAATGAACGTTTTACAAATATGTAATAAATGACATTATCGTCGGTTTTCAGGCCAAAGTAACCCAAATCACCTTGTAGGGAAACATTGATGTTTGAAAAGTAATCATTTGGATTATCAGGATCACTGACCGATATTCTAACAACGAGAGTCCCATAAGTTGCATTTTCTGCTATTTTAGCTGACTGGTTAGATGTTGTAAGAAATACCAAATTTATTGTTGCTGGTTTTTCATTGATGTTCTCAACAAACACCTCAATCCTTGCAGATGATTTTAGGGGCTGGGAACCATTATCTGTTGCTATGACCTGTAGTTCATATTTCACAGTGGTTTCATAATCCAAAGGTTTGTTTACACGTACAATGCCCGTGACTGGTTCCACTGCAAAAGTTTCATCTGGGTTAAGTAAGCTATCTAAACTGTATGTTATCCGAGCATTTTCTCCCGAGTCTAGATCTGTTGCTTCCACTCGAATAATGCTTGTCCCTACCGGTACACTTTCGTTTACTCTTACCGAATACTTTGTATGAACGAACAATGGTGGGTTATCGTTAGCATCAAGAACTGTAATGTTAACTCTAAGATCTCCACTTTTTGGTGGATCACCCCCATCAGTTACTCGTATCACTAAAGAGTAAAAAATTTTGGTTTCGTAATCTAATGCCAGCTTTGTTTCAAGTTCTAAATTTTGTACACTACTACCAGACTGTTTCAATCGCACATCAAATACTCCGTCTTCATTTCCACTAATAATATCTACACGTTGAATTCCATTTTGTCCGATATCCTGGTCCACGACACTTCCTATGATAATTTTATTTCCAACGGGTGTATTTTCTGAAAGACTAAGTGATTTGCTACCGTTAGGGAATGAAGGTGCATGGTCATTTATATCGGTCACGTTGATGTAAACTTGTATAAATACTCCATTTCCACTTAAGAAAACCAGCTTATATGTTGCATTCGTTTCCCTGTCTAACTGTTTGTTTGTTCTAATTTCTCCCGTTGCTGTGTTGACGATAAAATCATTAGACGGGGTAAATGTTGTGAAAGGTGGCGTCACCTGAACACCTAAATTTTCTCCTATCTTTCCAACATATAAATTTGGAGGCTGTTCTTCGCGGATACTTAAATACTGATTCAAAGCTCCTTGTCCACTACCGTCCTTCACCAGCAGCAGACACAAACAAATACATACTAACTGCACACCAATATCTGTCCCCATTTTGATTCACTTAGTTTCCGTAATTCTTATCCTTTTAATATATTCCGAATGTTGTATTTGTTTTCCTAAAAATAGCAACAATTTTCAAAATTTTTAGGTCATGTCCATTTTTTTTTCTTGTCCGAATCATCATCCATAAAAATCACCTGCATATCAAATAAAATAAAAGAATTGTATTTCACAGTTATTAAAAATTTCTCACAACATGTTCTCTGATATTGTTGTTTGGGTGTTAAACAACCCCCGACACACGAGCTCTCATTATACAATTACAACGGTATAATATAAGTTGTCACTTCAATTTACCTGTGAAAAAATTCACACCTGTGTTTTAGGCCGACGTTGATGAAATTTATATCTTATCATATCTCATGAACGAAATGTGATTTAAGTCTTCATCTAAATCCATTATTTATCCTTCTTGTGGTCCGAATACATGATCAATTTGTGAATTTCTTACAAATACACACACACTACCTGGCTGCCGATGTTTCTATGTTTAGGACTCCAATCAAGCCTCGGTTTCGAATCGTATGAGAATTACCGCTTATTCGAGTATTGTTATTGTTATTTGTCTTTGTGACAGTCAACAAGACATCACGACTTTATTACATAATTTTAATTGTAAGATATTTAGTTTATACAGTAATCTTTCTGGTGTTGAAGTTTTAACATTTTCAAAACTTTGATCAAGTCTAAATTTTCACAGTCGCTAACGAGATTATATAAATTGGCATTATGAAATTAAGTTCGAATAAAATTCAATATTTATTTCTCATACACTTTGGGTAGACAATAGACAATAGACAATATTTATTTGCGCAAACACATTTACAATAAATGGTTAAGGCATGAAACAAGACTGTCACTTTTACAATAAACATATAGTTATATATACAAGTTATAATCTATATGATATTCATGGTGTGACAGTGGTAATACAGTTAAAAAAAAATGAATCATTCTGATCTTATGTTTAAGCAACTTTTAATAAATCTGGCTGTTAATTTGACAATTTCAGTTTTGCTATTAAGCAGAAAAGAGATTTCCTTGATATTAAATTTACAGTTAGAAAGGAATGGCAGTTTTAATTTAATTTTATTGTAGTATTCATTTCTTAGTGATGAATAGCGGGGGCACACAGAGAAGAAGTGATATTCATCCTCAATGTGGCCCCCGTCACATGACAGGCAAACACGATTAGTTCGTTCAATATTTTTATATCTACCCTTTTCAATGGCTAGTGTATGAGCACTTAATTTTAGTTTACTTATTATGGATCTTTCAGTTTTATCCTTACAAATATCAATATAGGGAGGTCTAGTTGATGGGACAAATACTTGGCGAAAGAAGGACAGTTTTTCATATGATGTAAGAGAACAGTTAAGATTTTGTTTAAATTGGTCTTTCAGCCGTTGTTCAATTTTGGGTAAATGAAATTTTATACCGTTAAAATCTTGATTGATGTTGCCAAAACCTAAAGTATTAAACAAGTGTTTGACTTGTGTAAGCCAGGTATTTTTGTGTTTAGTTTGTTCCAGTATTTCACAGACCAATGTATTAGGGGAACTTATGATATGATCCAAAAATTTTATAATACCAAGTTTAACTTTGATGTGTAGAGAAGTACGATTTGTTTCTGCTAAGCAGGCTATGTTAGTGGTTTTACAATGGACGCCTAACATTTCTTTTATGAATTTAATATGTAAATTTTCATATGGGTCTGAGTCGTTGTATGTTTTTTTACTGCCCCAGACCTCACTACCATATAGAATTATAGGTACAACTAATGTATCAAATAATTTTTCTAATAAAATGCAAGGGTTGTTTAGAGTTAAAATTTTCTTAATTTTATACCAGGCTTTCCTGCCTTTATCCATCAAATTGGTTTTGGACAGATTTAAATTACCATTAAACTTTATAGTGATTCCCAAGTAACAGTAGGAGTTCACTGTTTCAAGGGTTTTATCTCCTATTTTAAATTGATTAAGGAAAGTTTTGCCATTTGAATTGAAAACTATTACTTTAGATTTTTGTGTGTTTATTTCAAGTTTCCATGATGTACAAAAAATTTGTAGTATGTCTAGTGCATTTTGTAGTCCTTCTTCGGTTTCAGAAAGCAATATTATGTCATCTGCATAAAGTAATGAAGTTATCTTTAGATTACCAATGTGAATTGGATCAGTATTATTTTTTATTAGCTCATTAGTGATTTTATTTATATATAAATTAAAGAGTGTAGGGCTGAGGACATCTCCTTGCTTGACACCACAAATGGAGGGAAAATATTCACTGAGTCCACATGGAAATTTAATTCTACATTTTGTATTTTGGTACATTGAATAAATGAGGGTATAAATATTAAAATCTCTTATTAGTCATTCGATGTTTGAAAGTTTTATATGTTTCCGATCTATACATTAATTATAGTATTTTTATTTGATCTATTCGTACATGCTTGCTATATTTTTGAAACTACTGATTGAATATTTGCTTAAGGATGATCGCTGGTCAATTTTTGAGATTTCTGTCAGATTTTCAGAATCCTCTAGATTTTACCATTAAAATAGGGATAATTTTTTTGCCCAGCAACCCCCTATTTTCTTTTTATAATAGGGTTTATTGGGTCATTTAAAGCTAATTTACAAAGTTTTATAAATTTAGTGTTATTTTTTCATAGGTTTTTACACTAAAACATGTCAAATGCTAAACCTATGAAAAAGTCAGAGAAAGCTTTTTCCCGCCAAATTTTGGATGCTTATTATCTTGAAAAAGAGTTCAGCAACCTATGAATTTTTTTATGCTTATTTTGTACCTTTAACTATGGTCTATTTATCAAATATATAAATTTAGATACCTTGTTATTTTCAACATGACCAGCGAATATTTGCTTAACGTTCAACGAGAATCATTTCGGCTACATTCAGGACGAGAATAAGAATAATTATTATACTTTGAGGAATATTTTGCTTGACATTTGACAAGAGTAGTGTGCAAAGGGGGTTTCTGCCGCACTAAGGGAAAATCCTGCTTGGAAATGCCAATCCGGACCAAAAATGCAAACGGGGAGGGGTTCCTATTAACTGTGGGGTAAATACAAAGCATGGCATCGAAAATTGAAATGTTGAAATGTTGCATGATGGAAGAATGGAATCTAATGGTATGAACATGGATAGCACATCAACATCAACCCCAACCCCAACCCCAACCTCCCAGATTGAAATATTATACGATAGAAGAATGGAATCTAATGGTATGAACATGAACATGGATAGCACATCAACATCAACCCCAACCCCAACCCAAACCTCCCAGATTGAAATATTATACGATAGAACAATGAAATCTAATAGTAAGAACATGAATATTGTATCAACATCAACCCCAACCCCAACCCCAACCCCAACCCCCGAGATCGAAATGATGGAATCTAATGGTGCGAAACGTACCTGCGGATACCCACTGAAGCGGAAGAAGGGACACTGTAAGAGCAGGCCTGGAATCGACGGTCTCTGCGCGAGGCACAGGAAGCAGCCCGCAGAAGACGGGAGCATCCAAAGCGGAGGAAAAATCGTGGTAAGAGAGACCATGAAGACCCTCCATCAAATAGCTAAGGATGAGGGTCTGAAGGGATATAGTCGGAAAAGTAAGGAGGCCTTGGTGAAGCTCATCGAGGAGAAAACTAACAGGAAATTCACTCGCGAGGAGGTCTTCAGCAAGAAGCAGCTCAAAACACTCGCGAAGAGCCGCGGTATCACCAAGTACTCCAGGCTCAGGAGAGAGGATCTGCTCCGATTGGTGGAAGAGAACATCAAAAATGCTCCGGTAGAGGAGGAAATGAAAGTAGTTGATCGACGCCAAGCACTGAATGGCGTCTTTGGTACGGTCGTCATCGAACCATTGAAGCTGCACGACATGGTCACCTTTCAGAAAATAAGTCGGAGCACCATCGCCAGCACCATCTCGGAAGCACTCGCCCAAAAGAAGGGATTGAAGGTGCAATTATTGCTCCTAGTAGAGCTAGTGAAAACGAACCCCGCGACCGGAGAGAATACTTACGTCATCCCCTATTTCTGGTCAGACCAAGTTACCCTCACCCAGTCATCAGACCTCGATTTGGAGATCGCATTCATGATGGAGAAGGTCAGGGAGAATATGGGTAAGTACATGCGTGAAGGGAGCGGATGGACCTTCGGACACATCGAGCGGCTAGAAATCCACCTGAGTATATTCAAGCCGCTCGCAGGTAGCTCGTATATACCAACCCCATCGATACTGGCGAAAAAGAAGGCGATCATCAATGTGAAAAACGAGGATGATCGTTGTTTCCAGTGGGCGGTGCTGGCAGCCCTACACTATGATGAAGTCGACCAGAAGTCAACACACCGCGTGACTCAGTATAAGAGATGGGAGGAGGAGCTGAAATTCGATGGTATCGAATTCCCAGTCTCACTCAAGGCGATCGACAGGTTCGAGAAGCAGAACGTTACCATCAACGTTAACGTCTTCGGCTTCGATGGCGTAAAGAAGGATGAGGACGGTGAAGAAGATCTCCAGGTATATCCCCTCAGGATATCCAAGAACACTGGTTCTACCCACGTAGATCTCCTCTTCCTGACCTGCGAAGGCAAGCAGCATTACTGCTGGATCAAGAGCCTATCGCGTCTTTTGACCTCCCAAGTGACTGGTCACAAAGAGTCAGTTTACTTCTGCCGCCGGTGCTTGTCCCATTTCTCCAGGCAGGACATTCTCGACACACACATGGAATACTGCAGTCAGAAGGATGCAGTCAGGATCGAGATGCCGGAAGAAGGATCCACCATAGCCTTCAGCGACTACAAGAAAATGATGAGAGTCCCATTCGTGATCTATGCGGACTTCGAGTGCTTCACGGAGAAGCTCGACACCTGCCAGCCAGATCCTTTACAATCCTACACGAAGGCGTATCAACTACAGAGACCCTCGGGTTTCTGATATCGCGTGAAGTACGCTCACGGCGACTACAAAGAATCGGTCATCTACTGTGGGGAGGATGCGGCCAAGAAGTTCGTACAGTGCATGGAGGAGGAAGTGCGAGCAATCGCCAAACTATACAGTGAGACGAAACCCATGGAGATGACCGACAAGGACAAGGAGAGTTTCAAAGCAAGTACGAACTGCCACATTTGCGGTGGCGCATTGAATGGGGATAAGGTCCGTGACCACGACCATCTCACCGGCAAGTACCGCGGCGCAGCACACAACCAGTGCAATCTGGAATTCCAGCTTCCAAAACACGTCCCCATCATCTTTCACAACTTGAGCGGATATGATGCCCACATCTTCGTCAAAGAGTTAGGGAAAACAGCAGGTAAGATCAACTGCATCCCCAATACCGACGAGAAATACATCAGCTTCTCAAAGCAGGTGGATGATCTGGAGATGAGGTTCATCGATTCGATGCGCTTCATGCTCTGCTCGTTAGATACCCTGGCCAAGAACCTCACCCCCGACCAGTTCAAGACCGTGAAGGCGAGATTTGACGACCGCTACGAGCTGATGATCCGTAAGGGAGTATTCCCCTACGATTATATGGATGGACCGTCCAAGCTGGAGGACGCCCAGCTCCCACCCAAAGAAGCTTTCTACAGCACACTCTCCGGCGAGCATATCAGTGATGAGGACTATGCACACGCTGAGAGAGTCTGGGAGGTCTTCGGGTGCAAGATCATGCGCGACTACCACAACCTCTACCTCGAAACCGACGTACTGCTGCTGACCGACATCATGGAGAACTTCAGGGATGTATGCATGAAGCATTATATGCTCGATCCTGCCCACTACTACACCTCCCCCGGACTTTCATGGAATGCTGCTCTCAAAACCACTGGGATCAGATTGGAGCTATTGTCCGACCCAGACATGCTCCTGATGTTCGAGCGAGGAACCAGAGGAGGGGTGGCCATGATCTCTCACCGCCACGCCCGTGCCAACAACCCTTACATGGAGACCTACGATCGCTCCCAGCCCACGAAGTACCTGACCTACCTCGACGCCAATAACCTCTACGGGTGGGCAATGGCACAGCCCCTTCCCACGGGAGACTTCGAGTGGATGGAGCCGGAGGCGATCGAGGACGTCTTGAGGTACCCCGACGATCACGAGTACGGTGCCATGGTGGAATGTGATCTGGAATACCCGCATGATCTCCACAACGCCCATAACGACTATCCACTCGCGCCGGAGAACGTGGAGATCAACAAGGTGCGCAAGCTGGTGCCTCATCTAGGTAAGCGTGAGAAGTATACGCTCCACTACAGGAATCTCAAGCAGTACTTGGAAATGGGTATGAAGCTCACCAAAGTCCACCGAATCATCGGGTTCAGGCAATCTCCGTGGCTGAAGCAGTACGTCGACCTGAACACTGCTCTTCGAGCCGAGGCCAAGACTGAATCAGAGAAGGATTTCTTCAAACTCATGGTCAACTCAGTCTTCGGCAAGACCATGGAGAACATCCGAAAGCGGGTCGACGTCCGACTGGTTACCACAGAGAAGCAGGCGCTGAAGCTCGTGGCTAAGCCCAACTTCGATCGTCGGGTCGTCTTCACCGAAAGCATGGTAGCCGTCCACATGAAGAAGACGAAGCTGAAGTTCGATAAGCCAGTCTACCTGGGAGCCTGCATCATGGAAATCTCGAAGCTCCTGATGTACGACTTCCACTACGGATTCGTGAAGAAGATGTACGGTGACAACGCCCGGTTGCTCTTCACCGACACCGATAGCTTGGCCTATGAGATCCAGACCGCCGATTTCTACCAAGACATCGCCCCGCACGTCCAAGCGAAGTTCGACACTTCCAACTATCCCGCCGAGCATCCCTCCGGCATCCCAACCGGTGCGAATAAGAAGGTGATCGGGATGTTTAAGGACGAGTGCGGTGGCATGACCATGACCGAATTCGTGGGGCTCCGAGCGAAGCTATACGCCTTCAAGATGGATGACGGTCAGACCACCAAGAAGGCGAAGGGAGTCACCAAGAGCGTCATCAAGCGCAACATCGCCTTCGAGGATTACAAGCGATGTCTCGACACTCAGAAGGAGATCTACCGACCGATGAATATCATCCGGAGCCACCTCCATCAGATCTACGCCGAGGAGATCAACAAGATCGCACTCTCAGCCAAGGACGACAAGCGCCACATCCTACCTGATGGTATCAGCACCCTTGCTCACGGTCACTATCGAATCTAAATAAATGAGCAGCGTACGAGTTTACCACTTAACTCTCCCACGCAAACCCCTCTCAAATGTAGAGCTTGAAGAAGCTGCCTCGGCCCTAGGGATCCATCGATTCAGAGGGGTATTCATGAGAGATGCCCTACCACCAGCGCCACGAGCTAATGAATGCGGCATCCTGAACCACGATGACTTCCAAGGTCCCGGAACGCACTGGACCTGCTGGCACAAGCGCGGAGGACTCAAAGTCTACTTCGACTCTTACGGTCTGCCTCCGCCCGACGAGATGGTCGACTATCTGCGTCCGAAGATCCAATACAACACCGATGAGCTGCAGCATCGCGGGGACGTGGTGTGCGGTCACTTTTGCCTCTACGTACTGAAGATGCTGTCGGAGGGTAGATCGTTCGATGACGTGATATTCTCGCTATAAATAAATGGACAAATTCGGATCTCACTCGAGAAAACGCGCATTGGTCTGGTCCCAAGATCTCGATATGAACGACAACCGCATCACCGGCCTGGGGGCACCGCGAGAGGGGTCGGACGCTGCGACGAGGCACTGGGTCAATCTGCAATTGAAAGAGGATCAGTAGGATATCGCTGAGCTCGCGGCAAAGATCGACAAGGTCTTGAAAGTGCTCGAGGATAAGGAGAAACGCTTGAATGGCATCGAGAAAGACGTGGCAAAGTGCCTGCCCACGATCGGTGGTAAGATGACCGGCGCGATAGATATGCAGGGCCATGCTATTCGTAACCTTCCCGAGGGAACCGACTCCAAGGATCCCGTGACGAATGGTTGGTATGCAAAGAACTGGCAGGATTTAGCCTTAACCATGCAGGAGAAGATAAACGCTGTAGAATCTGGATATAAAACCCTCGAAAAGCAGATGGTTGATAAGCAGGAAAAGATTGAAGCTCTTGAAAAGTACGTGAAGTTTAAGCCTCCTACTCCCGGCAGGATCGGTTGACCCCTCCTCCGCTTCTCTAGTCCCCCACTCCAGGGACTGGAAAATCGAAGGACTATTGGAGCTCGGAAGCCTTTACCCATGAATTGAACGTCTTGGGATAGCCTCGCCATTTGACGTAGACTTCCCGTTCTCCTTGCCGGGTGCGTCGCCGCAAGATCCTTTCGATGCGAAAGAGTTCCTGGGTGGTCTTCTGGAGCTCAGGCTCGTAGAAAGATCCCTGAATCTCCTCGTCGTTGAGGTCCTTGAGACGATACGTGGGCGGTTGCGTTCCTAAGACCGTGGATACGGTGAAGACTTCTTCGGTCCAGCGTGGAGTATATCCTTTCTCGAACACGCCCTTCTTCTTGGTGATTCGGACCTTATCGCCAACCTTGAATCGCGGTGGTTGCATGGGAGGGAGATCTCCGTAAAGGTTCCAGAAGACTTTGGTTTCGTTCTCCTTCTGACTGGCGGCAGTGGGAGTCATCTTGATGGAGCGGTGCTTGGTGGTATTATACTGATGAACCAGATCGCTTAGCACATCGATATAGGTTCGCGTGGAGTTGGCGGAAAAGTACTTGAACATCTTCTCCTTCATGGTACGGTTCCAACGCTCCACGACGCTCGACTTCTCTTCGTTTTCGGTGGAGTAGAGCTCGACGTCATGCTTCTGGAGAAGCTCCTTCACCCCCTTGTTGTAGAATTCCGTTCCTTTGTCCGTCCATAGCTTCTTGGGGATGCGAGACTTGAAGACCGCATGGAAGGCGTCGCGCACCGTAGTCCCCTTCTTATCCCTGAGCGGCACTAGCCACCCATACTTGGAGAAGACATCGATGATGCTCAGGATGAACTTATGGCCTTTGTTGTCTCGGGAAAAGGCACTCATATCCACGAGATCGGCCGCCCAGGTTGCATCTATTCCACCCACCACCACGCGACGCTTCTGAAATTTGCGGCGGACTGGTTTGTGTAGTTCCTCGGCTAGTTCGTCCGACCAAACGAGGGTTTTTTTTTTAACCCCCAATCCAAATCGCGCTTTGGTACCGATGATGGGCTTGACGATGCTACGGTCCAGGCGTTCGCGTGCGGTGGGGTCGGAAATGGCATCGAGGGAGGTCAGCATGGTCGCGTCGCAGATGGAGTTGCGCGAGGCCGTATCCTTATGCTTGGCGTAGCAGAGATCGTGGTGATACGCGGCCTCATCCACTCGATTGATGGGTTTCGACCAATCCTTGGGGGTACCATCGGCGTTCAGCCGCTTGGCGAGGTTGGTCCCAGGTCCGGTGAAATTGTGGCCTGGAAGGTGCATCTCTATGGGTAGTCGGTTGATCAGGTGGTTCATGAACCCAGTACCCTCCACGGACCGGATGAACTGAGATTTCCTAGAACCGCATACGGCGCAGATACCCACCTTCCTCCGTCGTCCGTTGCTGGTCGGGATCACTCCGCGGCTATTCGTCTCGGTCTTCGTTTTGCACTTCAAACAGTACATTCCCATTTATATATATAAAAATGGACGTTGAAGATATTTCGTATAACGAGTCCACCTCGACCAGGTGCAATCACTACCTTCTCCAGCAGCGATCAATCCGAGGCTTAATCATAGGCAAGTCGGACTGCGGCAAGACGACGCTGCTGAATAACCTCCTCTTGCGCGAAGGGTGGTTAGACTACGATCGACTATACGTCTTCGGAAAATCGCTCCACCAACCCATCTACCAGCTGCTGCGGCGGGCGCTGGAAAGGGGATTCTCGAAGGACGATATCCGAGAAATACTCTCCATCAAGGATAGGTGTCCCCACCCGTTGATCGATGTGGTGGAAGTGCTGAATCCATCGCCTAACCCTGGCGGTATCGAAGCCTTCTTCTTTGAGCATGGAGACGATGTGCCAGACCCCCGCGAACTCGATCCCACCCGCAAGAATCTCATGATCTTCGACGACTTGATGATGAGCAAGCAGAGTAAGTGTGAAGATTACTACGTGAGAGGTCGTCACAACAACGTGGACTGCTTCTACCTCTGCCAAAACTATTTCAAGCTGCCCCGGCAATCGATCCGTGAAAATACCAACTTCATCTGCCTTTTCGAGCAAGATGCTAAGAACCGCGAGCACATCCGTCGCGATCACTGCAATGACCTCACCAAGGAGCAGTTTGACGTCCTTTGCGACCGCTGCTGGTCTGAACCTTACGGATTCATGACGATCGACCTCACGAGTCCCAAGGCGGTTGGAAAATATCGATACAAATTAGAAGAGTTCTATTTAGTCTAAGATAAATCATGAACTACGAATCTTTGATGGATCAGATCGAGCAGAGGGAGCGCATGATCAAGCTGGAACCTATCTTTTTGCTTAATCATATACTGCTGGAGTACGAATCTTGGGTGGAGCAGATCGAGCTGGAGTTAGGTAGACCACCAACCACCGTCGAGCTACAGATCATGCTGAAGAGTCCTTTAGGTGCCCCTGAGTTTAAGTGGGAGTTTGAGGATACCTCAAGAATAGGTGCGAGTGCCGAACGGAGATCGGAGACCCCAGCGATGTATACCCACTCTGCGGCTTCTGCCAGGACCTACCTACGGAACTCAGAGAGAGTCTCTGTCATCCTCATGAAATGGTATGGTCACCGAACACAAAGTCATCTTACTGTATGAAGAGTGGTCATCCTCATGAAATGGTATGGTCACCGAACACAGTCATCTTACTGTATGAAGTATGGAATGGAGCCAACGAGACCTATGTTCGATGAAGCAGATTTTGATACACTGAATGCTCGTCGCCATAACGGGGTGAGAAACCCTGCCAGATCCCTCCAACCTCCATGTTGAGTCAAAACGACCCGTGGACACCAATGCACATTCCCATGCCAGCCGGGTAGCGATAAATGCAGAAGGCACTTGAATCCTTCAAGGATCGACCCTTATCAGCTTCCTCCACGCTGGCAGTCGATATTCAAACGCTCTCCAACGCTTAGGGGGCGTTCCGTCAAACGCTCTCGAACGCTTAGGGGCGTTCCGTCAAACGCTTAGGGGCGTTCCGTCAAACGCTCTCGAACGCTTAGGGGGCGTTGGACCAAACGCTCGGGGGCGTTCAACAGCGATCAACGCTATAAATAAATGACATTCATTAAGATCACCGACCCCAAGCAACGTGAGGCGCTCGCTAGGGAATTGCAGGATCTCAAGCGAAGTATTCAGACTAGCAATATGCAGCATCGCCTCGACAATATCGGACTCGACCGCGACCTCGCCAGGATGTTCAAGCCCGTGGTGGAAGCTCAAAAGGAAGCGGCCTCGCAGATCACTAAAACGATCGAGGAACTGCCTGCGCCGATGCCTGCGCTACCTCCCCCAACCGATTTAGCCCATCCATTAGCCATTGAACCACCTCAAGACACCCGCCTAGGCCCCCGGGCGACTCAGTATCTGCAGCTCAGCATGACTCCAGCAGCCGACCATACCTTCGGATTGAGGGTAGAGGACGATACCATCATGATCGGAAGTCGGCCCGTCACCTTCGATGGAGATGATATCTTCGTCGATGGCGTGCGCCACAAGGGAACCCCCGGTCTTTGGGAGCTCATTGTCAAGAAGCGCCCAGAATCGTTCGATCCCGAAGATTTGATGACCTATGGAGATATCCTGCGAACCTCGGGTGCCATGTACCAAGGAAACTCCGTTCTCTCGCGGACCCCCAAGTCGAACCGAAGTTACAAATGGAAGGAGATCGTTTCTCATCTCTACCGGCAAGACAGACATGGCTCCGGACTCCAAACGGTATTCTTACCGAAAGACCTCGATTCGTTGATAGATCGCCTCGAACTTTGCGCCGCCGCCTATAAGGCTGGTAATAATGGGGTGCGCAACGAGATGGTGGCCATCCTCGATGCTATGAGGACGTTCGGCCACATCGACGACTCCTATTACAGAGAACTCCATCGCAGCCTTCTCCTATAAATAAATATACGATGCCATTGTTGATTAAGCACGGATATCGTCGAAAATACGTCGTCGGCGGGCGGGGGCTATTCGATACGATCGCTAACTTGGCCGGACGCATATTCACCTCCTCAGCCGCGAAGACCTTGGGAAGCAAGGCCATGAGCGCCGCCACCAATGCCGCCCTGAAAGGGGTTGAAAAGGGGGCCTCCAAAGCTGTGGACTATATGATCGATAAGGCGACCTCCAAACCTCGCAACCTCGTCAAGCCAAGTAACCCCACGATGACCCCCCATCAGCAAGCCCGGCTGAACAATCTGATCTCGGGAAATAATTCCACGATGACCCCCCATCAGCAAGCCCGGCTGAACGATCTAATTTCTGGAAGTGGTATTGCCACAATTCACGACTTCGTCCGCCGCTATAAATAAATATATCATGTCAAACATTCTCGACATCGTCGAACCCCTAGCTTTCGATGAAAGCCTCCAGGAATATCAAGTCCACGAATACGAACCTCAAGCCGGGGCTCAACTGAATAACGCCGGTGCTGAAATACGCATCAATATTGAGACCCAGGATCTCTTCCTTCATCCCGCTGAGAGTTACCTTTTGGTGGAAGGAAGGCTCCAGAAGAATGATGGGACCGCCTATGCCAATGCGGATCTCGTCTCGCTCGCCCACAACGGTATCATGTATCTGTTTCGAACCATCACTTACAGGCTCTCCGGTCAACAGATCGAGCACATCAACGACCCTGGCATCGCCACCACCATGCTAGGGATGCTGACCTATCCCGACGATTTCTCCAAATCTCAAGGTCTCAACCAACTGTGGTTCAAGGATTCCACCGCTATCGCCGCCGCAGAGAACTCCGGTTTTGCAATTCGCCACGGGTATACCATCGTCAAACCTGCCAACAAGGGGTCGTTCTCCTTCGCCATTCCCCTGAAGCACATCTTCGGCTTTGCGGACGACTACGATAAGATCGTGTACGGGTTCAAGCATGAACTGTCTCTCGTGCGCGATTCGGATGCCAATGCCGTTCTGAGGGCTGCAGCCGTCAATGACCCGGCAAGAATCATCCTGAGTAAGATCTCCTGGTTCATTCCCCACGTCACCCCCTCTGATCAGGAGAAACTGCGGTTGTACAAGACCATCCAGAGCAAGGGTAAAATCGATTGCGGTTTCCGAATGCGACAGTGCGATTCCATAGCCGTCCCCGAAACGTCTCAGTTCAACTGGCGGTTGACAGCCAAGAGCGGTCGAGAGAAACCCAGATACGTCATCGTGGCCTTTCAAACCGGCAAGAGCAACGACCAGACCCAAAATGCTGCCGTGTTCGACCACTGCCGCTTGCGAAACATCTACGTCACTCTCAACGCTGACCGCTACCCCGCCGTAGACTTTAATGCAGGTTTCACCCAAAATCGGACCGCTAGACTCTATAAGAACGCGGCAGATTTCCGGAAGAATTACTACAACATGGATCCTCGCCACAGTAACTGCAACATAACACCCAACGACTACATCGACCTGTACCCACTGTTCGTCATCGACGTAAGTCATCAGTCCGAGCGGTTGAAAGAGTCTACGGTCGACATTCAGGTCCGCGCCGAATTCGAGCGTAACGTGCCAGCCAATACTCAAGCGTTCGCCCTCGTAATCTCTGATAGGATTCTTCAGTTCGAGTCCGACGGCCAGAAGATGAGCGTCGTATTCTAGTATAAATAAATGGATCAATCCTTGCTACAGCGAATCGTCGAGAACACTGCCCCTAAGCAGGGGTTTTCCTTCATTGTGTCTGACAACCAAAGTCGGATTCTCACTCAATTCAGCCCACCCCTGCAACTGAGCGAGGGGAAAAGTTACGAGATGGCTTTGGTCAATCTGGAGACGTACTACTCTTTTCCCAATATCCATGCGGGTAACAATTCCTTCCGCTACTCCGCGGACGGTGGTGCCAACTGGTTTCCCATCGCACTGAGTACCGGGTCCTATGGCATTGAAGACATCAACAATGAGATTCAGCGTCAACTGCGTCTCAACGGTCACAAGACCAAGATCATTCTCGACGCCAACCGCGCGACGCTGAGAGCCACTCCAACCCTCGCCAGAGATTATCAAGTGGACTTCGACGTCGAAAACAGCATCAACACCGTGCTGGGCTTCGGGCGCAAGGTCTACGCTTATGACCGAGGCACGAACGGTTACACGGAGGGTGATCTCATCGTCAACATCATCAGCATCAACAGCATTCTGGTGAATAGCGACATCATCCATGGAAGTTACGTGAACGGAACCCAGCAGTCCACCATCTACAGTTTCTTCCCCGATGTGGACCCAGGCATGAAGATCCTTCAGACCCCCCAAAATCTAGTGTACTTGCCCGTGACTTTGCGAACCATCAATCGTATGGAGACTCATCTCACCGATCAGAACGGCACCCCCATCGATCTCAGGGGTGAGAATCTCACCATTCGTTTTCATCTTCGCGAAGTATAAATAAATGAGTTACTCCGAATACAGTTTGAGCTTGACGAAAGGTCAGGCCGATAAGCTCCAGCGGGCTGTGAAGAAAGGCTGCCCGATCGCCATTCGTTTGTCCCACGCGAACTTGCAAGGCGACCACAAGATGATGCTCACCACGCAGCAGATCCAAAAGATCTTCAAGCTCCTGCAGAAGGGTACCGGTGGTATGACTCTGAGGATGAGCACCTCTCAGTTGAAGGCGAACGTGCAGAAGGTGGGGGGTTTCCTACCCATGCTGGCCGGGCTGGCTGCGAGGGCTCTTCCTTGATCGCGAAGACCGTATTGCCGGCCCTAGGCCTTGGAGCTTTGAGTGGGTTAGGTAATGTCGCCGTATCCAAAGCAGTCGGTTCGGGGTTGTACTTGAAACGCGGCGGATGCATCTGCACCGTGCAACCCAGCGGGGATGGACTCTACCTGAAGCCTTCGACCGCACGAATCGTCCAGAGGGATGGGCTCTACTTGAAGCAGGGTCGGCAGTTCCACGATGGCTCCGGTCTGATCTTAGGACCCGATAGTCCATTTAAGAATATCCCCTTGCTCGGCATGCTCTTATAAATAAATGGATGAAATCGATGCCAGTCGTATCGCACGCATGGAAGAAGAACTCACCTCAGAGATCCAGAGGTATGAGCATGCCTTGAGAATCTATAACCGTTTGGATAAGGTCATCTCCATTGCACAGGGTGGGTGTTCCGTGGGCAGTCTACTGCTGACTAGTGGTACCATAGGATCTGCCCTGACTGGCGTAGGTATTGTGGCATCCATCCCCCTTGGAACCCTAGCCTGCCTATGTGCCACCGGTACCTTAGTATTTTCCTTGATCTCACGCCGAGTCGCCAAGAAGAAAAAGAAGCATCAAGATACCGTGCGATTAGCCAGATCCTACAAGTCCCAGCTGGCCGGTGAAGACGGTGCTCCTGCAATCTGTCTGAAGAGCTACTACGATGAAAAGGATCAGTTGCGTCAACCTTCTACCCTATTTAGTGAAGAACTGAATGCGCATGCATCGTAGGTTGTGTTATTCCATTCGCTCCTATCTCTCCCATTTCATTCAGGTTCCTTTCAGTCAAATTTCCCGATCCGTTTGGATCGAGAAATTTTACGTTCCTTCCTCTCATTTCATCACCAAATCGATCATCATCATTTCATTACCAAGCTGACTCTCTCCAAAATCCATCACCAAATTCTTCTATGTACTTTGCTTCAAAGGGTGAAAGTTCCTCCCCTCCCCGATTGTAGTCGTTGAGGTAAGGGGGTGCCCAGACTTCAAATGTCTTTCCTTCTTCGTTTTCGAGGGTCATGATGTATATTCCTTTTTCATCGATCCGACATTCTCTGATGAAGTATTCTTCCTCATCTTCATCCACCTCCTCCCTGGAGTAAGAATCTTCCTCTTCGATGGGGGTAAGCTCAACCTCTTCTGCCCATCGGAGTGTAGAAATAACACCTTAGAAAGAAGGAAAGATAGGGTAGATACAATGAACACTGAAACAGTAGGTTACAGTCTTGCCCAACTCCCCCAACCCGTATGCGAAGAGGTTGAGCTTACCCCCATCGAAGAGGAAGATTCTTACTCCAGGGAGGAGGTGGATGAAGATGAGGAAGAATACTTCGAATACAGCGAAGAGGACGATGATAAGGCAGAAGAAGAAGACTTCTTCTGTGAAAGTGACTTCATAAGCGAATACGTCTTTCAGGAAAAAGTGATGACGAAGCTAATCAGGGAAGCCAGAAGATGGGAGGAACTGCCCACCTGGGTAATCTTTAGGATAATGGAGGTGGATGAATGGTGGGACGATGGAAAAAAAGAATACATCCTCACCCTGAAAAACGTAAAAGGAAAGACATACAAAGTCTGGGCACCCCACGAGCTCAACAATGACTATATGCATGACTTGAAAGGAATGTTCATTCGGAGCACGGGATACAAGCTGAGCAGTCAATATTATGTCTCATACGATCTGGTGAGGAAATGAGGTGTGAAATGAAGGGTGCAAAAAAAATTTCTCGATCCAAACGGATCGGGAAAATTTGCGTTCCCCACCCCCCAAGAGATTGGTTTTGCACCCCTCATTTCCTCACCAGATCGTATGAGAGGTACTGTTGCTTGGACTTCTTGCTCAGCTTGAATCCCGTGCTGCGGACGAAAGCTCCTTCCAAGGGAGTCATCTCTTTGCTTAGCGTGGGGCAAGCCCATACTTTGGATGTCTCTCCTTCTCTGTCTTTCAGGGTAAGGATTTTGCATTTCCCAAACTTACCATCCACTTCAATCACCTCCATGATTTTATAGATCACTCCGATGGGTAAGTCCTTCCATTTGATGGCTTCCTGATTCTGGTCCTGCACCTTTTCCTGAAAGGCACCTTCACTGATGAAGTCATCTTCCTTGTCTTGGGGCTGGGGCGTGTTGATGAAAGCATTGTGTTCCACACTCATTCTTGTATTTACCTTGTCACACACTTGTCTTTAAGGTGTCCTAACTATCTTCAGGGGCGACTTGTCTGCCATGATTGTATTTACCCCATAGTTAATAGGAACCCCTCCCCGTTTGCATTTTTGGTCCGGATCGGCATTTCCAAGCAGGATTTTCCCTTAGTGCGGCAGAAACCCCCTTTACACACTACTGACAAGTAAGAAGTAATGGGTATTTAGAGATGGAAAATGTAACATTTTGAATGCACCAGGTTTTCTATAGAAGAAGAATATTTTATTGTCCAAAAAGAATGGACCCACAGGGGGCGTGTTACAGTACATTTAATTAAAACTTGGTAACAATGAATAACAATTTTAAGGTTGCACAATATCTAAAGACTATATTCTAAATACATAAGTATATATATCCCTGTATGCACCTGCTCTTTTTCGTACGAAAACTACAAAATGTATGTTTATCGTCAATTTCCAAACACTTCTCAATATGGTCCGCGGGCTGGCTTTCCGTATTATTCGAAATCCCCAACAAAACAAAATTTTCCTTCATCGATAATCCCTTTTTGGATAAAATAAAAGACAGCCTAAAACTTTCAAAAGTTTCATGTCATCAAATATTTATTTTGATACGTCAATTTGCTAATTGTAAACACACCGGTTCAAATGATGGATTCAATTAATTTAAGACAAAGTAAGTTTTAAACATTTTAATCAGGAACCTGTAAATCATGATATACTAGTCCCAGTTTCAATTAAAAGATTTAAAATGTCCGGAGTTTTCATTTCTTTATTTGGTAATACATGTATCACAAACAAAAGTTTTTGATTTGAAAACTCAATTTAATTACAAAACCAGAAAAGACAATGTTTATAAAAAAAATAGTGGTGCCAGTATATTTTGAACTGAAATCTATCAAAATGTATTAGAAAAAGAGAGTCAATGATAAAATACAAAGGGGAACAACCACAATAATATATTCTGCTCACCTCGGTTGCCTCCCTCGTTCCTCAAGTTGAAGATAGTGATTTTTTTATTACGTTCGAATATTTCAACGGGCTTTTGAAATATTTTAAAGTTTTACAATTATAAAAAGTAAATTTTTTAAAACTATTAATCATTCAGCAGGTTAAAGTAAATCCAATAGTGTATGCATGATGGTTACGCGTTGTAGTAAATTTAACTTTAGTATGTTGATAACATGTCTATACTGTTAGTCCCCCTAGGGTATGACCAGCCCAGTGTTCACATGTATATACTGGTGGACTGTTAGTCCCCCGAAGCTATAACCAGCCCAGTGTTCAGATGTCTATACTGGTGGACTGTTAGTCCCCGAGGCTATGACCAGCCCAGTGTTCACATGTATATACTGGTGGACTGTTAGTCCCACTAGGGTATGACCAGCCCAGTGTTCACATGTCTATACTGGTGGACTGTTAGTCCCCGAGGCTATGACCAGCCCAGTGTTCACAATTCGGAGCAGACAGGAATATCATTGATTACAGTGATATACTAATTCTATAATCGACAGTCCTGATATTTGGACAATGTTTTATAGTTCCCAAGGTGCAGATAGCCTTGGTAAATTCTGTATAACTTTTTGGAATTTCTGTTATAAATGTTCTTCAACATCTCCATTACTCGTTTTACAATAGTTTTGAACTGAGTGAAAGTGGTTGGGCGAAACGTCAGGCGCAGTTAATTTGGTATCTGACTATAAATTGAAGCATTTACAGTATATTTTGATGTGCAACCCCTTGACGTGGAAAGCAGTAATGCCTGCAGGAGGTAGCATTTGATTTGATGGGTAATTTGTCCATGACAATACAGGAACGGAGGCAATTGCGACTATATAACCCATGTTGTTTCATCCTCTATCATACATAATATACATTTTTTTTCAACCAAATAGAAAAGATTACAAAGATTACATAACAGCACGGTAAATAAAAACAAACTGACATTTACTGTTTGTTTTAATTATAATACAAATATAGATGACGTGGATTCACCATCAATTTCTTATGAATGACTGTTTCTGTGTGTTTGTGCACATGTGTGTGGTTTTTTTTATCATATTCTTTTTAGCGATTGATAAAATAAGTTAACAGAAAGTAAGAGCTAGATGATTACTTAATTAGAATAGTCTGACTTTTTCGCACGTACAAAATGGTTTGCGATACTGCATTGGGTACACATATGTAATTTCTGCTTGCCGGTTATTTGGGTTATTTTTCAGAGATCGTTTTAAACAATAAGATCGTTTTAACTACCTCGAAAGGATAAACCAGTAGTTCTTGGATAACAAAATAATAAAGAATTACCAAATACAAGAAATAAAAAACGTGAAAAGAAATACGAAAATGTTGCAATTTTATCCATTCAAATAAGTTGGAAGATACTAAGGCGTCGTCCAGAACAAATCCACGTGTGAAATTACAAAGGCATGGCAAACATAAATTTATAACTGACACAAGAAATAAAAGACGCTCAATTAAAACCAAAAATTTAACAACACGAACGCCTACGAACAAGGAGTTATCACGTGTTACGGAAGGGTAGACATATCCTGCTTCCTGTCCTTGGTCAACATCGGTGTGGTGTTACTAACTAGGGGAAACGAACGTAAGCTGTTTGACACATAGCCAATAAAAAATTAATCATATCGACCATAAAAATATGTAGGGATGAACTTGACTGTTAGCAGGCCTAACTTTAATAACCCTATAATGTACAGCAATCCTCTGTACAGAACATCACGTCTGCCTAATTCTTGTATAAATACAGGAACAAATCAGCGAGTAGTGAAGCACACTTAGTATCCATTTGTGTGCCAAGTTACTACAACATAGGTTTAAATTTTGATGATATCTCTTTAAGCATTAAAGCAGAATTTACGAAGTAGGATTTATCTGGAATAATATACTGGTATTCTAGAAACAATGAAACATTAAACGAGTTTTGAGTTTTATTCACAAATAACAGTATACAAAGTAGAGAAATGAAAGATTTAATCATGTAAATAACGATTGTTTGTCTGTTTCATCAATTTTTCAGCTACATCATGGCGTCTAGTTTTTATTGGAGGAGGAAACCGGATTACAGGAGAAATCCCCCCCCCCGACCATCGGTAGGAAATATGGCAATCCTTGTCAATTAAGATTGGAGTCGAGTGCACCCTGTCTGCAGTCAGACTCAAACCCGCAACCTAAGTGTTGACAGACCACTTGATCAATGGTAGACTAACTACCTTAACCACTCGGCCACCGAGGCCATAGTTTTAATTCTAATTCTCTAATATCGTTTAAGGCATTAAAATGATTCACGTGAAAGCCAGCTCATTTATGGCGTCCAGATTTCATTTGCAGAGTTGAAACAAAAAGATGATTCACAAGTGCTACATAAGGGTTTTAAAGACAGATGTTAATTAGTGCTTGTATACCCTTTAGGTAAATTGATTTTAGTTGTATCTACTTCTAACCATTCTACGAAGGTAATTTCCTATTCCTGTAACTAATCGTCTAGCATTAACAGGAAGGAAAAAAATATTCTACTGCCAATTTTAAGAAAACTGTTCAACGCTGTGTTATATACAGAATGGTACCCTGAAATATGGGTGAAAAGTGTAATCGTACCTATATTTTAGAAAGGATCTGTAGATGATACCGGAAATTATAGAGGTATATCTTTAGTGTCACATGTTGGGAAGTTATTCACCTCGATTCTCTATAACAGACTCATTACTTGGAGTAAAGACAACAGTATCTTAACGGATGCCCAATTTGGATTTATTCCAGGATATGGTACGAGAGACGCCATTTTCGCCCTTCATTATATCATAGCGAAATCACTTAGTAATGGTAAACGGCTATATTGTTGTTTTGTAGACTATGTCAAAGCATTTGACAGCGTAGTGCATTATAGCTTATGGCAAAAAATGTTAAAATATGGTATATGGTATAAGTGGTGATATGCTTAAACTGGTAATGTCAATGTATTCGAAACTTAAGTCTTGTGTTAAATTAAATGGTGATTTTCGGATTTTTTTTAAAGGTACATAGGTTTGATGCAAGGAGAATCTTTATCTCCCTTTTTGTATGCGATTTATGTTAATGAAATAGAAGTGGAAATTATTAATCAGGGTATTGAACCCTATGAGGTAAAAATGTTGAATCTCTTTTTATTTATGTATGCAGATGACACAGTCCTTTTTAGTGAAAGTGTATCTGAATTACAAAGGATGTTGAATACTGTATATGAATGCTCTTTACAAAAAGGTTTAGATATTAATTTACAGAAGACCAAAATTGTTGTATTCCGCAATAGAGGTGGTGTGAGAGATGAAGAGAAATGGTTTTTAGATAATAAATTGATTGGAGTATGTAATGAATTCACTTACCTAGGTCTCCTGTTTAATTACAATGGCACTTTTACTGTAACTCAGAAAGTTCTTTCTGAACAAGGTAGAAAAGCAGAATTCTCTTTATTGTGTAAAATAAATGATGATTTTTTTAATGTAGAGACGCAACTATCACTTTTCGATACTTATATTTCGAGTATATTGAATTATGGTTGTGAAGTATGGGGATATCACAAAGCAAATGATATAGAGTCTATTCATGTAAATTATTTGAAGCGCTTACTTAAAGTGAGAAAATCAACTGTTTAACCATATGGTTTATTTTGAGCTCGGTCGTACACCATTGTATGTGAATATGTCAAAATGATGTCTTACTGGTTGAAATTATTAACAACCGAAAACTGTATTTTAAAAAGCATTTATGAAGATATGTTTGAGTCATCAATTGTAAAACCGAACAATAAGTTGAATTGGGCTTGTAAAATAAGAGATATTTTACATCAATATGGTCTCAATGATGTATGGAGATCGCAGTCTGTCATTAACAGTCACAACTTTTTGTATGAATTTAGAAAACGAATTGTCGATAATTATGTATCTGAAGCCATGTCATTTTTTGATATATCACCAAAATGTATGTATTATAGATTTATACACGAAGGCAATAACCTTCAATTTTATTTGAATCAGCCTGTAAAGAGTATGTACAAATATTTGATAACTAAATATAGAATTAATGCTCATTCCTTACATGTTGAGACGGGAAGGTATTAAGCTACCCATAGAAGAACGTAAATGTCTGATGTGTAATAATAATAAAATTGAAGATGAATATCATTTTTTATTAGAGTGTGAAAATTATAACGATATAAGATCTAAATTTATAAAATCTTATTATTATAGGAATCCATCATGTTACAAAATGATACAATCTATACGAAACATCAAAGAGCTTAATAATCTAGGAAAATACTTGTACGTAGCTGAAAAGCGACGTACATCTTAATGTTCATATATGCCAAACTCCGCTGTACATGTCTATACATGTTTGTAATCTGTTAATGTCTTACATTGTATATATATCTAACGTGTATTATAAATCCTATATACTGTATTGTATTTGGAAATAAACTACTACTACTAACAGTATAAATCAGAAGTTTGAAGTAGTATCAAAATGCATGGTCTTTGGCTAGCAAAACTATTTTGGTCTCTTTCGTAATTATTTTTAATGGGATTAATTTTCAGCGATATTAAGGTCTCCTGTAATTAAGTGGCCAGCATGAATTATAGAAATTGGGATGCAGTTCATTCATAGTTATGGGTTTATTTATAAACTAGCTATAAACTCTTTATACTAACAGCATGCAATCGTTTGTAGCTAAACTTTTTGGATGCATCGTGTGGCATAGGAACATGAAATACTGTAATTAGAGACACGTAGAACACTACATAATTTGTACAGACTTGTGTCGCTTCCATTAGTCTTTGTTTATACGACAATAAAATATCAGAGACAGAAACCTGGCTCTCAGCTGTTTTATTTGTTTGCTGAACGAAAATAATTTCGTGTTTTCGAGTTTCGCCTTTGCGTTTTCTTGTTACCACGTTTTTGCCATGTTTTGACCATGTCAAGTCAACAAGAGCGGGCATACTAGGACACTTAGAAAGTCGATGTGTTCATGTCACCTTCTTAAAACTTTTCAGCCCGAGAACAACCTCTCGATATATCTCAGCCAAACTAAACGTTTCTGCAGTTGATAGTGAGAAAATAGAGAGTGAAAATTTCTGGGCTAAAAGGAGTTTACTGCAGAAGATGGGTCAATAACAAAGAATGGTATAATCGCTTCTCTGAGGATGCAACTGAAGAAACCCAACAACACTACTCATAATGAAATTACACCAAACATTTGTTATATTTATATGTCTTTTACTAGTATCTTATATAATTAGTACAATGGTTGACATAACGCTCATGACATGGAATGTAAGAGGAATAATGTCCTCAACTATATGTTTGAGTCAATTACTTACTGATCACGATATTGATATATGTATTATATCGGACCACAAACTTAAACAAACATCTCTTCAGTTTTTAAGCAGTATTGAAACTGGTTATAAAGTAATTAGTAAGGCGGACTTGTTACCACAATAATGCATATCATGGTAAAGGTGGCATAGCTATTATGTATAAATCTACTATTGATTTTTATGTTACTGAGATAGATAATATAGATTCAGAAAGTATTGTAGGTATTGAAATGAAAAATCCTCTCAGTGGTTCTTTATATATTTTTGCGGCATACATGCCTTCTGATGAAATAATTGATAAATATAAATATGAGATAGACATTCTTGATAGTTTATACAAGCAGTATACTAACTATGGTAGTGTATTGATAGCTGGTGACCTAAATGCTAGCTGCATTAGTTCAGATATTCATAGATCAAATAGGGCAAAAGCAAGACTTCTGTGTGACTTTATCAATAGTAATAATTTACTACATGCACCCAAAGATATCGAAATAATTGGTCCTCATTATTCATATGTTACAAAGAAAACAATGTTAGACTATATACTTTTTGACATATCAATAAGGTCGAAAACCAAAAGCTATGAAATCCTTGCTGAAGGAAGTTTTAGCACTACGTCTGACCATTTACCCGTTATCATGAACATAAGCATTTCCGGTAACCCCCATCAAATATTAGAAATAGCAAGCAAGTTCCCGGCATGGCACAAGATATGTGATGATGAAATTAAAAATTACCAGTCACAATTAAAAGACGATTTACTAAAACTTGCTGGAAACATCGATTCTCGATCAATCGAAATTGAAGAAGCATATCAGAACTTTATTGATTTATTGCATCGAGCCGCTAATGTTTCAGTTCCCAAATGTGGTTTCAACCCTGCTACGAAACCCTACTGGAATAAAGAACTAAAACAAACGCACAAACACGAACGACAGCTGAGAAATATATGGCTAAATGAGGGTCGGCCTCGTGGTATGCAATTCGAATCCTATAAAGCATACAAAAGCGCTAAATCTGACTTTAGACGGGCTCAACAGCATGCAAACCAACAATATTTAAACAAGTGTTATGAAGATTTAAATAAAGCAGCGGAATGTGATCTTAGACTGTTCTGGAAACTTATAAAACGCTTTAAACCGGGCAAAAGCAAGATTTACCCGGAAATAATATACCAAGGTGAAATCAATAACACACCACAAATGATAGCAAACGCCTTTGCTAATTATTTTACTGATCTGTACAAGTCGGACAATACTACAGTCTTTGACGATAACATGAAGATAACGGTTGAGAATGCATATGAAGAGATGATACGCACCACATATGAATGCGATGAAATTTTACCTGGTGGATTTGTGACAGAACAGGAAGTATCGGATATAATGAAGCGCTTAAAACGACGGAAAGCAAGTGGATATGATGGAATCCAACACGAACACTTAATTTTTGGGGGACCAGCATGTATTAAATGTTTAACTAGTCTATTCAATCAAGTCATAAACGTCGGAAAAATACCTGATGCGTGGAAGTATAGCCTAATCGTTCCGATATTTAAAGGGGGAACAAAACCGAAAAACTCACTAGACAGTTATAGACCTGTAAGCCTACTACCATGCTTTTTAAAAGTTTTCGAACATTTGATTCAAACTAGAATAACAGAGCACCTGCTGAATGACAAAATATTCCCAAACACCCAACAGCAAGGTTTTCAAATGCATTTAAGTTGTATCACTGCATCTTTCAACCTACAAGAAACAATATATCATAACCTTGAAATGTATGGTAAAATTTATGTTGCCTTTCTAGATAGTAAGAAAGCCTTTGACACTGTTTGGCGCAAAGGTTTAATGTATAAACTATATAATCTTGGGGTAAAAGGAAAAGCATGGAAAATTATTGATGATTGTCATATCGATACAAAAAGTGCTGTTGTAATTAACCAAACAAGATCAAAGGTTTTCAATGTTCTTCAAGGTGTAAGACAAGGCGGTGTCATGTCTAGTCTTTTATACCTAGTTTTTATTGATCAATTGCTCATTGACTTAGAGAATTGTAGTAAACAAATAGGTATTTATGATATAAATAGTTGTTGCCCAACCCTTGCTGACGATGTATCCTGTATAGGGACGTCCCCAACTGGTTTACAACGAATGCTTAATGTATGCGAATCATATGCACACAAATGGAGATTTAGATTTAATGGTAGTAAATCATGCATCGTACAATTTTCGCTAAATTCAAGGAAAAATCCTACAAATTTCGAGTGGAAAATACAAACTGAGACTATTCCAATTGCTGATAAGTATTCTCATCTTGGTATCGAACTAAAGTCTGATCTAAAATATGGCGACCGAATTGAAAATCTTTGCAGAAAAGGCAAAAACTCATTATTTGCAACAAGTGCTATTTACTCAAAAGAAGTCAACCCAATCAGTTACCTCCGCATTTATAAATCTGTTACATTACCAACTGTATTATATGGATGTGAATTGCTATCGAACATGAACAAATCTGATGTTGCTATTTTTGATAAATTCCAACACTTTGCTGTCAAACATTTACTTAATTTGAAGAACACCACAAGGTCGGATATGGCTCAAAGTATTTTAGGACTCCATCCAATAGAATCGTATATAGATAAACGAAAACTTTATTTCCTACAGAAACTTTGTCAACTAGAAAACGAATATCTATCAAAAAAGATATTTCTAACAAGGCTGTTTTCTTTCTTCACCGATTCCAATCGTACTCAATATGGATTTGTTCGAGATATATTAAACATTCTATCAAAATATAAACTTGAAACCTACTTGAACAATTTTTTAAGTGATGGAATATTTCCTTTAAAAGATAAATGGAAACTGATTGTAAACGAAGCAATAAACAGAACTCAAACCGAACAATGGCATATCCGTATCAACATTGACAAAGACTTTTGTAGATTTAAACTGATTCATAGTGAAATTTCTGTCTTGAGGTCCTTACAGGCTGCAAAATCTTCTATCGAAATTTATAATTCTTACTTAGTTTTGAAACTTATTACAGATATACCAGATTCCACTAGTGGATATTGTAAACTGTGTGAAAGAAACTATTCGGATGTTTAGGTGCATGTTTGCTGCAATTGTACAGCAACGCTTGATTTACGGAACATATTCTGGTCCGTTGTTATCGAAAATTGTCCTATAGAACTCTTTGCTGAAATCAACAAATATGACGAAGAGAATCTTTATCAAGTATTGTTAGGAAAATGTGTACCAGATATAACTTATGATATCGACCAATTCATTAAACTGTGCAACACGCATGTTGTTCGATGCTTATCTGCTTATAACAGGAAAATTACATACTGCACCGTCAGCAAGGAAGTTGCGTTTAACTAAGGACATTGTATATAGCACCCACTTTCACCCCACTATATTATATATGTTATATATATTTTTATGTATAGATATTTGATTCTCACAAATTTCATTATGTTGAACTTATCTATTTATAATCTATTATTGATTTAATTTTCACCAATATCATGTAATCTCATTTTGAGGAAATAAAGACATGAATGAATGAATGAATGAACTAATAAGACCTTACAGTGAAGAAAAAACTCTTTAAAATATAAATTAACGCGTTATAAGCTTTAATATTCGCTATGAATTTTGTTTCCGATATGAATTTTGTTTCTATGGCGCGCTTATACTGCAAATGACAGGAAAAGCATCTCAAAATTCTACAAAACGTCAGCGGAATTTTAGTAACAGTATATTCCAGTAAATGGAGAATGCATGAACTCAAAAAGCATACACATGGATGTCAATATAACTCCATACCACCTTACGGTCGGCACAGGCAAAACTTCTAAACCATCCAATTGATGATATCAGATATAAATTAAACGTTTATATAGTGGATGTCTGTAAAACTCAAAACGATCAGATAATAGACGTCAGTAAAATGTTAGAATATCACATGAAACTGCAGACTTAAATTGGTAAAACAGTCATGTGGGTGTCAGTACAACGTACAAATATCTGACGACTGTTTTAAAATGGGCTGGAAACTACTTAGCAGTGATGGTTCGAAGAGTGGTTAAACATGGGTTTTAATCTAAATATCGTTCAATAAATGTTGAGGTACCTTAAGGTTCAATCTTAAGTCCTTTTGATTATAAATTTACGTACATGATAAAGTCAAGGACACACATACATATATCAAGCTAACGGCAGATGATACCTCTTTATATATCGCAGTCTACAATCCATTAGATACTGTTATAGGTTACCTGGAAAAAATCCATAGCTGATAGTTGGTCACAAAACTGGTTGTGAAACTTGTATATGGTCTCGTAAGGTGTTTTCGATGGTAAGGTGTTTTCGATAGCTAGGTTATTTTTAGTTCTGACTGTCATGTGCATTAACACTTCCGTGTTTATATATAGAACCAAAATCCCACCTTGGCAAGGTGCATTTTCCGCTATTTTTCTTACGCCCTTTCAAGCTTGACAACAGATTTCGTCAGTTCTTACTTTAAACTTAAAATTAATTGTGTTCTCCACTTCCCGGTAGCCATTTGAACAGTTCTGTTAAAGCGTCATCATTTGACATTAAGAGTTAACAATGGAATTTTTAGGGACTTAAGGGAAGGTATTTTTATCAAAATACAAATCACAAGAGAGGTTTGTCACAGTCCAAATGTCCATTAACTCATTTCAATGTAAGAGACTCTTAATGGTATTTTTGTGCAAGCGACTGGTTGACTGCATATATTTGTAGACAATAACCTTGTTAATTATTATTTTTTAATATTTTGTCTTTTTCCAAGTTTTTAAGACTCGCTATAAACTATGAAATACAGACAGTGGTATCCCACTCAAATAATTAATGCTCTGAAGTGTTAATTATACGACCTTATTATAAGGTTACTTAAATAAAATTCAATGCATAGCTTTCTCTCAGGTTCGAATAAATGACAGAGCCTAAAATTCTTGAGTACTAAGTCATTTCAAGAATCCTCGAAAACACATTACGTTTATTCCATATACGCTATTTACACTATGTTCAATCAAGTCTGTCTTGTACCATAAAAAGTTGACGATTATCGATTTTGATTCATCATTAAGTTCATTGACAATAATTAACTTAGCCCACCATACTAAAAACACAGAAACTATAATTCGACAAAGACCTGTTGATCCCATGTAATTGTTGTATAGACAAAGAACTAGAACTGTAGGTGGTCATCAACAGTTTGGTTTGTGGCACGAACATTTTTTATAACGTTTAGATACAATATATTACTTTTTGGATCACACTGATGAACATATATCGGCATTTATCTCCATACAAGATTGTTTGAATTGTTTGGTTTGCAAAAAAATATGCATATATAATTTAAAGCTCCAAACATGGCATACTCTGATATTTGTATCTAATTTAAACTGGTTTCTGGTAAAAAAAAGAAAAAGCCAAACGCATATAACACAACTCAATTGTTCACTATAAAACACAACAACAAATAACAACAAACAAAATTTAGTTAATCTGTATTTATTATATCCCTCCGCTGTGAAAGGTGTATGTAGATGGTATATAGTCCGTCCTTCCACTACTCTTGTTGGTGCCAATCGCTTATGCGCATCGTCACAGAATTTGATAAAACTTTTAAGAATATTTGTCACATTGTGTACCCAATATTTTAAGTTTTGATCGGAATGATATTTAGGGTTTTCGATTGCAAAACATGGACTGAGCCATTCTTTAACATAAATAGAGGTAATAGCAAAATACCTAGTGAAAACGTTAGAAACAACAACCAAATATATAGCAACTACAACAATGGTCTTGACTAGGTACAGGCAAAGAGATGATGGGTTAAACCGGGTTTATATGGCATGACAAACCCCCGCTTCCATTACTGTAGTATGTGAGTTGGTTTGTTGATGAAATGGATGGGTATATCATATACCACTTGTCAGTAATGTGTGTATTAAAAAATCGAAGAATGTGTCCATGGGACACAGATGCCCCCGCTAAATGAAGCCCCAAACAAGAAGTAGTTGCCCGACAGGTCTGAAAGTTGCTTAGGACGTACAACTTGTGATAATGAACCACCTTGCCAAATTTCAAATTGTTCTCATGTACGGTTTCTGAGAAAAGCTTGACGGAAATTCGTACATACGGACGGACGTATTTACGTACAAATGAAGTCCCAAACAGGAAGTAGTTGTCCGACAGGTCCGAAAGTCGCTTAGGACGTACAACTTGTGATACTGAACCACCCTGCCAAATTTCAAATTGTTCTCATGTACAAAAGCTTGACGGAAATTCGTACGGACGGACAGACGGACGGACGGACATGAGTAAAACTTAATGCCCCCCGACATGTCGTCGCGGGGGCATAATAATCATCGCAGCAAAGTCACTGTCACTGAATTCCAAATTAGGAAAAATATCTGCAATCATATTTTCGAGATAAAATATTTTTGAACGAGAAAGACGCAGACAAGTTTTTTTTGTTCTTAGTTTATAAGTTTATCCCACCCCCACCCCCCCCCAAAGAAAAAAATGCCGACGTTTGCAAGAATCAGTATACTCACTGCAAGCTCCTTCATACCTTATTAACTAAGAAATATAGACACCGTATGCAGAAGACGCTGGAATATTGCTGCATAAGTGAGGAAAATTTATAATTCTGAAATTATAATCGTGTAGTTAGTAGTAAATTCTTGTGCTAAGATGAATATTGGTGTAATATTAGATGTATAAGTCTAAAATTGATTTAGATGAAGCTGTTTTGTGGTTTCTTTAGTTTCCAATTCTGAAGGATATATTAATGGAAGCATCTTAGCAAATTGATGCACGTAAATTTAAAGGACTTCGTCACTATATCTATATGTGAAATTAAAGGACATCGCTTCTTGTCTTTTAATAAGAGGTCGAGGAAATTCAATTTCATATGAATACAGGAAAAAATCGCAACGAGTGGGATAGAGTTTTTACCCACTGGAATTCCGATTGGCTGCTGAAAATAATCCATCCTACAAAAGTTACAAATATGTTGTCGGTCAGAAAATCTAGCATGATATAAACCTGTTCCTTACTGTAGCCTAATTTGCCTTTTAGTTCTTGATAGAAAAAAAACGTACTGTTGTAACCTAAAACTACATATTTGTAGGTATAAGGGGAAGCGAAGGCTTTATGAGTGACTTCTGTAAGACGGGATTTTAGTTAGTTATAAAGAGTCAAAGGTTCTAACGGACGAAATGTGATATTATCGATCTGGATTTTAAATTGTATATAAGTTCTTTAGAATTTATTAAGAATCACCATTTAATTGATATTACTTCGAGAGTAAACAGTTTCACAGTATTTTTCGGTCCTCCTTTCACTGCAGACAATATCTTAGTCAACGGTTTTGACACCTCTACTGTTTAGCACGTATATGAACCGGCTGTGCACCTTTCGTTGTAAGGATTGTTATATATATGTAATTTTGGAATCCAATGCAAGTATGGTAAGTATCCAGACTCTGTAGTAATGAAAATTCAAAGAAGTCACGAAGGACTAACATGTGTTAAAGCATGTGATTCAGCATGTTAGCAAGGATTTCATATTTGTCAAATCATTGGTACGTTTGTATGAGGAATTATCTGAGTTATCCTTGATGCCTTGCTCTTGAACGAGACATTCATAGCAATGTGACATACATACAAAGAGGGGGATAGAGGGGTTCTGTTAACAGGTTAACATTTTCCCCCCAAAACAGATAGCAGTAAATTAAAAAAAATGATAACAGATAAAAGCCAGGCGCGTAGCTAGCCTATAAAGAATGTGGATTCAAAATAATCTAGGGGGTCAGGGGGGCATGCCACCCCCCTGAAAATTTTGAAATAAATGGTGCAATTTGGTGCGTTTTGGGGCCTCCGGAGAGCTTTCTTGACCAACGAAAATCCATTTATTTTAGCATAAAAATGGATTTACTTTCGTTTATTTCAAAAAAAATTTTTTTTGGTCAAAATAATGTGGATTCAGCTGCGTACTCGCGTATAGGCAGCTACGCGCCTGAAAGCAATTTAAATGAGAAAACAGAAAACAGTGAGTTCATGATTAGATTCTCATCGAAGGGCAATACTATTAACAGCAAACAGAGTTTTTATATTCATTATACCAGTTAACAACAATGTCATTTTTTAGAAAACAGATAACAGCTAATGGTTGAAAAACAGTTAACTGTTCCTTTATTAAAAAAAAAACAGTTAACGCACCTGTAAAAATGCACAAACACATTAACCGAAAAGACCTGTTAAAAGCTGCTTACTTTTCTGGGCAAGACACAGGGAGAATCTAAAGATTAAGCACCGTCCTCTGGTGTCTTCTCCAGTAAGGTAACCTTCTCTCTCGGTCAAACAAATCCTTGCCTTTCTGGCTTAGACACGGGGAGAACCTACCATGACTCTTATAAGCACCGTCTCCTGGTGTCTTCTCCAGTAAGGTTATCTTATCTTCTCTCTATGACAAACAAATCCTTGCCTTTCTGGCTTAGACACGGGGAGAGCCTACCATGACTCTAATAAGCACCGTCCCCTGGTGTCTTCTCCAGTAAAGTAATCTTATCTTCTCTCTGTGACAAACAAATCCTTGCCTTTCTGGGTTAGACACGGGGAGAACCTACCATGACTCTTATAAGCACCGTCCCCTGGTGTCTTCTCCAGTAAAGTAATCTTATCTTCTCTCTGTGACAAACAAATCCTTGCCTTTCTGGCTTAGACACGGGGAAAACCTACCATGACTCTTAAAAGCACCGTCTCCTGGTGTCTTCTCCAGTAAGGTAATCTTATCTTCTCTCTGTGACAAACAAATCCTTGCCTTTCTGGCTTAGACATGGGGAGAGTCTACCATGACTCTTATAAGCGTCGTCTCCTGGTGTCTTCTCCAGTAAGGTAATCTTATCTTCTCTCTGTGACAAACAAATCCTTGCCTTTCTGGCTTAGACACGGGGAGAACCTACCATGACTCTAATAAGCACCGTCCCCTGGTGTCTTCTCCAGTAAGGTAATCTTATCTTCTCTCTGTGACAAACAAATCCTTGCCTTTCTGGGTTAGACACGGGGAGAGCCCACCGTGACTCTTATAAGCACCGTCCCCTGGTGTCTTCTCCAGTAAGGTTATCTTATCTTCTCTCTGTGACAAACAAATCCTTGCCTTTCTGGCTTAGACACGGGGAGAACCTACCATGACTCTTATAAGCACCGTCCCCTGGTGTCTTCTCCAGTAAGGTTATCTTATCTTCTCTCTGTGACAAACAAATCCTTACCTTTCTGGGTTAGACACGGGGAGAACCTACCATTACTCTTATAAGCACCGTCTCCTGGTGTCTTCTCCAGTAAAGTAATCTTATCTTCTCTCTGTGACAAACAAATCCTTGCCTTTCTGGCTTAGACACGGGGAGAACCTACCATGACTCTTATAAGCACCGTCTCCTGGTGTCTTCTCCAGTAAAGTAATCTTATCTTCTCTCTGTGACAAACAAATCCTTGCCTTTCTGGCTTAGACACGGGGAGAGTCTACCATGACTCTAATAAGCACCGTCCCCTGGTGTCTTCTCCAATAAAGTAATCTTATCTTCTCTCTGTGACAAACAAATCCTTGTCTTTCTGGGTTAGACACGGGGAGAGCCTACCATGACTCTTATAAGCACCGTCCCCTGGTGTCTTCTCCAGTAAAGTAATCTTATCTTCTCTCTGTGACAAACAAATCCTTGCCTTTCTGGGTTAGACACGGGGAGAGCCCACCGTGACTCTTATAAGCACCGTCCCCTGGTGTCTCCTCCAGTAAAGTAATCTTATCTTCTCTCTGTGACAAACAAATCCTTGCCTTTCTGGCTTAGACACGGGGAGAACCTACCATGACTCTTATAAGCACCGTCCCCTGGTGTCTTCTCCAGTAAAGTAATCTTATCTTCTCTCTGTGACAAACAAATCCTTGCCTTTCTGGCTTAGACACGGGGAGAACCTACCATGACTCTTATAAGCACCGTCTCCTGGTGTCTTCTCCAGTAAGGTAATCTTATCTTCTCTCTGTGACAAACAAATCCTTGCCTTTCTGGCTTAGACACGGGGAGAACCTACCATGACTCTTATAAGCACCGTCTCCTGGTGTCTTCTCCAGTAAGGTTATCTTATCTTCTCTCTGTGACAAACAAATCCTTGCCTTTCTGGCTTAGACACGGGGAGAGCCTACCATGACTCTAATAAGCACCGTCCCCTGGTGTCTTCTCCAGTAAAGTAATCTTATCTTCTCTCTGTGACAAACAAATCCTTGTCTTTCTGGGTTAGACACGGGGAGAACCTACCATGACTCTTATAAGCACCGTCCCCTGGTGTCTTCTCCAGTAAAGTAATCTTATCTTCTCTCTGTGACAAACAAATCCTTGCCTTTCTGGGTTAGACACGGGGAGAACCTACCATGACTCTTATAAGCACCGTCCCCTGGCGTCTTCTCCAGTAAGGTTATCTTATCTTCTCTCTGTGACAAACAAATCCTTGCCTTTCTGGGTTAGACACGGGGAGAACCTACCATTACTCTTATAAGCACCGTCTCCTGGTGTCTTCTCCAGTAAAGTAATCTTATCTTCTCTCTGTGACAAACAAATCCTTGCCTTTCTGGCTTAGACACGGGGAGAACCTACCATGACTCTTATAAGCACCGTCTCCTGGTGTCTTCTCCAGTAAAGTAATCTTATCTTCTCTCTGTGACAAACAAATCCTTGCCTTTCTGGCTTAGACATGGGGAGAGTCTACCATGACTCTAATAAGCACCGTCCCCTGGTGTCTTCTCCAGTAAAGTAATCTTATCTTCTCTCTGTGACAAACAAATCCTTGTCTTTCTGGGTTAGACACGGTGAGAGCCTACCATGACTCTTATAAGCACCGTCCCCTGGTGTCTTCTCCAGTAAAGTAATCTTATCTTCTCTCTGTGACAAACAAATCCTTGCCTTTCTGGGTTAGACACGGGGAGAGCCCACCGTGACTCTTATAAGCACCGTCCCCTGGTGTCTTCTCCAGTAAAGTAATCTTATCTTCTCTCTGTGACAAACAAATCCTTGCCTTTCTGGCTTAGACACGGGGAGAACCTACCATGACTCTTATAAGCACCGTCCCCTGGTGTCTTCTCCAGTAAAGTAATCTTATCTTCTCTCTGTGACAAACAAATCCTTGCCTTTCTGGCTTAGACACGGGGAGAACCTACCATGACTCTTATAAGCACCGTCTCCTGGTGTCTTCTCCAGTAAGGTAATCTTATCTTCTCTCTGTGACAAACAAATCCTTGCCTTTCTGGCTTAGACACGGGGAGAACCTACCATGACTCTTATAAGCACCGTCTCCTGGTGTCTTCTCCAGTAAGGTTATCTTATCTTCTCTCTGTGACAAACAAATCCTTGCCTTTCTGGCTTAGACACGGGGAGAGCCTACCATGACTCTAATAAGCACCGTCCCCTGGTGTCTTCTCCAGTAAAGTAATCTTATCTTCTCTCTGTGACAAACAAATCCTTGTCTTTCTGGGTTAGACACGGGGAGAACCTACCATGACTCTTGTAAGCACCGTCCCCTGGTGTCTTCTCCAGTAAAGTAATCTTATCTTTTCTCTGTGACAAACAAATCCTTGCCTTTCTGGGTTAGACACGGGGAGAACCTACCATGACTCTTATAAGCACCGTCTCCTGGTGTCTTCTCCAGTAAGGTAATCTTATCTTCTCTCTGTGACAAACAAATCCTTGCCTTTCTGGGTTAGACACGGGGAGAGTCTACCATGACTCTTATAAGCACCGTCCCCTGGTGTCTTCTCCAGTAAGGTAATCTTATCTTCTCTCTGTGACAAACAAATCCTTGTCTTTCTGGCTTAGACACGGGGAGAGTCTACCATGACTCTTATAAGCACCGTCTCCTGGTGTCTTCTTCAGTAAGGTAATCTTATCTTCTCTCTGTGACAAACAAATCCTTGTCTTTCTGGCTTAGACACGGGGAGAGTCTACCATGACTCTTATAAGCACCGTCTCCTGGTGTCTTCTCCAGTAAGGTAATCTTATCTTCTCTCTCGGTCAAACAAATCCTTGTCTTTCTGGCTTAGACACGGGGAGAGTCTACCATGACTCTTATAAGCACCGCCCCCCACTATCACAACTTATGTAACTGTTCCATATTTTGTTTAAATTGTAATGTTCTGTTCCTTAATCATACATGTAAATTTTTTGTCATTGCTCTTGTGGGACCGTAATTGGAATAAAATATTGGTATAGGTATTGGTATAAAATGCTCAGAATGATATTTGGGGGAAGCGGAATATCAATTAGTAAATAACCCCCACAGTTTTGTAGGTTTTATTTAATTTTATTTATTTAGGACTATTAGCAAACTATTATATAAGCACTGATCCTGAACAAAAAAATTCTTGTGCCGACCGGAAAATATTCTCGTCTAGTCCGATAAAAATTAATTTGCAAAATGTTAAACATAACGAATTTGAATTGTACTTTAATAAGAATATCATAGAATCGATAAACTAAATACTATTGTTAATATTCATTATATTTTATTATATTTTCTTACAGAATTATTACGCATCTACCTAAATCTTTGCAATTCTTTTGTTACTTATTTAAGTTCGTTTGTTATGATATTTTATAAGTCCAAATTTTTAATTAAAAATGGATGAAAATCATGATTTGTGAATCGAAAGTTGATGTTTCTATCAATTTAAATTCAGTTTCAGAATAAAATTGTGATGCGAAGCAAACAAAATGAATGCTAAAATTCTGCCTTCCTCGAGAAGTGAACTTGACATTTATTTAAAAGGAAATGAACTAAAAACGAAGTTTCACGATTTATTCGATGCTTATAACATTTGTCAAGCTGGTAACGTGTAAGTACCGATGTAAAGAAATAAGTTAGATGTTCAGGATATGCGTTTCTTAGCAACGAAATTGATTACATACAAAGCATTGTAGCGTGCAACAATATATAAGAGTTTTTATGTCGCACCAACTTAAAACTCGTTTTAAAAAGCAAAAAACCTTAATAAAGAGTTTCAACTCAAGTTCATATGGAATCCCCCAATATCCAATGAGTAACAATCATAATATGTTGAAATATGAAAGAATTGTTATCAGTAGGTATAGCGGTATCGTAACGACGCCCTCACAGTTTTCAGCAGCGGGTTTGTGGTCATCTACAGAGGGGACAACGTGTTTTTTATAAAAAACACTAACCCACCATGGAAGTTAATCCTTTTCTCCATCACCCACCATGGTATATCCACGCCTACTATCGTGGTTAAGAATCTTCTCAGGTAATCTTACCACGGTGGATGCATATGAGGGAGTTCAGTCTACCATGGCATGTCGCCACAGGGGTCCGGCCACGATATCTCCGCGGTGGTACATGACAACATAAACGTTGTCATTTAATTGATTGCAGGTTTAAACATCGTTACCCGAATGAAAAGAGAACATTTTAAAACAGTGCTTAAGAATAATTTGTACATGCATTTTATTTGTTGATAATCAATAATGATTTAATGTGCCGGTAGACTTGAAGATCGAATATTTGTTCAACCGGATGCATGTGTTATGCATTAAATATTACCCTGAACAAGTTCGGTAAATTATCCGGATTTGAATTGTCACATTACGTTTTTGTGTATTACAACGTATAACGAATTGTCCTGAAGTTGTACGCGAACTCTCTTTAATCAATTATAAATCCTTTTCGACAGAAAACGGGCAGTTGAGCGGCGATCTTTTTCTTCATTTGGTATTTAAAACCAGAGTTGTTTTAACAAACGCGGACAAAAGTTTACATCACGTATAGTTATATAAAATTCGTTAACAGGATGGGATACAACAAATAAATTGAAGCCAACATGCAGCAAGAATAATAAATATGTGAAAAGTTTATAAACGAGAATCGCCACATAAAATATAGTTTAACTACGATATGGCACCGGTGCCTGTTTACAAGGTTGAATGAAGTCTTACGTACGCACAATTCTAAATACACATTTACTTTGGACAATGGCGTTTTAAACTATAACAATTAATATAACAGGTTTATATAAAAAAAGTAGTGATGTGCTTCTGAGCTAAATATACAAAACTGACAATTTTTCAAATGGAGGCAGACGTGTTATTTGTATAAAGTTCCCGTTAAAATTAACTCGCAGTTTCGTTGTTTTTGCATGACATAGTATTTATTGGGATAAATATTCTCGAGATCAGACCCCTTTTAGACTTGCCTTAGTTCTCTAAATACAAATACTTATTCTTAATATTTTGTTGTATTGTGGTACATTGATCAAACAATAAAATATGCATAGTTACTTACGTCTGTTATAACATGAACAAAACAAATCGGAATAAAATTATTTTTGAAGACGAAAGAACGGATTTGTCCACACTCATATAAATATAAAATAATTGCCCGAATTTACTCTTTTTTGTTTTTTGTTGTTGTTGGGTTTTTTTTGCGCGCCGATACGAACCTCTGTTTGCAGACATAGGGTCTTGTCGTAACATTATAGAAATTATAAGGATGCTACTTAAGTCTTTTCTACAACAAAAGTTGATGATGTGTCAGGCTTTTAACACTGAAACGACTATTATGGTTGATTCTATATCAGGATTGTATTTTTTTAACACACGTGGTTCAACACCGACGAATCGAGTATAAAATCATTCGTGGAACAATATATTCTGCGACATTTATATTAGGTAATAATTCAGAAAATTTGAAAATGTAGCATTTTAAGTCATATATTGATTTTGACGTTTTTAAAACGAATTTCTTTACAAGTCTCGCATTTATTGTGTATTTCTTTACAAGTCTCGTATTTATTGTGTAATGTGCTTATTTCTTTACCGTTAAAAATGTGAAGCCGCGTGTTCACCTGTTAATTATAAAATTATACAATACACAAGTTTATTGAAATGTTTGAGAGCACGTGCTTGAAAAAATGATGACTGGACAATACTTAGATAATCGATCGATTTAAGGTGTGACACAATTTACATCCGGTAAAAGTTCAAACGGTTGGAACATTAATCAGAGGCGCTGACAGGGAAATTTTGACGATAGAATAGCAAAGATTTTGACAATTTTAAGGGCAAAATGCGGTGTTCTAACCTTTTAGAACACGTTAAGGGAATAATTTTCAATCAAATCAGTGACAATAAACTTTAAGGTATTCTGTATAATGAATAGATAAACAGAACGCAGATTAATTTTGTTGTCAAACAAACATATTAAAACGGCATATTTTAACACAAATATCTAAATTAATTCGCAACATTTTAATTTTTTCACTGTGTAAGCATGAAAGGAAATTGAAAATCCACCGTGGTCAACACGGTGGGTCACAATATGTAGTGGACATAACACGATGTACCGCAGAATACCACCGTGGCGTATGGTGGTGAATTTCTTAATGAAAAAACCACGACCACGGTATATAGTGGGCAATATAAAAAACACGTTGTCACGTCTGTAGTCTTCTTCGTATGCCTGCCATGCCTTAAATAGAGCCTCATGAGTCTTCTTATACTGTTTCCTGTATATTCTGTTCAGGACATGTGCAGATACAGCCTTACTTGTATGTTGACGTATTTTGACTCACCATAAAGAAGGGGCACCAGCACGTAGAATGGGAGCTGAGCACCTCCAGCTCTGGTGTTAAGGCGCCGGTGCCAGATTCTACGTCTTTGTTAGTTCTGACTGTCTTCAAGAAGACAGACCAGTTGACTGGAGACCACATGCGACCGTTGATCCAAGTTGTGTCCACGTAGTTCATCAGGCTAACTACCCTCTGGCTTCCAGATTCTTCTGCTTGGTCACGCAAGCTGTCGAAGGCAGATCGAATGTGTTCTGCCAGAAGGTATGGAAGTGCCATGATCTTTCTCAGGAAGTGATACACACCCTGCCTTTCCATGTAAGCTGTGGCTAGGCCCAACTAAGTTACCTTGCGATATATACGTTTGCCCCAGTGGAAGGCACACCCTTTCACAATTGTGTGCGGAAACACTTCACGGAAGGCTTGCCAAGCAGCAGCTTCAAAGTCCAACATGACCCACTCGACCATGAAATGACCAAAGCGCTCCTTTAATGAGGTCAGGACAGCAACATAATCCTGTTTTCTTTGACTGGACATCATTGCGAAGAGTAGTGGAACCTGTTTGGCATTATCACCACTCTGGGCGAAGGCATGTATTGAGAGGAGCTAGGCAGGGCGAACATATTATGGCACTGATAATCAATACGAATGCCGTCAACAAGGAACTCATCTGCATGGATGTAGTCTTCTTGTAATCGAAAGAATAAATCTCCTGATTCGGTCGAACGCAGCTTCTGTCTGTGTAAATTTGCAGCTCTGATAATATTGTCCGGCTTCGGTCTGTTCGGGTGTTGGTTATTAAACTCTACCAAAGCCTCCTCCACTATTTTCGATGCTGGTAGATGAAGTTGCTCCAGTGCTACCTTCTTGGCCTTGGTGTTTACTTTGATCTTGGTACCGATACCAGGATTTGCAGCGTGGATGTGTCACTGGCTACTTTCAACAAATGAGTCACCATACTGCTTGACCCAGGCTGGACATCTCATTTGTTTGTTTCTTACTGCACATACCCAGTATGTGAAGTCATTCTTTGCACACCTCCCTGTGAAGTTGTAGCCGTGGCTACTTATCAACATACATCCACCGCGTACTGTACCTCCCGCTACCACCTCATATTTTGGGCTATCATCCACAGAAACATATTATGGCACTGATAATCAATACGAATGCCGTCAACAAGGAACTCATCTGCATGGATGTAGTCTTCTTGTAATCGAAAGAATAAATCTCCTGATTCGGTTGAACGCAGCTTCTGTCTGTGTAAATTTGCAGCTCTGATAATATTGTCCGGCTTCGGTCTGTTCGGGTGTTGGTTATTAAACTCTACCAAAGCCTCCTCCACTATTTTCGATGCTGGTAGATGAAGTTGCTCCAGTGCTACCTTCTTGGCCTTGGTGTTTACTTTGATCTTGGTACCGATACCAGGATTTGCAGCGTGGATGTGTCACTGGCTACTTTCAACAAATGAGTCACCATACTGCTTGACCCAGGCTGGACATCTCATTTGTTTGTTTCTTACTGCACATACCCAGTATGTGAAGTCATTCTTTGCACACCTCCCTGTGAAGTTGTAGCCGTGGCTACTTATCAACATACATCCACCGCGTACTGTACCTCCCGCTACCACCTCATATTTTGGGCTATCATCCACAGAAACATATTATGGCACTGATAATCAATACGAATGCCGTCAACAAGGAACTCATCTGCATGGATGTAGTATTCTTGTAATCGAAAGAATAAATCTCCTGATTCGGTCGAACGCAGCTTCTGTCTGTGTAAATTTGCAGCTCTGATAATATTGTCCGGCTTCGGTCTGTTCGGGTGTTGGTTATTAAACTCTACCAAAGCCTCCTCCACTATTTTCGATGCTGGTAGATAAAGTTGCTCCAGTGCTACCTTCTTGGCCTTGGTGTTTACTTTGATCTTGGTACCGATACCAGGATTTGCAGCGTGGATGTGTCACTGGCTACTTTCAACAAATGAGTCACCATACTGCTTGACCCAGGCTGGACATCTCATTTGTTTGTTTCTTACTGCACATACCCAGTATGTGAAGTCATTCTTTGCACACCTCCCTGTGAAGTTGTAGCCGTGGCTACTTATCAACATACATCCACCGCGTACTGTACCTCCCGCTACCACCTCATATTTTGGGCTATCATCCACAGAAACATATTATGGCACTGATAATCAATACGAATGCCGTCAACAAGGAACTCATCTGCATGGATGTAGTCTTCTTGTAATCGAAAGAATAAATCTCCTGATTCGGTTGAACGCAGCTTCTGTCTGTGTAAATTTGCAGCTCTGATAATATTGTCCGGCTTCGGTCTGTTCGGGTGTTGGTTATTAAACTCTACCAAAGCCTCCTCCACTATTTTCGATGCTGGTAGATAAAGTTGCTCCAGTGCTACCTTCTTGGCCTTGGTGTTTACTTTGATCTTGGTACCGATACCAGGATTTGCAGCGTGGATGTGTCACTGGCTACTTTCAACAAATGAGTCACCATACTGCTTGACCCAGGCTGGACATCTCATTTGTTTGTTTCTTACTGCACATACCCAGTATGTGAAGTCATTCTTTGCACACCTCCCTGTGAAGTTGTAGCCGTGGCTACTTATCAACATACATCCACCGCGTACTGTACCTCCCGCTACCACCTCATATTTTGGGCTATCATCCACAGAAACATATTATGGCACTGATAATCAATACGAATGCCGTCAACAAGGAACATCTGCATGGATGTAGTCTTCTTGTAATCGAAAGAATAAATCTCCTGATTCGGTCGAGCGCAGCTTCTGTCTGTGTAAATTTGCAGCTCTGATAATATTGTCCGGCTTCGGTCTGTTCGGGTGTTGGTTATTAAACTCTACCAAAGCCTCCTCCACTATTTTCGATGCTGGTAGATAAAGTTGCTCCAGTGCTACCTTCTTGGCCTTGGTGTTTACTTTGATCTTGGTACCGATACCAGGATTTGCAGCGTGGATGTGTCACTGGCTACTTTCAACAAATGAGTCACCATACTGCTTGACCCAGGCTGGACATCTCATTTGTTTGTTTCTTACTGCACATACCCAGTATGTGAAGTCATTCTTTGCACACCTCCCTGTGAAGTTGTAGCCGTGGCTACTTATCAACATACATCCACCGCATACTGTACCTCCCGCTACCACCTCATATTTTGGGCTATCATCCACAGAAATTCCGTCGTCATCTATGATCGTTTCAGACAGTGACTCATCAGCGATTTGAGGAGGACACTGAAAATTTCTGTCCGAGACATTGAATGTTGTGTCAGGTATACTAGTTGTTTCAGTGGATTCATTGGCTTCTTCATGGACCGCATCAGTAGTATAAGTTGTGTCCGAGACATTGAACGTTGTGTCAGGTATACTAGTTGTTTCAGTGGATTCATTGGCTTCTTCATCGACCGCATCAGTAGTATAAGTTGTGTCCGAGACATTGAACGTTGTGTCAGGTATACTAGTTGTTTCAGTGGATTCATTGGCTTCTTCATGGACCGCATCAGTAGTATATGTTGTGTCCGAGACATTGAACGTTGTGTCAGGTCTGGACACAACTGGATGCGTCCATTTCTTCAATAGCTTGGACTTCGACATCTATCGCTTCTTCTAAGAACGACTGTTCCTGACTGACTGTATTGCATGGAATGCATGTCCATTGCAACTCCTGCAAGCCTTTTACAATTCTTCGATACGTGTCTTGGCTGATGCCAGTTCTGCATACTCTGTGTTGCCAAGGCATACATTTATCACATTCTATTGCTTGTTGTCATGGTCTGACTTCGTTACCGCATGCGATGCATTTGCTTGCATCATCCATTTTTAGAATGATTATTTCGAAAGGTTCTTGCAATTATATACGTTTGTGTAGCTTGTGTTTGCGAATATGCTTTATTAGTTAATTGCTTTTGTGAACACAATTCATGTTATAATTAAATTATATTAATTAATAATTATGTCATTATTGGTGATTAGTGTTTACTGGTACATGTATTATAATGAATTTGATGTTAATTGGCATGGTTAAGATAATTGTAAAAAAAAGTCAATATCAGGTATTTTTATTTTAGTTATATAAAAGGACAAGTTTTGTTCACAATACACAAAAATATTACAGAAAAAACTACATTATTCCTGGCAATTCATTATAATAATTACACATGATTACAAATGTGTTGTATATATATGTGGTACGAACTCTCCAGGTAAATGGTACAAAATCTCTTGGTACGACTTCTCCATGGTACCAAGTCTCCATAATTTAGGCGGTCTCCCTATTTACCGCCAGGAAGCGACAAGAAGTGAATTACCGACAAGAAGCATTTTTTCACTGACAAGAAAGAAAAAAAGGATAATTTGTTGTAGTTATTATGAAAAGAAATGAAGAAAAAAATTTTTGTGTAATTTTGTTGTACGTGTAGTGTACTGTAGTATTTAACTACGACAAGAAAGTTTAATAAAACATTGTATTTAACTAAGTAATAATAAACACAGGGGGCGGGGGGGGGGGGGGGGGGATTTTGTTTTTAATACATTTCTTTTGTTGTTATTAGTAGCGGAATCTAATAACGAATTACAGAAAACTTTAACAAAACAACATCAACAAATTACACAGTAAATCACAAAAATCTATTTTTTAAAATTTCTTTTCATAATAATCACAACAAAAAATCTTTTTTTCTTTCTTGTCGGTGAAAAATTGTTTCTTGTGGGTAAAAAAGGCTTCTTGTAGGTTCTTGACAGTTCTTGTTGGTAAATAGTGGGACCCGGAGAAGATACTTTTCCCCGGTCTCCTTAATCATGGACAAGAAGCATCAAAAACTGACAAGAAATTATAATTACAGACAAGAAGCATTTTTTCATCAACAAAAAAGAAGAAAAAAATTACTTGTTGTAATTATTATGAAATGAAATAAAAAAAAAGATTTTTGTTATTTATTGTGTAATTTTGTTGTGGCTGTTTGTTGTACATCTAGGGTGGTATTTACCCATGACAAGAAAGTTTATTGACTTTTTTAAAATCCCATATTCAGGTAAACATTAATTAGCAGTTGTTACAATTTTTTTCTTTTTTACATCAAATTTTGCATAATTGTGGATTTCTAGGATGATTTCTTTTGTGTTATTAAACCATAATACACTTGGATTCAGTTGTTTCTTTCTTTTTCATAATGGAGGAAATGGTAGCAGAGTGGTTAAGGTAGTTCATCTACTATTGATCTATTAGTGGTCTATTAACACTGAGGTTGCATGTTGGAGTCTAACTGCGGGCATGTGTATTTGACTCCTATCTTAATTGACAAGGATTGCCAGTTTTCTTACCAAAGGTCAGGGTTTCCTCTTGGTACACCACCTTCCTCCCCCAATGAAAACTGGATACCATGATATAGCTGAAACATTGCTGAAAATGTGGTAAAACATCATTCAAACAAATCTATTTGTAGAAGTAAACATACATGAAGTTCTTGTATACATCAATGCTCATAATGTTCCAAACGGTTTGATATGAACATGCCATATTTATCTGGGCAAAAATGTCCAAAGAATATTAATAGAATAAAATTACATTAAACCCAGAAATAATTCTTCTGTTCTGCATGCTTCCACTTGCACAAAGCTGTTTCGAAACCAAACTGCTTCTTGGGACACTCATCTACAGAAATTATCAGGATGTCAGTAATGACCATGATGACTACATGTGTTTATATCTTTATTCTTTCAATTGCAGCTCATATATTTATTGAATAAATTATTACAATATAATATTCCTTGAAAGAATTTCATATTTGAAACCTAATAAAAGTGTTTGTTTATCAAACAGTTACAATTTTTCATTAAAGACCATTGTACTTTACTTTTCTTTGTTGTTCACTTAGGTAATCAGCCGCATCCTGGAAATAAACAAATGTCGGGTAATCCATTTAAAACACTATAATGGCTTGAAAATGTTAAATACACGAAATCTTTGCCGTTTTTTTATTAACTGATGTAGTGGTAGTTTATGCCGGCTGTTTTGACCAGATATATAAGTATCTTCTGTGAACCATTGGGCTACTTGAGGGAATTATCATGGTGACTTCAACTTCACTTTCGAGGTGCCTGAGGGCGACTTCAGGTCCCAGAAGGTCCACTTTATTGCCCACTTCGCCCAGTGTGATGAGCCTTGTAAGACATTTAGAAAATTTAGTTTGTAGAGTGCTGTCAGCTTTCAAGTTAATGACCTTATTTGTATATACTTTAAGAGTTACTAGAGTAGGTGCATTTTAGCTACAAAAAAGCAAACTTTTCAGTACTTTACATATTTTTATGGTATCAATTAAGTTTTTCTGTTCATTGGTCCTTCACATTTTCCCAATTGGTTTACTGTTTGTTAAAATGTTCATGTTCTTAATACAACAGTCCTCTTATAAGACCAATCCATGAAAGTGTCATGAAAGTGGTCTTATAATGGGTGGTCTGTCTTGAGGGGATACTGTTTAGACAGCTTATTCTGTTTATTGGAAGCAAGAAATTTTTTATTCCAGTTAAAAACCTGTTTACGATTTTGACATTTTGTTTACCAGTTGTTGAACAGCTGGTTTAAATGAAAATTGCAAATCTTTGTTATGTCTGAGACTTCCTAAATAAACATCAGTTCAGTAGAATTTTATGTTGTGGTTGCTAGTGGCGTTTGTGTTGCATGCATTCTAGAGAGGTAATTTAACGTCAGAAACACTCAATGCACACAGATTTTGGTTGGAAAGAGCTAGTGGTGGCTGGAGAGGGGATCATATAAGAGTGAGACTACTGTATCTCATACAGATGGCTTAAAAAATACAGTGATACAGTACACATTGTCTTTTGTGCAGTAGAGTGACATTTTGTTGTAATTTTATTACAGAAAGAAACAAGAAAAGAAAAAGGTTAAGAAAAGATCAAAATCAAAGAGTAAAGATAAGAAATCTAAGGTATTTACAAAAAGGACATAATTCCAAAAAAACAACCAAGTTGTCTTTAAAAAGTTTGTCAAAGGCGAAAAATCCTATTTTGGGAAGTGGAAGAAAATTTATTATTTTTTTTGTGAGTCTGGGTTCTTTTTCTTTGTCTGTAAGTCTTATTTAGGAAGTTCATTTATCCATACCATTATAAAAACACATATGGGAATATGCATTAAAAAGAACTACTTAAGATGAAAATAGCTTGTTGAATCTTTTGTAACTTTTGCTAACTTATAGCCATATTGAAATCTAATTGTATAGAGAGATAAAAGTCCTGAAGTTACCGAGACTTCTCCACCTACGTTAGAGATATGTGGCAACCCATCACAGTTTACAGTGTACTCCACTGTCAGGCAGTCCATCCTGGAACAATGTATGAAGGAGGCCTCACAGATCTACCATCAGAGTCAATCTATACCCTCAGACTCAGATACTGACGAGGAAAGGGAAGAAAAAATCAAAGAAGGAACCATTAAACTTCCTAAGGTAAAAAACAATACTCTTTAAGATTCTGTCCTAGTCAGTTCCTCAGTAACCATGCATTGTAGGATGACAATAGTTGGCATATAGGTTGCTGATAAATGGTACTTAACAGTCAGGCAGGGTTCACTGATTGATTGATTGTTGTTTAATGTCCAGAAAGCAATATTTCAGCTATATTCAGGACGTAGGTAGGTTTCATCTAACTGTTTCTTAAATTTCATGGTGCAGTGGCTGTTTTTCAAATTTAGTTGTTCGTTTTTTTTAATTGGGGTTTAATGCCTCCTACAGCAGTTTTTCATCTTTTATAATGGCGTCCAGTTTTAATTGTTGGAAGAAGCTCAAGTAGCAATAAAAAAACCAACCTTCAGCAGAAAAACAGGCAATTCTTGTCAATAAGGGTTAGACTCCAGCACACCTTGCTCACAGCAGGGCTTGAACTCTCACTTAACCACTGGTCCTTTATAGATTTGTTCACTTCTTCAGTGGTTATGCATTGAAGAATGACACATCTAAATAACCAAATGATTTTGATATATAGGTTGCTCATCATGGCAGTCTGGTGGGTGTTACTTGACCTTTATAAAGGTGACTGCGTGAGAACTTTGTAATTTTGTAATATATTGTGTATGTCTAACAGGTACATAATTTTCGTTCACTTCTGATGGCAGATGTGGAATGAAGGCAAGATAATTTCTGCCTGTTGCTAAGGTAGAACCTTTGCCATTTCTTTGTGTACAGGTAAGACCAGTATAAATCATTAATATTAATATTTCAGATTGTTGGACTAGGATTAACTGGAGTGTTTGAACTTGTACGAGATACAAGACATAAATATCCAGAACTATGTGTGAGAGCTTTAACTGCCCTTTTGGACATGTTACAAGGACAGCAGCCAGAAAGCATGAAGTCAGAACCACCAGATGTTATAGGTAAAAACATTAAGATAAAGGAGTTACAATAGATGGTACCAGTAATTACATCTGTATTGTATATGAAGGGTTGTGATTTTAAACTCCGCTTAACTGTCTTAAATTGAGTTCATGGTCACACATAAAATGCAGTTAACGTTGTCAACCTTTCAAACACACTGCTGTTATAATTATTCTTATAAAATAAAAGCAAAAAAAATGATTGAAACTATTAAATGATTATGAATAATCTTTTGCACTGAATGAATATTGAAAATATGATCAAGAATGCCCAAAAAGGTATCAAACTACATGTCTCGGCAATCTTAATGTGTTTCTGCATCATCATATTTTTAACATTTACGATGCATGATTGTTTATTTTGTTTATTACATTGACAAATAGTTAATTAGAATAAGTTATCACAAAAATAGAGGACTGTGTTTTGAATATTGTGATATCTCTGTTCTTTAGGAATACATTGTGGCGTGAGTGGAGGAACCTAATCTATTTCACATATGAATTTCTGTATTTATTTCAATAAGATATTGCACTAAATGTTGTTGATATAATATGTAATAAAAAATTCATGAAGTCATTTGATCATATTGAACATGGAACCTTACCACACATACATGACATAAGGAGAAAATGAAATGTGCAAACAGACCTACGTCGTAAATACCCTGTTTTGATAACAGAAGGCTCTCTGACATCCCACGCTCCCATCAAAGTAAAAAAAATTGTTCTTGTTTAAATGTTGTATACAGAATGCCATACAAACGTAACAGTGTCTTTGTTTAATACAGAAAACTTTTTCAATCTGCTGATGGAAATTTCTACAGAACCAGGACCAGACAAAGATTTGTCAGCCCTGACCTGTTCAGCTTTACTCAGTCTAGTAACTGCTCTTGGGGACACTGGAAAACTCCTTACAGCAGTGAGCACAATGTTGATGGCTCCAGGAGCATTATCTTCACAAGATATTGTGGTATGTTACCTACCTGATAGTTTGATACATTTTCTTCACTATACAATCACTAGCTCAACTTCAGTTCACACTATTAATTCAATTAGAACATCTCTCAGCCATTTCCGTCAGCAGTCCTGAAAGTGACCTCGGAGGTAAGTGATCCCCTATTTTGAACTATTTTCAGTCATTATCTAGAATCTATGACTTCATGACTTAGTTTGTGTGTTTCTGTTCATTCATTTGATTGGTTTGTGAGTAATGGTTAGCTCATTGTTAATGATGACATCAGATTTTAAACAAATACTTCTACATCAAAAGTTGTCTGTTAAGGATTTTGTTGTAGTTGGCAAATTTACGTTTAAACAAACTACAACGATCCATCTGATTTATAGTTGTGCTGAGATAACATCATACTGTAGCTAAAGAAATAATGAGTAATTCATTTCCTTGAATAAAAATTGTGGCTAACCATATCTCATTTAGACCAATTTTTGGGCCATATCCATAGATTTAGCCCCGAGATTACTTTCCGACCATAGGAGGAAATTTGATTCAGTATTAAGCTTGGGGACTAGTAAAAAAGTTGACATGCACAGGGGACCAGTAAAAAAAAAATTAAGTTGAACATGGTTGTTACACTAGAATTTTAGGGACCAGTAAAAAAAGTTGACATGCACATGGTTGTTACAATAGAATTTTAGGGGACCAGAAGAAAAGTTGATATGAAAATGGTTGTTACACTAGAATTTTAGGGGACCAGTAAAAAAAGTTGAGATGCACATGGTTGTTACACTGAATTTTAGGGAACCAGTAAAAAAAGTTGAGATGCACATGAATGCATTGTTACACTAGAGTTTTAGAGGATCAGTAAAAATTGAAGATGCATATAGATTGGACATAAAATTGGTAACAACTCACATTTTCAAAAATGTTCAAAATACACATACTTTGTATTTTCTGTCAGTGAACTTTGTATTGTTTCTATAACATCTCACAATGAGATCATTAGGGCCCTGCCACTTTGTGGTGGATGCTCTATAGTAATCAGTCCTGCCCTCCGTGCGTCTAGATTGGACATAAAATTAAAAACAACTCACATTTTCAAAAATGTTCAAAATACACATACTATGTATTTTCTGTCAGTGAACTTTGTATTGTTTCTATAACATCTCACAATGAGATCATTAGGGCCCTGCCACTTTGTGGTGGATGCTCTATAGTAATCAGTCCTGCCCTCCGTGCGTCCACCTGTTCGACGCTAATCATATCCAAGCTATAACTTTTTTATCTTTTGAGGTAGGCTTTTGATATTTTATATGTGGGTAGATAATATAAAGGCGATGTGTCGTATACCATGGTTGATGACCTCTGACCTTTCCTTCAAGGTCGGCAGGGCCCACAGTGATTGATACAGTCTCACTGATAACTAGTTCGATTAACTTTTAATTACATAAAATAGAAAAAGTAAATAACTCAACATTTATTGTTTTCAACAACATTTTATGCCATGCCTACAAGAACAACTTTTCTTGAAAAGAACCTCCTTTTAGTTCCCAGTTAATTTAATTAAGACATTACTTTGTATGATATTGAGTTTTGTTTGATCAAATCACATGTAATACTCAAGATGTAACCTAAGGAAAAGTTTTACACATCCAAAACTGTGATAAAACTGTTCACTACAAGCGACAATTCTAATTGTATTCTTATTTATTCATGGACTTTTTTAAAAACTAGTAATCATTATTCACATGTAAAAAATGTTTAAGACTTTAACATGGATACATTTTTTGGGGGGAAATTCAACCTTTAATACCCGTTTGTGTTTTTAAATTTCAGTGTATAAACCCATATTGACCAGTTTGATATATTTTTATATATTACATATGGTATATTGCATTATAATTCTGACAGACAAAGTCAATCGCATAATTTATAGAATATTCTGTATTATTACAACCGAACGACTTGTTTCTATATTTAAAAATATGGATGCTGTTTTTTTTTGAATAAATTGCTGCTACATTACAAAATATATATCTTGAAATTAATTCAGTTTGATTTCATTATACATATGCCGTTTTCAAGATAGGTAGTTAGATGTATCTTATCACGTGATTTATGGTATCACATGATTTTATTTAGGACACTTTCCTCTACGCACCATCATTTAAAATTGTGTGAATGGCATAAAATGGAATAAAACTTGCCTACCTTTCCGTAAATTTATTTTTAGTGTTGGCTTTGCACCAAGGCACAAATCAGCACATGTTTTGTTTTGCATCATCTTTCTTATGCCTTCCTATTTCCTAACAAATTTTGCCGTTCTAAACTAAAAGTGCCCTAAATTTTTTATGACATCACGTGATCAGCATTACAATTTCCACCTCCTTTAATGAGAGTGATTATAGCTTGAAAACGACATATTGGTATAAACAATATGGCAGTTGTACAAAAAATATGCAAGTAAATGCAGTTTCAGATGTGCTTTTCAAGTAAATGCAGTTTCAGATGTGCTTTTCAAGTAAATGCAGTTTCAGATGTGCTTTTCATGTAAATGCAGTTTCAGATGTGCTTTTCAAGTAAATGCAGTTTCAGATGTGCTTTTCAAGTAAATGCAGTTTCAGATGTGCTTTTCAAGTAAATGCAGTTTCAGATGTGCTTTTCAAGTAAATGCAGTTTCAGATGTGCTTTTCAAGTAAATGCAGTTTCAGATGTGCTTTTCAAGTAAATGCAGTTTCAGATGTGCTTTTCAAGTAAATGCAGTTTCAGATGTGCTTTTCATGTGTAATATAACAATTAAGGATTTTTAATTCTGTCAGTAGGGTTGATATGGACCTCTTCAAAATAACATTATTGATAAATATTGCAGACCGATTAAACTTTTCCTTGTTCAGATTATACAATAGCAAGCATTCAATCAATCAATTAAATTATTTTTTTGAAAAATTGTACTTTTCAATTGACAATAAAAAGTTAATAAATACAAATTCTATCTCTTTATTCCATATATTATGATATTTAACCACTCTTTATTGTCACATTTGTGTAAACTACAAAATTCGACATGTGAAAAATTATTAGGAATCAAAGTAGACCAACAACTAAATTGGTCCAGTCAGGTAGACGTAGTCTGTTCCACAATTTCATCTAGAATTTATCTTCTTTCAAAAATCAAACAATATTTAAATCTTGAATTAAGAAAATTATTTTACAATGGATATATTCTACCCCTAATAGATTACTGTTGTATAATATGGGGCAGCTGTAATAATGAAGGACTAAACAGAATTTTAAAACTGCAAAAAAGAGCCGCACGACTTATTATGGATGCTGATCCATTAACACCTTCAGAACCTTTATTTAAATATCTTGGCTGGATGAAAATTGAAGAAAGAATTAAATATCACAAATGTCTACTTACTTTCAAATGCTTAAAAACATGAAAAAATGAGGCTCCAGATTACCTCAATAAAAAATTTTCATATATTTCTGAAACAAACCCATATGCTCTAAGAAATGCCTTAAAAGGTAATCTCAATGTTCCTAAACCAAAAACTGAACAATTCAAAAAATCTTTTGTATATTCGGCCCCTTTGCTATGGAATAACTTACCACCTTCAGTGCGTGAATCTATTAGCACCAATGTATTCAAGACAAATATTAAAAACTACTTATTATATTCTTCAGACCATCAGGACAATGTATAACTTTTCACCAATTTGTATGTTACTTTCTGTACACTTGTATATTTTCTGTATATGTAATGTTTATAATTGTCTCACAATTTGATCAATGTATGCTGTACTACATTATTTTCTTTGGTTTAATATGAGGGCCTCAGGGAAGATTAGTGTAGCTAACTGAGTTTACCCTCATAAAATAAAGTATTATTATTATTATTATTATACCCCCGCTCGACAGAGTCGGGGGTATATAGTGGTCCTCATGTCCGTCCGTCCGTCCGTTCGTCCGTCCACATTTGGTTTCCGGATGATAATTCAAAAAGTTTACATCCGATTTGAATGAAACTTTGGGATATTGTTATATATCAGGTTGGTAAGAAGCCTATTGATTTTGGGGGAAATCCGTCAAATTTCAAGGTCACAGTCCACGAAAAACGTTAGAAGTTTTAACATAAAAGTTGTTTCCGGACAATAACTCAAAAAGTTTGCATCCGATTTGAATGAAACTTTGGGATATTGTTATATATCAGGTTGGTAAGAAGCCTATCGATTTTGGGGGAAATCCGTCAAATTTCAAGGTCACAGTCCACGAAAAACTTTAGAAATTTTAACAAAAAAGTTGTTTCCGGACAATAACTCAAAAAGTTTACATCCGATTTGAATGAAACTTTGGGATATTGTCATATATCAGGTTGGTAAGAAGCCTATCGATTTAAGGGGAAATCCGTCAAATTTCAAGGTCACAGTCCACGAAAAACGTTAGAAATTTTAACATAAAAGTTGTTTCCGGACAATAACTCAAAAAGTTTGCATCCGATTTGAATGAAACTTTGGGATATTGTTATATATCAGGTTGGTAAAAAGCCTTTTGATTTTGGGGGAAATCCATCAAATTTCAAGGTCGCAGTCCACGAAAAACGTTAGAAATTTTCACAAAAGCGGGGGTATCAGCCATCGCTAGATCGACTTTGTCTAGTTAATTTTGAAATGCTACAAAATTCTCTAATTTTTAACCTAAAAATATCCTAATCAATGTTAGGTTGTTGTAGAATCTTCATTTGTAATATAAGTCATGTGACATTATGATTTGTATAAGTGTGATCTATACATAAATGTTTTAAATATTTATATAATATTTTTTAGGTTCCTGGGATATTGACCGGACTACAGAAGAGTGTACAAGCAGTACTTCTGGGGAAATCAATACTGCCTGATTGGTTACATCAAGGAATTAAAGTGGGATCAGAGATAGACAGATTTACAGTAGAAGATCTGCCAGATATGACAGGTTAAAAATGTTGTAAAATAGTTGACATTATGAAAAAAATTTACAATTAGGAGTTAACTGTATTGTATTTTAAGATTTGCCACCATCAGTTGGTGATTTGATGGTTAGAAATTGAGTTTACTGGTGATGCGTAAGCGGAGCCAGTAAACAGATATTTCTGACCATTAAATAACCAATTGATGCCGACAAATCTTCAAATACCTTATGGTTATCTTTATTCCAATCCTACGGCAAAAAAAAAGTAAATTAACTGAATAAAAAGAGATTTTTTTAATTACTGGAAGTAATGCGTTAATTTCTGACAGCATCAATCGTGGAATTGATGCCATGAAAGTATTCATTTTGTCCAATCAGAATTGATGTTACATCATGCATTGCATTAGCATGAAAATTGCTTATACAGATTAAACCAACACCTTTAAACCTGTAAATGAAACACCTATATTTAAATGATACTTCTAAAGATCTTTCCTCTTGTCTTATTATACATGTAAATACATATTAGCCATCTTATGGTGATCTCTATGGCGGTTCCATTGGAGAAAGTTTTTATGTTATTTATTCTCATCCCTAGGGTATAGTTGATTTGCATTGTACGGCTCCTTTATTATCAACAGTACCTCAGGGAGCAAGGAGCGTCCATCAGTTTTACCTATAATAAATGTTCATCCTGTTTATCTGTTTTGAAACATGAACTTTCTATTTCCAACAAAATTTTTTGAGCATTGTAAATTCTCCTACTTGACAGGAAAAAGTTTCTTATCCTTGTTATTATTCCGTTTGGAGTTATCAGAGAGCTTCTCAGTGCATGTGTCTGGAAGCAGCCTTAAACATGTCCTTTTCTGTTCACCTTAACATTATAAGTATGATGGTCATTTTGTTACAGATAACACACAGAATTGTGCCATAGCCAGTGATGGACAATACTTATATCTCCTAAATAAAGAGGGCCTATTCAAAGTGGGATCAGGATATAGAGGAACTATAAAGGTACAATGGCACACTACTTTTTCTAATATTATTTTTATGTAAATTAGGACATATTATTATTGAGCCACTACATTATAATTTTAAAAAACGATGTGATAATTAGTTTTAAATAACTATGTCTGTCAAAAGTTGGCTTACATTTATACATTTACAAAATTTTAGGTATATATCATTTTATTATGCCAGAAATAATTGTTGAACTAAATTTCTTAATAGCATATCATATTTGTTGTTTTTATAACCCACTTCGAAGAAGAGGGAGTATACTGTTTTACCCTTGTCTGTGTGTCTGTTTGTTCTTTTGTCTGTCTTTAAAAAAAAATTCTGTCACAGTTTTCTAAGCCAATAGAGGATGCAGAAGCCTGTTATTGCATATTGCTTTATCCTATAGTACCATATGGTGTATAGCGATTTTATGCTACTTCCTGTTTACAGAATACTTTTTGGCAGGGTTATTACTAGTGAGCATTAGCTCACAGATTTATCTTGTTCGATTTCAATCAAATACAATACATGACAGTCATCGAGTCAACCTGTTGAATAAAGAAGAAATTAATGTCTTCTTTTGGAATGTCTCGAATAAAATACATATATTAATGCACTTGAATAATCCAAAGTAGACCTCAAAGCTCCACAAAATAAACTTAATAATGATATTGAATGAAGAAGAGGTTTTCGTATAGTTAATTTATATATTTATTTATATATTTCAGAGCCATATATACCAGTATAAAAAGGATTTTCCAAACAGTTCAAATTCATGGTTGACTTGTGCAGGTGTAAGTATTTCAGTTCAAATTCATTGTTGACTCGTGCAAGTGCAAGTATTTCTCTTTAAATTCATTGTTGACTTGTGCAAGTGCAAGTATTTCTCTTTAAATTCATGGTTGACTTGTGCAGGTGCAAGTTTTTAAATTTAATAACAGAGTTATACCTGAGGCCTTGTTAGTATTAAGCACCATTGTGTCTACACTGGGGCTGTGAGTTTAAACCAGGATTTGGGCACTGGTTTTTCAATCAAGCCTTAACTGACATGTATAATCAGTTTTCCTGGGAAGGTCAGGAGTTCTCTAAGGTATCCTACTGTTTACTAATTGTCCCAATGTTGTATATGATATGTTTAATGAAGTACTGGTCTTAATACCTTCAAATTTCTTTCAGGATCAGCTATTTTGTAGAACAGATGACAATACACATCCTTGTTTATCTGTGGTAGACAGTAAAACATTTGATATGAAGAACTCATTCCACCTAGATGGTAAGAATATTCATTATAAAGTGTACATGGTTCCTTTATAATCTAGCCCCATGTTAAACTTGGTTCCACACTTAACATGTATGGGCCATTTCAAAAGTCCACATTTCTAAACTGTACATGGCTTTTTATATAAATATCTTCCTCCTGATATATGTGACTCATAGGGGTGATAGCATTAAAAAGTCTATGGTGGGGTTATAATGGATTTTATTTTAAGTCTGTAGATCAAAATTGATGATATGCCTACCAGTATTAGATAAATCAAAATATAAAAATGGTGTGGGGCTGTTTTAGGACTTTTTGGTCATATGCCTTGTTCTGGCATTGCCCTAATGATAACAGTATAAACACATTGCACAAATGATGTAAGCTTGTACTCTGAAATAAATAGTATATAAGTGATATTTTAAGCCTAGTTAAACATTTTTCTAATCATTTACATTAGATACCTCATTTGATGTGATGTCATTTTGTAGGAAAAGGTCAAGGTCCATGTGCTTTGTTTAGTGATGGTGACTATATTGGACAGATAGCCTCTGCTAAAGATGTAAGTAGTTAATAGTCAGAATAATATCCTCATGTCATTATTGGGAGGTCCATCTGTAGGATTATTTTGAAAGATAAACTTTATTCTTTCAAAATATCCAGTTTTATATGTCACAAATAACCCAAAGCTGCCTATCCCCATGTTCCTTTAAGTACAATTAATCTATATACAGATAAAGAGGACAAATAAAAAAAAATATGTATTTTATTTTTGCAATTTAATCCTATTTTATTTTTACAGGACAGTTTTGTGGTAAGACTATACAATCCGAATGTATCGCCTATGTCAGTAGTTAGTGAACTACCCCTCAAACTGACAAGGAAATGTATGGATGTGTTTGGGTCAGCAGGATATGACCCTGAGACAGAGAAACGATCTATAAGTAAGTTACATGTATATGTATAAAAAGACTAATTATTAATGCCTATAGCTGAAGTTAAGGGGAAAGGTTTTTTCTGTTCTTCCTTTTTAGCTCACCTGACCCGAAGGGTCTTGTGAGCTATTGCCATCACTTGGCGTCCGTCGTCGTCGTCGTTAACTTTTCTTCAAAAATCTTCTCCTCCAAAACCACTGAAGGGATTGCTTTGAAACTTTGCACACATCCTCAGTAAAATGTCCTCTACCAAGTTTGCTCAAATCATGGCCTCAGACCAACCAACATGGCCGCCATGGCTAAAAATAGAACAGGGGGGTCAAAATACAGTTTTTTGCTTATAGTTCAAAAAGTATAACAGATATAGGAAAACCGAACAGACCTTCCTTCTTCAGCATCTAAAGCTCTACAAAACACTCCATTGGGTCAAAGTTGTATGATGACTCCTTGTAGGAGTTATTGCCCTTTAATTGTCAAAATTGATGATTTTTGCCATTTTTGCCTCAAAATCTTGACAATTATTAGAACTAGAGAAAAAGTTAGCATTGCTTAATTGTTCTGCTCTATGAGGGCTACAAAAATGACTTAAGGGTCAAGATTGTCTGATGAACCGTTTAAGAGTTATTCCCCTTGAACTGTTTTTTTTAATTTTTAATTGATTTTTTAAAATATTCTCCTCTGAAACAACTGAAAGTACTGCTTTGAAACTCTGTACACATCATCCGTCCAATGTCCTCAACCAAGTTTGCACCAACCATGGCTGCAGATTAACCAACATGGCCACCATTGCTAAAAATAGGACGGTGGGGGGGGGGGGGTAAAATACAGTTTTTGGCTTATATTTAAAAAAGTGTAACAGATACAGGAAAACCGAAGAGACATGCCTTCATCTGCATCAAAAGCTCTACAAAACACTCCATTGGGTTGAAGTTGTATGATGACTCCTTATAGGAGTTATTGCCCTTTAATTGTCGAAATTGATTATTTTTGACATTTTTGCCTCAAAATCTTGAAAATTATTAGAACTAGAGAAAAAGTTAGCATTGCTTAATTGTTCTGCTCTATGAGGGCTACAAAAATGACTTAAGGGTCAAGATTGTCTGATGAACCGTTTAGGAATTATTCTCCTTGAAAATTTTTTTAATCAATTTTACTAGATTTTAAAAAATCTTCTCCTCTTTAACCAATGAAAGGACTGCTTTGAAACATTGCACACATCATCTTTAGGACGTCCTCTACCACCTGACTACCTATATAGCTACGTTGGCTTTAAATAGAAAAAATGAAAAAAGGCGGGGTGGGGGGTCGAGAGAGTTTTCGACTGATAGTTAAAAAAGTACAACAGGTACAGCAAATTTGAAGTGAACTTCCCTTCTCCCTCTAAGCATCAAAAGCTCCTCCTTATAGGAGTTATTTCCCTTAAAAGGTCGAAATTAATGATTTTTGCAGAAGTGTTGGGCAATTCCTTATAGCAAAGAAAAGCTGGATAAAAAAGGGTTGTTTGGTTTCAGGTTCAGGTGAGCGATACAGGCTCCTGGGAGCCTCTAGTTTTATGACCCCACGACAACATGTCAGGGGTATTAAGTTTAACTCATGTCTGTCCATACAAATTTCCGTCATGCTTTTCTCAGAAACCGTACATTGGAATAATTAAAAATTTAGCAGGATGGTTCAGTATCACAAATTGTACGTCCTAAGGAACTTTCAGACCTGTTGAACAACTACTTCCTATCTGGGACTTCATTTAGTGGGGGCATCTGTGTCCCATGGACACATTCTTCGATTTTGTTATCATAAATTTAACCAAATGTGCCCTCTTGAAGATAGACTTACCTGGGCACCCTCATGAAGATAGTCTCACCTGGACATCCTCATGAAGATAGTCTCACCTGGGCACCCTCATGAAGATAGTCTCACCTGGGCATCCTCATGAAGATAGTCTCACCTGGGCACCCTCATGAAGATAGTCTCACCTGGGCACCCTCATAAAGATAGTCTCACCTGGGCACCTTCTTGAAGATAGTCTCATCAACCCACACTGAAAAAATGGTGCAAGGAATGTTTAAATATTCACATTTGTAAATAATATCTTAATTCAGCATCTAAATTGGAGTGTGTTTATACATTGCAGTTTTGGCCTAATTTTCCTTTAGGTGACCCACCACCTATACATACATTTACTACTTACCCTTACCCTACACTAATCTTAATCCTTACCCTTACCTTAACCCTAACCCTACCCCCACCCTAACCCTATGATGATGAATCCTCTAAATGATTTGGGTCCCTAAAAGTAAAATAAGTCCAGTTTTAATTTTGATTTCAGATTTTGTAAAATCAGAACATGTGCATTATTTTATTGTATTCCTCATAATCTTTCATTATTTTTGCAGTTTATAAAATACTTCATCTTCTGTCCTTCCCTGAGTCTGTATTAGCATCAGGTCTATGATTATATCATTGTTTGATTAAGTTGATTATACCCCCCGCAAACTAGTTTAGGGGAATCACCCTGTCTGTCTGTCTGTCTGTCTGTCTGTCTGTCTGTCTGTCCGTCCGTCCGTCCGTCCGTCCGTCAGTCCGTCCGTCCGTCTGTCCACATCCCTTGTAAGCGCTTCTCCTAAACCGCTTGACAGATTTTGATGAAACTTTACATGAAGGGAGTACATCATATGTAGATGTGCATGAAGAATTTTTGTCGCTGTCCGATATTATTCAGGGTGCTGATAATTGGACTTGAAGCGAAGCGGGGGGTATCCCTTTGTGAGCGTGCTCACAGTCCAAACTTGTTTTAGATAGAATTTATCATAATGAAATGACCCAGCCTCATTATCAGTGGTATATCTAACTGACAACTGTTTTTAACCAACCTATGAATTTATTTTTAAAACTAAGTGATACAGGTGAACAGTGTTCCTGGGTTATAACAAATATTAGCAGCAAATTTCACAAAACCCCAAAACCCCAAAGACTACCTCCTAACATCACAGAGTTAAGTATCAATCAATCCATTAAATCCATTAAATCCATTTTTCCTTTCTTTTACTTTAGATACGGGCTTTGATGAGGATTCAGTGTTCATTACATCTGGAAAGGAATTTGCATTGGTTAGAACAGCTGGGAATAAGGTAAATACAGAATGTGCTGAAAGCATGAATGGCATGATAAAAACACATACTAGACAAAACAACAAGGTAAATACAGGATGTGCTATTAGCATGAATGGCATGATAAAAACACATACTAGACAAAACAACAAGGTAAATACAGGTTGGGCTTTAAGCATGGATAGCATGATAAAAATCATACCAGACACTTCAGCAACAAGGTAAATAGAAGATGGGCTATAAGCATGAAAAGCATGATAAAGCACATATACCAGACACTTTAGCAACAAGGTAAATGCAATAAAACATCAGACATGTCAATGAAACAACATACACGAATGGCATGATTACATGTATACACAACACTATAAGTGTTTGTTTGTTTGATGGTGTTTAACGCCACTTTCAGCAATTTTTCAGCTATATCATGGCGTCCAGTTTTTATTGGGGGAGGAAGCCGGAGTACCCGGAGAAAACCCCCGACCTGCGGTAGGAAAACTGGCAATCCTTGTCAATTAAGATTGGAGTCGAGTACACCCTGCCTGCAGTGAGAATCGAACCCGCAATCTCAGTGTTGACAGACCACGTGATCAATAGTAGACGAACTACCTTGACCACTCGGCCACCGAGGCCCCCCACTATAAGTGTAATTGGTATCAAATTATACACAACAACATATTAGTGTATAAATATTGCAAGTAATGATCTTCAGTGGGTCCTGCTTTAAAAGTCTTAAGCATGACTGTGAATTATAGTCGTTTAAGCTTTAGATTTTTTTTTTCTAGGTACTATATACAGGTAGATCCCAATCGTTAGGTATCAAACAAGGGGGACCATCACAAGGAAAATGGATGGAATTACCCATTACAAAGTCTCCTAAAATTGTACAGATATCTACTGGTCACGAAGGCCAACATGCCTTGTTGGTTGCAGATGATGGCAGCCTGTTCTTTGTGGGAACACCAAAACGTGGGGAGGATGGTGACGCTAGCTCATGTAAGATTTAATGTCTTTGTGGGAACATCAAAACGTGGGGAGGATGGTGATGCTAGCTCATGTAAGATTTAATGTCTTTGTGGGAACACCAAAACATGGGGAGGATGGTGACGCTAGCTCATGTAAGATTTAATGTCTTTGTGAGAACACCAAAATATGGGGAGGATGTTGACGCTAGCTCATGTAAGATTTAATGTCTTTGTGGGAACACCAAAACGTGGGGAGGATGGTGATGCCAGCTCATGTAAGATTAAATGTCTTTGTGGGAACACCAAAACGTGGGGAGGATGGTGACACTAGCTAATGTAAGATTAAATGTCTTTGTGGGAACACCAAAACGTGGGGAGGATGGTGACGCTAGCTCATGTAAGATTAAATGTCTTTGTGGGAACACCAAAACGTGGGGAGGATGGTGATGCTAGCTCATGTAAGATTAAGTGTCTTTGTGGGAACACCAAAACGTGGGGAGGATGGTGACGCTAGCTCATGTAAGATTTAATGTCTTTGTGGGAACACCAAAACGTGGGGAGGATGGTGATGCTAGCTCATGTAAGATTAAATGTCTTTGTGGGAACACCAAAACGTGGGGAGGATGGTGACGCTAGCTCATGTAAGATTTGAAGTCTGTCCATACAGACACTCTGCTATAATAGTCAATATAAGAGTCAAATCACAAAAAAATATGAAATTATTTTTGTCTGTCATCAACCAAATCAATGCAGTTGACCAAAAAATGCCTGAATGATGTCACTTTGGCAAAAAGGGTTTATTGTCACAAAATCCTGACAGATGCTTGTCTTATATTAAGTCTAGGTTAAATAGACATAATAAACTACACTGCGGCCAAGAGGGATTCCGCAAAGTCTGCGAGAAATTTTTTAGTGATAATTGCCCGCGAACTTTCCGTGACCAAAATTGACTGCACAATCATCTATTCATGGACTTCGCGGTATTGCTGCGATACACAGCACTTATACAAGGCATATGTTGTAACTGCAGAAATTCGTAATGAAAGTATTTGTTGCAGAAAGGCAGTAACATTTTTTAAACCTCGTTACTTAGACGTCTCAATTTTATGTTCTTTTTACATAATTGTTCAAGGGGCCTCGGTGGCCGAGTGGTCAAGGTAGTTCGTCTACTATTGATCACGTGGTCTGTCAACACTGAGATTTCGGGGTCACTGCAGGCAGTGTGTACTCGACTCGAATCTTAATTGACAAGGATTGCCAGTTTTCCTACCGCAGGTCGGGGGTTCTCTCCGGGTACTCCGGCTTCCTCCCCCAATAAAAACTGGACGCCATGAAATAGCTGAAAAATTGCTGAAAGTGGCATTAAAACACCATTCAAACAAACAAACAAACATAATTGTTCATTCAACAGATTCTATTGTTGTATAAATTCCATAAGAATCTGACATGCACAGAGTGAGAAATCATGTGTCAATTATTGGTGTCTTTGAAGACCTGATGAGATTAGATTAATTGACAGATAGGTGTACCAAAACTAATACACCTATTACTAAAAAATCAATAAGTAGGCGGGAATCACTCAATGAATGGGAGGAGCAAGAACTATAAGTGACACATGTCTCCGGCTGACGACATCAAAATTCGAGCTTGCAACTATTATACAAAATTCCTTGAAAAAAGGAAAAACTTTAAAAAAAAAGTATGTGTTTTTAATATTATTCCACTAAACCTTTGGCTGCCAAAGGTTTTAAAACGTGTGATAAAATATTGCTCCAATGCATTTAAGACAATAAAACTTTCTGGTCGGCATAGTATTTTAATTACACGGAACGTCCACGTGTTGGTTATCTTCATCAATTAACACCAGTAACCTGATCAGGAAGCCAGCGGGACATTTATTATAAGTATGAAATTCACCGTAATTCATACCTTTCAACTCTTACACACATTTTACATGCGTATATTAGTTAACCCCACAATAAAATCACAAGTGTTCCTTGATCAATGGACCGTTCTATTTTGCATCCGGTTGATGACAGGTATCCTAATTCCTCTGGCACCATAAGGAAAGGTGTCTTATGTCAGCCTTTAATTAACACAAACTGTTTATATTATAAGAACACCCCTTTATTGTATAAAAGTTTACTTTTGTTACCCCTTTTTTACAAATTAATATGAAAATATTTATTATGTAAAATAATTAATAAAGTACCCTTCTTGAGCATGTTTTTACTGACGATCTGGAAAGAATTAATACGTAACTGAATGGTTTAATGACAGGAACAATACACTATCTTCAAGTAAAGTATTTATCGAATTCAGTTTATGTTTACGTTCGCAGACATGTGGAAGAATTCATGGATCCATTTGGGACATGATAACTGAAGTGTCCGCTAATGATGAACTTCTGTCCATTGGGAATATCCGCATACTACAATCGTAGTCCATCATGGACTCACAGACTTGGCGTAATTCGTTTTGGCTGTAGTGTACAGTGCAAAAAAAAGTGCAAGTGTTACCGCAAAACATTTTAGTTGAAATAATTAATCAATTATGTCTCCCCCCAAATTTTACAAAACTTAGTATGTGACAAGTACACCATATGTAGTTGTGCATAATACCCAGAAATTCTGATCATCAAAATTTTGTGGGAGTTGTGGCCCTTTGAACTTAGAATTTCCCAAAAATTCCTCCTAAATTGTGGTTTCGTTCAACTCCTCTGAAACTGCCAAACCAAATTTTATGAAACTTTTTACATTGCAAGTACACCATATGTTGTTGTGCATATTACCATAAAATATTTTCCTCAAAATTTTGTGGGAGTTATGCATCTTTAAACTCACAAATCATGGTTTCCGGTCAACCCCTATGAAACTACTGCACCAATTTTTACGAAATGTAGCATGTACACCATATTTATTTGTGCATATTACCAGAAAATTGGTATTCTCAAAATTTTATGGTAGTTATCGGACTTTGAACTTAGCTTTTGTACTGAAAATCCACATGGGGGAATGGGGGGAGACATCGTTTTTGTATGCAGAAACAAACTTTAATTAAATAATCAATTATTCAGTTTGATCTCAATAGATTGAAGGTTAAAAAAATATATTGTAGCTAAAGCAAGAAGGCAACCCAAAGCTGTGAAACCTAAGAAGATAATCCGGATGGAAACCATGTCGAAACATGTTGTCTATACTTCTTGTAACAATGGCAGTAGTGGTATAGTAACCAAGGAAGGGGAGGTGTATATATATGGTAAAGACACAACACACTGTGATCACACTACAGGTAAATAATTATAGGTTTCATAATTAGTGAGAATTGAATATTTCTCTTTATAACATGAATAGAATTTTGCATGTTTTTGATTGGTCTAAAAAACAACTTTCAGGTTACAATAAATCGCAACAGTACTAAAATTACACAAAAAACAGGCTTAAACTGGTCAAAACCAGTTCAATATTGGATTCCGCTTGACTACTGTGCAGTGGAATCCAATATTGGCCTGGTTTTGATTAGTTTAAGCCTGTTTTTCATAACTGTTCCAACATAACTATAAATTTCAATTTTAGGGGTCATTGAATCTTCTGTAAATAATTTAATTTGCTTTGTAAGCTGAAATCTGATTGGTTAATTCAAATCGAGCAACCCATATTATAAGAAATAACTTGTGTGAGCTTTGACCTATTCTTATGCTGTTAAAATTCAAATAGTTCTATAACGTAATCGACATTTTTACCATAAAAATTGTAAAAATTTTTAGTTCAAATTAAATTATAAGGAATATTTCCAATTTCTGACGTTTTTATCATAAAAATTGTTAAAATTTTTAGTTCAAATTAAATTATAAGGAATATTTCAAATTTCTGAACAGGTTATACGATATAATATGGTTTGGGTCTGTTTGCACCATTCATAAACCGCTTCGCAGTTTATTAGGCATAAACAGACCCAAACCATATTATATTGTATAACCTGATCAGAGATTTGAAGTATTCCTTATATACAGTAAAAACTTGTTAAAAAGCATGGCCAAGTTGGACTCGTATGTCTTCATCTTGAGACGTTTTGTGGAAACTTGTACATGTGGATTGTACATGCATTTAATAATATTCCTGTAATTTTCTGGTCAATTGCTGAAATTGGCGTTTTCAGCATCAAACACCATCAAACAAGCAAACGAACATCTATCATAACATTTTCCCAGTTGCATGAGAAATAGATAAATATAAGGACAATCAATATACACTTATTAAACGGCATCGAAGGATATAGTAATTTTATTTGTCTTGAATTTATTTCCTGTGGCTATGTCCAGAGTTGCTGTTTAATAACTGTTTTATTATACTGAACAAATTTGAAGATAATTAAAATATGTAAAAGTCATTGTAAAGTAACAAGATAATGAATTTTGTTGTGTAGAAAATCATGGAAAAAAATCAGTAAAATTACAGTCAACAGGTCATGCCTGTATATCCAAATATGTAAACCCTGCAAAGTATCAACACAGTAATTTCTGTAAATTTCAATATGCCATACCTTTATCTCCAAATGTAGGTACTGGTTATAGGGCAGTAGAACTTTGTAGACAAATAGGTTGGAAACCAAGGAATGTATAATTTTTATTGTCATAAAGTTGATATTTGATATTTAAAAAATGTGGGAAGTATATAATTTATAAATAACTTCTGTTTTCAGGTCAGGTAACAGATTTAAAGGATGTCATGGTGACACAGATAGCTCTAGGGAAAGCCCATGCTGTAGTATTGACAGATAGAGGGCAGGTCTATACATTTGGTATCAATAATAAAGGACAGTGTGGCAGAGACTTCCAACCTGGAGGAAGTAAAGAAGGTATGACATCACATAAATCTGTTTTTAATTAATTTGAGGTCATTTCGTTCCAATGGCTGAACAAAGCTGGTATGATCTCTTTGTTGGAAATTGTATAACTATAATTCTAATATGACGTCCTTCATACCCTTTGAGAACACATTAGTGTTCTAATTCGCATAGAGCCCCCTGTGACGTCACAATTAGAATTCCTACGTCATGTATGCTGAATTTAAAATTTCAACTGGAACAATGCAATTTTGTTAAGATTTCTCAGTATTGTTTTCCTTAGAATTAGGAGCATTTATGTTTATGTCAATTTCATTTGCTTTAACATACTGTTTTGGGATATCTCTTATTAGTTTCAAAAAACAATATTACTTGTAAAAGGGTACTCTTAGATCCAAATGGACATTTTAAAATATTTGTTAGACATATTAGAATCGAAATAGATTATTGCAATTGGGCTCTATGCGAATTAGAACATGGTCAGACCTACATGTAATATTTGTCTTCGTTTAATATTGACAGATATAAGGTCTGACAATCTTCTAATTCAAATAGAGCCCGCTCGCAATCATTAATTTCTTAAATATGTGCTGGCCTTTTTATTGTACAAAATCTTGTTGTTTTTAATGCAGTGCATATAAATTTATTTTAGTTTGTTAATTTAAACTTACAATATGCCAGATTGTTTTTTGTCTCGCCTGCGACGAAAGTCACCTAACCTTGACCTCAATTTTATGGTCCAGCGACTACGTTAAAGTTTTTGTGTTAGGACAGTTCCTCTGTAAATATTCATGGTATGGTGACAATATTTGGTATACAGGCTGCTGCTGATAACTAATGCTATTTACGTAATGCTTATGACAAAATTTATTTTCGTTACTAATTCGGAATGCTGGCGAGACGTTTTTCTGTGTCCACACTTGTCCTGTAATTTTAACAAGTGTTATAATACATCAGTCACCTAATGTTTATGTTACTCTGTACATTGTTTTGTATTTTCAAAGTTTAATATGTATGTTGTACTGTTGTAGCTAACAATGTAAATATGGCAGAGGAAGAAGAAGAAACAGAGATTGAAGACAATATATGTCCTGATGGTAGGTTGTCAGAGTTAATTTGGTACTTCAATCCCCAGGTCACGGGTGTGCATCTCACTCTAGGCATGATGTACTCAAGTACAATCTTAATTGACAAGAATTGCCAGTTTTCCTACCCCAGGTCAGGGGTTTTCTCCGGGGACTTTCTCCACCAATAAAAAATGGACGCCATGATATATCTGAAAAACTGCTGAAAGTGAACTTAAATACTATTCAAACAAACAAAAACAACAAACCCCAGTTGTGACATATTGACCCCAGTAGTGACATATTGACCCCAGTAGTGACATATTGACCCCAGTAGTGACATATTGACCCCAGTAGTGACATATTGACCCCAGTAGTGCTATATTGACCCCAGTAGTGCTATATTGACCCCAGTAGTGCTATATTGGACTACATACCCCAGTAGTGCTATATTGGACTACATACCCCAGTAGTGCTATATTGGACCCCAGTAGTGCTATATTGGACTACATACCCCAGTAGTGGACTACATACCCCAGTAGTGGACTACATACAACAAACCCCAGTAGTGCTATATTGGACTACATACCCCAGTAGTGCTATATTGAACTACATACCCCAGTAGTGCTATATTGGACTACATACAACAAACCCCAGTAGCGCGCGCTATATTGGACTACATACCCCAGTAGTGCTATATTGGACTACATACCCCAGTAGTGCTAGATTGGACTACATACAACAAACCCCAGTAGTGCTATATTGGACTACATACCACAGTAGTGCTATATTGGACTACATACAACAAACCCCAGTAGTGCTGTAATGGACTACATACCCCAGTAGTGCTATATTGGACTACATACCCCAGTAGTGCTATAGTGGACTACATACAATGATAGTGCTATATTGGACTACATACCCCAGTAGTGCTATATTGGACAACAAACCCCAGTAGTGCTATATTGGATAACAAACCCCAGTAGTGCTATATTGGACAACAAACCCCAGTAGTGCTATATTGGACTACATACCCCAGTAGTGCTATATTGGACTACATACCCCAGTAGTGCTATATTGGACTACATACCCCAGTAGTGCTATATTGGACAACAAACCCCAGTAGTGCTATATTGGACTACAAACCCCAGTAGTGCTATATTGGACAACAAACCCCAGTAGTGCTATATTGGACTACATACCCCAGTAGTGCTATATTGGACTACATACCCCAGTAGTGTTATATTGGACTACATACAACAAACCCCAGTAGTGCTATATTGGACTACATACAACAAACCCCAGTAGTGCTATATTGGACTACATACCCCAGTAGTGCTATATTGGACTACATACAACAAACCCAAGTAGTGGACTATATACAACTGTTCCCTTATTCTGGTACCCTGACGATGATATCCTCATTTGCCTAAGCGGCCTTCGGATATAACGTCAGGTCAGGAGCATTGGAATTCAACGGTGACAGCGTTGAAATTTGACGTTCGGGTATTCTCTAGACTAACCATTTTGTATCATAGATAAGTTCAAGTAGACCGAACGTATTATGACGTCATTCTCTTTGTGACGTTCAATGTTTACATTCCTCAGCTGAGTTTGCATTAAGATTTAATAATTTTAACGTAAAGTGAAATGTAATTTATATTTAAATTTTATCAAGTAAAGGTATATTCCCAGCTTTAAAAATTATTGACATGTGCATATGATATTAAATGGCGCCATATTATCAACCAATTGAAATGCTGGTGTTATATTTGAAGTGAAGCTTGCGTCAATGAAAAATATTGCACCAGGAGACCAGGTTACTGTTCCCTTAGTTCGGAATTGTTTCTGGTTAATATACAGTGAAAACCTGTTCTGACGACACCTTTCCAAACAGTGTGAATTTAACAACCATTTGAAAAACAAAAATCAAAGAACAAAAAAGCCTGCAGCAAAAAACAAACAAAAAACAAAAATGAGCAAACAACAAAAAATAACTGAAAAAAATAGAATAAACAAAGAAAGAAAGAAAAAAAAGAAAAAAAGCCTAATAAAAATACCCACCTACCTACCCACCCACTGAAATAATACATGAATGACGTACAACAACACACTGATGCTCGTATGAAATACACTAAAAAAGTACTCCACTAAAGTGGACATGCCATATTAAGAATTGACAACAGTGAAAACATAAGACCAATCAGAGAAGAGCAATTATAAAAAATTTATTTATAACACAGGTAAACATAAATGGAAGAGGGATCAGTGCATGATCTGTACCGTGTGTGCTGAGTGTACTGGTTACGGATTGAACTGTTGTAACAGTGGAGACAAGGACAGACAACCATCAATGTAACTATGTTTATTTTTTAAATTTCGTATTAACATGTATTGACCTTGACACTCTGGAAAAAATTTTGGCTTGAAGGATGTATTATTTACATTCTAAACATTAGCAAAACATAGGTTAATATGGAGTAGGCATTGCATAAATGCGAGCACAGACAATATAGTCTTTTATTATCAATATATAATGTGCAATTGACGTTACTTCAAAACACCCTAAAAGTGCCTCTAAATTCCAGTGGTCACGTGACACCTTTCTTTGTAATGGTGACATCTATTAATGCAATTTGATTGTCAGTTTTTAAAGATCGATTTAGAGATTGCAAAAAAATAGTATGAAATTTTTGTGGTTAATTTTAGATATACATTTATTTTAAATCGATGTCAAATTTATTTTCAAGTCTTTCTTTAAAATTAATTCAGTGCTCTTCTTCATTCACTTTGTTACAGTTGTTTGACGATATCAACTTCCGGACGAAAAAAAAATCGATATCAGATTTTGATCACGTGATTTCATTTTGATCACATGACACGTAATTGCCGTAGAGCTCACCGCTCTTCGTAAGCTGCCCACTGCGAGCTGTGCTTGCTATTAGTCCTATGCTGAATTTTCCGTTACATTTGAATAGAATCGTGCTGAAAATAACAAGATACAATATACAGACAATGTCTCCCATTACATGTTTATGTATTTTTAAACAGGCCATGTGGTTGTGGGGCAGGAGAGTCTGGCTGTTCAGAATGTGGTATTTGTCGAACTTGTGCTGGGGAGCAGTTGGCAGAGTTAGAGGATCATGGAAAGCAACTGGAACTTTTGGCACGACATAAGGAATTGCTCCCCTTAGATGTTGAACACTTGCTAGGCAATGATGTGAAAAGTAAGTAATTTCAAAGAAACATGGAGTCAATTTACATACTTAAAAACATAAAAGCTTAAAGTCAATCTACTGAAAAAAATAAATAAATGGACTCAATATATTTTAAAAATTAAAAGCAAAGGGTTAATTGACTATAAAAATTGAAATGTAATGTCAAAAAAACTTATATAGGAAATATATACATAATTAGAGTAGCATGACTATTTGTTCATTGAGAGAAAAGGAAAATCACACCATGTGTAATATATTCCTATGATTACATATATTCTAGTTAAATGCATGTAAATAACAGCTTTTTACAATCTGAATACAAATATTTTGCTTGATTAAGGTAAAATAAAGGTACCTTGAAGCATTATAAATGGCATGGTCAGTAGTAATCTTTGAATTTACTATTATATCAACATAAGAACCTTATTGCAAGACTCTTCATGCCTTCAATTAAAAGCAGAAATTTTAAAATTTCCAGGCAGTAATAATTGATTTAACAGCTTCTAATAAGTTTTACTGGTGATTTAGAAGCAGATAGATACTGTAAATGGACATTTGTAACCATAAAATCATAGATAACTGTTGTCAATATTAGAATACTGTAACTAAAACCTAATTTAACAACATTGTTTGAAAAATTACATATTTTCATATAACCGGGATAACTCTCTCTTTAGTTATTATCAAACATGACAGTTGTCGATTAGATGTCTTGATAATTGTGAAATCATGAAAGGCATAATTTTTTTAATATCATTGCTCTGTTTGTAGTGAACCATGTAGAAGACTTGAGAGACTCAGCACTTGGTCAATTTTTCAAAAGACTTCTTTCTATGAAAAAGGAAAAACCCAAAAGAAACGAACAAGCAAAACAACAACCTAAGGGTAATTTGATTTTTGTTTTTTAAACACTTTCAACTACCTTGGAGCTAGTGTGTCCTTATAAACAATAGCTCTATTTACTGTCCTGAAGGACATTAAAGTGCTACCTTTTTTAGCTCACCTGACCCCCCAGAGGGGTCAAAATACAGTTTTTTGCTTATAGTTCAAAAAGTATAACAGCTACAGGAAAACCGAAGAGACCTTCCTTCTTCAGCATCTAAAGCTCTACAAAACACTCCATTTCAAAGTTGTATGATGACTCCTTGTAGGAGTTATTGCCCTTTAATTGTCAAAATTGATGATTTTTGCCATTTTTGCCTCAAAATTATTAGAAATAGAGAAAAAGTTAGCATTGCTTAATTGTTCTGCTCTATGAGGGCTACAAAAATGACTTAGGGTCAAGATTGTCAGATTAACTGTTTAAAAGTTATTCCCCTTGAACTGTTTTTTTTAATCGGTTTTAATTGATTTTTTAAGATCTTCTCCTCTAAAAAAACTGAAAGTACTGCTTTGAAACTTTGTACACATCATCTGTCAAATGTCCTCAACCAAGTTTGCACCTACCATGGCTGCAGATTAACCAACATGGCCACCATGGCTAAAAATAGGAGGGGGGGTGGGGCGGTAAAATACAGTTTTTGGCTTATATTTAAAAAAGTGTAACAGATACAGGAAAACCGAAGAGACATGCCTTCATCTGCAGCAAAAGCTCTACGAAACACTCCATTGGGTTGAAGTTGTATGATGACTCCTTATAGGAGTTATTGCCCTTTAATTGTCGAAATTGATTATTTTTGACATTTTTGCCTCAAAATCTTGAAAATTATTAGAACTAGAGAAAAAGTTAGCATTGCTTAATTGTTTTGCTCTATGAGGGCTACAAAAATGACTTTAGGGTCAAGATTGTCTGATGAACCGTTTAGGAATTATTCTCTTTGAACATTTTTTTAATCAATTTTACTTGATTTTGAAAAATCTTCTCCTCTTTAACCAATGAAAGGACTGCTTTGAAACATTGCACACATCATCTTTAGGATGTCCTCTACCAAAATTGTGCAAATCATGACACCTGACTACCTACATAGCTACATTGGATTAAAATAGAAAAAATGAAAAAAGGGGGGGGGGTTGAGAGAGTTTTCGACTGATAGTTAAAAAAGTATAACAGGTACAGCAAATTTGAAGTGAACCTCCCTTCTCCCTCTAACCATCAAAAGATCCTCCTTATAGGAGTTATTTCCCTTAAAAGGTCAAAATTAATGATTTTTGCAGAACTGTTGGGCAATTCCTTATAGCAAAGAAAAGCTGGATAAAAAAGGGTTGTTTGGTTTCAGGTTCAGGTGAGCGATACAGGCTCCTGGGAGCCTCTAGTTTGGCCGGATTTCGCAGTGTAAAAATCTGGGTTATAGTATGGTGAATGTTGGGTGGGCGGGCAGCGTGCAGGCGGACAGGGAAACATTTTTCGTAACAGTTTTCTCAGCAACTTCTAATTACATTCTCTTGAAATTTGGTATGCAGCATAAGCATGGCCTCCCAGAATGTGGGAGTCGATTTCAGGTCTGTCGCTCACCTACTTCCTGTTTGACGAAATCCTGTGATTTCTCTCTTTGATTTTTTTTTTAGAATATGTTTTGTTGACAGAGATTCCAAAATAAGTTTAATGTAATGTCAGACAGAAACAATAATAACTAAATACTTGCAAACGAGACATAATCTGATGTTTTTTAATTAGACAATGCATGAAATTCTTTTTAACTTTTTATTCTCAAACATGTAAATTTCACACCTTCACAATTACTTCTTAACAAATCGTCAAATGTAACTATTTTTTCTAGCTGCTGAAGCTCATGGCAATGACCCAGAGGCTGATTACAACAAAGTTGTTAGTTTGCCACCCCAGGAGATCTGTATTGGTACAGGTGATATTCCTGTTACACAGATAGCTTGTGGTCAGCACCATACAGGTAAGAAATGTCCCAACATGTGATCTGTATTGGTACAGGTGATATTCCTGTTACACAGATAGCATGTGGTCAGCACCATACAGGTAAGAAATGTCCCAACATGTGATCTGTATTGGTACAGGTGATATTCCTGTTACACAGATAGCTTGTGGTCATCACCATACAGGTAAGAAATGTCCCCACATGTGATCTGTATTGGTACAGGTGATATTCCTGTTACACAGATAGCATGTGGTCAGCACCATACAGGTAAGAAATGTCCCCACAGGTGATCTGTATTGGTACAGGTGATATTCCTGTTACACAGATAGCTTGTGGTCAGCACCATACAGGTAAGAAATGTCCCCACAGGTGATCTGTATTGGTACAGGTGATATTCCTGTTACACAGATAGCTTGTGGTCAGCACCATACAGGTAAGAAATGTCCCCACAGGTGATCTGTATTGGTACAGGTGATATTCCTGTTACACAGATAGCTTGTGGTCAGCACCATACAGGTAAGAAATGTCCCCACAGGTGATCTGTATTGGTACAGGTGATATTCCTGTTACACAGATAGCTTGTGGTCAGCACCATACAGGTAAGAAATGTCCCCACAGGTGATCTGTATTGGTACAGGTAATATTCCTGTTACACAGATAGCTTGTGGTCAGCATCATACAGGTAAGAAATGTCCCCCACAGGTGAACATTATTGGTACATGGGATATAAAAAGAAATATTATAAGGGGCAGCATTGACCAAGTGGTTAGTTGGTTATTAGTTATCAACTATTGATCACGTGCCTGTCAACCCTGAGGTTACAGGTTCAAGTTTTACTGTGCCCAGTTTGTGCTTAACTTTACCCATAATTGCCAAGGATTGCCAGTTATCTTTGCCGAACATCATGGGGTTTTAACTTTACTACAGCTTCCTCCCTCAGTAAAAACTTGATGCCAGGGTATAGTTAAAATATTGCCTTAAGTGGCATTAAAACAATCAGTATCTAAGGACCACCTTGGACACTTATGGATATAACTGTACTATTTAAAATGTTGATATTATATATTCTATAAATGTACTATTTGCGTGGTGTACTAATTTTTGCTATTTTTACTGCCCAATAAAATCTGCAAAAAAGGGGAAAAAAGCAGCAAAAGTGCAGAAAGATTAAAACAGGTAAAATAAGTGTGCAAATAGGTAAACATTGCATAATCCTTGAAAATTAGTACCAGTGAAAACAAATATGTCTGCAGTATTAATATTATATAACTGATGGGTCATTACTAAGTCAAAAACAAATATGTCTACAGTATTAATATTATATAACTGATAAGTCATACCTGTCAAAAACAAATATGTCTACAGTTTTTATATTTATAATTGACGGGTCATACCTATGTCAAAAACAAATATGTCTACAGTTTTAATATTTATAACTGACAGGTCATACCTATGTCAAAAACAAATATGTCTACAGTTTTAATATTTATAACTGATGGGTCATACCTATGTCAAAAACAAATATGTCTACAGTATTAATATTATATTACTGATAAGTCATACCTATGTCAAAAACAAATATGTCTACAGTTTTTATATTTATAACTGATGGCTCATACCTTTGTCAAAAACAAATATGTCTACAGTATTAATATTTATAACTGATGGGTCATACCTATGTCAAAAACAAATATGTCTACAGTTTTAATATTATATAACTGATGGGTCATACCTATGTCAAAAACAAATATGTCTACAGTTTTAATATTTATAACTGACGGGTCATACCTATGTCAAAAACAAATATGTCTACAGTTTTAATATTTATAACTGACGGGTCATACCTATGTCAAAAACAAATATGTCTACAGTATTAATATTTATAACTGACAGGTCATACCTATGTCAAAAACAAATATGTCTACAGTATTAATATTTATAACTGACGGGTCATACCTATGTCAAAAACAAATATGTCTACAGTATTAATATTTATAACTGACAGGTCATACCTATGTCAAAAACAAATATGTCTACAGTTTTAATATTTATAACTGACGGGTCATACCTATGTCAAAAACAAATATGTCTACAGTTTTAATATTATATAACTGATGGGTCATACCTAAGTCAAAAACAAATATGTCTACAGTTTTAATATTTATAACTGACGGGTCATACCTATGTCAAAAACAAATATGTCTACAGTTTTAATATTATATAACTGATGGGTCATACCTAAGTCAAAAACAAATATGTCTACAGTATTAATATTTATAATTGACGGGTCATACCTATGTCAAAAACAAATATGTCTACAGTTTTAATATTATATAACTGATGGGTCTTACCTAAGTCAAAAACAAATATGTCTACAGTATTAATATTTATAACTGACAGGTCATACCTATGTCAAAAACAAATATGTCTACAGTTTTAATATTTATAACTGATGGCTCATACCTTTGTCAAAAACAAATATGTCTACAGTATTAATATTTATAACTGACGGGTCATACCTATGTCAAAAACAAATATGTCTACAGTATTAATATTTATAACTGACGGGTCATACCTTTGTCAAAAACAAATATGTCTACAGTTTTAATATTTATAACTGACGGGTCATACCTATGCCAAAAACAAATATGTCTACAGTATTAATATTTATAACTGACGGGTCATACCTATGTCAAAAACAAATATGTCTACAGTTTTAATATTTATAACTGACGGGTCATACCTATGTCAAAAACAAATATGTCTACAGTTTTAATATTTATAACTGACGGGTCATACCTATGTCAAAAACAAATATGTCTACAGTTTTAATATTTATAACTGATGGGTCATACCTTTGTCAAAAACAAATATGTCTACAGTAGTAATATTTATAACTGATGGGTCATACCTATGTCAAAAACAAATATGTCTACAGTATAAATATTATATAACTGATGGGTCATACCTATGTCAAAAACAAATATGTCTACAGTTTTTATATTTATAACTGACCTGTTATACCTATGTTAAAAACAAATATGTCTACAGTTTTAATATTTATAACTGACAGGTCATACCTATGTCAAAAACAAATATGTCTACAGTATTAATATTTATAACTGATCGGTCATACCTATGTCAAAACAATATACTGTCATTTGTAATGATTTGTAATCTTATAACAGTGTTACTGCTGCAGAATGGAGAGGTGTATGTGTTTGGGAACAATAACCACGGACAGCTAGGACAAGGGGATACAAATATCAGGTAACTAGGACAGGGGGATACATATATCAGGTAAGGAGGACAGGGGGATACAAATATCAGGTAACTAGGACAGGGGGATACAAATATCAGGTAAGGAGGACAGGGGGATACAAATATCAGGTAAGGAGGACAGGGGGATACAAATATCAGGTAACTAGGACAGGGGGATACAAATATCAGGTAAGGAGGACAGGGGGATACAAATATCAGGTAACTAGGACAGGGGGATACAAATATCAGGTAAGGAGGACAGGGGGATACAAATATCAGGTAACTAGGACAAGGGGATACAAATATCAGGTAACTAGGACAGGGGGATAATAATATCAAACTAATAGGAGAGGTGGATACAATATTGGGTAAATTGGAAAGGAAGATAACAAATATCTAGTGAATATCATAGGTGAATACAAATATCTGGTACATGCAGAGAATATCGGGTAAAATTTTGACAGAAGTGATACAATATCAGATAAAATAAAAGTGAATACAAATATCAGCTTTAATACTGCAGAGGGAAACAAATTTAAATATTGGGTTATATAGGACAAAAGGGGGATACAGATATATAATACAGAAATACAATTATTCACTAAAGAGATGACCACAATTTCAGATGATGACTTTTTTTATAATCAAATGTATTTATTAAACATAATTAGGCATATAATAACACAAATCAAATCTGTATTAAAAATAGCAATAATAATAAGAAGTAAAATATTTACTGCTTTCTGTGTTGTAGAGGAGCACCTGTTCATGTAGATCTACCAATGGGAGCCACACAGGTGGCAGCAGGAGGCCATCATACTGTAGTATTATTGTCCAATGGTCAGGTGTTTACCTTTGGCAATTATAAGGTATGTTGCGGTAAACGATGTAGACATTATTTCTGTCATTACAGTTGATCTTTACACTGGATGCTTTCTGTTGTCAAATGTATTGAACTATGCTAAGTTTTATGTCTGGCCAATGAAATCAGTTTTATGTCTGGCCAATGAAATCAGTTTTATGTCTGGCCAATTAAATCAGTTTTATGTCTGGCCAATGAAATCAGTTTTATGTCTGGCCAATGAAATCAGTTTTATGTCTGGCCAATTAAATCAGTTTTATGTCTGGCCAATGAAATCAGATTTATGTCTGGCCAATTAAATCAGTTTTATGTCTGGCCAATGAAATCAGATTTATGTCTGGCCAATGAGATCAATTTTCTGTCTGTTTGTCTGTCCCACCTCAGGTTTACCTTTAGGTGTACCGGTTTTTTTTATGAATGATGACTTCACATCTTCATGAAAACTTGGGACACAGTTACAACATGATGAAATCTCTTTACTGGTAAACTTCTGTGCCAAATATATTACACTTCAGAGAACTTAGGAAAATGATGTGTTTACCAGTATGTGCCAAGCAGGACATGAAAGCAACCCTTACCTATACATGTACTAAAACTCGCAACAAGGACATTACTGTGGATACCGTGTATATGTCAACTTTAGCTTTTGACTTTTTTGAGAGAAACTATTGATTAAATGAACCAGTGTACTGTATTCATCTTGGACAGCTACTATGCATCCCCTTTCTTATTGTCATTAACTGTAACTGATTTAATTACAGTAGATATCTGATAGTTTATGTTCAAGTTCATTCAGATTGTTTTTAATTATGAAAATTAAGCTTTTAATAAATGCAAAACAGATAGTTATTAAACAAAAACGTTGATTTAGAACAGTCTGTTGTGAGAAATTCTCAAGGTTTATTACAAATAAATTATTATGATTAGGAAGAGAAACTGAAAATATAATTCAGAAAGATAGTAGTTGTACATGTAAATCTTAATGGGGTTCTGGACTGTACCTTGGGATAAAGAAACAAGTTAAAACAGTGTATTAAATTGTTTTGCCTTAATTCTGATTTACAAGCTTTAATAACGACCTGTTTCTGAGAAGTTCCATTTATATTCCAACTTTAAATTTGCAAAACAATGGCATGTTGTGAAGTAAACAATTGTTATTTATAAAATTCCAATGTAAAACTATTTCTAAGGATTATTATAACTAGCTGCAAGTGTGGTCTACCACTATATTTGTCACCGCTGTTTGTAAGTAGGCTCTTGAGCGTTTTATTACAAGTAGGATTGTATTTTAGCCCTCCCTTGAAAATGGGGGATACCATATATAGTGATGTTGACATGTGTTTTTTCGTCCATTACACTTCAGTCTACCTATCTCTTATTTTTATCTCCACAATCGCCATTGAGTGGAATTTGATGAAACTTTCACATTATCTTTTTCACAGTGCCATTGTGACCTGATATTTTGTATATTGATTGGAATGATATTAGTTGTTTTCATAAGGAAACATGGACTTTTTAGACATATAGGATACCTATCTCTTATCCACAACTCCACTTACACCAATGGATGGAATTTAATGTTACTCACAGAATCCTTGTCACAGAGCAATTGTGCACCTGATATTTTACATTTTAATCAGAATTGGAGTGTACCATAGCAAAACCATGGCCATTCTTAGGCTTAAGGGAGCTGGGGTTATCAATTAGTGATGGTTGTGAACAATTTTGTTATTGTCTTTTTTGTTAGGGCCCTGCTTTGTGGTGGACGCCTTATAGTGATCAGGGGCCCACAGAGATGGGTACCATCTCAATGATATCTAGTTTTTGAATATGTTTCTTGATTTTCCTGAAATATTGCATTGGTTTGTTTCCCATTGCATCATATGCCAGTACAATATTTTTACACTTATTATAATCAAACATGAGGCAAGTTCTCATTTAATGCTTGCAGAACAACCAGTGCAGTCTGTACTTGTATCTTGTTATTGCTATTTCAAAGACCTCCATTTTGCAGCATAATTATTGCTATTTTTGCTAAAAATACTATTCTTTTATTTACCCTGATGAAGTTGACAATGGCCATTTTGGCTTTACACAACCAAAGATTTTATGTTTATATAAACATTATAAAAATTAATTACTTGTCAAATGTTCTTGTATATGATAATTAATTGTACTTTCTCTTTGTAGTCTGGAGCGTTAGGAAGAGGAGGCCCCGATGAGGCAGGTGCTAAAAATAAGTTGTACTTTCTCTTTGTAGTCTGGAGCGTTAGGTAGAGGAGACCCGATGAAGCAGGTGCTAAAAATAAATTGTACTTTCTCTTTGTAGTCTGGAGCGTTAGGAAGAGGAGGCCCTGATGAGGCAGGTGCTCTAAAAATAAATTGTACTTTCTCTTTGTAGTCTGGAGCGTTAGGAAGAGGAGGCCCTGATGAGGCAGGTGCTAAAAATAAGAAAGCCCTATGGTATGCCTTACCTGGAGCTGTTCCTGGTATAGGTATGTTTTCTATTTATCTTGCTTCATATCTTTGTAAGCCCAAGCCTTAGGTCCATCAAATTTGGTACAGAGGTAGCTTATGATGAATACTTGCCAGTCAGTCACCTGTCACCTGACCTTGACCTCAATTTCACGGTCCAGCGACTACGTTAAAGTTTTTGGGTTACGACAGTTCCTCTGTAACTACGCATGGTAGGATGACAATATTTGGTGTATAGGTTGCTGATGGCTAGTACATGACTGTCTGGTAGGTGTCACCTGACCTTGACCTCAATTTCACGGTCCAGCGACTACGTTGAAGTTTTTGGGTTACGACAGTTCCTCTGTAACTACGCATGGTAGGATGACAATATTTGGTGTATAGGTTGCTGATGACCAGTACATGACTGTCTGGTAGGTGTCACCTGACCTTGACCTCAATTTCACGGTCCAGTGACTACGTTAAAGTTTTTGGGTTACGACAGTTCCTCTGTAACTACACATGGTAGGATGACAATATTTGGTGTATAGGTTGCTGATGACTAGTACATGACTGTCTGGTAGGTGTCACCTGACCTTGACCTCAATTTCACGGTCCAGCGACTACGTTAAAGTTTTGGGGTTACGACAGTTCCTCTGTAACTATGCATGGTAGGATGACAATATTAGGAGTATAGGTTGCTGATGACTAGTACATGACTGTCTGGTAGGTGTCACCTGACCTTGACCTCAATTTCACGGTCCAGCGACTGCGTTAAAGTTTTTGGGTTACGATAGTTCCTCTGTAACTACGCATGGTAGGATGACAATATTTGGTGTATAGGTTGCTGATTAATAGTACATGACTGTCTGGTAGGTTCCACCTGACCTTGATCTCAATTTCATGGTCCAGTGACTACGTTAAAGTTTTTGGGTTACGGCTGTTCCCCTGTAACTATGCAGGGTATGGTGACAATATTTTGTATACAGGCCGCTGCTGATATTTAATGCTATTTAAGTAATGCTTATGACGAAATTTATTTTCATTACTGATGCGGAATGCAGGCGAGACGTTTTTCTGTGTCCACACTTGTGATCAATCATGTTAATTAAACTTATTGCAAACTAGAACAAAAAAAAAATTAAACATAAACACAAAAATCTTTGTTGCCAACTGCTGCCTTTCATTTTATCTTAATTTAGAATTTGTTTCACACTGTATTAAATTAAAGAACAAAACAATATTCCACAAAAAAATCGAGTTCAGAAACGACACATAATAAGTACAGGGTCAGCGAGTGTACAGGTATTATAAAGTGATTTGTGTTCAGATACCAAATAGTTTACAGTTTTAATTTAAGGAGCACGCTATGGAAGAAGAGCTACATGGATAGGTGCCAATGGAGATCAGACCTTTATGAGAGTTGATGAGTCCCTCATCAATGCCCATATACTAGCAGCTTCCAAGGTCTTCGCAAACCAGACAAGCATAGGTAAAACAGTATACTCTAAATTGGTTTTCTCATTGAGGTACTGCCTCAGGAATATTTTTTTGTTGGAATCTGAATGAAAAAACATTGTGTGCTACCAATAACTATAGTTGGGTCGTATGTATAGTGAGTGGTATTCAAGCATTCCAAAATTATTGCAGAAGATCAAGTGACAAATTAAGTGTGATACTAGTTACTAATTTTAACATTCATTTTTTTTGTACTGAGGAGAAAAAAAATTTACAACCAGTCTCTGGGTATGTCAATTTCATAGTAACTTCCAAATTTGCCTCAACCATTGTAACTTTAGATATTTCTTGCTGTCATTGTTTAACTGAATCTGTGTTTGCCTTGAGTAGGGTAAAAGAGACTTGATCCACATAAGAGTCGCTCCAATGACATTGAAATTGGCCACTTAACTTCCTGCTTCCTGCTTCTCTGATTGGCATACAGCATCATCCAGCAGGACTGGTCAACTTGTTGTCAAGATATAGATAATTTTGTTGACTGGGTATAAAACATCATACATGTAGAGACCCAAAGAGGAGCCCAGTGTGTCCCAGGGTGGCAGATAGGGGAAAACTCTCATTTGGGGTTGTCAGGTCATACAGTGGATTCCACTTAATCGACTTACGCTTTATTGGGTTATTCGCTTTATTGGGTTGAATTTTTCTGCACCAAACCATTTCCCATTCAAACAATGTTAAATTTTTCACTTATTTGCATTGCTTTTTACAACGATTTCGCTTTATTGACTTGCCAAAATTCAGGAAAAAAAATTTGTGTGTTTGTTTTTGTTTTACGCCGCCATATTGTTTACCTACGTAATCACGTGTATTGAGCCTTACCTGTTGATTCAAATTGATTGACAAGTGTTCCCACCTGTGATTGTTGTTGGCTTCATAATTAAATGTGTTGATTCACTTTAATTGCCCCCAGAGTGTAGATAATTAGGACAATCGAACGGTTTAACAGCTGGGTAGTTACAGTAATGAGATCGTAAACAGTTGTCCCTAAGGAGCCTCTCAATTCAATTTCATTCCTTCAATTTGAAGAGCTAAATAAGTTTGTACACTTTTACATCGATAATTTTGAATAAAAACAAAAAGAACTTCGGGCTTAAACATCTAACAATGTTTGAAAGGATAATACACCTGGAAATATTTAACAATGGACATGTCACAAAAAAGGTACGAAACTGAACATGATAAGAAATATGTAAATGAGGTTGAGTCCATTTTCTATCAACACGTGGTTTTACAATTAAGTCTTCATTACGCAAAGAAACACAAACAAATAAAAAAACATGGAAATTTTTATTTTTATTTAAAAATAACATAAAATAAATAACATACACATAATATAAATATGAAAAGACTTATTAAATGGTATTTTAATAGGACTTGGTACTTGGTCATTTCAATCCACAATAAGTAGACATCGTTCATTTCCACTTCAATGATCCTTCAGCTAAATTTCTCGTCTTTCGCTTTAAAGGGTCGTCCGCTTTATTGGGTAATTTTCTCTGACAAATGTGTCATGCAAATAAGCGGAATCCACTGTAATACGGAAAGCCTGGCTTTGGACCATAGTGGGTAACTTGTTTGGAGAGTGCCATGCTCCTTGCACGAGAGTAGGCTCATTGTAGCCGCTACAAAAGGCTAAATTCTCCGACCCTACCCAATACTCCATACTTTTCCAGTGGCAGTCAAAATTTTGTTCCTCTGTGTCGCACCCCCTTTTCAATTGATGTATTGTTTGTTAACTTGTTCCCTTCCTGAATATAGCTGAAATACTGCTCGCTGGACATAAAGCAAACATCCAATATATCAATCAATCATATATGTAGATTGCAATATTTAATTTATTTAGCAGCACAATCATACTTCTATCATAATTTACAGGACTGATACCTACGGGTGAAGAAAACACGGCTGTGATGAAATGTCTGATGATAAACAAAGTAGATGGCAGCTGCAGAAGGTATTAATTCTTCCTTACATAGCCTTTAGAATGTCATTATTCTGATTGTAAAATTAAGCAATTTTTAAGGTTTACAGCTTTCATGTAACACTATCAGGCCTGCTGTGATAATTTCGTTTTTTATATACAGCTGTGATAATTTCTTTTTTATATACAGTAAGCCCAATATGGTCTAAGGTTGGGGAGATACATGCAAGGCATAAGTATTTGTCATCCAGTTATCTAACGTGGATATTTACTGCTTCATTAACATGTTATTAAAGAACCTTGGTACATTTTATTAAAGAACATTAACATTCACAAACATTTTAGTTCTATTGTTTTTCTTATATGCATTTAATGTGAATTTTACATTTTCAGCTTTGGTGGAAATGACCAGGTCGACCTCTCTAAACAGGCAGTCTGTCTGGATCCAGTTTATGATGTCTTATGGAGGTAAGCATATTTTGGGTCTCTCGTCTCTCGCCACCACATGGAGCGGACATAGAAATGCAGGGTGTCTGTCCATCCAGCTTATAAGTGCTCTCAAATCCACATCTCTTGTCAGGTTTTTATAAAATTTAAATTAAATGTTTATATCAACAATATCTTGAACAATTTTGAAAATTAGCACAGATCAATGATTGAAGTGACAGTTTTGCCCCTTGGAAATGAATTTTTTGAATAATTTTCCTTTATGCAGCCTCATGCCTGCCTACATGTATTGTCAGATTTATTTAATTTTTGGAGTATAATGATTTGCCAGTTATCATGCCTGGCTAATATTTTGTAATGGACACCAGTATAAAAAAATCTGTGGCAAGTTACATATTATACAAATGGATGTTTTCACACATTGAATTGACTGTCAACAAGAAGTTTTTATTGAGACATATTACTCCACTTTTGCCTTATGTCAAATGGTGGCATCTGCAGGATTGCTAGTTTTTCTGCTGATTGTCAAAGTTTTTACAGAGTACTCCGGCTTCTTCCACCAATGAAAACTGGATGCCATGATATAGCTAAAAAATTGATGAAAATAGTGGCAAACCTCATTTTAAACATACCACACATACTGTTGACAGCAAAAATAGGTCATGGTGATAATTTAATTGATTATGTACAAATTATTTTATGTACTTTGATTTTACGTCTTTCTCTACTTTAATATTGTGTTTGTATATTATTTGTTAGACAAAAAATATATAAATTCATTAATGACATGTTACAATTTTTTTTCAGCTATAGTCCAGAAAACAAAGAAGTCAGTTGTTTCAATAGTCTAGTCACAGAAGCCCGACCTTTGACCTCACAACAACAGACATGGGGTCTGTTTAAACCAGAATTAGCAGTTCCTGTTAGGATGGGACACAAAGCTTCAAGGTCACATTGTGCCCTTCATGTCTTGGGTAGGTTCATGACAAATCTGCAGCAAAAACTTAACATTTTAAGCATGCTGGACCTCAGACTAAAGCTTGCTGGACCTCAGCTTAAATTGACCAGTAGTTTACATTGTCTTAGTGATGGTTGGGGTCCATCCTTCTACAGTTCAAATTTAGATGCATGATAAAGCTGCTAAGCCAAGGGACATAAGCCATTGTTTTCCTGTTCAGTTTGCCTACTTCTTTAGGTATGAGTGCTTAGATTGATTACAAAGAATGATGTTAATGCTCTTTATAGTTACAAAATAAAAATGATTTCACAAGACAAACTCTGGTCTTCTCTGCCTCAGGGCACCATGACCTTTGCCATTCAGGTTCTTCTACTCTAGTAGGTCCTTGTTGACACATAGTTACGGTAGTTAGTTAGTCTGTTATTGATTACGTTCCTGTCTACACTGAGGTTGCGGGTTTGAGTCTCACTGTCGGCAGGGTGCACTCTACTCCAATCTTAATTGACAAGGATTGCCAGTTTTCCTACTAAAGTGTAGATGTTTTCTCAAAGTACTCTGGTTTTCCTCCCATGCTAAAAATTATTTGCCATGATATAGCTGAAAAAATGCTGAAAGTGGCTTTAAAAATAAAAATCATTAAAACAAACAAACTTCTACTCCACTTAACCATCTTTATTTTAAAGTGGTCATGGTAATAAAATCTGAATAATTCTGAAAATATTGTTAAAATCTGTTAAATTAATCTGTTAATCTGTTACAGGATGTTTGGATACACTCAATATAGCACAACAACTAAACCTGACAGTTAGGGAAGAAGCCAAAGAGAAACTTTCTGCAGCAAAAGTTTATTCCAAAGAAGATTTTTTGGTTGTCAATAGATTTTCAAGTAAGTACAGATGATAACTGTAATATTAATTATCTCTAAGTTTATTTTCTTCTACATGTATTTCCAAGAAAGTGATATCTTACTGATTGCCTGCACTGGAAGTAGGTGTTTTACAATTAACACAATTTCTGAAATCTGTAAAACAATCATTTCTGAAAACGACCATTTTTCCATTTTCTATACCTGTTACTCTGGGGCTGGACAATTCGCTGTTCTGCCAACCAGAATGTTCTGGACAGGAATCGAGTGAAATGTAACAGTGTTCAGGACTTATTCTGCCTTTGCCGATTTTAGAGGCAGTGCAGATAGAACACTGACGTCATAAGATGGCTTCCAACATATTAAAGGTGTATCAGTGCATCGATTGTCACTAGTTTTTTTACGACTTTTATTTCCCATCAATTTGCTAGAGATTCTAAGAAAGATTTAAAGATTTTTTTTCAAGACCAAAGAAACCGATCATTAAATAAAACATTTCCTGTCTGGAACATGTCCATAATCATACGGTTAGTGGAGTGTGCCAGAACATCCGGAACATGTCTAACACAGACGAACCGTTCAGCCCCTATTTGTAGTCCATCATTCAGTGACTTATTGTACAAGAGGATGACAAGTAAATTGTAATACCCTTTGAAACATTGTTAACCTCTGGGTTACAATAAACTCTTAGTAATGTGTAGTGTAACTGCCTGTTAAATATGTGAGATATTTTGTTTTTATACCCCTGCTCCCTTTAGGGGAGGGGGTATACTCTTTTCAGTCTATGTTTGTGTTATTGTGTATGTCAGTGTGTACATCTGTAACCATTTTTCATGTCTTTAGCCATTTTGTACAGATTTGTTCCAGCAATAATAATTAAAAGAATATTTAAATTTAATTTTGTCAGGAGCTTTGTATGTTCATGCCATAATGTAGAATTTATTTTCAGACCCCTGCAGAGTTATTTCACAGTAATACTTGCTTACTCAGTACATATGTTTTAAGTTTATATGTAATGTTTTATTGAAAGGCTTGACTACCAAGAAATAGTTTTTCTAGCTTTATCTTATAAAAATATAAAATGTGCATATAAAGCATGTTCAAGCAAAAACTATATTCCCTTCGAAACTCGGAATCTGCCCACCTCATCTTCTAAACTTATATATTAATATATGACACAATTTGCAATACATTTATTTTAAAATTCATTCAATACAGGTCATGGAGGAGGTTGGGGGTACTCTGGACATTCTATAGAGGCAGTGAGGTTTATGAGTGACACAGATGTTCTCCTAGGAGGATTTGGTTTGTTTGGAGGCCGTGGAGAATATTATGGCAGAATAAAGGTAAGAGTTGACATTCAATACTTTTTATCCCATATTGATGACAACTTCTAATAATGAATAATTTTATCAATTTTTATTCAATTAGTATTAATTTTATGAATGTGCAACTACTTACGGATAATTTTAGCAGACTTGTTACTTTGAAAGCATACAATAAATGCTCTGATTATGACCACCTGCCATTTTTTGTATGAAAGACACTTTCATGTAGTAATAAAGGGCCGTTTGCACACCTAAAACTGTGTTGTTATTTTTTATTTTGTTCTTTCTTTTTTATCATATTTTTAATTTGATTTTTTTTTAAAGAAATCAGCAATATATATGCTTTTAATAATTTGTTTTGTTTGATAACTCCATGCAATACCAAAGCTGTCAATTCCATTAAAGCAACACAGATTACTAAAAATACAGTAGAACTTCAACAACTCGAACTCAAATGGGTAGACATGAACAGTTTTGAGATATCAGTAGTTTAAGCCATTGAAGTTGGACAACTTCTGGAAAATTATCTGTTGCATACCTTAACAGGTTTTGTTTTTAGGTTTTCTCCTGGTAATCCAGCTTCCTCCTCCAATAAAAACTGGATGCCATGATATTGCTGCAAAATTGCTGAAAGTGCAGTAAACAACATTAAAAATATATATATATAATTGAAGTTTGAGTTACTTATGTTGATTAACATGAATTTACTGTCAAAAGTAGAATTAATTGAGAAATCCATGTTCGAAAAAACCAGATCTTTTTTCTGTACAAGCACATATTGAAGAAAATGGTGGGACTTTAAAAATCTGTTCCGGAAACTAATGGTGTTGGAGTCATCTGAGTTTGAGCTACCAAAGTTTTACTGTGTATATATTTTTAACTGATTAAATGTTATGTTTAGAAAAATGTCTTTTGATTTTAAACCTGTTGGAAATATGGTGGAATAAAGGGAAGATTGCATCAGCAATAAATATGTTACAACAGTAGGGTTTGATAGATAATATTATGTTTAAATAAAGATAGGGTAGACTGGACCGACATGAAGAGGTAATAGAATGTTGTGATATAAATCATACCTGGTGGGGCCAGTAAGGGATGTAAAAACTATACCTGTTGAATCTAGTTGGAAAGTGATGTCAAAATTATAATACCCCCTGCAAACTTATAGGAATCACCCTGTCTGTCTGTCTGTCCACATCCCTTGTAAGCACAACGCCTCCTAAACCGCTGGATGAAATTTAATGAAACTTAGCATAAAGGAAATACATTATATGTAGATGTGCATGAAGGATTTGTATTGACCTCAGATATCATTAAGGGGAGATAATAAAGCGAAGTGGGGGGGGGGGGGTATCCCTTTGTTAGCATGCTCACAGTCCACACTTGTTTATGTATGTTATGCCATATGGAGTGAATGGTATAATAATTTTTTTTTATTTCAGCTGTTTGAATTGGGGCCAGATGGAGGGGAAAATGAGACAGATGGAGAAATGATAGCCGAAACTGATGAAGTAGCTTATGAATGTGGTGCAAGGTATGTTTACTGTCGCTCTTAACTATCACAAAGAAAAAAAAAGATTTGAGCAAAAATATAATAAACACTTGCGCTCAATTTTCAATAACACAACTGATTTTCAGAAAAAAACAATATAATAAACACTTGCGCTCAATTTTCAATAACACAACTGATTTTCAGAAAAAAACACTTTAATATTAAAATTTTCTTCTTCATCAATTATAATGTTCTGTAGTTAGAACATAATTGTACCCTTTTCTTTATGCATGTATATATATATATATATATATATATATATATATATATATATATATATATATATATATATATATATATATATATATATATATATATATTTTTAGAAGATATATTTGACCTACATTTTTTTTAAACTGTCATATAGATCTGTATGCATGAGTAAAATTAATCAAAAGACTTTAGTAAGTTTGTGGACAAAAATGTAGTAATTTTGAGTAAAATTTGAGCATTAGTCTTATATGCTGCTTATTATTAGTATATTTTAGGACACAACTATTTTAACCAAAAGCTCAACTTGAAAGGACATCTTCGTTATACAGCTGAACAAAAAACATGCCTCTTTAAATTATGAGATCATTAGATCCTCATTAACAACCTGTGTTTTCTTGTTTTAGAGAAAAGCATGCTATGCTGTTTGAAGAGCCTGTCCAGATACATGCCAACCAGTGGTATGTGGCATGGGCCAGGATCTCTGGACCCAGTAGTGACTGTGGATCTAATGGTCAGCCCGTCATTACAACTGATGACCAGTAAGTATGTGGCATGGGCCAGGATCTCTGGACCCAGTAGTGACTGTGGGTCTAATGGTCAGCCCGTCATTACAACTGATGACCAGTAAGTATGTGGCATGGGCCAGGATCTCTGGACCCAGTAGTGACTGTGGGTCTAATGGTCAGCCTGTCATTACAACTGATGACCAGTAGGTATGTGGCATGGGCCAGGATCTCTGGACCCAGTAGTGACTGTGGGTCTAATGGTCAGCCCGTCATTACAACTGATGACCAGTAAGTATGTGGCATGGGCCAGGATCTCTGGACCCATTAGTGACTGTGGATCTAATGGTCAGCCTGTCATTACAACTGATGACCAGTAAGTATGTGGCATGGGCCAGGATCTCTGGACCCAGTAGTGACTGTGGGTCTAATGGTCAGCCCGTCATTACAACTGATGACCAGTAAGTATGTGGCATGGGCCAGGATCTCTGGACCCAGTAGTGACTGTGGGTCTAATGTTCAGCCCGTCATTACAACTGATGACCAGTATGTATGTGGCATTGGCCAGGATCTCTGGACCCAGTAGTGACTGTGGGTCTAATGGTCAGCCCGTCATTACAACTGATGACCAGTAAGTATGTGGCATGGGCCAGGATCTCTGGACCCAGTAGTGACTGTGGGTCTAATGGTCAGCCCGTCATTACAACTGATGACCAGTAAGTATGTGGCATGGGCCAGGATCTCTGGACCCAGTAGTGACTGTGGGTCTAATGGTCAGCCCGTGATTACAACTGATGACCAGTAAGTATGTGGCATGGGCCAGGATCTCTGGACCCAGTAGTGACTGTGGATCTAATGGTCAGCCCGTCATTACAACTGATGACCAGTAGGTATGTGGCATGGGCCAGGATCTCTGGACCAAGTAGTGACTGTGGGTCTAATGGTCAGCCTGTCATTACAACTGATGACCAGTAGGTATGTGGCATGGGCCAGGATCTCTGGACCCAGTAGTGACTGTGGATCTAATGGTCAGCCCGTCATTACAACTGATGACCAGTAGGTATGTGGCATGGGCCAGGATTTCTGGACCCAGTAGTGACTGTGGGTCTAATGGTCAGCCCGTCATTACAACTGATGACCAGTAAGTATGTGGCATGGGCCAGGATCTCTGGCCAGTAGTGACTATGGGTCTAATGGTCAGCCCGTCATTACAACTGATGACCAGTAAGTATGTGGCATGGGCCAGTATCTCTGGACCCAGTAGTGACTGTGGGTCTAATGGTCAGCCTGTCATTACAACTGATGACCAGTAAGTATGTGGCATGGGCCAGGATCTCTGGACCCAGTAGTGACTATGGGTCTAATGGTCAGCCCGTCATTACAACTGATGACCAGTAAGTATGTGGCATGGGCCAGGATCTCTGGACCCAGTAGTGACTGTGGGTCTAATGGTCAGCCCGTCATTACAACTGATGACCAGTAAGTATGTGGCATGGGCCAGGATCTCTGGACCCAGTAGTGACTGGATCTAATGGTCAGCCCGTCATTACAACTGATGACCAGTAAGTATGTGGCATGGGCCAGGATCTCTGGACCCAGTAGTGACTGTGGGTCTAATGGTCAGCCCGTCATTACAACTGATGACCAGTAAGTATGTGGCATGGGCCAGGATCTCTGGACCCATTAGTGACTGTGGATCTAATGGTCAGCCCGTCATTACAACTGATGACCAGTAAGTATGTGGCATGGGCCAGGATCTCTGGACCCAGTAGTGACTATGGGTCTAATGGTCAGCCCGTCATTACAACTGATGACCAGTAAGTATGTGGCATGGGCCAGTATCTCTGGACCCAGTAGTAACTGTGGGTCTAATGGTCAGCCCGTCATTACAACTGATGACCAGTAAGTATGTGGCATGGGCCAGGATCTCTGGACCCAGTAGTGACTATGGGTCTAATGGTCAGCCCGTCATTACAACTGATGACCAGTAAGTATGTGGCATGGGCCAGGATCTCTGGACCCAGTAGTGACTGTGGGTCTAATGGTCAGCCCGTCATTACAACTGATGACCAGTAAGTATGTGGCATGGGCCAGGATCTCTGGACCCAGTAGTGACTGTGGGTCTAATGTTCAGCCCGTCATTACAACTGATGACCAGTAAGTATGTGGCATGGGCCAGGATCTCTGGACCCAGTAGTGACTGTGGGTCTAATGGTCAGCCCGTCATTACAACTGATGACCAGTAAGTATGTGGCATGGGCCAGGATCTCTGGACCCAGTAGTGACTGTGGGTCTAATGGTCAGCCCGTCATTACAACTGATGACCAGTAAGTATGTGGCATGGGCCAGGATCTCTGGACCCAGTAGTGACTGTGGGTCTAATGGTCAGCCCGTCATTACAACTGATGACCAGTAAGTATGTGGCATGGGCCAGGATCTCTGGACCCAGTAGTGACTGTGGGTCTAATGGTCAGCCCGTCATTACAACTGATGACCAGTAAGTATGTGGCATGGGCCAGGATCTCTGGACCCAGTAGTGACTGTGGATCTAATGGTCAGCCCGTCATTACAACTGATGACCAGTAAGTATGTGGCATGGGCCAGGATCTCTGGACCCAGTAGTGACTGTGGATCTAATGGTCAGCCTGTCATTACAACTGATGACCAGTAGGTATGTGGCATGGGCCAGGATCTCTGGACCAAGTAGTGACTGTAGCTCTAATGGTCAGCCCGTCATTACAACTGATGACCAGTAAGTATGTGGCATGGGCCAGGATCTCTGGACCCAGTAGTGACTGTGGATCTAATGGTCAGCCTGTCATTACAACTGATGACCAGTAGGTATGTGGCATGGGCCAGGATCTCTGGACCAAGTAGTGACTGTAGCTCTAATGGTCAGCCCGTCATTACAACTGATGACCAGTAGGTATGTGGCATGGGCCAGGATCTCTGGACCCAGTAGTGACTGTGGGTCTAATGGTCAGCCTGTCATTACAACTGATGACCAGTAAGTATGTGGCATGGGCCAGGATCTCTGGACCCAGTAGTGACTGTGGGTCTAATGGTCAGCCTGTCATTACAACTGATGACCAGTAGGTATGTGGCATGGGCCAGGATCTCTGGACCAAGTAGTGACTGTAGCTCTAATGGTCAGCCCGTCATTACAACTGATGACCAGTAGGTATGTGGCATGGGCCAGGATCTCTGGACCCAGTAGTGACTGTGGGTCTAATGGTCAGCCTGTCATTACAACTGATGACCAGTAAGTATGTGGCATAGGCCAGGATCTCTGGACCCAGTAGTGACTGTGGGTCTAATGTTCAGCCCGTCATTACAACTGATGACCAGTAAGTATGTGGCATGGGCCAGGATCTCTGGACCCAGTAGTGACTGTGGGTCTAATGGTCAGCCTGTCATTACAACTGATGACCAGTAGGTATGTGGCATGGGCCAGGATCTCTGGACCCAGTAGTGACTGTGGGTCTAATGGTCAGCCCGTCATTACAACTGATGACCAGTAAGTATGTGGCATGGGCCAGGATCTCTGGACCCAGTAGTGACTGTGGGTCTAATGGTCAGCCTGTCATTACAACTGATGACCAGTAGGTATGTGGCATGGGCCAGGATCTCTGGACCCAGTAGTGACTGTGGATCTAATGGTCAGCCCGTCATTACAACTGATGACCAGTAAGTATGTGGCATGGGCCAGGATCTCTGGACCCAGTAGTGACTGTGGATCTAATGGTCAGCCCGTCATTACAACTGATGACCAGTAAGTATGTGGCATGGGCCAGGATCTCTGGACCCAGTAGTGACTGTGGGTCTAATGGTCAGCCCGTCATTACAACTGATGACCAGTAAGTATGTGGCATGGGCCAGGATCTCTGGACCCAGTAGTGACTGTGGGTCTAATGGTCAGCCCGTCATTACAACTGATGACCAGTAAGTATGTGGCATGGGCCAGGATCTCTGGACCCAGTAGTGACTGTGGTCTAATGGTCAGCCTGTCATTACAACTGATGACCAGTAAGTATGTGGCATGGGCCAGGATCTCTGGACCCAGTAGTGACTGTGGGTCTAATGGTCAGCCCGTCATTACAACTGATGACCAGTAAGTATGTGGCATGGGCCAGGATCTCTGGACCCAGTAGTGACTGTGGGTCTAATGGTCAGCCCGTCATTACAACTGATGACCAGTAAGTATGTGGCATGGGCCAGGATCTCTGGACCCAGTAGTGACTGTGGGTCTAATGGTCAGCCTGTCATTACAACTGATGACCAGTAGGTATGTGGCATGGGCCAGGATCTCTGGACCCAGTAGTGACTGTGGATCTAATGGTCAGCCCGTCATTACAACTGATGACCAGTAAGTATGTGGCATGGGCCAGGATCTCTGGACCCAGTAGTGACTGTGGGTCTAATGGTCAGCCCGTCATTACAACTGATGACCAGTAAGTATGTGGCATGGGCCAGGATCTCTGGACCCAGTAGTGACTGTGGGTCTAATGGTCAGCCCGTCATTACAACTGATGACCAGTAAGTATGTGGCATGGGCCAGGATCTCTGGACCCAGTAGTGACTGTGGATCTAATGGTCAGCCCGTCATTACAACTGATGACCAGTAAGTATGTGGCATGGGCCAGGATCTCTGGACCCAGTAGTGACTGTGGATCTAATGGTCAGCCTGTCATTACAACTGATGACCAGTAGGTATGTGGCATGGGCCAGGATCTCTGGACCAAGTAGTGACTGTAGCTCTAATGGTCAGCCCGTCATTACAACTGATGACCAGTAAGTATGTGGCATGGGCCAGGATCTCTGGACCCAGTAGTGACTGTGGATCTAATGGTCAGCCTGTCATTACAACTGATGACCAGTAGGTATGTGGCATGGGCCAGGATCTCTGGACCAAGTAGTGACTGTAGCTCTAATGGTCAGCCCGTCATTACAACTGATGACCAGTAGGTATGTGGCATGGGCCAGGATCTCTGGACCCAGTAGTGACTGTGGGTCTAATGGTCAGCCTGTCATTACAACTGATGACCAGTAAGTATGTGGCATGGGCCAGGATCTCTGGACCCAGTAGTGACTGTGGGTCTAATGGTCAGCCTGTCATTACAACTGATGACCAGTAGGTATGTGGCATGGGCCAGGATCTCTGGACCAAGTAGTGACTGTAGCTCTAATGGTCAGCCCGTCATTACAACTGATGACCAGTAGGTATGTGGCATGGGCCAGGATCTCTGGACCCAGTAGTGACTGTGGGTCTAATGGTCAGCCTGTCATTACAACTGATGACCAGTAAGTATGTGGCATGGGCCAGGATCTCTGGACCCAGTAGTGACTGTGGATCTAATGTTCAGCCCGTCATTACAACTGATGACCAGTAAGTATGTGGCATTGGCCAGGATCTCTGGACCCAGTAGTGACTGTGGGTCTAATGGTCAGCCTGTCATTACAACTGATGACCAGTAAGTATGTGGCATGGGCCAGGATCTCTGGACCCAGTAGTGACTGTGGGTCTAATGGTCAGCCCGTCATTACAACTGATGACCAGTAAGTATGTGGCATGGGCCAGGATCTCTGGACCCAGTAGTGACTGTGGGTCTAATGGTCAGCCTGTCATTACAACTGATGACCAGTAAGTATGTGGCATGGGCCAGGATCTCTGGACCCAGTAGTGACTGTGGATCTAATGGTCAGCCCGTCATTACAACTGATGACCAGTAAGTATGTGGCATGGGCCAGGATCTCTGGACCCAGTAGTGACTGTGGGTCTAATGGTCAGCCCGTCATTACAACTGATGACCAGTAAGTATGTGGCATGGGCCAGGATCTCTGGACCCAGTAGTGACTGTGGGTCTAATGGTCAGCCCGTCATTACAACTGATGACCAGTAAGTATGTGGCATGGGCCAGGATCTCTGGACCCAGTAGTGACTGTGGGTCTAATGGTCAGCCCGTCATTACAACTGATGACCAGTAAGTATGTGGCATGGGCCAGGATCTCTGGACCCAGTAGTGACTGTGGTCTAATGGTCAGCCTGTCATTACAACTGATGACCAGTAAGTATGTGGCATGGGCCAGGATCTCTGGACCCAGTAGTGACCGTGGGTCTAATGGTCAGCCCGTCATTACAACTGATGACCAGTAAGTATGTGGCATGGGCCAGGATCTCTGGACCCAGTAGTGACTGTGGGTCTAATGGTCAGCCCGTCATTACAACTGATGACCAGTAAGTATGTGGCATGGGCCAGGATCTCTGGACCCAGTAGTGACTGTGGGTCTAATGGTCAGCCTGTCATTACAACTGATGACCAGTAGGTATGTGGCATGGGCCAGGATCTCTGGACCCAGTAGTGACTGTGGATCTAATGGTCAGCCCGTCATTACAACTGATGACCAGTAAGTATGTGGCATGGGCCAGGATCTCTGGACCCAGTAGTGACTGTGGATCTAATGGTCAGCCCGTCATTACAACTGATGACCAGTAAGTATGTGGCATGGGCCAGGATTTCTGGACCCAGTAGTGACTGTGGGTCTAATGGTCAGCCCGTCATTACAACTGATGACCAGTAAGTATGTGGCATGGGCCAGGATCTCTGGACCCAGTAGTGACTGTGGGTCTAATGGTCAGCCCGTCATTACAACTGATGACCAGTAAGTATGTGGCATGGGCCAGGATCTCTGGACCCAGTAGTGACTGTGGGTCTAATGGTCAGCCTGTCATTACAACTGATGACCAGTAGGTATGTGGCATGGGCCAGGATCTCTGGACCCAGTAGTGACTGTGGGTCTAATGGTCAGCCTGTCATTACAACTGATGACCAGTAAGTATGTGGCATGGGCCAGGATCTCTGGACCAAGTAGTGACTGTGGGTCTAATGGTCAGCCCGTCATTACAACTGATGACCAGTAGGTATGTGGCATGGGCCAGGATCTCTGGACCCAGTAGTGACTGTGGATCTAATGGTCAGCCTGTCATTACAACTGATGACCAGTAGGTATGTGGCATGGGCCAGGATCTCTGGACCCAGTAGTGACTGTGGGTCTAATGGTCAGCCCGTCATTACAACTGATGACCAGTAAGTATGTGGCATGGGCCAGGATCTCTGGACCCAGTAGTGACTGTGGGTCTAATGGTCAGCCCGTCATTACAACTGATGACCAGTAGGTATGTGGCATGGGCCAGGATCTCTGGACCCAGTAGTGACTGTGGGTCTAATGGTCAGCCCGTCATTACAACTGATGACCAGTAAGTATGTGGCATGGGCCAGGATCTCTGGACCCAGTAGTGACTGTGGGTCTAATGGTCAGCCCGTCATTACAACTGATGGCCAGTAAGTATGTGGCATGGGCCAGGATCTCTAGACCCAGTAGTGACTGTGGGTCTAATGTTCAGCCCGTCATTACAACTGATGACCAGTAAGTATGTGGCATGGGCCAGGATCTCTGGACCCAGTAGTGACTGTGGGTCTAATGTTCAGCCCGTCATTACAACTGATGACCAGTAAGTATGTGGCATGGGCCAGGATCTCTGGACCCAGTAGTGACTGTGGGTCTAATGTTCAGCCCGTCATTACAACTGATGACCAGTAAGTATGTGGCATGGGCCAGGATCTCTGGACCCAGTAGTGACTGTGGGTCTAATGGTCAGCCCGTCATTACAACTGATGACCAGTAAGTATGTGGCATGGGCCAGGATCTCTGGACCCAGTAGTGACTGTGGATCTAATGGTCAGCCCGTCATTACAACTGATGACCAGTAAGTATGTGGCATGGGCCAGGATCTCTGGACCCAGTAGTGACTGTGGATCTAATGGTCAGCCCGTCATTACAACTGATGACCAGTAAGTATGTGGCATGGGCCAGGATCTCTGGACCCAGTAGTGACTGTGGGTCTAATGGTCAGCCCGTCATTACAACTGATGACCAGTAAGTATGTGGCATGGGCCAGGATCTCTGGACCCAGTAGTGACTGTGGTCTAATGGTCAGCCTGTCATTACAACTGATGACCAGTAAGTATGTGGCATGGGCCAGGATCTCTGGACCCAGTAGTGACTGTGGGTCTAATGGTCAGCCCGTCATTACAACTGATGACCAGTAAGTATGTGGCATGGGCCAGGATCTCTGGACCCAGTAGTGACTGTGGGTCTAATGGTCAGCCCGTCATTACAACTGGTGACCAGTAAGTATGTGGCATGGGCCAGGATCTCTGGACCCAGTAGTGACTGTGGTTCTAATGGTCAGCCCGTCATTACAACTGATGACCAGTAAGTATGTGGCATGGGCCAGGATCTCTGGACCCAGTAGTGACTGTGGGTCTAATGGTCAGCCCATCATTACAACTGATGACCAGTAAGTATGTGGCATGGGCCAGGATCTCTGGACCCAGTAGTGACTGTGGGTCTAATGGTCAGCCCGTCATTACAACTGATGACCAGTAAGTATGTGGCATGGGCCAGGATCTCTGGACCCATTAGTGACTGTGGGTCTAATGGTCAGCCCGTCATTACAACTGATGACCAGTAAGTATGTGGCATGGGCCAGGATCTCTGGACCCAGTAGTGACTGTGGATCTAATGGTCAGCCCGTCATTACAACTGATGACCAGTAAGTATGTGGCATGGGCCAGGATCTCTGGACCCAGTAGTGACTGTGGGTCTAATGGTCAGCCCGTCATTACAACTGATGACCAGTAAGTATGTGGCATGGGCCAGGATCTCTGGACCCAGTAGTGACTGTGGGTCTAATGGTCAGCCCGTCATTACAACTGATGACCAGTAAGTATGTGGCATGGGCCAGGATCTCTGGACCCAGTAGTGACTGTGGGTCTAATGGTCAGCCCGTCATTACAACTGATGACCAGTAAGTATGTGGCATGGGCCAGGATCTCGGGACCCAGTAGTGACTGTGGATCTAATGGTCAGCCCGTCATTACAACTGATGACCAGTAAGTCAATTGATTGATACATTTTTTTACCCCAACTATCTTCAACTTTTAGTTATATATTGTGGTAACCAGTATTCACAGAAGAAGCCATTGTATACCGGAGGTACTACCACAGGGATATCTGATAAATCCAGATAATCTCTATCCTGTCAGATTGTCGGTCAAGTTCAGTTCAGAAATAAACTATCGATATGGTCATGAAATTTATATGTAAATTTATACATAAATTCAAAACTAAAAATCTTGTCCTCTCTTAGTTATATCATTAGAAATTGCAACTTATTGTTTTTTTAAAATTCCTTTTAGTAAGCTCCTACTTATACTAAATGCCAAACCCCCTTGGAAAAATTTTGTTGCTTGCATTTTTTAATTATTCTATATTTTACCTTTTAATTACGAAAATTCAGTAGAAAAAATGTAGATACGATAACCTGTCCATGTTTTATAACATGCCTAATTGTTTAGTTGTTAGAAATTGTCCTTGACTTTTGCTACGGGAATTTCACATAATAAGTCAGCCATTTTTGTTTCTAAAGGGACCTTACGATGTTTACAAATGTTCGTCTGCTTTCGTGACGTTCAATGGTATTCGGACAAACCGCGAGACTTTTCCCGCCTTAACTGCAGATGACATCACCCGAAGGACTTCGAGTAGACAACAATCGATTGTTCCTAAAGTACATTTCCGTTCTAATTGAGGTCAAATTTTAGTATGGAAAAGTGCCCCTTTCAAAATTTAAAAACTGTCATATTTCAAAACGCCGAATATCTCGAGGAAATAATTATTGATTTCAAACAGTACCCTTCTTGATCTACAAAAGGAGCATAAACTGAACCATACGCGGTAAGCAGTTTTCATTTTTCACGCTAAAAACCCTTTACAGAATACGTCAACACTTACTATAGAAGAATTGTGGTATACTGTTTTACCCTTGTCTGTTCGTATGTCTGTCCGTAACAAACATATTTGTCACAGTTTTCCAAGCAACTATAACATGCAGAAGCCTGATATTTTGCACATTGACATTCTGAATATAGCTGAAATATTGCTTGCTGGACGTTAAAAAACAAACAATCAATATGCTATAGTACCGTATGGTGTATAGCAATTTTATGCCCCTTGTTCATCTACTTCCTGTTTACTGAAAAATTTTTGGCAGGGGTATCACTAGTGAGCATTATTTCACAGATACATATGTTTTATTTAATTTTTTGAGATACATTGTGGAACAGAGTTGATGACTGAATGTTCTGCCATTTACAGTGCAAAGTATACAAAATGACGAAAAAAAGTCTAAATATTATTGTTCGTAGCTTCTACACACATAAAATTGCCTAATTTCCATATATTTACTTAACTATGTATAGAAATTTGATAATTTTGAAATAAATAAATTTGCCATTAAGACTAGTTATTCAACTGAAAATGACACAAAGAAGAAATAAATATGTATCCTCATATCTTATTTGTGATTTGCATGATTAATGAATTATTCAATAATTACACTTGAAATAACAATGAATACAAAACAACCAAAGACAAATAGAATCTGGTTTTAATTTATTGCCTAGAAATGTATTTGAATAGAAAAAACACATCAAAAATGCTATTGTTTGTCATGTTTTGTAGGGTTGTGTTTAAATTCAAGAGTTCAAAGAAGTCCAACAATGGAACAGATGTAAATGCAGGACAAATCCCACAGTTATTATACAGGTATTATGGCTGCCTTATACTTTTATTCTATTAGAATATTTATTGCTTTTATTAGTTTAGCATTTAGAGACATGATAGTTATGTCTCCCCCAACATGGTGGGGAGACATAGTTTTTGTCATGTCCGTTCGTCTGTCCGTCAAAAAGTTATTCCACTCAACTCCTCTGAAACTACTCAACCAAATTTTACGAAACTTGTTATATAACAAGTACACCATATAAAGTTGTGCATATTACTATTGAGGAGATATGTACCTGACAAAAAAATAATTAAAGTAATATAAAAATGGTATCTAATCATAGGGACAATATTCCTTATAAGAAAAATAAAAGAAAATGTACATGACTTCGTTCCCATTGCAACGGCTTCCAAACATAGCATACTTTTGTATATTCTAAGACACTGATATCAGGTAAAGATGCATAAAAAATTAATTGAAGCAATTGTTGGAATTTGATCTATTTGTACTATAAACATGTGCAAGGGATAAACAGTAAGTCCAAAAAAAAAAATAAAAGATACTATAAACCTATGTAAAAAAAATCCCAGGATTCAATATTCTGCCTTTCATTTTCAAAGATTTTTCAGGCACTTTAGCTAAAAGAATATCAAAATATTAATATTTGTAATAATTAACTTTCTTTTTTATTATTATAATATTAAAGCATTTGTAATAAGCTACTTTATAACAGAAAAAATATATATGTACATGATTTAGAAAAAAAGTTATAGCAAGTGAATGCTGAACCAATCATTTTAAAAAATGGTGTACTTTTCCATCTAAATATACAATATATACATGTACATGTATCAGGAAAGCTTAAATTGACCACAAACTGTTTAGATGTATTTAATTTGCTCTATATCCAAATCCTACATTTGCTTAATCTCAAATCAAGTCCAATGTTTTTGAAAAAAAAATGTGATTGGTCATATAAAGGAAAATTTGGCGCGAAATTTTTCCCGTACTTTTCACTGTTATATCTATTCAAAACAAGTCATGTCTAGTATCTTTGAAATGGACCTTTTGCCTTTGGATTTCAGGTCAAGTTAACTAATAGAACTGCTTTGGTGCCAAATGGTTATGGTAGTTAGTCGTATACCATTTATCAAATGCTTGTCAACACTGAGGTTGCAGGTTTTAATTGACAAGGATTGCCAGTTTTCCTATACCCAAGGTGGGGGTTTTCACTAGTACTTCCTCCCCATATAAAAACTGGATGATACGATATTGCTGAAAACTTGCTGAAAGTGGCATTAAACACCAGTCAAACAAACAAGCTTATAAAACTAAATCTACAATTATGAAGTTCATTCTTCCAAGTCATTCAGATAGGCTACTGAAGCCTGAATTATGTTTGTTTACTTGTGACACTGGCTTTTGATGTTTGTACACATATCTCTGTAGAAAGATTCTCTATTCCTTGTTGCCTGTCTCTCTTATGGCAAGTTTATGGTGACAAATACCTAATCCATTGTTTGCAATTTTAGTTGCCAATACAGTTAGTAATAACTCTGCTGTCAGTAAGAGGTGTCGGCACTGTAAGCAGTGGTTTTGTTAACTTTCTGCTTTACTGATTCAGTAGTTCCTGACAATTGAGATTTCAATGCCGAACAGAGTGATAATTTTTCAAATAATGGTAATTAGACCAAAACATCTTCCATTGAATCATGAGCACTGTACTGTTTCTTCAAATAATGAGTTGTAAATCATGTAAATTTTTGGCTGTGAATATGAAGGCTGATTATTAGGAATACATTGTGGAAGTGTATCAATAAATTCAGTCACAGATGACATGAAGGTATCAATCGGATAATTTTTCTCTAAAGCCAACAACACATTTTAGGGCATCAGAAATTCCAACATTTTCAACTTCCTTGTCATTTTGGTACATTTACAGTTCTAAACTTCAAGCTGGTGACTTCTGAAGTCTTTGGTGATGTTGTTTTCTTTTTGGTTTAATGTATCGATTGAAAGTCGTGTTATTGCTATTGACAACTGTATGATGTATGTCTCTGCCTGAAAGAAAATTAATATATATGAAGGCTCCAAATACCATATTACAAAAAGGCAAAATCATGAGGCTCTTTTGCTTTCACTGCATGTAGAATGTAAAGAAATTCCATTTTATTTTCTGTACTGATGACCTTTACTCATGTTTTTATCGTAGAGTCGATGCTTTCAGTTTCATACTTTTTTAGTTCAGGGTTCTTCAATTCATTTTTCATTATGTTACATATTTTTTTATTCATTGTTTTACAAAAACCTTAATTATGTCTACTGCATATATCTTACTCATATATCTGATATTGAGACAATATTCGTGCATTTTCCCCACATTTGAGTATTGTTGTCAAAACGGTTATTGAAATTCTATTCCTTTTTATACCCCGCCACACGAAGTGGCGAGGTATTATGTTATACCCTCAGTTTCGTTCGGTGTCCGTCCATCTGTCCGTCCCCCGAAGGTTTCCAGATGATAACTTGAAAACGCCTCAAGGGATTTGAATGATATTTTGCACAGCTGTTCAGTACAATAAAATACAGGGCAAGTTTAATTTTCAGGATGATCCGAAAAATATTATTGGAGTTTTGCCACTTTATAAATTTTCAAATTTGACAATAATGGAATTTTCTGGTCTAAGAAAGATAACTCATTTCTTTCTGTCTCTATATACTAGTATATATTGGATGTATAGTATATACAGTATAGTATACTAGTATATACAAATATATTTAACTATAGTATGATGAATATCGTGGCGGAGTATCATTTAATGTCCCATTAGATGCCCTATTATTTTCCTATGATTTGCATTGACAAACAGTTGCATATTCTTATGCTTGAACACATCCTTCATCTTTGTTCCAAGTAATCTATTTAGTATGTCAAAATTAAATAGGTTGAGAGTTTCCAATGAAAATTTGATAAAGCTTCTGCAGATAAAATTTCATTTTACAAATGTGAAACTTTCACAAATGTCAAACAAGAATTTTTATGCCATATCTCTTTTACAGCCTACAGTCTTCAGAACTTAAATAATATACCTTACCAAGTCCTGTTGTTTCAACATCAAAATACATGTATATCAGGCTACTATCTATCAAAGTCTGTGGTTCTATAGGATGGTACTGTGGAGTACTAACTGGTGCAGGAATATATATCCTCTGTTCTTTAGGAAAACACCTTCTCTTACTTCTCTAGATGCAAGCTCTTTATGCCTATATTGAAATATAATTTACATATCATATTCATATAGGATGGTCTCACTGTTATCAGTATTTACAAATTTACCCGGGAACGATATGTGATTGTGGGGGCTTGTGGGAACTTTCACATTTTGGGTAATTTTAATTATTTTTTTTAATGAGAGATGAAAAAACAATAATTAAAATTGGCACAAAAATATGATTAACATATTTCTGACAACCAAGAAGGCAAATTTATGAAATTTTATACAGATATTTAATTTAACAGACATGCAGAATGAGTGAAAGAAAAGCTTATATAATTTGTGTACTTTTCCAGTGGCAGTCAAAATTGTGTTCCCTATGTCACACCCCCTTTTTCCTGTTGATTGTTAAAATTGTTCTACTGAATTTGCTGAAATACTATTTGCTGGACATAGATCAAACTTCTTATCAATCAAGCAAATTTTCCACAATTTGGAAATGTCAAGTACTTGAAAAAAATGGTCTGCTATAGTATACCCCCACTGCCCACTCCCTCCCTTTAACCTGCCTGAACTATTCATATAGACTGTGGGACTGTTTATATTGGCAAGCCCAATTCTGGTATATCAGTATTGTGCACAATACTGGGATAGAAAATTATTCCAGTATTGTATACCACTATTATGGTTTTTTTTAAAAATTATTAGTGTTATCAGTATTGTCAGTTTTGTAATCTAATTAAAGAGATGGAAATGTATTGAAAGGCTGCAAAAGTGTTTTTCAATTTATATATTAAAAAAAGTTATAACTGTCAATGGAATATGAACTGCTCATTTGCTGTCATATCTGGGCAAATTTTGACATCTGGTAATATCACATATCTAATTCCTGAGTAGACCATTTTTAGTTTTTGTATTGCTGTATGATAATCTTATTATAAAAGACATCTGCTTAAGGAAGTCAGGGAATAAAGATGATATACTACTGATACTTATTTTGGATTAACATTCTTCAAGTTGCTGGTCTGGTGCAAGGACATGGACTATCCATATCTGGTGGTATTTATGTGCTTTTCTTGTTAGTTTCTGATTATCTAATTAACTGATTACAATAGATTTCTTAATTTCTCGGTAAGTTGCTTATTTATGGCCATATTACATGTCTGATGTTATTGGTGATTAAATTTAATCAAGCTTGATTGTTGTGTTATTGCTAATTACGTACAATAATGGTATACCAGTATTGTATAGAATTTTTTACAATACTGGAACACATTTAAAATTTATTGCCAGTATTGTGCACAATACTGGTATACTAGTATTGCGATCGCCAAGTATTGATGATTCAGACTGTGCATTTAAAAAAAATAACACCGGGTAGTGCCAAGAAAGCTTTTTTATTTCAAAATATATTTTAATTTCCTTTAAATACTAGTACTCAACAGCTGAGCAACATTGTCCATTTGGTATAACCTAACTTGGTATTTCAGCATGTGACCTACTGTTGATGTCAAAATTATATTATTGATGATGTTGGCTATACATGCATCTGCAAACAACAAGCGATGAGACTAAAAATTGTGAATTGCAAATATTATTTGACTACTTGTTAAATATTGTTTTTGTTTGTTGGTTAAATTATTGGATATAGGAGACTTTGGGTGGGTTTACGCTGTACACTAAACATGATTTTTATTGGCGTAAACCAAACAATGTTTAACCAGAAAACAATCCTTAAATAACACAAATATACATGTCCATTATTGAGCACTGCCACTGGTCAGTGGATTTGTTTTGTAGATAATTTGTGTTCCATAAAATTGTGCCATAGGTATTCTTAGGGTATGTTTAAAAAAAGAGATAAATACAATTGATATTTGTATTTTATTTCCTCAATCAACTGCATCATGTTCTACTAAGATTTTCGGGACGTTGGGATCTGACTACTCGTGTTAAATGCTTTGATCGAAATTTAGGTACAGGCTACTTACTTGAGAATTAGCTGTGATCATTTGTGTACGGTTTCATTCACATAACTTTGCTGAGTCTCCAACACCTTCAGGAACCGCTCGGATTTACATGTAAAACTGTGCACACGGATTCTTGTTTCATTTTTGCACTGGAGTTCGCATATGGACACAAATGGCACCGAAAATCGTTGATGTCGTAATCATAATCGATCGCTGTTTATTTTGTCTATTTATAACATTTAAATGTTCAGTTTTTTCAAGAAAGTTACATTGTATATGAATTTTGATTAATTATGAATTATGTTGATTGTTCTCAACAATTACGATATTTAAATTTTACGACAGTTTGAGTTGTGCGGTGAATTCAAATTCGTCAGGATCTTATCTCCTTAAATTCTAATCCTCAAAATTTTGTGGGAGTTAAGGCCCTTTGAACAGAATTTTCCAAAAATTCCTCATGAATCATTGTTTCACCTCAGCTCCACTGAAACTAATAAAAAACTTTACGAAACCTGGTACATAGCAAGTGCACCATATGAGGTTGTGCATATTACCAGGAAATTTTTATCCTCAAAATTTTGTGGGAGTTAGCGGTTTTGAACATAGATTTTGTGCTGAAAATCCACATTGTGAACGGGGGGAGACATCTTTTTAGTGTACAAAAACAAACTTTAATTAATAAATGCTTTTAAACCAGAATAATGTTTTGGCTCATCTTAATCAAAATACTTCATTCTAGCTGACACTTAATGTAAAAGGTCAATACATGGAAACTAACTTCATTCCAGCTGACACTTAATGTTGTACATGATCAGTACATGTACATGGAAACTAACTTAATTCCAGCTAACACTTAATTTTGTACAAGATCAGTACATGGAAACTATTTAAACTCTACCAGAATCCTGCATTCACAGAAATTATAATTATCACTTCTATTCAAATTTTCCTTTACTTCAGACTGCCATCAAGAGAAAACAGTGGCGTTGTAAGAAAAGTGGACTGTGCAGAACCAGCCCACATACTGAGTCCTGACTTTGCCTGTACTGTCACGCCTGTAAGTCAAATTAGAATAAGTCATATACATTTAGCTTTAAGACCTTACATTGTTTTACAAGTAAATGAAATATATCATTTGACCCTGTATAACAAAAGAAAAACCAGAAAATGTGCTCATTGTGGCCAAATATAGGCAATTGATGGAATTATGAGATAATCAGCGTTTGAGGCAAACTATCACCTAAGCTATCATAAGCTATAGTGATCTGTACAGTAGGCAATTAAAATCTAGTCCACTTAGTTCCCAATCATTGTTTAGAGCAATAACTTCAGAAAAATGACAAGAAATGTCTTTGAGGCCAAGATATGGTCCTCATCATACTGTCTCTTTTTATTTTAAGGTAATTAACATTGTAACACTTGTTTTCTTAGGAATGTTTTGATGCCCTTCTGAAGCTGATACAGTGGTCTTGGACTACCTTTACTACCTCCATTGTTGAAGCTAACGGTTTAAAGGGAGATAACTATATTGCTGTCATGGCTGATATTAAAAGACTGGTATATGTCAATAAAGCTTGCTTGAGATTAATTAGAACATTTGTGTGTCAGATCTACCCTGATGGAAGTAAGTACTAAATATTTTAATTCCTGTTTTCTATTTAAAAAAGTTATAAATACAATTGAAAGATGAATTTCTGACTTGTTGTAAAAACTTGATTATTATAGAGGCTCAGTTAATGTTGTGACCTCTGTAAAAAGGAAAATGGCTATGAAAAGATTCAGAATATTTTCATATTTTATATGTTTTTTTTTTGACTCAAATGGCAATAAGAGGAATAGCCATTACAAATAAAAATGGTAGATAAAGAAGTTATTTTTAATAAAGTAAGTATAATTCGATGTTAAGATATATTTTGGCTTATTTAAATCAGATGTCAAGTTGAGTGCATACATTTTTTATTACATGTTTATATCAAATTTGTATTGAGTAATATCTTCTTAAAAAGTTATTAAGAAAATTACATAAATATAAAAATACTCTCCCTTGTTTTGGTAGCCAAGGGTTACCATTGCTTTTCTTCAGTGAATCGGGAAAAATTGGTTCCCAACCTTTTGTCATTAACTTCTAAACAATTTAGGCATCCAATATAATTTCTATAATGAAATATCTTTCAGCAACCTCCCATAAACCAGTGACAGAATCAGATAAGTTGTCTGGATGTGTTGGTCAGACTCAGGACTTGCTGAGAACAATTCTAGCAGAGGAAGTTCAGCCATCAACCAAGGTCAGGGTTTACCTGTCGGAGCCCGGCAGCCACAGTGTGTTCCATACATTGGAGGAAGAGGTTCTAAATGAATGTCACATCACTTTCAGAGCCTGTTTCCATGCCTTCTACCCTACAGGGAATTTAAAGTGGTTGTGTCTGTGTGATCTACTTGGAATGTTGGAACCAGTGAGTAATTATTGATCATAAAAGTGTTTATTCATGGTGCCAGTTTTTACAATCTGACAGAATATTGCTTGGTACTTGTTATTTGCATTAAAATATTAATTGGTGATTTGGAGGAAAGATTATGCTAATAATAGAAGAAAATTTCCTTTCTATGTTCTTTTTGACAATAATGTTTTTTATAACATTTATTTGTCTCCCTTTTTTACATACTGATCTACTATAATTTGTTTTTCATAAATGTGATTTAACTTTAAATTTGTATTGCAGCAAAATGAAAGAAAATTTGAAGTATTAATTATTCAGATATTTTCTTACCTGCTTATATATCTATATGTATATGTTCATTCTTTAACAATGTTTTATAAACAGCATGTTCTATATAAATGGTACTGGCTGTGTGCTACACCATATTTCAAAGGTTTTTTTATAAAATTTCTCATAACGTGGTGATAAGAATCCAGAAGGACCCCAGAACATTAATGATGACACCAATACACACCTATAATTGTGAAATGTGTGGATGTGTATTGCAATTCTATCAATTTTCGTGGGGTGATGTGTACCAGTTATCGTAACAGACGCCACAGAGTTTTTTTTATCACATATTTTAGTCCACAAAAAATTGTTGATCACCAAAGATCGTGGATTGCAAAGATTTGAAGTAATTATCCAACATTTCTCACCAAAAGTTTTGTTGTTACCTGAAATTTGTATCCTCTTGTTAATCAGTAGAAATGAAATGTTCATGTGCAATCATGTCCTCAGGAAAGTAGAAGTAAATAGGGATGTGAAAGTGTAATGGTCAATTTTCATTATTTCATATTATTTCAAGACAGATGTATATTTTGCCTTGGAATATCTTGTCTGTACTCATAGTGTACAGAAGACAGTAATGTATACAAATCCATACAAGTTACACGGAAATTGGCCATAACTGGTACACAGCCAGTATAGTTTGAAACAACATTATCAAATTTTGTGGCAAATTCTAATTTATACACTTTTTTTGGCAACAGATGACAAGCAAATACATGAGAGGCAAAATAAATGATATTCTTATTGAGGAACCTATAATTTGGCTTTCTATATAACTGTGTGCTCACTGATGTTTGATATCTTGCCTAACAAATAAGCATACAAAAAATCCTAATATATCTTCAATAAATAATAGTGAGCTATGATTTTGAAGGCTGTTCCAGAAATAATTGAAAGTTGCAGGGGGATTGTGTAGGACATTTATATTTTTTATTTTTTCTACCTACAGTTTACTTTATACCCCCGTTTCGAATAAGAGGGCTGGTATACTGGTTTACCTTTGTCCATCTGTTTGTTTGTTTATCTGTCTGTAACAAAAATTTCTGTCGCAGTTTTCTAAGCAACTGTAGGATGCAGAAGCCTGATATTTTGCAGCTTGCTTTATCCTATAGTACCATTTGGTATATAGCGATTTTATGCTCCTTGGTAATGTACTTCCTGTGTACCGAATACTTTTTGTGAAAGCGGGGGAGTCACTAGTGAGCATTAGCTCATATATTTTTTATTTTGTTTTGTTTAATTGTTAGACAAATTTTTTCAAAGTGACCAGTATCCAAGTTTTATTTAAAGTGCCTTTAAATCCCCTTCCCATTAAATCTCCCTCCCAATAAATCCCCTCCTCCTTTTTTCTCCTGAACAATTAGTTCAGGAACAGCTTTGATTTCTTTCATTAAAAGTTTAGTATAACATTAATTTTTTACTCTGATATGCATGGTCTAAAAGGGGTTTATTAAAATTCCTGATTTATTACTATTAGAAGTTTTTTGTTTTTTTAAAACATTGATTTGAAGGAACTATTACATTCAAACTTGTATTAAAATTTAAGAACTAATAGTACTAGAACTTCATCATAAAACAGGAAGTTGTAAACTCCTGATACAAATTCCATCACAGTTTTACACAATTCATATATATGCTTAGTTTGCAATACTGTTACATATAATACAGTAGTATGATCTTCTATTTCTGTATATAGCCAAACTTCACATTTAGACTACATCTCTGTGCATTCTACCTCTGCATAGCTTTATACTTTAACATGTACATAACTACATTGTAGACTATTTTTGTCTCGCCTGCGACGAAAGTCGCTGGAGGCGAGACATATGTATGGGAATCCGGCGGCGGCGGCGGCGGCGGCAGCGGCGTAAACACTTGACATCTTGCTTCATATCTTTGTAAGCCCAAGCCCTAGGTCCATCAAATTTGGTCCAGAGGTAGCTTATGATGAGTACTTGCCAGTCAGTCACCTGTCACCTGACCTTGACCTCAATTTCACGGTCCAGTGACTACGTTAAAGTTTTTGGGTTACGACAGTTCCTCTGTAACTACGCATGGTAGGATGACAATATTTGGTGTATAGGTTGCTGATGACTAGTACATGATTGTCTGGTAGGTGTCACCTGACCTTGACCTCAATTTCACGGTCCAGCGACTACGTTAAAGTTTTTGGGTTACGACAGTTCCTCTGTAACTACACATGGTAGGATGACAATATTTGGTGTATAGGTTGCTGATGACTAGTACATGACTGTCTGGTAGGTGTCACCTGACCTTGACCTCAATTTCACGGTCCAGCGACTACGTTAAAGTTTTGGGGTTACGACAGTTCCTCTGTAACTATGCATGGTAGGATGACAATATTTGGTGTATAGGTTGCTGATGACTAGTACATGACTGTCTGGTAGGTGTCACCTGACCTTGACCTCAATTTCACGGTCCAGCGACTACGTTAAAGTTTTGGGGTTACGACAGTTCCTCTGTAACTATGCATGGTAGGATGACAATATTTGGTGCATAGGTAGCTGATGAATAGTACATGACTGTCTGGTAGGTTCCACCTGACCTTGACCTCAATTTCACGGTCCAGCGACTACGTTAAAGTTTTGGGGTTACGACAGTTCCTCTGTAACTACGTATGGTAGGATGACAATATTTGGTGTATAGGTTGCTGATGACTAGTACATGACTGTCTGGTAGGTGTCACCTGACCTTGACCTCAATTTCACGGTCCAGCGACTACGTTAAAGTTTTGGGGTTACGATAGTTCCTCTGTAACTATGCATGGTAGGATGACAATATTTGGTGTATAGGTTGCTGATGACTAGTACATGACTGTCTGGTAGGTGTCACCTGACCTTGACCTCAATTTCACGGTCCAGCGACTACGTTAAAGTTTTGGGGTTACGACAGTTCCTCTGTAACTATGCATGGTAGGATGACAATATTTGGTGTATAGGTTGCTGATGAATAGTACATGACTGTCTGGTAGGTTCCACCTGACCTTGACCTCAATTTCACGGTCCAGCGACTACGTTAAAGTTTTTGGGTTACGGCTGTTCCCCTGTAACTATGCAGGGTATGGTGACAATATTTTGTATACAGGCCGCTGCTGATATTTAATGCTATTTACGTAATGCTTATGACAAAATTTATTTTCGTTGCTGATGCGGAATGCAGGCGAGACGTTTTTCTGTGTCCACACTTGTTGATAATAAGCACTGGTTTTTAAGTTTTTTCAGTGGTAGACTGAAGGTCTAGTAGTCTGGTCTTCTCAAACTGTTACCTTCCCAGTTTTGCAAAACATAGTACGACTTACAACCAGTTGTATGTTGTATGGTATACATGATTGATATAAGCCATAGGATGTTTTTGAAATGGCAGTGCTCCATGTAGCCCATACCATTTCACACAATATAGAGACACACTATCAAAGTAACATTCCAGAAAAGATGTTAGTTCACACATATAGCAATGCCAGTTAATGCTAGCTGTGTAACTGGACAGAGAAATTAACTGATAAAAATTTTAACTGTACACAGAATTAGTACACAAATCTCGAAGAGAATTATTCAATCAGTCTTTCAGGGATTTTTCTCATGACAGTTCCTCCTGGTGTTAAATTAGCCTTGATAACTTTTGAAAGTAAACTTCATGAAAAATATATCAACCAGAAAATGGGGTTACTTGTCTAGTAATTGGTTGGTTGATTGAATGGTTACTTAATGCCCAGTGGCAGTTTGTCAGCTATATTTAGAACAGGCAAATGTCAAAAAAGAACAAATCATGCCAGTCAATCATCAGGAAGTTGTGTATGCTCCTACAAAAGTATTGAGAACTTGACAACCAGGGGAATCCCTTATATGACCCTCAGGGATGTGGGTTGAGCACAATCTATTAATTAATAAAATTATAGAAGTACTTAGTAATTAAGAGGCCACCAGACATTATATAAAGAAAAAAGTCAGATTATTAGCAATTTGCAGAACTCATTTTTATTTTATGAGTAATGTTTTTCAAGTATTATGTCTGAAAATGAAATGTTTAGTTTAATAACTTAGTAATTTTGTTGGAATTCAATAATTAATCTAATTTATTCATACAGTAACATATAACATAGTTCAAATTTTAATTGATATGAAGAATCATAAATATTATCAGACTCAGACCTTTAATGGAACTGAATTTTGTTATTCGCAGGAAATGTTGAATATTGCTGGTTATGGTCGCCTGCTGGCTGCTGTTATGGAAGCCATGTGTCACCCCACAATAAGACTGACCAATATAATGCCAATCAATAGTGAGCCAAAGACGGAGGAGATCCTTCGTCGGCAGTCGGTTATAATGGATGACAACACTAACAGCATGGCACGACTGAATGACCAACACAGGTTCCCCCAGCTGGTGGCACATATGACGTACAGGATGGAGGTTAGATGATGTTTTAGTTAAATTTACTTTTTATGTCAATATTGAAAACATTCATAGTTTAAAAAATTGTGGGATCTGTTAAAGTAAAAAAAGAAAATGGAAAAGTTAATAGAAGCACCACAGGATAAAAAAACAACTAAACGTTTGTAAGGTGGCAGTCATGTGTCATTCTGTGAAGTTTTTTTAAAATATGAAGAAAAATGAAGATCTTATAATGCCATTATTAGATAAATATACACCTTTTTTTATTACAGATGGCGGGACTAGGTGGAAATCAGGTGTTATTTTATTACAGATGGCTGGACTAGGTGGGAATCAGGTGTTATTTTATTAAGTCTTGTTAAAATATCAAGAAAACTATGTCTGCAGAATGCCACAAAATACTGTTGAATGCACTATATGATAAATAGACATTTATTTTTTTTATTACAGATGGCGGGACTAGGTGGAAATCAGGTGTTATTTTGTCAAGTCTTGTTAAAATATCAAGAAAACTATGTCTGCAGAATGCCACAAAATACTGTTGAATGCACTATATGATAAATAGACATTTATTTTTTTTTATTACAGATGGCTGGACTAGGTGGCAATCAGGTGTCATTCTGCGAAGTCTTAGATAAACTCTTAACTATTGTGACACTACCTGTCAGACAGGAACTAGACAAAGAGGAGTCCTCTTATCCTTCAGTTCTGGTCGACAATACATGTGCCCTATTATCCACAATCATCAGTGAACTGTCCGCTACTTCGATTGGCTTAGAGGTAAGGTCAGAGGTCAATTTGATGTTTTGACTATAAACCATGAAAAGTATTAAATTCAGTGTAATAGATAGTCTTAGAATTTTTTGGCATTTAAATTTGTTTCCATGGTCTAGCAATATGAAATTGTTATGAGATCTTTAGACTACCAAAAATTAAACAGAAAAAAAAAGATTCAACATGTATGTTTCCAGTTCGGGGTTCTATTGTATATTTACTTGCTGTATTTTCTGTCTTGTATCTGTCTGGTCCCTTTGTAGAAATAATGTGCTGAATATACTTAAAATAGGTTTTTTGACAGCAGACTTCATGACAAAGTACATGTATTTTTCAATCCTGTCAGCTTTTAAATTATAAATTTACCTCAAACAATATTTGGTAAAATATTTTAAATGCTGTTGTTACAGATGGATCTGACGACAACATCTACACCACTGTTGGTAACACCTAACCGATTTACTAGAACTAGCCAGAGTGCCAGTTGGAATACTGGGAATGGTAGTCCTGATGCTATATCATTCTCTGTTGACAAACCTGGAATTGTGATTGCTGGAGTGTGTGTCTATGGTGGAGCAGGACAATACCAGTATGAACTAGAACTTCTTGATGATGTAAGTGTTTGTAATTACATGTATAGGTGTGGGCTCACCACACTGGGCGGAGTGGGCAACAAAGTTGCCCTACTAGGACCTGAAGTCGCCCTAAGGCGACTCAAAAGCGAAGTCGAAGTCGCCTTGTCATTTCCCTCAAGTCGCCCGATGGTTCACATAAGATACTTGTAAATCTGGTCCAAATACTTCACCCAGACTACCAATTTATCAGTAAATGTGTAATTCCAATAAAAAAACGGCAAACAATATGCGTATTTAACATATTTTCAAATGATTTACGTCTTTCAAATGTATTACGTGCCATTTGTTTATTTACCGGATATGACTAATTACCAGAAGTGAACAACGAAGAAAAGTAATGTACAACGGCCCATAATGAAAAATCGTAATTTTTTTGATGAACAAACACTTTTAATTAGTGTCAAACTTCAGTTCTTTCAAAGAGTATTGTACTAATGAATGAAGTTTATGTCTACACATATACAAATATTTTTGTTGATCTATTTTTATTTGTGAATACCTTGTACGGCCACAAGTACTAAAGTAGATAGAAAAATAGTCCCTATATTTTTTCATTGATTAATGATAAAGGTTATGTGCTGTTTGATATTGCATACCATGAATACTATGAATAATAATGAAAAAGAAAGAAAAAAAACTTAATCTAAGTGTGTTATGGTTTTAAAAAGAGAAATAATCCTGGAAATTGATGTAAATAATGAAAATGTATGTAACTACTGCGAAATTAATTATTTGTACGGTCCCCCTGACTTCTCCCTAGTGTCTCCTGAAGTCTCCCTATCAGGGCCTGACTTCTCCCTGTTTGGCTGCCAGGGAGAAGTCACTTCTCCCTACTTTTTTAGAGTGTGGTGACCCCTGTAAGTTTCATGGCATATAAGAACGAACGCTCAACCTGAAGTCCATGTGGTCTAAAAATCTACTTTAACTTTCTATTTCAGTCCAAAAATAGTGCATGTCCCTAATTGACTCAACATTTTTATGTTCATTTAAAACCAATAAAGCTTTATCCTCAAGTTTCCTAGATTATTCAGCTTTCCAAAAATACCAAATTTATTCTGGTATCATGTGTGGTTCGAATTCTATATGAGGCAACAGTGAGCCTGTCTGCTGAATAGTACTACTTTTACGTACAACCTCTGGACTGGTTCCCTGTATTTGGTAGTCCTACACCAATATCACAGTATAAATTAAAACTTCTTGATTATGTGTATATTAATACCAATAATAAAAATGAGTAATTACAATTATATAGATATAACAAATATTAATATATGTATATTTGTTTGTGTGAATGGTGTTTAAGCCACTTTCAGCAATTTTACAGCTATTTAATGGTGTCCATTTTTCAAGTGGAGGAACCTGAGTACCTGGTGAAGACCCAGACCTTCAGTAGAAAAACTGGCTTACCTTGTCAATAAAGGTTGGAATCTAGATCACTAAGGTTGCTGAAAGTAACAAAAAATGTTCATTTGTGTGTATGCATTGCTGGAACTATTTGTTGGCTCTAATCAACAATTTAGAAACTAATTGATTGAATGTTTGCTTAAACTCTTGCAAACAAGCTCCATCAGATTAAATTGTCTTTTTACTGAACTGAAAAGAACCGATTTTACATTTGCAGATATCTGGAGGTCAGAATGATCCCTCACCTTCACAGAGATGGAACAACATTGAGATAGTCAAAGGTTGCTATGGCACTGAGGACTGTGTTAATGACATTGCTGAAATTAAATTTGACAAACCAATTTCTATTAAGGTTTGTGCTGGTTATCTTGATGGGGATTTTTATTTATATCTTTTATTTGCATAAACCAGATTATAATGTAATTAAAACTACTGTTAGAATGTTTTTAACTATACTCGCATTTTATTATTGTCATGTAAAAGTCATTCTCTGTCTGATCTACAAGGTAATAATGGTTTTTTTTGGTTCAATTTTAAAGCAAATTATATAACCTATTGGTAGTTTTATAATTTTGGCCTGTTTTATAAAATATTCAGTCTATTTATAGCTTTATGTTTTTCACTTGTCTTGTAAAATATACAATCTATTTATAGTTTTATGTATTAGAGGTATTAGAGACCGGTCTTATCTGTTTTGTTTCTTAGTCTGTCTATAAATTATACAGTCTGCAGCCTTATATGTTTTTGGCTTAGACGTTAAGTATATTGATTTCATTTTACTTTTACAGGAAGGTGTAAAATATACTATCAGACTGAAAAATCATGGTCCTAAAACCTTAAATGGTGATGGTGGAATGAACAAGGTTAAATGCCCTGATGGAACAACCTTCACCTTCTCTGCCTGTTCCCTTAGCAGTAACGGAAGCAACCATACAAGGGGTCAGATTCCACAGATATTATATTATAGGTAGGTGGGTAATGAACCAGGTCTGATGTTGTAAGCATCAATAGAAACGGGAAGGGGGGTGGGGCATAAGCCACAGATATTATATTAAAGGTAGGTGGGTAGGTGAACAAGGTCTGATGTAAGCATTAATAGAAACAGGAAGGGGGGTGGGGCCTACGCCACAGATATTATATTAAAGGTAGGTGGGTAATGAACCAGGTCTGATGTTGTAAGCATCAATAGAAACAGGAAGGGGGGGTGGGGGCCTACGCCACAGATATTATATTAAAGGTAGGTGGGTAGGTGAACAAGGTCTGATGTTGTAAACATCAATAGAAACAGGAAGGGGGGGGGGGGGCTACGCCACAGATATTATATTAAAGGTAGGTGGGTAGGTGAACAAGGTCTGATGTTGTAAGCATCAATAGAAACGTGAAGGGGGGTGGGGCCTACGCCACAGATATTATATTAAAGGTAGGTGGGTAATGAACCAGGTCTGATGTTGTAAGCATCAATAGAAATGGGAAGAAGGGTGGGGCCTACGCCACAGATATTATATTATAGGTAGGTGGGTAATGAACCAGGTCTGATGTAAGCATTAATAGAAACGGGAAGGGGGGTGGGGCCTACGCCACAGATATTATATTAAAGGTAGGTGGGTAATGAACCAGGTCTGATGTTGTAAGCATCAATAGAAACGGGAAGGGGGGGGGTGGGGCCTACGCCACAGATATTATATTAAAGGTAGGTGGGTAGATGAACAAGGTCTGATGTATTATTAGCATTATTAGCAACAAGTGGCAGATGCCACAGATATTATACGACAGTCTAAAGTAGTCTGTCCCAAGAAAATCTTTAGTCACTATATATTGGTTAGTTTCTACATATATACATGTATAACAGACCAATATCTTGATTAAAGAACTAACTTACTGTCTGTTCCTTAGAAAAAGCAGTTGTAACTTTGTTATAGTTTATTTTCACAGATACCACGATGGAGACAATGTATGAAATTACCTAATACATTTGACATTGACCTATTAATTGTTTGCCCATAGGTGAACATGTTAACATTGTTTGCTCTTACTAATGTACATTGTTTCATTCAGTAACGAGATACCCCTCATAATGAGCAGAATGTACTCTGCTATATTGAATTAAATTTTTCGGGCATCATTATCAGGTAAAATTTTTCTTACATTTAGAAACCCTGAGGGGTACCCAAGAAAATGCACAGGCACCCTGAAAATAGTCCCAGAATGGACTTTGTGCAATCGGGAAAACGACCAATTTACTTATTAAATTTATTTTCAATTCTATTTTCACTGCTTTTTCAATATTAAAATTCCATTGAATAATAAATCGACTGTCCATGCTACAGTTTGATGCAGCCAAATATCAAAATAAGAACTATTTTCTTCTGCCTCAGTCAGAGTTTATTTACAGAGGTCATGTTTCTAAGGGGGCCCAAACAAAATTGTAGGATTTCCCTTAACACAAGCTTGCAATATATAATTTAAGTTCTCCACAAGACGGTGAAAACCAACAACAAAGTAACAAGACATTGGCAGAACTACAGGCTAGGAAGAATGCTATAGACATTGTAGGAGCTATCTGTAGAATGGCTACAGACATGTTACACAGAGCCAGCAGCATGTCAGCAGACGTCATTACAAGGATCCTCGGAAATTCTCATCTCTTCTCTTCACTGTTGCCAATGATCTTAGCTCACATAGGACCAGTGGCTTCCCAAGACCCCAGGGTAATGTATGATGGTGTCTGCTTATGATCTTGGCCTCATAAGACAAGTGGCTTCACAAAATCCCAGTGTAATTTTTTAAGTCTCAATAAAATATATTGAAAGGGGGATGACTCTGCAGTAGAATTAACTTCTTTTTTAGAAAAGATATCGAACATTATGAAACAAATATACGCAAAAAATTCTGCAGTTTTTTTGTATGTCCAAAATTTCAAAACTGCATTACAACCAATGGATTTTTCTTTTTTAATTATCATAACATCAGTATGTAAGAATAACTGTTACCTAAAACTTGTATTTTAGGGATCAGTACAGGTTTTGGGGATGATACAGGATATCCTTCCAGCTGTAGCAAACTTGAATAACCACATATCTCCTCCTCCACCAACAACCGAACCAAGTGCAGATGTCATTGGTGGAACCACGTCACAGCACTATGCTATAGTGGAGAGTGAACATCCGTATAAACCTGCAACTGTATCTCATTACAAGGTATGAACATCCATATAAACCTGCAACTGTTTCTCATTACATGATATTTAGACCACTTTTAATCCTTATGTAGTGGTCATTTTAAAGCCAATACAGTTCTTATCCATAATTTCTCAACACTTAACACGACTGTTAGGTATGAAGAATTAAGAAATAATTCACGGAGGCTGTTGTTTATCATTGTTTTACCACGGGGTGACCATTTATGTCGTATTATTTAATCCCGAGCAATAGCTAGGGATAAAATAACCACATAAATGGTCATCCCGTGGTAAAACAATGATATATCACAGCCTCCGTGAATTATTTCTTTTCTAATAAGACAATTAGAGTACATTTATAATATTTTCGTACCTATAGAAAACATCATTTCCGCCATAAACTGGCTGTTCCGTCAATGTAAAACACAATATATTGCAACGGATAATTATAGCGCGTGTCACTATTTATAAGATTTATACGTCATATGCAATAGCTTTCCGGTGGGAGTTACAGTTTTGTAATTGGAACAGCCATTTAAAACATGCCCTTTTCAGCACGTGTTGCTCATAGGTAAATCATTGTTTTACTACAGTTGTGGTCTCAAAGCCTTTAAAACACGTCATATTAGAATAAACAATAAATTTATTCCTTTTTAAAGTTGCAAACTTTAACAAGGATTGACTACTATTATTAAACCACAACTATTTATATGCAAATATGTGGAAGAAACATTTACCTGATTTTAGAGGAAAATACAAACACGCCAGTTATAACAAAATTTTAAGATGGTTGCAGACAAATTTCTTTGGTAGATACATATTTTATCCAGGACTTGATTTCTTGCCAGTCACTTACCCTAAAATGGTAGACCTCTCCCTAAAATGGTAGACCTCACCCTTAAATAGTAGACCTCACCCTAAAATTGTAGACATCACCCTGAATGGTAGACACCACCCTAAAATGGTAGATCTCACCCTAAAATGGTAGACCTCACCCTGAAATGGTAGACATCACCCTAAAATGGTAGACATCACCCTAAAATGGTAGATCTCACCCTAAAATGGTATACCTCACCCTAAAATGGTAGACCTCACCCTGAAATGGTAGACCTCACCCTAAAATGGTAGATCTCACCCTAAAATAGTAGACCTCACCCTAAAATGGTAGATCTCACCCTAAAATGGTATACCTCACCCTAAAATGGTAGACCTCACCCTAAAATAGTAGACCTCACCCTGAAATGGTAGATCTCACCTTAAAATGGTATACCTCACCCTAAAATGGTAGACCTCACCCTAAAATAGTAGACCTCACCCTGAAATGGTAGATCTAACCCTAAAATGGTATACCTTACCCTAAAATGGTAGACCTCAATCTAAAATGGTAGACCTCACCCTAAAATAGTAGACCTCACCCTGAAATAGTAGATCTCACCCTAAAATGGTAGACCTCAACCTTAAATGGTAGACCTCAACCTAAAATGGTAGATCTCCCCCTAAAATAGTAGACCTCACCCTAAAATAGTAGACCTCACCCTGAAATGGTAGACCTCTGTCATCAACTTATAGTTCAGAAAGTATGGTACTATTTTATTCTCATGTTCTCTTTCTAAGGTGACCTTCCCAGATACTGTCAAATGGATGGCACTGGAGTTTGATCCCTCATGTGGAACAGCTCAGAATGAGGATGTGTTACAACTAATGATTCCTAGCAGATGTGGGTCAGAGGTCACTTCACCTCCAACAACCAATAAAAATGAGGATTTTAAAACTAGTCAGAGGTTTACCTCAGTGTTTAAAAAGTTTTCAGGGTGTGATAATTGGCCAAAACATGCTCTTATTTTACCAGGTAAGTAAGCTTATTTGTAATCATAGCCTCAGAACAAATGTTGACAAATTTTGAGTAACATTGATTTATATGTAATGCCGTTTCAAAACCAGTCTATACTAAACGTTACTGTTTCTGTGCGGAGGTATTTTGCCTGACAATTTGAAAACTGCATACCACGTTTGGTTGAGTTTGTGGTCCTTTTGTAGATCCCAAATATCATTTTTTGAAATCAACAATTATTTTTTGTAAAATATTTTATTTACAGGTAACCAGGTAGTATTTTCCCTAGAGACAGCATCAGATTATATCAAGGATGAGAAGGCTTGTTTCTTTGGATTTAAATGTGTTGTTGTAGGATATGAATGGAAACTAAAAGCAGAGGAGGTGAGTTGTCTCCCCAAGATACATGTTTGTGTTTGCATTAATTTTTCAGGCTAGTTTGTAATATACCGTGTCAATAAATGTAATCAGTCATTATCATGTTATAAAACTTGATATTAATTAACTATTATATTATTCAATTAGATAACAGTGAAACTGCCAAAATGATATATTTTGTAGAATCAGTCCACTACAGAATTTACTAGTCCAATATTAATATTGATTTGACATGTATTGGCCTGATTGATTTTGCCTGGGTAATCAATACAGATATCATATTACAATACCACTGTACAACAGACCACTATTTCCTTAAGTCTTATCACTGGTTCTTAAAACCAACAATATTTGTTAAGTTGGGAACTAGTATAGATCACTTTATAAGAAAGCAGATACAAGTCACTGTCATTATTTTGAATGTAATTTATTTGTTGCTAATGAGTTATTTGTATCTCCATTACTGAAGAGTTATGGTTGATGTATAACAAAACTTAACTTCTGATTTCAGACTATTGCTCAGTTAGAGAGAGAACTTGCTTACCTAGGTGGGATGTGTGCTGGATCCTTGATAAAGAAGGACATCTCATTACCGCCTGGTAATTACTGACTAAATATAAAAGTTTGACGGTACAGATGCATGGCTGTTTGATGGTACAGATGTGTGGCTGTTTGACCAATAATTAAACTTGTGTTTCCAGGAAGTGTACCTATTGAGATTGTATTCCAGAAGCCATATACAATCAGTCAAATCAGACCAATAATTAAACTTGTGTTTCCAGGAAGTGTACCTATTGAGATTGTATTCCAGAAGCCATATACAATCAGTCAAATCAATCCCATAATTCCCACCCATTCTATCAGATCCTTAGGTATCCATCCATTGGTCAGTTCATGGATATGGAATGCCGTAACTTTTGTACTGAAACTAATAAATTAATTATATTGAACAACCAGTGTTATATCAATCATATACAAACATATATAATAATGGGACTTTGCCTTATCTTGTTAAAATTGGGAAATGATCGGTCTTGCACAACTGTCCACTGACTTGGGTTACTGGACATCAACATTGTCTTTATTAGTAGCATGACTTTCTGTATTTTAATATATCAGCAATGTAAATTGTTTATGAGTTCATGTAATTCTGAACATTTAAACCTACATCCTGTCACCTTACAAGTTTTGGAAAATATTTTACCTGGTTTAAATATATAATATGATGTACAATGAATAAAATTCCAATGACATGGATTGTTTTCCTATAGTTACAGTTGAAGAACTAGAAGAAGACATGGATTACATAGAAGAAGGCTCACTGTTGGTATGTGATGTAGAAAAACAAAATGTATTATACATGTCTGTATACATAAAGATTAAAATTGACTGTCATTATGATCAATAAGTCAAGGTCAGTTCAAAATATTTTATTATGAATGTTGATATGTGGTATTTCAACACTCATTGGCTTAGGATTGTTTGCTTGTTTGGTGTTTAATGCCACTTTAAAAAATTTTCAGCTATATCGTGGCCTTCCGTTTTTATTGGGGGAGGAAGCCGGAGTACCCGGAGAAAACCCATGACCCGCGGTAGGAAAATTGGCAATCCTTGTTAATTTAGATTAGAGTCAAGTACACCCTCAAACCTCAAAAAATGCATTTAACATTTTTTTTAAACTGTAAATTGAGTAATTTTCATCAAAGAATTTTGGGAAATAAAATGGCTACACAAATAAGTTTTGTGTTGACAGGTATTCAATGAACACTCCAAGCTGCTCGGTAAAGGCTTTGCTTTGTCCCATCCACCGACAATCATGCAGGCTTTGGAGGGAAATCTACCATTTTGTTGGCAGTCCAATGAGAGATCTTTCCTCAAAGACTTTGTATCCTGCAGTCCTGGAACCAGTGGAGGAAGAATGGCCAGGTATAACGTTCATTGTGTATTATTACACACAAAAAGGATTCTGATTGGGTCTATAGTCTTTGATTAGGACAGGATCTTGTTATGTTTGCATTGAAGTGCATCATTTGCAGCAAGATAAATGATATTTTTTAGATGGCTACAGCCAGATTCTTGCCTAGATCCGCTGGGACTTTGTAACTCATCATTTGCAGCAAGATAAATGATATTTTTTAGATGGCTACAGCCAGATTCTTGCCTAGATCCGCTGGGACTGAGTAACTCATCATTTGCAGCAAGATAAATGATATTTTTTTAGATGGCTACAGCCAGATTCTTGCCTAGATCTGCTGGGACTGAATAACTCATCGTTTGCAGCAAGATAAATGATATACATTGGATTCTTCTGAATTGCATAACCAATTTGTCAGATATCAAAAATATGCAATTAACAGAAATAACAGTTTTTAAACAGAAAATATTAAGTTTTCACTTGAATTGTCTAATTAATAGCTAAAACCATTTAGATGACTCTTATATTATCTGAATTCTTGTAACAGCAATTATAATATCAAAGAAGGTTGTCAAAACATGCTCATTCTATTGGTAGACACTGTTATTACCTCATTAAGAAAATGCCAGTTTTTGAAATGAATATGTCCTTTTCTTGATATTTATATGCAATAAGGATGAATTTCAATTTCTTCATTTTGTCGATGCAATTAACATAAATTTTTAACATGGAGAGTATATGAAATGATTTGGTGTTTTAAAGTTTTACGCAGTTAAGAGAAATATGCAATTAACAGGTACGGGATTAAGTGGAATCAACTGTAATATATTTTTAGATGGCTACAGCCAGATTCTTACCTAGATCCCAGCCAGTGTGAGTTAGTCTACAAGGAGGAAGACCTGAGATGCAGCTGGCCTGCTTTACTGACAGTCCTTACCAAAGACCAATATGGTCATTTAGTGCAAGTCACCAATCTTAAGGATCTTAAGGTTAGTTGGACTTCTTTTAATCAGCTTTTTTTATGTGAACAAAAAGCATGGGGCGGGGTGGAAGTAAGGGGGTTGGGGGGGGGAGTAGTAGGTTAGGTCAAGGTTATTACATATAGTTTGTTTCTTTGAAAAGAGATTACAATTATACTCTCTACCGCTCATAGGGAAGGAAAGCTAGGTAATTACTTCTTGAGCCTCAGGCTCTATTCTAAGAATGACCCTCTTCCTTCACATCCTAAAGATATGCTTGGAAGAGGGAACATTTTTTAGGGTTGAGAAATCCTGATAGCGACCCCATATCAAAGTCAGTGACAGTAACTGTTGTATTACATAAATGAAACCAACAAATCCTCATCTATATATATCAGCAGCAGATACCAACAAATCTTCATCTATAAATATTAGCAGCAGATACCAACAAATCCTCATCTATATATATTGGCAGCAGATACCAACAGATCCTCATCTATATATATTGGCAGCAGATACCAACAAATCCTCATCTATATATATCAGCAGCAGATACCAACAAATCCTCATTTATATATATTAGCAGCAGATACCAACAAATCCTCATCTATATATATCAGCAGCAGATACCAACAAATCCTCATCTATATATATTGGCAGCAGATACCAACAAATCCTCATCTATATATATTAGCAGCAGATACCAACAAATCCTCATCTATATATATTAGCAGCAGATATCAACAAATCCTCATCTATATATATTAGCAGCAGATACCAACAAATCCTCATCTATATATATTGGCAGCAGATACCAACAAATCCTCATCTATATATATTAGCAGCAGATACCAACAAATCCTCATCTATATATATTAGCAGCAGATACCAACAAATCCTCATCTATATATATTAGCAGCAGATACCAACAAATCCTCATCTATATATATTAGCAGCAGATACCAACAAATCCTCATCTATATATATTAGCAGCAGATACATGTACCAACAAATCCTCATCTATATATATTAGCAGCAGATACCAACAAATCCTCATCTATATATATTAGCAGCAGATACCAACAAATCCTCATCTATATATATTAGCAGCAGATACCAACAAATCCTCATCTATATATATTAGCAGCAGATACATCCATTGTTGTTGACAAGATTGTTGTGTTACAATTCACGTAATACTATATTCGATTCAATCCGATTGTAAATAGTGTTGAATTAAGTGCTGATAGACTTCTTATAAATTTGTTGATTTTATGTATAATAATTTATTGTACATAGACTTAATTATTATTTTTGCAGTAAAAAATTTAAATAATTAAAATATAACAAACAGGAATAGTAAGCATATTGTGTACCTTTTTATATCTCCTGAACCAACTTTGTTTTATTGCCAGCATTGTAACCTGTAAGGTACATTGCAAAATAAAAAATTCATATAGATGCCACTGCATGACATTCTTTAACAAAGATTCCTGTGAGAAGGCCTTCTTCTCAGAAACTGCAGTGCTGATTGAAGCCATATTATATATGAATTTTAAGCTTTTTTTTAATCCAGTCAAGAAATCCACAAAGATGGCTGCCACTGCAGGACTCACATTTACCACAGAAACATGTTTTATAAAGGCTTTTAAAACCAATCTAAATCTGTCGAACGAACACTTTAATACCAGCGATATTCATTTGGTTGCCTCTACAAAGTTCATGTTTTCTTTTTGTTTCTGATTGGTTATCCATGGCTGCCATACCAGGACTTATTTAATTTAACATAGAAACCTATGTAACAGATGTTGTCTTAAATTATTGAAAAAGTAAACAGCAATATTCCTTTGATTGTCCACTACAAAGTTGTTGTTTTTTATTCTAAGTGGAAATTGAAAATGGCAGCCATAACAAGACTAGTTTAATTCAGTGGAAATTCCTTCTCTATTGTCTATATAAATTACAAGGCGAGTTGCTGAAAGTCTGTAGACAGTAAAAGTTAATATTTAGATAATAAAACAAATAATTTACACTGAAAATATTTATGTCTTTATTTTAAATTACTGTTGCAGGTAGAAGTAAAGGCTATTCCAGTTGATCAGGGAATTCTGGGAGATGACAGCAAGAAGATGAGACGCTTAAGTCGGCCTGACACTGGGAATATGACCTTTGGAGGTCAACCTCCTCCATGTCTTGATGTTCCTTATGAACCTACTATCAAGGATAAAAAAGATGTCTTCCATGCAATTTGTATGATGAAGGTAGGTAGTTTATAGCAGTACATACATTTAATGTCCAATGGTGGATTCATCACAGATAAGTGTAAACCATAGTCTCCTCTTAAAATCTAAACCACGGAGGATAATATTTTTAAATTTAATTCTGCAAAGTGTTACGTCATGTAACCCTACTTCCATACTGTATCTGTTACTGATAAGAAATATGCAGTTTGCTTATGTAGTTAGACATGTTCTCTTGCAATTGGGTTCCAATGACCAAAAAAAATAGCTGAATTTGACTTTAAGTTCCAGTTTAAGCCAATTAAGACTTAAGAATATAAATGTTGCTATGGTTGTTGAGAAAAAAATCCATCTTAAGCATGACTTTTGAGTTAAGTTTTGAGAAATCAAGCCCAGGCCATATTACTTATCTCTGGGTAACTTCATATAAAGTGTTACTCCTGGTTTGCTTAATGGTACTTTATGTTATTTAATGTTGAATGAAGCAGATGACTTGTTGTTCTACAAAACTTACTGTACAGTGCTGATTTATTCCTACAGCTCGTTCAGGGTAAAAACACAGCTCTGTAGCCATTCTGAGTTGAGACTGTAACTACGCCACTTATGGTGGAATAGTGTTTGGTATATAATTCCTTTTGTTACGTTAAAATCTCAAAGCTGGTCTCTAAAAATTTAAAATTAACTTACAAGACTTGATAATAATGTGTTTTAAACTATTATTTGTCATGTTTTAGTTCCATTAGCCATTTATTCCATATGCCATTTAAATTCCAGGCATATTGACAAATAAAAAAAACATCGGGTGATGCACTCTCGCACAGAGAACATAACTGGTTCCCAAATATACACTCTGCCATAGGTCATCCTCCATTTACTGCGGGACTACATTTGTCGTCTGCCCCGGACGTTTGTAAACAAAGAACAATATTTATAAAATAATATATGAGATCTTATTTATTTTTATGAAGTATGTTTATACACTTTTGATATAGTTTTACTTTAAAATAACTGAGTTTGTACGCGAGGCTTATCCGCCATGAGCGATGTCTCTCACAATGTTAACCAATGGTATGGCAGAGGTGATTGTGGTTTACGTAGCTAGGATACCAAGAATCCTTTGCGTGGAGATTGCGGCTGATGTTACATCATTAATTAAAATAATGTTACAACAAACTTGTGTCGTCAAGGTGATAATGAAGCCTATAAATCCTTTAATACATTATAACAGTTATCTAACATTAACACTTTGCATTGCAGCAATATGAGAACTATTCATTTGAAGAGTTAAGAGTTGCTGCCCCTGCGGTTCCACGTCCTAGTGAGAACATGTTGGTCCGTAGTAACAACGATGGGACATATGTTGTCAACTGGACACCAGGAAGTGTAGGATTATACAATATACTGGTCACCATTGATGGATTTGATACTGGTGTGTTTTTAATGAACTTATATTTTTTAATAAATTTACCAAAGTTAACAGTTTTAAGAATTCTCTTTCAGACACCAATATCACTGAAGCAATCAATTTTCTTCTTTATTAATATAAAAAATTTTGAGAAAAGTATTTATGTACAGAATTGACACCCTACCAAAGTTTGGGGGGTTTCTCCAGGTACTCCGGCTTCCTCCCCAATAAAAGATAGATGCCACGATAGATGCTGAAAATGGTGTTAAACAACATTCAAACAAACAAACAGAATTGTCCTATGGAAATTAAATTTTCAAATACTAATAGGTTCTGATTAACTTAACTTAAAGTGAAACTTTATCAAACATACACATATATTTACAATAGATTAATATGCCTTGTATGTACTTGAATTATTCTGTTGTAGTTTTCTTGGGTTATCTCCCCTATTTTTTACAGCCATTAATTTAATTCTTTGAAGACCTATAATGGAATAATACTTTATTAAAATTTGTATTGATTGTAACAATTGTTTAATTCAAAACCATGACTTTGACCTCCTGCCTGATTATAGCAATACAGTTACTTAAGAGTTTAACCATATATTAGAATTTTGTAGGAAATAAAACCACTTTTTACATACATTATAGGTGAAGTGTATAAGGTAGATGTTAAAGACCCACCACAGGGTATAACTCCCCCTAGCCAGACAGAGAAAAAGCCACATCACACAAACAAGGTCAGATTTAGGAGTATTTTTAGTACTTTACTTGGAATAAATGTTTTTGTAGTTTATAAGAATAACCATTCAATTTGTGAAGACTTATTCAAACAAAACAATTTTACCATTAAAATGGAAACTGAAAATAACCAATATGGCACAAATTAAATAATGCACATTAATTTTTTTACTTTATTATTGTTTTTATACAGACTTTTATCAGTAGACAGTTGTGCCCATCCAAATAAAGTTGTGCTTGATTTAAAACTTGATTGTGTTGTTGTGTTACTTAACAATATTTTCTCCCCATATAGTAATGTCAGAAATATTCATCTTGCAAATATTTTCATAGTTTCACCATGAAATTTGATTCATGTTTCAGTTAAGGAAATTTGTACAGAAATACAGTGCTGGGTTACGAGCCAGAACTAATCCATCCCTTCAGAGTGAACAAATCGGAGTTATCCCTCCTGAAGGAATAATATCTTTTGTTGATGAGGTTGGTATCCTTCTGGCACTATCACTGCAGTAGAATCTCTGAGGACCAATCTGAATTTCAAAACCAATCTGCAGTATCATTTATGAAAAAAAAATCTCTATTTGTTCCGAGATAGTGTCTCTCATTGATGAAAATTGCAGTATTTGTTACTATATTAAATGAGAACTAACATAGTTCCTTAAATATGGTTTATTATTCATTGTAACCAACATATTTATAGATTTGTAAAGGATTTTTATGTCAGTTGTGTGGTAAATTGTATAATATTTAGGAAACCTATATTTATATACTCAAATATTAAATTAGCATGCATTTTTCTTCAAAACATTTGTCCTAGCTATATTTGTTGTTTTTATCAAATGTTGAAGTATTGCAGTGTATCTTTATACCAACATTAGTTAACTATGCTTACCAATGTAGATTCCCTATGATGATGGGGTATGTACATGTATCTTGGAGAAATGTTTATCAGTATATTCATTTTTCATCAAATATTTTCATTGCTGTGTAAACATTCCACCATAGATACACAACGATGATGGTGTATGGTTACGCCTGAGTCAGGACTCCATTAGGGAGTATTGTACCAACGGCCACATAGAATGTTGGGTTCTCCAGTATAACCAACATCTAGGGAAGACCTTGCTAGTACCGGTAGAGGAACCCAAATCTATTACTAAAGAATTCATTAAGGAGACGATCAGAAGAAATCTCAAAGCTGAAGTCAGTAAGCATAAAAGAGGTGGGTGTTACCAAAAACAAACTTTTTATATAGATTTGACTTACAAAGTAGTTGATACTAAAGCTATTACAGTTTCTGCTTGATTACTTTGGACAATAATATTCATGTATCCATGCTAACTAGGTGAATTCTGTTGTAAAAAAACATTAGCATTTGTAGGGTCTCAGATTTCATGGATTTCCTTATAAGAAACATGAGTAGAATAAAATGTCAAAAAGTTATAAGCCAAGATATATGATAAAACATTTGCAAAACCATGAAAAAATGTACATTTTTCCTTTCTGTTCAATAACATTCCTTTATTGAAACTGGGGGATTGTGGTTAAGGTAATTAGTTATCTCCCATTGATCATGTGGTCTGTCAACACTGAGGTTGAAGGTTCGAGCCTAACTGCAGTAGGGTGTGCTCCACTTCAAAGCTAATTCACAAGGATTGCCAGTTTTAGGTCGGCGGTTTTTTCTGTGTACTCCTGTATTCCTCCCCTAATAAAACTGGATGCCATGATATAATTTCAATATTTAAAATTTGATTTATGATGAGGAGCCTGAGTTGTTTGTAACCCAGTATCGTAAAAATTGGTGCTTGCTCAAAGTAATGTATCGGCTGTGTATAATACTCGCCGGTTGTGTTTAAAAACATCTGATCAGCAAGGGTGGATATTGTACAGAAAACATCAAATAGATAAATTTATCCTATCTCTTTTTAAGAACATTGCATTGGTTGCACGTATAACAGATTAGTTCTTAATATATATTACTAGTTATGGTACCAATGTATTTTGCCTCCTCAGTAAGACTAGTAAAATAAATTAAAATGCATGATGAACTTTGATCTATAAGATATTTATATTATAATGTCACAGGACCAGGCATGTATCAAGTGATAAAGTGTGGCTCGTTTGGACATAACATACGATGTGGACCAAGTCTGAAGTCAACCCCTGTGGGCATGCTCACAATGGATGATAAAATATTGGCTATAGCTGATGTAAGTGTGTTCAGTACATTTTAGTCTGGTTAGAAATTGCAATTTTTTTGTGGTTACCAGTTGTATTGCACATGTTCTTAAAAATGGTATTTTATGTTGATACACACGATATTGTAAAATGTAAACATTATAATACAATTACTGAATGATATAGGTCGCTATTGCGATTTCTCAACCAGAGAAAATTTAATATTCACTGAGCCACTAGTCTGGGCGAACATGCATTTTTGAGGGTTGAGAAATAATGATAATGACCACATATCAAAGTCAGCAACTGTTTTATTACATGAATAAAACCAACAAATCCTCCTCTATCTTAGCAAATCTGTTAGCAGCAGATGGACCTATTGTTGTTGGCGAGATTGTTGTGTTACAAACGGAACATGAATCAGATAAAGAATCGGATCAGAAAACAGTATTAGGTTTAGCTTGATCGATTGTGCAATGGAACTGTGCAGCTGACAAAAATAACCTTATTTTGATGCAGTTATAGTATTGTTGCTATTTAACATAAAGTAGTGTTTAGACCAATCAAAAAACATGCAAAATTCTAGTTATAAAAATATATGTGCACTTATAAAAGGATCATTTTTCTATGTTTCTCAAAAATCAATGCTTTTGTTGACATTTATATAGGTATTCCAAGACATTTTTTCGACAGCCTGTCCAACAATGGAATGTTTTATACATAGTTTTCTTTATAAGAGTTGCACCTCCAATGATTATTATAAAATTTAAGTGCCTTCCGACAAACATACTACATGCATTAGTTATGTATACCTGAAGTCCTGTAATAAACAAAAGTAAGAAAACAATATTTATGACTATATGTGTTGTAGAAAACTAATCCTGATGGCCATTGGATCAAAATTGACCCAGAAAGTGCTGAAAGTTTCTGTCAGACGAAAAAAGGAGAATTTTGGTCGCTGGTACAGGGGAAGGAAGGGATCATTTACCTACAGCATGAACATGACATAAAGGAAGGAATTACACCTGTGGAGAACGAACCCTTCTCCTTCAGTTCTCCACCTAATGGAACAACAAGTGGTTTTAACTTTGGGGCATCTCCTCAGATACCCTCTGTCAATTCTGTGTTTGGGGCATTGTTAGCTTCAGGTAAGATACAAATATACAATATATGTAAAGTGTCAGAAAATATCAGTCTTTTTGTATTAACCTAAGCAAGTGAAGCTTTGCCAGCTTTTTACTTGTGCTTCTTAGTGAGTACCAATAAACTGAATATTTTCTGACCATGAACATATATTATTGTACCCCAGCTTTGAAGAAGATGTGGTGTACTGTTTTACCCTTGTCCATTCGTCCGTCCGTGCATCTGTAACACAATTTTTTCTATAGGATGAATAAGCCTGATATTTTGCATATTGCTTTATCCTAGTCCCATATGGTCTAAAGTGACTAATACTTAGATTTTTACACATAGTTGACATACATGCAAAAGCGGGGGTATCACTCGTGAGCATTAGCTCACAGTCCCTCTTGTTGTGGTTAACCTACAATGGCATTATTATTCGAGTTTGTCTATTTCTGTTTAAACAACAGAATTTCATAATAAATGAAATGTATAATGTATGAACTTACATGTACATTGTATTGTCTGCTTAAGCAATACAGTAAACTCCAAAACACTTCTTATCTTCAATTGCAAAACAGTTATCTGAATATATTTCAACTAATTTTGGAATAAAATTTTTAATGAAGTTTTAAGACACACAAATATGTTTGATAAAGTGGCATGATGTTAATAGAAATAAAGTGGGCCTGGACTGTGATTGCGCATCCACTTTAATTAATGTTTCTGTTATTCAATCCTCTGTCTCGCATTTCAGCACCAAACGGAGCATTTGGACGGAGTGCCAGTCTTCCTACTAATGTTTTCTCATTTGGATTTCAAGGTATGTTGAACTGTTAATGATTCATTAGAAACAAAAGAAGTCTTTTTTCAATTGTTTTTGCAACTTATGTGAATTCATCGATACATGTTAAATTATGTATCAAACATTTTTTCACATTATAGTTTTTGGTTTTTAACTATATTCAGGAAGTACCCCTTCACCAGCACCTACATTTGGACATCGACCAATGAGTAATGATTATGGAACTAGCTTTGATAGTTCTTTCCACTCGTCTGATTTGACACACACAACGTCTCATCCATCATTTGGGTCAGAGTCACCATTCACTCCCAGTTCAGCATCACTTTCAAAGTTTGACATGTCAGTGCGCTCTAAATCACCAATGTCAATGACAAGGTCACCAGTATCTGGATCTCCAAAGTCATCCAGGCGGGACCCAGGGATTCCCCCAGAATTACATGGTGTGTCAGTAAAAGATTTGGTGAAAGCTTTAGGTTAGTATACAAGTAATTATAAACCGTAGTGTTAGAACATTGCCAAATTACTAACAATTAAGTGTTTTTCTAACAATAAATACATTAAAATATTGTGCATTGTGCCTATTGAAACTTCCAATTAACTAAATAATTTACAACATACAGCTACAATTGAATAATGATGACCAGGTGCAAAACGAGAAATTTGTTGTCGAAAAAAGTTGTTTCTAAGGTCGTCAGCTATGGTTTTTAAAAGCTATGAACTGCTTATTTATTTCTCGAAACAAAAATCAAAAGGATGAAGGTTTATATACTACCAAAAAAATCTATTGAACTTTGTTTAGACTGAAAAAGTTTGAAAGTTGATGATTTAGGCAAACTTTGTAACGTGGATTAAACTAAAAGCATTCCAACTATCACAAACACAATTCAGGGATAGTGAAGTTAAATGTTACAGTTGTAATCGGGTGGGTATTGGGAATTTTTAATTTGGGAATGCTAGTGGAAAAGGGAATGTTGAAGAACTTGACAGTAATTTTGCATTATTTAATACCAGCTGAGATGTTTTAAAGTTGAAAACAATCTGTAAGTGTTATTACTGTTTGATTTGTAAAGTTCCTGATTTGTATTTTTGTAGAGGTAGGACATCAGAGTAACATCGAAACATACCATCAAATGACATGTTACAAATAATACAAACTAAATTATTCCCAGTTCAAATTAAATACACAATTTTTCCATCATGCATCAGAAAAGTGATTTTTGTCCTTGAGGTCAGATAATACAAACTGAATTAGTTAACTGTATTAAACAGTGTCATGTTATAAACAACTAACTGTATTAAACAGTGTCATGTTATAAACAACCAACTTTAGTATGTAGCTGCAAGGATATCATGAAATTAAGTCACATCGTGGGTGAGTGACTTCTCTGTCAGCTGTTGTTATAATACAAATCTAAAATGCTCTTACAAACAGGAGAAATCAAGTCCAATGTTGTTAGAAACCAAAATTATATTGAAATGTTTTTTGGGATTTTTTAATTTTTGAAAATTTAAGCTACTGTGATTTGTTTATAAACAGAATTTAGTAAATTGAAAGTTTGTTAAAGTGTAATCTAGTTGTAATAAGAATGTCAGCTTTTGAAAGAAATATAGAAATCATGTTTCTTATAAAGAAATAAAGCAAGTAGATTAGTTTTAGTCCTCTATAATAAACGGTGTAATATTTGGAGTGATATTTTTTACTAATGTATCAAGTAGCACTAATTATATATGTACAGTCGAGGAACCGTTTATCGCACATCCAGTGATTACATGCATGTTAGGTATCTTCCAATTTTGGAATTATTTAAAAAATATATCTTTAATTTAACATTCCCTTTACTAATTGTGGTCTTCATATTACATTTTCGGACGGTTTAATTATGCAGCGTATTTTTTTAAAACATTCGTTTTAAATATCATTAAAAGCTAACGTGAAAGACGCCATCTTTAAAACTTCAATCAATCTGGAGTATATCAATGACTGGTAGATTTCTTTTATTGTTAAAATTTAACTTTTTCATCACTTTTTAACTTTAGAATTCATGAAATAAAAATCTTTTCATATTTTTATCCCATATTGATTTTGTATGCACATGCGCGATATCACCTGACATACCATTGTTTACATAAAATCAGGTCATGCAGAACAAAATAACAAAAAAAAAATACTTTGCCTACCAACTTGAATAAATTTGGTTGTATGTTTTAAAAGCAATATATTCAAAGATAAAAACATATATTTTTCACAACTAAATATTTATTTCTGAAACTGAAAAATTTACATAAAGGCATTAGGTGCGTGATAACACCGGACTACTCTGTAGTCTAATAAAACATCGTCAAATTAGCATTGCATGCTGTATCCGCACAAGTAATCAAAATTAGCATTGCATACTGTATCCCCACAAGGAACCAAAATCAGCACTGTATACTGTATCCCCACGAGGAACCAAAATCAGCACTGCATGCTGTATCCACACAAGGAACCGTATTCAGCAAATTGCTGTATCCCCACGATGAGCCAAAATCAGCATTGCTTGCTGTATCCCCACTAGGAACCAAAATCAGCATTGCATCCCCATGAGGAACCAAAATCAGCATTGCATGCTGTATCACCACATGGAACCAAAATCAGCATCACATGCTGTATCCCCACGAGGAACCAAAATCAGCACTGCATGCTGTATCCCCACAAGGAACCAAAATCAGCACTGCATGCTGTATCCCCACGAGGAGCCAAAATCAGCACTGCATGCTGTATCCCCACGAGGAGCCAAAATCAGCCTTGAAGGCCTTTGCCAGAGTGCTGATACTAGTCCAGCAGTGCTACAGTATGGAATAAGGATTTTGGCATGTATTGTACAGTTTATTATATATTTAACTTAATAAACTAGAGATGTTCCGAGAGGGGTATGATAGGGGATATACGATACAGGTTTAGCTATGCAATGCCGGATATGCTGTGTAGTTTGGCTATACGATATGAGGTATTAAATACTGGGTAGATCATGTTTATGACTCCAGGTCTGATATAGGCAATAGTCAAGATACAAAAATTGTGGATTTAGTACTAAATCAAGCATATCTTACACTGCAATGTACTTTTACAGCAGAAGCAGACAATTAATTTATTTCTTATAAACAAGTAAAAAATAAAACCATATGATATTTATTTGTATCAAGGAATGTATTGAAAAGGAAATTTGTAAAAGAAATAATTCTGTATATAACAAAAACTGGACCTAAATCTCCAATGTTTGAAGATCATTTTCATTTCTGTAATATGATTTTTGCTTTTATTGTTCAATGATATGATTTATTAATATTTTTTTAAGGAAATGATTTGACCTCTGAAGTTTTGGCATTACTGCACTGACAAGTTTTCTGGTGCATCATTGTTTTGTAATTATTTGGCCTTTTTGCAGTTTTGATACCCACATTGTGGTAAAGTCCTGTATTATGTGATGAATATAAAAAATAAAAAAAAACCTGCTGGTTTCAGAATTCTATGGAAGGAACAATAAATGAAAAATGAAAAACCTATAAATATATTCATTATATAAGACAGGAGATTTCAGTTACAACAATTTTAATCATGTTCAGATGTCTATAATTTTGCATGATCAGCCCTGGCCGAGTTTAAGTTTTATTTTGCGAAGCTGATTTGACATGTTTGGTCCGCTATTGATTTTGCCTCTTTGTTTCGCTCAGTGAGGTCGTGTTCACCTACAAGTAAAAACTATAAACAAGTATCAACATGGCTTGGGAATGAACAACTAGATGTTATACGAACCACTTCTATTAAAAGGCTGGCTGCTATTATAGGTAACAATGCTGATGCAGCTTCTCGATGTTGTCATAGATATACCTAATTGTTGTTCTGTGTTATTCAATATATGTTTGTTGTCATAGATTTTTATATTTTTGTGATAAAATCATTGTTTTAAAATGCATCAATAAATTGGTAGGTATAAATTATAAGTGATACTGTATATCCTATTTTCCTCTGTAGCATATAGATATTTTTTAATCATGCAGGAAAATGAATGGTTCATTATGAATCTATTCAAGGTAAAACAAGTTTTTGACTATAGTCAAAAGAATGTAGCTACTTAAACCAGTTATTTTTTGTTTTCAGGTGAAGTCTAGAAATCTGTTTTTAATTTACATATCTTTGTATATAATATTTTGTATTATAATACTGTTAAGACCAAAACATGTCATATGTTTAGTTATATGAAGGAGACAGTATTTTCTTGACTATAATTCTTTTACCGGTATATCTAATTGGCTGTTCTCCATAAAGTTACAACTGGAAATGCTTCCATTTAAGGTTAAAAAAGGCTAAAAAAATACTGAGTACTGTGGGTTCCTTCCTGGACACCATAATGGGGATGAAATATTGCTGTGAGTGGTGTCAAACTCCAACAAAACACTGAAAAGTTATTTTTGGTGTCTGGTTTATAACAAGTAATAACTTTACTGGCAGTTGGTATATTGTCACATACTCAAATTTGACAATTTTCCTTCATTCAGCAATGTAAACTGAGGCTGAATGAATCCAAAATGAAGTCTATTGTTGAAATATTTTTATACCCCGGTTCAAAGAAGAGGGGGTATACTGTATACCCTTGTCCATTTGTTCATATGTTCATTCCTTCTTTCGTTCGTCAGTGCGTTCATAACAAAAATTTCTGTCTCAGTTTTTTGCTGTCACTGATATTTTGCATATTGCTTTATCCTATAGTACCATATGATGTATAGCAATTTTATGCTCCTTTGTCATCTACTGTCTGTTTACCAAATACTTTTTGTGAAAGTAGGGCTATCACAAGTGAGCATTAGCTCACAGATTAACATTCACGAGTGAGCATTAGCTCACAGATTAACCTTAGTTATTTATCTGAACAAATGATTACTTAACAATAATAAACAGGTGTTTCAAACAATTACTGGCCCTGTAAAAGCGATAGATCTTCCAGCCTTCTCTATCACAGAAATTTGAGTGTACTACCATACATGATTTACTATTGCTTGTAGTACAGTTACAGTACCAGTCTGCTGTCACTTGTTTCCATGGTTACTTGAATGGTGGGAAGGAATTCACTGAAGTAAAAAGACATATTTTTATTTCTTGTTTATCTCTTACAATATGACTAAATAAAATACAAATTTTTATTAAATTCAAGAAAATTATGCACACCTTACTTACAGGAGAAAGCCGAGCCAATGGAAATGGTCCTACACCAGTACCTTCTCCACCTGGTACCCCTAAAAAGTCTGGTTCCAGAAGTTCTAGTCCACACCTAGCTCCAGATGCCACAGGTAGTTAAATGTTTAGCTTATACAATATAGCACTGGTTCACAATAAAATGTTATTTAAGGAATACTTCAAATTTCTGAACAGATTATACGATATAATATGGTTTGGGTCTGTTTACGCCTAATAAACCACGAAGCGTTTTATAAATACTGTAAACAGACCCAAACCATATTATATCCTATAATCTGTTCAGAAATTTGTAATATTCCTTATAATTTAATTTTAACTATAAATCTTATCAATTTTTGCTGTAAAAGCATCGACGACATCCTGGAACTATTTGAATTTTAAAGGCGTTAGAATAGGTCATAGGTCACGCAAGTTATTTCTTATAATATGGGTTGCCCGATTTGAATTGACCAATCAGTTTTCAGCTTACAAAGCAAATTAAATTATATAAGAGAAATATTAATAAAAAAGGTTAGAATATTATGGTATTGTAAAATGTTAAGAAAATGTATTAAGTAGATTCATAGAGAACAATGTAAACCAGGAAGTTACTATAGCATTCAAGCCATATGTTAACATTTAATCATATTTAAAAAAAATTATATATGTTGAATAAATGCTTGTCAGATGTTCACTTAATGTTCTTGCTACTGAAATCTTATTGCCATGGTCACCTTGATACAAAAGAAACACAATCAGTCTATAATAAGTTTTTAACTGTTCAGACAGGCTTTTGTAGATGCAAAGCATAGCTGTTATTAATGATGTACTTTTCTTCTTTAGGTTCTCCAAGAACTGGATCTCCCATTAGGAGCCTCAGCCCAAAACTTTCCAAGTCAGATTCTAAAACAGTTGTATCGGATTCATCATCACAAGCCTCACTGAAAGAAGAAACATTTACAACACCACCGGACAGTCCGATTCCTACACGAAAAACTCTGCTAAAGAAGGAGCCATCATTTGATAGGTTTTCTCAATCTCCCCCAACCTCTCCTGTAATGAAGGCTAAATTGTCAGATTCTTCTAAAGATGGACGGCTATCGCCAAGTAGTGCTGGGTTTAGAGATGGACTCTTAAGTACTAGTCATGCTACCATTCCAGCTAGACGGGATAGTTTCGGAAGTCCTCCACCACTACCTGTAAAGAAGGATAGTGTTGGAAGTCCAGTACCCCAAAGAAGAGAAAGTTTTGGCAGTCCTCGTCACACATCACCAGTTAGAACTATTAGGTAATTGAATATTGCAATCAAAGCTTTTAGTTGGTTTAATGTTCAGAATTTGTTATATCTATTATATTCTATCAAGAAAATGATTTATTTAGTTACTTAGATATCATACAATTCCTTGTATTCAGAAACTCATTGTATAAAGTAGAAATTTCATTAATTACTATTTAGAACTTAATATTCCTACTACAATGTTACATTAGTGTTTTTTTTTTGTTTCAGTCCCCAGAGAGGAAGTCCTCGGAGAGGTAGTAGTCCTCTTCTGAACTACAACTCACCCAGAGCTTCTCCTGTAATGGGTTCAGACCAGACTGGCAGCCCCCTTCTGAATTACCACTCACCTCGAGCTTCCCCAGTGATGGGCTCAGACCTAACTGCTGGAGATAAATATTTCAATATCGGATCAGGATCTGCCAAAGACGAGTCACCTAGGTATATTATTACATGAATAGAATTGTGCATGTTTTTGATTGATCTAAAACAATTTCTGGTCACGATAAATCACAACAGTACTAAAATTAAATAAAATGTTTGTACGTTGCATGATTCCACTGCATAGTAGTCAAGCAGAATCCAATATCAAATTGGTTTTTATGTTTAAGCCAATCAGAATAGCAGTCTTAATAAATTCATCTGTCCAATCAAATGGATTGTATTAATTGTACACAATTCATTGACATTAGCTATACATATGTCATGCATGTCAACAACAAATGGACGAAATGTCGATTCTGCGATATATTGATTCATTTATACTCTTCTCAATATTTGAAACTGGAATTTCAGGATTATTGGCAAATTGATATCAAAATGCAGTATTAAATAAAAAATATTAAGGGTAACTAGCATTACAACAATCACAAAATGTAAGCAGGGGCTCCATTAGTAAATTGTAAATAAATTTGGGGAGGGTGGGAGGGAAGGGTTTCATTCATTTAATATGTAGTTTTGTTTTGTTGGATATGTAATGATATCTGTATGGTTTAAGCATGATGAAATATTCTTTTTTTGTTACCTTGCAAGAATGTCTCCAAAACTGGGTAGAAAAGAAAGACGACAGCTCAGATCAAAACGAGACAGACCTTCATCACCATCTTCTAAAGATACTGCTCCCATGTCCAGAAACAGGTCTTCTTCTACATCAATAATTTTAGAAAAAGCTAAAGAACCAGTGAAGGAAGCCTTGTCGCCTTCAGTAGCTGAATGTTTACGAGCAGTGTTTGCTGCGTTCCTATGGCATGAAGGAATTGTACATGATGCAATGGCTTGTGCTTCTTTCTTGAAATTTCATCCTGATTTAAACAAGGAAATGTCAAAGTTTGCAAACAAGAAAAAGCAGGAACGGATTCGGGTTAGACATGCAACAGATTCTAGTAAAGAATTAAATAAAAAACGTGAAAATATAAATATCAATGAGGCTAGGGTAAGGTTTAATTTAGAACCACAGTTTTTGAGGAGTGATTCTGAGAGATCAGATAAGTCAGATAAATCTGATAAATCAGATACGGACAAAAGTGGAAAATCTGATTCACCAATATCATCTAGGGAACTCAAATTTCATAAAAAGGTTGAAAGACATAAATCTGAGGGCAGTGTCAACCAATTTGGACATGACGAGACTGACAAAGAGAAAGAAAAGGCATCTGCTCTGCCTCTTACTCTACAACATCTGGTTTATTTCTGGGAAGAACTTTCAAGTGGAGTTTTACGAGTAATATATCAGGATTTGGTATACCCAAGCCCTGCTGTTACACTGAAAGCAAAGAAAGGAGAAAAGAAAGATAAAGAAAAGGAAAAGGAGAAAAAAAGCAAGAAAAAGAAGGAACCAAAACAAGTGATAAGAGTGGAAGCCATGGTTGGGATCTTCGGAGGTGGTGGTGCTGGTGCTGCTGCTTACAAAGGAGATACATGGTGTGAACTTTGTGGTGGAACGTTTCCTCATCCAGTGACATACCACATGCGTCAGTCCCACCCAGGGTGTGGTAGACATGCTGGTGGCAAAGGTTACAACAGCAGTGGAAACTTCTGTGGGGGTTGGGCTGGAAATTGTGGGGAGGGTGGCTATGGTGGAAGTGGATGGTATTTGATATGTGAAACTTGTAGAGATAAATACCTAAAAGACAAAAAACAACAACAAAAGGAGAAAGATAAAGCAAAGAAAATGAAAAAGAAAAATGCACAGTCCAGAGCTCAAGCTATTCTGAGTCCACAAGAGCCTCACGTTGTGTTAAAATCAAATGCCATGTTTCTGTTAGACTTAGCAAGTGCTTCGGGATTCACATTACCAATACAATCTCACAAAAAACATAATAACCAAAACAATACTGATCTGTTACTGCCGAGTGTTTATGAGGAATATGGACAAGAACTCAATCCCTTCCCGCAAGTGCCATTCACTTTCTTAGTCAGACAAGGGGCACAGAACTCTGACTCTGCTTTCGCTGATGATTTTTACATTGATGCTGAGGAACGAGTGTTTGTCCGGTCTGGATCAATGAGTATAGCATCAAAGAACATTTCCTTCACACGCCCCAGACTACCCACAGAACCTAGACATAGTCCATTGGCAAGGTCAGGGTCACTAGGACAAGACATAAGGCCAGCACTGTCACATATATCTCCTCCAAGTCCTAAGGTATGATCTCATTATATGTCCCCTCAGTTACATGTATAGAGTTTCCTCCCCTTTCTGTTTAAATAAAACTATTGATTGCAATATCCATGGTTAAAAGCTGTGTTCAGTTCAGTTTGTTTTAGAAAATTTCACCATGTCAAAAATGATGCTGACACTTTAAAGCATTTATTTTGAAGTTACAGAGTTTATAAATTGTTTTGTAGATTACAGTTTGCAAAGAGTAATAATAATGAAAGAAATCTTTACAATTGAAAATTTATTTACCTTATTAGCTTAAATGATTGAAAGGCTATTATCACTTCACATCTATGGTCAAACCATCCCTTAATCTGTATACAGTTTACATTTCAAACTAATCCTTTAAAAATACTGGGCAGATCTGATGATTTTTGGATAGTTGCTTTGAAAATTTATATTTGATAGCCACATTTCTCTGAAAACCTAAGTGTTACCACATTGGTCACTTGTAGTCCATGTGAACAATTATAGCCCCATGAGACCATGGATGTTTTGTGTACAACATGTGCTTTCTTCCGAGATTCATCTGTTCTTTTCTAAAATACTAGTAGCTGTTTGAAATATCTTGAATATGAAGATTTAAATTACTTGATTAAACATCGTATTAAACAAAATAATATTTCTCCATTTGTCTGTCATATTGTTTAATTGTTAATTATCTTTTCTCGATTTTTTAATTGTCCACACAGGATTTTCACATAGAAAACAATTCAAATGCAGTAGATAGCATAATTGTTCCAAAGAGTGCAGGAACCAGTCCAGACTCTGAGGTAGATCAGATTCCAAAGAAAACTGCTTTCCAACGAAGTATGTCCGAGTATGTGTCAGACGATGACTCCAGCCAGGGTAATGACAGAAATTATGGCAAATTTTCAGGAAGAAGAAGAAACAACAGTGGTGGTGTTACAGGTAAATAACAGTGGAGGTGTTACAGGTAAATAACAGTGGAGGTGTTACAGGTAAATAACAGTGGAGGTGTTACAGGTAAAAACATTGAGTACAGCTTTTGTATCTATTTATTTGAAGATATGCATCCTGATGCTGTGACACATTTTAAGATGCACTTTATTTTGTGATCAACAGGTTTCTTCTGGTTTGTACCTGTGTTGTCTATGAAAGTTCATGGTGTTGTTTTAGTATTTCTGTCCGTCATGGGAATTAATAAAAAACTAGATTTTAAATAAAATTTGGTCTACACTAATTTCATTATGTACAATGTTTCAGAAAGTAAAACTTAAATGGATGTAGTTTGAGGAATCAGCTGTTGGAATGAAGACATACAATATTTTCAGGAAGTTACCATTCTTCTGATTGCCCTTTTCTAATTTTTTTTCCTTAAACAGAATACAGACTACATTAATCATTAGTTTAAACTCTACATCACCAATATTTGACCAGATAATTTGTTAATTCACTAAGAACAAATCATTTAATCATTTAAAGGATTCTGCAGCTTATACAAATTCCAATACCCCTATTTATTGAACCTCTTTATACGCCTGTTTATTTAACTAACATTAATGTTGCTCCAAGAAGGAAATTACGGGAGTATATATTTGCCATGTTGTCCCTCCCTCTGTCCATATGTTTATCCATCCTGCATTCATGTCAAACCCATAACTTTAATGTTATTGACAAATTTTCAAATTATTTAGCTAAAGTGATTATCACATCAACATTATGTGTCATGTCCAAAATTTGTTAAGATCACAGTACAGCATTGAGGCAAATCTGTAGTTGTCCAATAACTTTTTTGTTTATTACTTTTTGTTTCTCAGTAATATTAAGCTTATTCAAACACAATATATTGCAATATTTAAAAAATCATACATCAAAATGATATAGTCCAAATTTCTTTTTCCATAAAGTATATTTTGATATTTTTCCTCCCCAAAAGTATATTGTGATATTTTTCCTCCCCAAAAGAGAATGCATGGTGCATTGATTTCTCTTTACTTTTTCAAGAGTGTACATTGGGAAGCATCTACTATATCTACAGATTTTTCATTTCGTAACATGGACCAGTACCAAGTGGTGCTAAGTATACCCCCACTAGACGGAAAACAGAAAGTACATAACTGACTGACCTGGAAAGGGGAGGCACGGTACAACTCATCATGCTAAAGATGTGCACCAAATGTGAAATCAATACTTTTAGTAGAAGCCGAGAAATCTGTTACAAAAGTTTGCACTAGACGGACAGACAGACAAACAGACAGACTGACAAGGTGATTGCAATATAGCCCCCTCTCTTATGAGTGGGGTTATAATTTATAGATATTTAGTTGCTAAAATTCTACTTTAATGTTATTACAGATGGTGGAATGTCCCTCCTGAAGCACCCCTCAGCAGCAATGGCTAAACTGATTCAATCTGTAGACAAAGGAGGGGCAGAAAATGATGGGGACAGAGCATTACAGAGACCAGTAATGTCCTTCATTGTACAGAGACATGACCTTGAGGGTTTACAGTTAGCTATGAGACAGGCTTTGAGGAAGGCTGCTTGTAGAGTGTTTGCTATGCAGGTGAGGCCAATAGTATTTATAAAATGGTCTAAAGTAGGTCTGATTATATTTTAATGTCAAATATTGAAGTCAGTAAATGAGTCTTATTGTCCAGAAATGTCCCAGTTACTTCCCCTAGTTCTGAGTTCCTAATTCAGGATGTTTTATTGCTGACGTAAAACCAGTGGAATTTGGATATGCCCTTAGATGTTGTGTGATAATGTGTTGTCATAGAAATATAAGTGAATTAAGCTGTGGTAGTAAGGTAAAAATGACACATTTACAAAGCAAAATAATTAAAATATGTCCAAAAAAAGCTGTATTTAAATTGGGAATTTACAGGTTTACCGATTACCATATCTTTGAGCTCATCCGACATGGACATGATCATCCACGTGTTGCGAAAAAAATACCAATAACTTATATATATGATTATGTCAGTATTGGGAAAGGAGCCGAGTACTAGTGAAAATCACCACTCTTATAGGGGAAAATTGGCATCCTTATCATTTAAGGCTAGTGTACCCTGCTTGCATCAAGGCTTAAATCTGTTTATATGCCAGTGATCTTTCATAGATGACTATGACCACTTTAACAAGTATGTAGTTATTGTTACTTCGATCCATAACCCTGTGTATAATAAAAATGTATGGTAATTGTGGTAAGTTACTTGTATATAAAGTATGGGTTTCTGATGTAGAAAGTTACAAAAGAAAAATCAAAGATAAAAGAATTTGAGTTGTAACTTTAATTTAAAAAAAGCTATTTCCTCTACAATAATATTTTCCATCATACATACACAGAATTGTAAAAACCTGAAATTCTGCTTTAGGCATTAAATTGGCTGTTGAGGAGTGTCACACAGATGGTTTGTTTACATGATTTGATGTGGTTCTTTGTGGCCTCACTAACGCCACCTAGTGAAGAAGAAGAGGAGGAAGAAGAGGAAGTAGAAAAGGGAAAGGAAAAGGAAAAAGAGAAAAAGAAGAAAGAAACAAAGAAAGATCAAGAGGTAATTCCTGAAGAGGTTGCTTATAAAAGAATGGCAAATTAGGTAAAGCCCAGAATAAACTGTTTGCTAGTTTAGAACCCCAGGAACATACAATAGTGTTGTTGTCCCCTGCCATGAAGTGTCTGGGGACATCATATTGCTATTTGTTGTACTGGATATACATGAATCAGTATGCAGGCCTTTAGTTAGATGAAGTCACTGTGTATGTACTGCTGATAGCCAAGACCCCAATTTTAAAGAGCTTTCCTCGGGTACTATGTATGCTTTAGTGGAACATGCCTCAAAATGCATACAGCTGTGGAATTCCTATATGTTAGTAATGTTATTTTACCCATGTAATTAAGTATGACTTTAATTATTCAATTTTACCCAGGATGCACTAGTGTGTGATCATCCATTACAAGATGTGACAGTTGCTGGCCAGGCAGTAGAACCCTTATTAGAAGTATTCCATACTTTACTGCAGACGACAGCTGATGTTATGATGCAGTTACCATGGGGATCAGCTATTCAGGTATGCATTTTTGAAAACCTATTTTATACTCAAAAAAAGAATATTTTAAAAATCCAGTTCAAGAAGTTTTTTATCAAGTTTGTTTTCATATGGCTTTAAATATGAGATGTTACTATACCCTCACACCCATCCAAATATCTTTCATGTTTTCTTCATTTTATTCTAGAATTTTAAAGACATATTGATTTATTTTCCTGCAATATACAGGTTAACCACAAAGTAAAGTAAAGTAAAGTAATATTTATTTAAAGTCGGATAACATACATAAATAATAAACATAAGCTCTCAGGAGCTTTTATACCGACAATACAATAAATAAACAACACATCAAGACACATATTAATAGTAAGACATACAAAGCATGTTAAGACAGAAATTATATAATCTAATATAAGACAGGCACGTACATACTTATACATAAAGCTAAAGCAAATGTTGGAGCTAAAAGCACAGCAAGCATAAGCAAGAGCAATGCATATTACAGACAAAATATTTAAAATGATCATGCACTTAAATAAAACAATAAGTAAAAGTTCATGAGCATAGCACCAGTTCAAAGCACTAGTAGGGTAAAAAGCAAGGCTTAAAATATAAATCTTTAGCAGTGTATCTCTGGCACAAAGTCCCTAAGATCTGCAAATAATACATGTACATGAAGGTCCAGTCCAGGTGTTAATATGAATTTTGAACTGATTAAGATTTGTAATATCTCTTAATTCTTGAGGAAGGCTATTCCAGATCTTAGGGGCTGCGTACCTGAAAGATTTTAGGGCGTATCTCGTGGTTTTCATTGAGGAATGTCTGCTGTGTTTGTATATCTGAAGTTATAAGAATTATTTTTAATAACAATGAGATCTTGTAAAATTACCGGGATTTCTTTTTTAATAATTTTAAAAGTTTCAATAGCTATAGTTCTTAGGCGTCTAATTTTTTAAGATTTTTCTAGTAACTTTTCATATGAACTAGATTTATCATTGCATACAAATCGTAAAGCTCTCTCTTGCAGTTTTTCAATTTTTGTAGTATTGGTTTCAGAACAAAAGTGCCAAGTAAGAGGGCAATAGCTGAAGTTGGACATTATAAAGGAGTAATAGATTGTCATTTTGCTTAGTCGATTTAAGTGGTGACCTATTCGCCTAAGAACATTTAATTGTCGAACTGCCTTCTTACATATATTTGTAATGTGAGAGTTAAAATCTTAACATGAAATCAATTGTGACACCAAGCAATTTAACTTCTTTTTCAGCTTCTATAATGTTACCATTTAAATCAAACATAAATTACTATTGTTAGGTTTTTTACCTATAGCAATTGCTTGAAACTTATCTGCATTTGCTTTCATTTTATTTAGACTAAACCATTTGATGAGTGCTATGCTATCGAACTCAAGTGTACTTTTCAAGACAGATAAATTTTCGTCAGCACGAACCACAGTGTTGTCATCTGCATAATTATACAGAGTGGAGTATTTAACAAAACTAAAAATATCATTTAAAAATATGTTAAATAAAACAGGCCCAAGTATTGACCCTTGTGGCACACCTTTTAAATATTCTGATACGAGCTAGTACACTGTCCTATTTGTACACATTGTTTTCTATTTGAGATGTAGCTAGACAAAAGATCTAATGCACTATTGGATACACCATAATGTTTCAACTTCAAAAGCAGTAAGTCGTGGTAAACAATCAAATGCCTTTGACAGGTCCATTAATATTGCTCCTACGTACTTATTACAATGATCTAAATGATGTTTTATTTTCCAGCAAATGGCAGTACATTGTTTCTGTTTGAACTTCCGTCCCTCTGACCATCAGTTTTTACATGAAAGTCACGTGTTTAGCAACATTAGTCGTATACTGAGTAAATCTGAAGAGGAAAGTGAAGAGAAGTCAGATTCTGGACAGGTAGGCATAATACCGCTCTGATAAATATTGAAAATTGCAGGATAATTGTGTAGATAATACATTTGTCCCCAGAAATGACATCCATTGCACCTTTTCGGCTCATGCTCATGATACAGAGAAATCACCATCTCACCTCTCCTACTCATGCACATTGACACATGGAATCATTTTACTTTTCCTACTCATATCAATCATTGAGCATTCATTTCACCTGTAATTGTCTATTCCACTAGCCTTGCGATGTCCAGTTATTTAGATCCATCTCTTTTTACTTTTCTTCTACAAGATGTTTAGAGCCCTCTGCTTTTTGTCTACCTTTTTGGTTTGGATGACAACATGAAACATGTCAGAATAAGCAGGGACAGTCTATACTAACAGGACATGTCACTGGCGTTTTCGGAAAAATATCTAGGACACGAAGGCAGAGCTAGCACTTCGGTCGTAAATTTTTCGTATGTAGAATTGAATCACATATGGCTAGCTTTAGTTTCGAATTTTGATAAAAGGTAATCGTGATCGGTACGGTATGAAATGATTCCAGTTTTTTTAAATACATTATTTACTATTTTCTTGTGCTTTTCATCTATATTTATATACACACAAAAAATTTCATGTCAGATCGTATTATTATAATTATAAATTTTATAAATTTTTATTGACCTTAATCATGTAATTGAACTAAAACAACTTTTAAGGATTAACTACAAAAAATATTTTCTCCATCGAGGGATAACAAAATTTCCGTTTTGCACATTGTATAATCCGCGTAGCGGATTATATTACATGTGCATAACAGAAATTTTGTTATCCCTCAATGTAGAAAATATTTTTTGTAGTTAATACTTATAAATAAATTAAAACAATAGAATAAACTCAACAATTTTATTTTTGTAACTGGACATTTTTGAAAAAAGAGATCAACACAAAAACTGTTAGTTTCCCGTGGAGTAATATATGACGTCAAATGGCACGTGTCTCCATGACAATCAAATTTGTTTTCCATCCTCTGATAGAAAATATTTTCCAGCCAATGAAAAGTCAGTATTCGTGCAAAATTTATTTATTCCCAATTAACATTTTATTAAATTTCTCTTCAGCTTTGAATGTTTTCATACATATATCTTTAATTACTTTATTTGTAAGGAAAAAAGAATACAATTCTTTGATAATGATAAGGAAAAAGAAACAAAAAACACAAGCCACTCTGTATAATTATAAACCTGTCAGGTAAACACAGTAGAAATTACAGGATGATATTGCAAACAGTAATTAACTAATAAACTAATTAACAAAATTTTCTGTCTGCCTCACACCATGTGGGGCAACCAAGGCAATCTGTATAATTATAAACCTGTCAGGTAAACACAGTAGGAATAACAGTAATAAACTAATTAAAAAAATTTTTCTGTCTGTGTTAGGTGACGTGTCTTTTTTTCAAGAAGGCATCTGAAACAACAAAATTATTAATTAATATTAGATATACACAGGAGTATCTATAAATTTTCATAAAAACCAAGGTTAGTTGTGATCACAAAGGATGATAAGTTATTACATGTACAAGTGGGTGTATGTAGCCAAGATGGGGACCAGTGTTCCAAAATCCAAAATATAAACAAATTTCCAATCATCCAAATTCATGCAAAAAACACATAAAACCTACTTTAAGCAGTCTAATACACAGGAGTATCTACAAAATTTTCATAAAAACAAAGGTTTGTTGTGATCACACAAAGGGTGATGAAGTTATTACATTCACAGTTGGGGTTGACTGAAGGAAAAAACCGTTACAATATTACGCACATGTTGGACAACAACATTTTCGTATTGTTTTCTGGCTAAATGTGGAATGACAATATGTAATTTGATGAAATCATAATTCATAAGTGAATAATAAACTATAAAAAATAAATACTTACAATTATTTTACTATATTTTCGTGAAATAACCAATTTTGAGAGAGAAAAAATTCCAAGCACACTATCAATAAAATGGCGGAATGTTAATTCCGGAAATGGAACGGAACGGATACGTCAAATTCCAGCCATGGCACAGAAATATCGAACTGTAATATAGGTTTAATTAGGAGTGACATGTCCCGTTAGTATAGACTGTCCCTGGAATAAGGAACTGTTCCAAGTGTTAAATAAAACATGTCATTTACAGAAATTTGAAATTTTCATAGAGCAGTATTTGGCACCATTCTGGTCTAGAAATAGACAATATTATATTATCATGCTAGTTACAAAAGTTAACATTAAACTGAGACAATAAGTAAAGAACAAATAGGAAGATATCTGTGCAAAATTGCATATGTTGCTCCTGCAGCCCATTTCTATGGGGACATAAATCTGTATGTAATTTATGATTATGAGCAAAGGGAGACTACAAGAGACAGGTACAGCTGGTCAGGGGTCTGTTTGATTTGCATGTAATATATGTAAACATTGTTGTATACCGAAAGATAATTCTGATAAAAAAGCACATTGACTGCAAAACCAGACTGTACTAAAGATATTTAATTTTATTATTTATAATGGACACATTGAAATTAAAATCTAGGGTGTACTTTCACAGCTCCTAAAATTAGAAGTGGGTAGTTAAGTTATACATGTTGTCCTCAAAACATTTTGTGTGTCTGATGACCCCTCAGATGCTTAGACCCACCTGTATCTGCCCCTGGTTTGTAGTCTTTATTCTCAACAAATGGTTGTAAAATTATAAGTACTGTAAACAAAATAATTATTACATTTGAGGTACATGTATATTGGACATTTGTGTTAGGTCTGAAAGGACACGTGTGTGAATATAATAATAAATGTTTATGCATGCACAACCTCCATGTTGATATTGAATATAATTATTATAAGTCAGGTATAGCAGATCTTGCTTGTGTTTGATAGAAAATGTTAAATATTGAAAGTTTTAAATTCTTTTTTTTATTCTTAGAATAACTGGTCACATTATATGTGGCCATCTTCTTCTTCTTCTTTCGGTTTTGGAAGAAGGCTTACCTCAAGAGTATTTTATTTATTGCATTTTATTTCTGCAAATTAACGACTATAATTTAACTCACGGTGAGTATGAGTGTGAGAAAAAATGGGTGCATTCCAGTTTGCCGAATCCCAAATTGCAGATTCCCAGATTGCTGCGTCCAATTTGCAGATTCCCAGTTTGCCCATTACATATTATTAAACCATGTAGAACAATTGGTGTAAAAAGAATTGTATCGAGAGCAATGTGTGTTTAGTAAAATTAATTATATAATTAAATAATTTAAGTGACATAAAAGGAATTATCGGCTTATAAAATTATAAAGTATCGGCTTGGGACATTCTTTGCTTTAAAGAAATATGATAAGCTGAGAAAAATCAATTAGTTACTGAACTTTACCGACAATTTATGGGTGCTTAATTTAGGCAATCTTTCACAATTATAAATTATCAGCTTGGGTCGTTATTGTTTTGAATTAATATAAAAAGCTAATAATTAGTGATTGAGAAAATTTAAATTGATATAAAAAAGAAAATTTCAAAAAGAATTGCATTAAAGTTATTGAAATTAAGCAAAATATTTTCTTAAATGGTAAAAAATCAATGAACCGGCAAACTGGGAATTGGCTAATTGGACGCGGCAATCTGGTAATCGTCAATTTGGGATTCGGCAATTTGGCACTAAACCGAAAAAATTAATGTTTAGAGAAAAAAAAATTAGAAAAAAAATATATATAAAGTGTATTGACAGACATAAGGAAAAAAATATTAATGAGAATTCTAATACATATATTTATGCAAATAATATATGTTTAAAAATTGTGGCTATGTTATTTTATGAAAATTTCAACTGTTTTGTCATAAAGAAATGGTTAATTATTTTACATAACTTGGTGTCAGAAAACAGGATTAATAAGTAAATTATTTTGTAAAGAAGAGAAAATTTGCATGTATGTTCATATAGGTTGTACCTAAGATAGAGAGTGTTGAGGTAAGTTGGTTTGTAATTAACACTTCCTTATCACTGCTGTACTGGTTCATTCTGAAGCAAGTTGTTAATCAGTCTTTCTTTATATTTCCAATACACATTATATGATCACATGACATCTTAGGGGGGGGAGGATTGACTTACAAGAAGTAGGAAACACAAAATAATAAAAGTTCACTCATTTCTAAATGGTTATATATAGGTCTAATAAAGTATGAACTCTAAAAGAATGTCAGACCTGTGTATTAGACAGACCAATACTCAAAGGTCAGACCTGTGTATTAGACAGACCAATACTCAAAGGTCAGACCTGTGTATTGGACAGACCAATACTCAAAGGTCAGACCTGTGTATTGGAAGCACAGACAGACCAATACGCAAATGTCAGACCTGTGTATTGGAAGCACAGACAGACCAATACTCAAAGGTCAGACCTGTGTATTGGAAGCACAGACAGACCAATACTCAAAGGTCAGACCTGTGTATTGGAAGCACAGACAGACCAATACTCAAAGGTCAGACCTGTGTATTGGAAGCACAGACAGACCAATACTCAAAGGTCAGACCTGTGTATTGGAAGCACAGACAGACCAATACTCAAAGGTCAGACCTGTGTATTGGAAGCACAGACAGACCAATACTCAAAGGTCAGACCTGTGTATTGGAAGCACAGACAGACCAATACTCAAAGGTCAGACCTGTGTATTGGAAGCACAGACAGACCAATACTCAAAGGTCAGACCTGTGTATTGGAAGCACAGACAGACCAATACTCAAAGGTCAGACCTGTGTATTGGAAGCACAGACAGACCAATACTCAAAGGTCAGACCTGTGTATTGGAAGCACAGACAGACCAATACTCAAAGGTCAGACCTGTGTATTGGAAGCACAGACAGACCAATACTCAAAGGTCAGACCTGTGTATTGGAAGCACAGACAGACCAATACTCAAAGGTCAGACCTGTGTATTAGACAGACCAATACTCAAAGGTCCTGATGTATGACTTGTGCAAATTTAATCTTTCAACTGATACATTTTTGGTTTATAATTGAATCTAGACAGAACTAAAGTTGCATCAAATTATGGAAATGTTTGTTTGTTGCATGATTCTGCTGCACAGTGGTCATGCAGAATCCAAAATCAACCTGATTTTTCTCTAACAATAGATCGAAAGGTATAAGTGTGTGGTAGCACCTCTGTTTTTCTGATCAAGGAAGTTAGTGATTTTATTCATGTAATAAAACAATTACTGACTTTAATATACTGTTGCTATCAGTATCAGGATTTATCAGCTCTCAAAAATGTATATTCATCTCACCTAGCAGCTGGGTGAATATTACATTTTCTCTGGCTGATAAATCCTGATAACGACCTATTTCAAAGTCATACACAGTATAATGTTATTACATGAATATTGTTGAATAATTCTACTCTTGCTGTAATTTATTTCTATTAAGTGCTTTGATTGGATAACAACACTTAAATGGCGTCTTCTCGGATAATTTATATATCGATATTTCCTCTGAGCGGACTACTTTCAGTATCCAATGTAAACAAGATGGCGTCCTCCTAGCGTATCGTCATGGAGAGGGGACAATGTTTTCTCTGCCCCAATGATTTCTAATTTAATCGATTGAGATTTAAAATAAAATATAATATAAATACAATTTAGTGTTTCATTTTGTTTTTTCCTATCAATAATCTATAGAACCACGATTCCTTTGGTACTATGTTTTGCATATCCCTACGCTTTCCGGCCTAGATACGTTTTGAGGTCTAGATGGGTTTCTGTAACTGTTTTTGCTGTTTTAAAAATCGCAACGGTTATTTCACAGAATTATAAGGATTAAACACTGTGTTTTAGGAAATTATCAATGTGTAAACTCCAGTGACTCCCTCACAAACTTGAGGACTTCGGACTTTATTTAGTTTGTGAGTGAGTTGCCGAGTTTACACATTGATAATTTCCTACAACCCAGTGTTTAATCCTATATTATAAAAGATTGTTCTTGGCTGAATATAAATTGTACTTGATTAATCATGTAATGTAATATTGGGAACAATGTTTGGCAATAATCCTCTATTACATTATTGCACTTTCCAATCTGTGATTGCTTAGTTTTGTATTAACCTTTAAGTCCTGTCATCTTACTACTTATAATCTTCCATTTCATATTATTTATTTATTGTATAACAGATAGTTCCTATAGAATGTAACAAAAAGTAAATATGTAGTGTTCTCATTTATTGCAAACAGTGCAATATTATTTCCAATAATGATGTCTTCCACTTCCTATTAATTTATAAGTTCTTTTATATTCATAAAGGGTTATTGTGCACTAGCCAACTGATGCAATAAAATATTCTGCTCTGTACCAATGCATTAAATCTAATGTACCAGTATCTTAGAAGTTTTGTTATATAATTAAAACTATAATACCCTTTGCCACATGGCTCTGTTAGATTTGAAAATGTTTTTGTGGACTGGATTGTTCTTTGGTTTCTATGTGTTTAATTTTGAAGATAAAAAGAACAGGAAAAAGGAAGTTAAATATATATCTCTGGTCAGTTACATTATACATACCTGTAAATGTCCATTTTTTAGCAAACTGGGTATGTCTGTGGTACATTTTAGTGCTTATTTCATTGGCAAAATGTAATGATAAGTGTAAAAATAATCCATGATTTAGCAATAATAAAGAACTGAAAAAAATGTTGATTTCTGTTGTACTAACATTATCTTCATTGAAAAAAGTCTGTTTCTATGGAAACACTTTATGAATTTGTTTTTTCTGTGTGTTTTTTATTAACATTTTCGTTGTGAGATTGATCATAAAATCTATGGACCATATTATAATCAAACCCTGCTTATGCTTATGCTTTTTCATGAATATTTTATTTTATACTTTTTTCGATTGGTTACAAAGATTCTGTGAGTGTAATTGTCATCACTTTGTATGTGTGTGGCCTTGTGGCATTGGGTTCTGTGTATATGACTGCACAATATATACTGACAGTATCTCATTGATTTGTTGCCTCTGTCTTTGAGTTTCCAGTCTCTACATTTTTTTGTTAGCTGGTTTATTGATTTTCAAAATTTACCAATATGGTCTCTTTGACAGAATATTTACAGTGTTTTTGTGGATGTATGCTGTCACATTGGAATAGTCGTTATTTAGATTTTTGTATGGTTATAATGGGTGAAAAGGCGGTCTTGTGTTAATTTTTTGAACAAATTGTTCCATTTTTGATAGCATTTTAGTTAGTCAACTCTTTTTTGCAATAATAATACATGTAAGAACAGATCTATGAGGTCACCATCTATTGCACATCTTATTACACAAGCATCCCAGAATGCAATATATCTTCAATCCAACATCAATAATGATTGTGTACATTCTCTAAGCTTTGCTTGAATATTTATTGCAGAATATAAGCTGCACTTGTAGGCATGTTGAATATATACCCTGGCGAAGAAAAGTATTAATTTTTGTATGTGGTCAATAATAGCAATACAAATCATATATGATACAATTAATTACTGCTTTAGTGGTCAACAGCAGGAAATAATGGACCCCAAGACCTGGACTTGAGGTGACCTGACCTGACCGAGGCCAACGAGAGTCCAGATCGAGGGTCCATTATTAATTTAAATCACATGTTCAAATATAACCAATAGAAATTGACTATATTGAAATTAATATTCATGAGGCATAATAAAGCCATTTAATAAACATGGATCTGTTCAGTAGAGGAGAAACCACACATACTGACCTCTATTATCAAGTTGAACTGGCTGACTAGTGGTTACATTAAACTTGTATTCACGAGCAGCTCCGAGGTTGCTAATTATAGTCAGACTCCAGGTTGTTTTCAAGATTCAGTGGTTGAAAAGTGTCCAAAACCACCTTCTAACAATAAAACCTTTATGATGGTAATACCACGTCCCTAATGCCTAATATGAAAATTAACTCGGAATAAAACCCTAATGGGTGACATAGAGGCTTGTAAGTGGATGAGACCTGACCAATTTGCAAACAAATTCTCTGTTATAATATTGCCATGACTTCAGTGCTTTTACTCATCTCATATAAAGAGACCAAAGTTTCTTCCCTGTTTATTTTATGACAGAGAAATCTGAATCATTTTTTACTAATTCCAGGCATCTTACACGATTTGCAATCTGAAAGATTTAACACCGTCAGCTGACATCAAGGTGTCCAGTCGACAAGCAATGATATCCAGTCTGACAGGTTAGTTTGTGGTACATGTATTACATTATAACAGGGAGACACCGTCAGCTGACATCAAGGTGTCCAGTCGACAAGCAATGATATCCAGTCTGACAGGTTAGTTTGTGGTACATGTATAACATTATAACAGCGAGACACCGTCAGCTGACATCAAGGTGTCCAGTCCACAGGCAATGATATCCAGTCTGACAGGTTAGTTTGTGGTACATGTATAACATTATAACAGGGAGACACCGTCAGCTGACATCAAGGTGTCCAGTCGACAAGCAATGATATCCAGTCTGACAGGTTAGTTTGTGGTACATGTATTACATTATAACAGGGAGACACCGTCAGCTGACATCAAGGTGTCCAGTCGACAAGCAATGATATCCAGTCTGACAGGTTAGTTTGTGGTACATGTATAACATTATAACAGCGAGACACCGTCAGCTGACATCAAGGTGTCCAGTCCACAGGCAATGATATCCAGTCTGACAGGTTAGTTTGTGGTACATGTATAACATTATAACAGGGAGACACCGTCAGCTGACATCAAGGTGTCCAGTCGACAAGCAATGATATCCAGTCTGACAGGTTAGTTTGTGGTACATGTATAACATTATAACAGCGAGACACTGTCAGCTGACATCAAGGTGTCCAGTCGACAAGCAATGATATCCAGTCTGACAGGTTAGTTTGTGGTACATGTATAACATTATAACAGCGAGACACTGTCAGCTGACATCAAGGTGTCCAGTCGACAAGCAATGATATCCAGTCTGACAGGTTAGTTTGTGGTACATGTATAACATTATAACAGGGAGACACGGTCAGCTGACATCAAGGTGTCCAGTCGACAAGCAATGATATCCAGTCTGACAGGTTAGTTTGTGGTACATGTATAACATTATAACAGGGAGACACGGTCAGCTGACATCAAGGTGTCCAGTCGACAAGCAATGATATCCAGTCTGACAGGTTAGTTTGTGGTACATGTATAACATTATAACAGCGAGACACGGTCAGCTGACATCAAGGTGTCCAGTCGACAAGCAATGATATCCAGTCTGACAGGTTAGTTTGTGGTACATGTATAACACTATAACAGCGAGACACCGTCAGCTGACATCAAGGTGTCCAGTCGACAAGCAATGATATCCAGTCTGACAGGTTAGTTTGTGGTACATGTATAACATTATAACAGCGAGACACCGTCAGCTGACATCAAGGTGTCCAGTCGACAAGCAATGATATCCAGTCTGACAGGTTAGTTTGTGGTACATGTATAACATTATAACAGCGAGACACCGTCAGCTGACATCAAGGTGTCTAGTCGACAAGCAATGATATCCAGTCTGACAGGTTAGTTTGTGGTACATGTATAACATTATAACAGGGAGACACCGTCAGCTGACATCAAGGTCTCCAGTCTACAAGCAATGATATCCAGTCTGACAGGTTAGTTTGTGGTACATGTATAACATTATAACAGCGAGACACCGTCAGCTGACATCAAGGTGTCCAGTCGACAAGCAATGATATCCAGTCTGACAGGTTAGTTTGTGGTACATGTATAACATTATAACAGGGAGACACCGTCAGCTGACATCAAGGTGTCCAGTCGACAAGCAATGATATCCAGTCTGACAGGTTAGTTTGTGGTACATGTATAACATTATAACAGAGAGACACCGTCAGCTGACATCAAGGTGTCCAGTCGACAAGCAATGATATCCAGTCTGACAGGTTAGTTTGTGGTACATGTATAACATTATAACAGAGAGACACCGTCAGCTGACATCAAGGTGTCCAGTCGACAAGCAATGATATCCAGTCTGACAGGTTAGTTTGTGGTACATGTATAACATTATAACTGCGAGACACTGTCAGCTGACATCAAGGTGTCCAGTCCACAGGCAATGATATCCAGTCTGACAGGTTAGTTTGTGGTACATGTATAACATTATAACAGCGATACACTGTCAGCTGACATCAAGGTCTCCAGTCCACAAGCAATGATATCCAGTCTGACAGGTTAGTTTGTGGTACATGTATAACATTATAACAGCGAGACACTGTCAGCTGACATCAAGGTGTCTAGTCGACAAGCAATGATATCCAGTCTGACAGGTTAGTTTGTGGTACATGTATAACATTATAACAGGGAGACACGGTCAGCTGACATCAAGGTGTCCAGTCTACAAGCAATGATATCCAGTCTGACAGGTTAGTTTGTGGTACATGTATAACATTATAACAGCGAGACACGGTCAGCTGACATCAAAGTCTCCAGTCGACAGGCAATGATATCCAGTCTGACAGGTTAGTTTGTGGTACATGTATAACATTATAACAGCGATACACTGTCAGCTGACATCAAGGTCTCCAGTCGACAAGCAATGATATCCAGTCTGACAGGTTAGTTTGTGGTACATGTATAACATTATAACAGCGAGACACGGTCAGCTGACATCAAAGTCTCCAGTCGACAAGCAATGATATCCAGTCTGACAGGTTAGTTTGTGGTACATGTATAACATTATAACAGGGAGACACGGTCAGCTGACATCAAGGTGTCCAGTCGACAAGCAATGATATCCAGTCTGACAGGTTAGTTTGTGGTACATGTATAACATTATAACAGCGATACACTGTCAGCTGACATCAAGGTCTCCAGTCCACAAGCAATGATATCCAGTCTGACAGGTTAGTTTGTGGTACATGTATAACATTATAACAGCGAGACACCGTCAGCTGACATCAAGGTGTCCAGTCGACAAGCAATGATATCCAGTCTGACAGGTTAGTTTGTGGTACATGTATAACATTATAACAGCGATACACTGTCAGCTGACATCAAGGTGTCCAGTCGACAAGCAATGATATCCAGTCTGACAGGTCAGTTTGTGGTACATGTATAACATTATAACAGCGAGACACCGTCAGCTGACATCAAGGTGTCCAGTCGACAAGCAATGATATCCAGTCTGACAGGTTAGTTTGTGGTACATGTATAACATTATAACAGCGAGACACTGTCAGCTGACATCAAGGTGTCTAGTCGACAAGCAATGATATCCAGTCTGACAGGTTAGTTTGTGGTACATGTATAACATTATAACAGGGAGACACCGTCAGCTGACATCAAGGTGTCCAGTCGACAAGCAATGATATCCAGTCTGACAGGTTAGTTTGTGGTACATGTATAACATTATAACAGGGAGACACGGTCAGCTGACATCAAGGTCTCCAGTCTACAAGCAATGATATCCAGTCTGACAGGTTAGTTTGTGGTACATGTATAACATTATAACAGGGAGACACCGTCAGCTGACATCAAGGTCTCCAGTCGACAAGCAATGATATCCAGTCTGACAGGTTAGTTTGTGGTACATGTATAACATTATAACAGCGAGACACCGTCAGCTGACATCAAGGTCTCCAGTCGACAAGCAATGATATCCAGTCTGACAGGTTAGTTTGTGGTACATGTATAACATTATAACAGCGAGACACCGTCAGCTGACATCAAGGTGTCCAGTCCACAGGCAATGATATCCAGTCTGACAGGTTAGTTTGTGGTACATGTATAACATTATAACAGGGAGACACCGTCAGCTGACATCAAGGTGTCCAGTCGACAAGCAATGATATCCAGTCTGACAGGTTAGTTTGTGGTACATGTATAACATTATAACAGGGAGACACGGTCAGCTGACATCAAGGTGTCCAGTCGACAAGCAATGATATCCAGTCTGACAGGTTAGTTTGTGGTACATGTATAACATTATAACAGCGAGACACGGTCAGCTGACATCAAGGTGTCCAGTCGACAAGCAATGATATCCAGTCTGACAGGTTAGTTTGTGGTACATGTATAACATTAAAACAGCGAGACACCGTCAGCTGACATCAAGGTGTTCAGTCGACAAGCAATGATATCCAGTCTGACAGGTTAGTTTGTGGTACATGTATAACATTATAACAGCGAGACACCGTCAGCTGACATCAAGGTGTCCAGTCGACAAGCAATGATATCCAGTCTGACAGGTTAGTTTGTGGTACATGTAATACATTATAACAGCGATACATCGTCAGCTGACATCAAGGTGTCCAGTCGACAAGCAATGATATCCAGTCTGACAGGTTAGTTTGTGGTACATGTATAACATTATAACAGGGAGACACCGTCAGCTGACATCAAGGTCTCCAGTCGACAAGCAATGATATCCAGTCTGACAGGTTAGTTTGTGGTACATGTATAACATTATAACAGCGAGACACCGTCAGCTGACATCAAGGTGTCCAGTCGACAAGCAATGATATCCAGTCTGACAGGTTAGTTTGTGGTACATGTATAACATTATAACAGCGAGACACCGTCAGCTGACATCAAGGTGTCCAGTCGACAAGCAATGATATCCAGTCTGACAGGTTAGTTTGTGGTACATGTAATACATTATAACAGCGATACATCGTCAGCTGACATCAAGGTGTCCAGTCGACAAGCAATGATATCCAGTCTGACAGGTTAGTTTGTGGTACATGTATAACATTATAACATCAAGACACCGTCAGCTGACATCAAGGTGTCCAGTCCACAAGCAATGATATCCAGTCTGACAGGTTAGTTTGTGGTACATGTATAACATTATAACAGCGAGACACCGTCAGCTGACATCAAGGTCTCCAGTCGACAAGCAATGATATCCAGTCTGACAGGTTAGTTTGTGGTACATGTATAACATTATAACAGCGAGACACCGTCAGCTGACATCAAGGTCTCCAGTCGACAAGCAATGATATCCAGTCTGACAGGTGAGTTTGTGGTACTTGTATAACATTATAACAGCGAGACACCGTCAGCTGACATTAAGGTGTCCAGTCGACAAGCAATGATATCCAGTCTGACAGGTTAGTTTGTGGTACATGTATAACATTATAACAGCGAGACACCGTCAGCTGACATCAAGGTGTCCAGTCGACAAGCAATGATATCCAGTCTGACAGGTTAGTTTGTGGTACATGTATAACATTATAACAGCGAGACACCGTCAGCTGACATCAAGGTGTCCAGTCGACAAGCAATGATATCCAGTCTGACAGGTTAGTTTGTGGTACATGTATAACATTATAACAGCGATACACTGTCAGCTGACATCAAGGTCTCCAGTCGACAAGCAATGATATCCAGTCTGACAGGTTAGTTTGTGGTACATGTATAACATTATAACAGGGAGACACCGTCAGCTGACATCAAGGTGTCCAGTCGACAAGCAATGATATCCAGTCTGACAGGTTAGTTTGTGGTACATGTATAACATTATAACAGCGATACACTGTCAGCTGACATCAAGGTCTCCAGTCGACAAGCAATGATATCCAGTCTGACAGGTTAGTTTGTGGTACATGTATAACATTATAACAGGGAGACACCGTCAGCTGACATCAAGGTGTCCAGTCGACAAGCAATGATATCCAGTCTGACAGGTTAGTTTGTGGTACATGTATAACATTATAACAGCGATACACTGTCAGCTGACATCAAGGTCTCCAGTCGACAAGCAATGATATCCAGTCTGACAGGTTAGTTTGTGGTACATGTATAACATTATAACAGCGAGACACCGTCAGCTGACATCAAGGTGTCCAGTCGACAAGCAATGATATCCAGTCTGACAGGTTAGTTTGTGGTACATGTATAACATTATAACAGTGAGACACCGTCAGCTGACATCAAGGTGTCCAGTCGACAAGCAATGATATCCAGTCTGACAGGTTAGTTTGTGGTACATGTATAACATTATAACAGAGAGACACCATCAGCTGACATCAAGGTGTCCAGTCGACAAGCAATGATATCCAGTCTGACAGGTTAGTTTGTGGTACATGTATAACATTATAACAGCGAGACACCGTCAGCTGACATCAAGGTGTCCAGTCGACAAGCAATGATATCCAGTCTGACAGGTTAGTTTGTGGTACATGTATAACATTATAACAGCGAGACACCGTCAGCTGACATCAAGGTCTCCAGTCTACAAGCAATGATATCCAGTCTGACAGGTTAGTTTGTGGTACATGTATAACATTATAACAGTGAGACACGGTCAGCTGACATCAAGGTGTCCAGTCGACAAGCAATGATATCCAGTCTGACAGGTTAGTTTGTGGTACATGTATAACATTATAACATCGAGACACCGTCAGCTGACATCAAGGTGTCCAGTCGACAAGCAATGATATCCAGTCTGACAGGTTAGTTTGTGGTACATGTATAACATTAAAACAGCGAGACACTGTCAGCTGACATCAAGGTGTCCAGTCCACAAGCAATGATATCCAGTCTGACAGGTTAGTTTGTGGTACATGTATAACATTATAACAGGGAGACACCGTCAGCTGACATCAAGGTGTCCAGTCGACAAGCAATGATATCCAGTCTGACAGGTTAGTTTGTGGTACATGTATAACATTATAACAGGGAGACACCATCAGCTGACATCAAGGTGTCCAGTCGACAAGCAATGATATCCAGTCGGTTAGTTTGTGGTACATGTATAACATTATAACAGCCAGACACCGTCAGCTGACATCAAGGTGTCCAGTCGACAAGCAATGATATCCAGTCTGACAGGTTAGTTTGTGGTACATGTATAACATTATAACAGGGAGACACCGTCAGCTGACATCAAGGTGTCCAGTCGACAAGCAATGATATCTAGTCTGACAGGTTAGTTTGTGGTACATGTATAACATTATAACAGCGAGACACCGTCAGCTGACATCAAGGTGTCTAGTCGACAAGCAATGATATCCAGTCTGACAGGTTAGTTTGTGGTACATGTATAACATTATAACAGGGAGACACGGTCAGCTGACATCAAGGTGTCCAGTCGACAAGCAATGATATCTAGTCTGACAGGTTAGTTTGTGGTACATGTATAACATTATAACAGCGAGACACCGTCAGCTGACATCAAGGTGTCCAGTCGACAAGCAATGATATCCAGTCTGACAGGTTAGTTTGTGGTACATGTATGACATTATAACAGGGAGACACGGTCAGCTGACATCAAGGTGTCTAGTCGACAAGCAATGATATCCAGTCTGACAGGTTAGTTTGTGGTACATGTATAACATTATAACAGGGAGACACCGTCAGCTGACATCAAGGTCTCAAGTCGACAAGCAATGATATCCAGTCTGACGGGTTAGTTTGTGGTACATGTATAACATTATAACAGGGAGACACCGTCAGCTGACATCAAGGTCTCCAGTCGACAAGCAATGATATCCAGTCTGACAGGTTAGTTTGTGGTACATGTATAACATTATAACAGCGAGACACCGTCAGCTGACATCAAGGTCTCCAGTCGACAAGCAATGATATCCAGTCTGACAGGTTAGTTTGTGGTACATGTATAACATTATAACAGCGATACACTGTCAGCTGACATCAAGGTGTCAAGTCGACAAGCAATGATATCCAGTCTGACAGGTTAGTTTGTGGTACATGTATAACATTATAACAGCGAGACACCGTCAGCTGACATCAAGGTGTCCAGTCGACACGCAATGATATCCAGTCTGACAGGTTAGTTTGTGGTACATGTATAACATTATAACAGGGAGACACCGTCAGCTGACATCAAGGTGTCCAGTCGACAAGCAATGATATCCAGTCTGACAGGTTAGTTTGTGGTACATGTATAACATTATAACAGGGAGACACCGTCAGCTGACATCAAGGTGTCCAGTCGACAAGCAATGATATCCAGTCTGACAGGTTAGTTTGTGGTACATGTATAACATTATAACAGCGAGACACCGTCAGCTGACATCAAGGTGTCCAGTCTACAAGCAATGATATCCAGTCTGACAGGTTAGCTTGTGGTACATGTATAACATTATAACAGGGAGACACGGTCAGCTGACATCAAGGTGTCTAGTCGACAAGCAATGATATCTAGTCTGACAGGTTAGTTTGTGGTACATGTATAACATTATAACAGGGAGACACCGTCAGCTGACATCAAGGTGTCCAGTCGACAAGCAATGATATCCAGTCTGACAGGTTAGTTTGTGGTACATGTATAACATTATAACAGCAAGGAAACCACATCTTAATAATTAAATATATACTTGATAACAGTACAAGGATAAAGTATTGAAGATGATTCCATGCAGTTAAACGATTTGTTTTGTTGAATAAAACAAGCATGACTGTCCTATCTATAAAAATTGTGTGAAATTATGAGAAATACATTTAGTAATTGAACAGATTTTTGTAATGGTTATATAAAATCAAGATACAGTACATAATTTTTTTGAACAGATAATTCAACAGAAACATTTTGGGAAAGTGGTGATGAAGATCGCAACAAAACCAAAACAGTGACCATTACATGCTTCATGAAGGCCTACCCCAAATCTGTCTATGTCCATGTGGACAACACCAGAGATTTAGCTGTAAGTATCCTACCCCAAATCTGTCTATGTCCACGTGGACAACACCAGAGATTTAGCTGTAAGTATCCTACCCCAAATCTGTCTATGTCCACGTGGACAACACCAGAGATTTAGCTGTAAGTATCCTACCCCAAATCTGTCTATGTCCACGTGGACAACACCAGAGATTTAGCTGTAAGTATCCTACCCCAAATCTGTCTATGTCGACGTGGACAACACCAGAGATTTAGCTGTAAGTATCCTACCCCAAATCTGTTTATGTCCACGTGGACAACACCAGAGATTTAGCTGTAAGTATCCTACCCCAAATCTGTCTATGTCCATGTGGACAACACCAGAGATTTAGCTGTAAGTATCCTACCCCAAATCTGTCTATGTCCATGTGGACAACACCAGAGATTTAGCTGTAAGTATCTAAAATATTTTAATAACAAAATGCTATGTACAGTCTGAAAATCTATTTTTGTTTTTACAAACTGGAAGAGAGTTAAGTGTCGAGCTATTTTTGGAGCCAGTTAACATAAATGGTAGCACCCTAAAATGTACATATATTGTGTTGATCCTTGAATATAAAAAATTGTGACATTGACAGATTTACATAATCAAGAAGAATAATATTATACAATTAATGACCTTGATATAGGTCGCTATCAGGATTGATCAGCCAGAGAAAATGTAATATTCACCGAGCCGCTAGGCGAGGTGAATATATTTTTTTGAGGGCTGATCAATCCTGATAGCGACCGTATATCAAAGTCATTTATTGTTTTATTACATGAATAAAACCACATTATCCCTTGCTCAGAAAAACAGAGGATGTCTTTTCTACTGGAGCCCCCGCTTACATTTTGTAATTGTTGTTACCCTTAATATTTTTTTATTTTATACGGCATTCTTTTATAAATTTGCTGGTAATCCTGAAATTCCAGTTTCAAATATTGAGAAGAGTATAAATGAATCAACATATCGCAGAGCCGACGTTTCTCACATTTGTTGTTGTCACGCACGATGCACAAATAATACAATCCATTTGATTGGACGACTAAATTTGTTAAGACGGCTATTCTGATTGGCTAAAACATCAAAACCAGGTCGATATCGTATTCCGCTTGACTACTATGCAGCGGAATCGTGTAGCGTACAAACATTTTATGTAATTTAAGTACTGTTGCGATTTATCGTGACCCAAAAGTTGTTTTTAGACCAATCAAAAAGACGTAAAATTCTATTCATGTAATAAAAATGGATACTGCCTGCTTCCCATCTGTATGAAATTGGTATATTATGTCATTATGCCCCTGGTTGTACAGGAATCCACATATCAGGAGATTTAGTTTGTAGAACAAAAATCTAAAATCCATTTTACACCATAAATCCCTTTTTATGATAGTAACTTAGCAGGGTAAATAAAGTCATAATCTGGAGTAAACCTCAGATTTTGCTCCTATCCTTACTCCTTTTCTTTGGCAGTCAAAATCACCTGCTCCTTTTTTTTACTTACCAATTTATTACCCTGTTCTTCTTGTACAGACTTTATTCAGTTCAATAGTTTACTTTTTTAATATCTTTTTTTTTTCTTGTAAAATAGGTATTATTGTTGAATATCATTAAGTAATAAATATCCTTGTTCACATTAAACTCTTAATACACAGATTTGAAAATATATTATTTTATTTTGTGAAAATAATATTGTTAGTTCATCAACAGGTGTTTTATTCCAATGTTAGAATATTTCAGAATAATATAAATATGAAATATTGTTGTCTAATTTATTACTGCTAAAATTAAGTTTTGTATTTTATGTAAATTAATACCTAATTTGTTTTTTATTCTATTAATAGATCTTTAAAACATTCTATTTATATCACAAGTAGGTCATTAGTATATAGTATTTCATCAACAAAAATATTATTTGCATGATAAGCAAAAATTGTGGGTCGTATAATGGGATGGGTATATGCACATTGGATGAACCATCCACTCCGGACCTCCAGATATTAACAGTAGATAAGATGGTTATATATCTTACTTTCTTGTATAGAAACTATTATTTGGTTTGTTATATTTGCATATTGAATTTGCAAAGGGAAGTCACTCCAGAATGTTTTCTAAAGGATTGATTTGTAGTGCTAGTCATTTATTTTATTTTCAAATTAATAGTAAAGATATGTATATTTGAAAAATTGTATTTCATTGTCTTTCTTAATTAAAAAAAGAAAAAGTATTTAGCCTTAAAATTTTGAAAACTATTTAATAAAATTCTTAAACTATACTCCAACTTTTGTAAATGTTTAATATACCTATATATATATAGAGTTGTCTAATATAAATAATTATATGCTTATTTATATGGGCAAAGCATTGTAAACTGTATCCTAGAAAAATCTAAGTCATTAGTGTATTTTATAGTCCATACAGGAAGCTGCATTAATTATAGAGCCTTTAACTAAATAAATAACTTATGAAATAAGTAAATAATTATCTTCTGTAAAAATAAAAATATATAGAAATAGTACATAAATTGTCATTTTAAGTATCCACAAATATAATTACATGTAAATTGTATTTGTGTGTGAATTCTCAGCTGTTTACAGAAAAAATCATTGTAATTGGCTTTAACTAAAACCTCTACTCTCCTATGGTCAGTATAAACTGTTATAACCTGATAAAACCTCTACTCTCCTATGGTCAATATAAACTGTTATAACCTGATTAAACCTCTACTCTCCTATGGTCAATATAAACTGTTATAACCTCATTTGGACATTGATTAAGATAACTTGTGTTAAAGATTAAGTATTTTAAGGAGAATTCTTAGCAGGATATTCTAATCCCAATTTTTATAATATTTCCCTTCAAAGAAAATAAATACATGGAACTGAATAAACTGCAAAAATGTTCAAAATACAAAATGTAAGTATCTTTGATTTCTTTTACAGAGCAAAGTGGCCTCTATTACCTTCCAGGCAGGTCCCAGTACAGATGACTTGACTAAACTCGAACAGGTAACCAGATAATGATGAAAATGATTTATAGTTTATACCTGATTTATATGTATGTATCAGCATCCAATTATGACAGTTTTACAGTCATATATTCTCTCAATGGTGGGCATTCAAGGACAATTCTAATTGATTAATATTAATTTATCCATTGTCTTATTCTATCATTTAAATAATTACCATCTCTAACTAGACCTTATTGGATTTTTGTTTGTATGGGTTTTAACGTGACTTTCAGCATTCGTTCATCTATTTAATTGTGTCCCATGTTATTTAGATTGAAGTAAAAATACTAAGTGAAAATCCCTGATCATTGTTAAGAAAACTGAGAATTGTTGTCATTTAAGATTGAAGTGGAGTACAACCTTCTGCCACATTGTGGATCAAACAAAAATATGCCAATAAGTGGCAATTTATAGGAAAACTAGAAACATTTTGAAAATCTGGACTTCAGAATTTAGTGGCAGTAGAACACCATTGCAGAGGGTCATTATAATGAGGGGCATTTGTTATTAGAATCTCTGATACCACAAGTTTTTTATTATATATAGATTGAAGTGGATACCAGATTTACAGGATGGTTGAGTTGTCACATACCAGAGCCAAAATGTAGGTGTGTCCATCTGGAATTAAAGGGTCCGGACCACAACTTACGGATCCGTCAAATAAAGGTCCTTGGTGAGATGGAGGGAGAGAATATCTACCTCCCAGTAAAGAAGAGTGCAGTAGATCTACAGCAGGAGAATTGTGAGACTGAGACATTGAGGGTCTTCAGGATGTTGACGTCACAGGTTTGTGTTGGATTGACTTTTAAGTGTACAATTTAAAGAGTCAGTGATATTAAGTTAACTCATTTGAGTAATTAACGTACATACTCGCACATAAGTCGGGAAATTGGGAGTTAAAATTTGGTTTTAGAGAAGGTTTCCGACTTATAAGCGAGTCATACCACAAGAGGAAAGAATTCCGGTCGAAGTTTGAAGGCCGTAAATAGATCGCCAACCATAAAGACGAAAACAGACAGATACGTGATTAGTTATGCTAAATAAAGTATATTTAAGACATTAATAAAGATTGTTTTTACTTGTGTATTGTTTATTTTATCCAGTTTCCATATTTCCATTCGTATTTACCACTGTTTACACAAGTATCGATTTATTTGTATGTATTGCATAATACATCTGGTGATGTCATGAAACAACTAAAAACCGAAAATCAAGATAAACTAACTAATACATATATGCTACAGAATTCATTTTTTTTCATCAATTATTATTTTAATTTACAAACCATATTCCTTTATATTTTGTATTTTAGCTTTGGTTTATTTTAAAAAAACTCCGCTTTAACTATTAAATAATTACGAAAATGAATATTTGTATATTTACTTGTGTTTGTCTTTTTTATGGTTTTTAGTCATAGCAAATTCAGGGAGATAATTACGCAATTACGTTTACATTTTCAAAACACGTGTACACTAGTGTAAACAAACCACTTACGATAAATGACAAGCGATATTTAACTTATAAAACACGAGAAACAAATAATAAACAAGAAGTCTTACTGATATAATGATTTATATTCACAAATTTGGAATGTTTATTTGATTCTGACCACATGTCAATACGTCTGTCTTCCGACCGACTTATACGAGGATCAACAGCAAACCACCAGATTTTAAGGCCCAAAAAGACCCCCCGACTTATATGCGGACCGACTTTTAAGCTAGCATCTACGGTAGTAGTAAATTTAATCCCCCTTTTTATTTTTATATCACATAATTATCTAATATCATTAGTATTTTTATTTGTTGTTCCTCTGTTCACTTTACATCCTTCTCAAAAGCCACAGAGCAAGTTGAAGCCAAACTTTGATGGAATGATGTTTGTGAGGTCCTTTCTAAAATTTCTCATTTGTCTTGAATGGGTATATAACATTGCTGCCATTGGTGATTCTTGTTTCTGATTGGCTGAAATCATCTTAAAATAGATGTCCAAATGCTTTGTAAATTGATACAAATGATAGGGTACAAATACTTCTTATAAGGTTTTAAACTGTTGAATGGATGAAAAACATGGCCACCATGAGCAATCCTTGCTTCTGATATGTTAGGGTTTAAAAGAAATATTTTCCACTGAATCTACACTTTTGCTGAATTGAACTTTAGTAGGTTCTTTACAAAGATTCCACTCCTATGATGATTAGACATCAACATGGCTTCCATGAGGATTCCTTGTTTCTGATTGGCAGAAATATTTAAATATTATTTCCTCTGAAACTACAAAGCCAAATGGATTTTAACCTTCTAGGATTGTATATACAAAATATGACCTCAATATATCTTAAGTTCGTAAGTTGGATTATTTTTTAGTCATATTTTCACCTTTTGTACAGGTGTTCTTATTTATTTTGTTGAAGTTGTGCTTACCTTTAAAACAGGTGTTTGGCAAGCTGATCGTAGATAAAGAAGCAGATACTGAGGAGAAGAAGAAATCTATAGAACCAGCAGACAGTATGGACGGTGATCATGATCTGAAGGAACACATGGTTGGAATACTCTTCAGTAGAAGTAAGCTGTCACACCTTCAGAAACAGGTAAGTCATAGAAGTAAACTGTCACACCTACAGAAACAGGTAAATAATAGTAGCAGTTTAAATTTTTATTGCTGACATTTAGAGTATTTTTTTTCTTAGTATTTCAACAGTTAAACTCAGTAACTCAAAAAAATAAAAGATTTTCTAAGTACATATATCTCTTCTGTATGTTTTCAATTCAGATTGCTTAAACTAAAATTAACTGTGATATTTACAGAGTTCAGACTTATTTATGATTATTTTATTGTGTCCTGTATTTAGTTTGTATTCTTAACTGTGAGTAGGTTATTCAAATTTCTTTATGTTTATAAATCTCTCTATGGGGTATTTTGGGTACCATATATATTTACAGTCCATTTTACATTATTAGGTATGTTCCCACATTGTACAAGGTATCAGGAAGGAGACATGTAAGATAAGAGAGGAATGGGAGAGCTCTCTGGGAACAAAGACTCAAACAGTTTCAAGTAACAGGTAAAGCATGCGTTTTACTTATATTGACTCATTTCTGAATTTACGTCAACCTGACTATGAGTCATTAGTTAATCATTTATTTCTAATCTAACTTAAGCCAGTAAACAGATATTTCCGACCATCAAATCACCAATGGATGCTGGCAAATCTTCAAATACATTATGGTTATCTCCATTCTAAGGCTACGGCAATAATTAGCTAAATTAACTAATTAAAATGGGAATTTTTATTTGCCTGAAATAATATCTGCGCTTGCGTTAACATCTTACAGCATCAATCGTGAATTGATGCCATGAAATTATTGACGTTATCCATCCAGAATCCACGTTACATCAAGAACTGCATTCAAATTTTACTTTGTTGATCTTTCGTAACAACATACTGACTAATACATGACAACAAAAATCCATATATATCAGTTTGATAGACAATTTATCTTTGACATGTGTTATTACTAAAGGTAAATACATAATATAAAATAACAGTTATTCTACAACAAGTAAATACGAAGACACATTTGTTCATTGCATTGATCAAGATGCTTACTGTTTTGTTCATTGCAGTGATCAAGATGCTTACTGTTTTGTTCATTGCAGTGATCAAGATGCTTACTGTTTTGTTCATTGCAGTGATCAAGATGCTTACTGTTTTGTTCATTGCAGTGATCAAGATGCTTACTGCTTTGTTCATTGCATTGATCAAGATGCTTACTGTTTTGTTCATTGCAGTGATCAAGATGCTTACTGTTTTGTTCATTGCAGTGATCAAGATGCTTACTGTTTTGTTCATTGCAGTGATCAAGATGCTTACTGTTTTGTTCATTGCAGTGATCAAGATGCTTACTGTTTTGTTCATTGCAGTGATCAAGATGCTTACTGTTTTGTTCATTGCAGTGATCAAGATGCTTACTGTTTTGTTCATTGCATTGATCAAGATGCTTACTGCTTTGTTCATTGCAGTGATCAAGATGCTTACTGCTTTGTTCATTGCAGTGATCAAGATGCTTACTGTTTTGTTCATTGCAGTGATCAAGATGCTTACTGCTTTGTTCATTGCAGTGATCAAGATGCTTACTGTTTTGTTCATTGCATTGATCAAGATGCTTACTGTTTTGATCATTGCAGTGATCAAGATGCTTACTGTTTTGTTCATTGCATTGATCAAGATGCTTACTGCTTTGTTCATTGCAGTGATCAAGATGCTTACTGTTTTGTTCATTGCAGTGATCAAGATGCTTACTGTTTTGTTCATTGCAGTGATCAAGATGCTTACTGTTTTGTTCATTGCAGTGATCAAGATGCTTACTGTTTTGTTCATTGCAGTGATCAAGATGCTTACTGTTTTGTTCATTGCATTGATCAAGATGCTTACTGCTTTGTTCATTGCAGTGATCAAGATGCTTACTGCTTTGTTCATTGCAGTGATCAAGATGCTTACTGTTTTGTTCATTGCAGTGATCAAGATGCTTACTGCTTTGTTCATTGCAGTGATCAAGATGCTTACTGTTTTGTTCATTGCAGTGATCAAGATGCTTACTGTTTTGTTCATTGCAGTGATCAAGATGCTTACTGTTTTGTTCATTGCAGTGATCAAGATGCTTACTGTTTTGTTCATTGCAGTGATCAAGATGCTTACTGTTTTGTTCATTGCAGTGATCAAGATGCTTACTGTTTTGTTCATTGCATTGATCAAGATGCTTACTGTTTTGTTCATTGCAGTGATCAAGATGCTTACTGTTTTGTTCATTGCAGTGATCAAGATGCTTACTGTTTTGTTCATTGCATTGATCAAGATGCTTACTGTTTTGTTCATTGCAGTGATCAAGATGCTTACTGTTTTGTTCATTGCAGTGATCAAGATGCTTACTGTTTTGTTCATTGCAGTGATCAAGATGCTTACTGTTTTGTTCATTGCAGTGATCAAGATGCTTACTGTTTTGTTCATTGCAGTGATCAAGATGCTTACTGTTTTGTTCATTGCAGTGATCAAGATGCTTACTGTTTTGTTCATGCAGTGATCAAGATGCTTACTGTTTTGTTCATTGCAGTGATCAAGATGCTTACTGTTTTGAGTTGTTATCCATGGTGTTAGCCCTGAGTGGGTCTGGAGTAGGCAGAACTTACTTGGCTCAGCAGTACCCATTATTACAGGACCTGTTCAGTTTATTACATACAGGAACACCAAGAATTCAAAGACAGGTATGTGTTCTTCTGTTTGATTGCATTAAGCATACTTAAATAACTATTATTTCTTCAAAATTGTTTGAGTCTATACATAAAAATGAACAATTATTGTCTGTCTTAATAAAATTTTATATTTCTCTTGAAACAATGATAATATGGTGAAGTAAATCATAGCAGTTTAAGTAAAGAGGTTTTGCAGGAAAGTTATGCTGCTAGAAATCAGATAAATTTAGTAAATTTAGTAAACTCAGCAAAAATTTAATTTTTTCATTTTTTTTAAATCTATTATTTGATTTATTTAAAAGGTGAAAGAAAGTTTTGTCCACATTTAATTTAAATCTTCAGGGAATATTTAAATTAAATTTGTCATGCACATTTCTTTTACCATACAATATTTAGAATATTTGAGAAAGCTTTTTCTGTATACCAGTATTTAGTGTTGTACATGGTGTAACAATTTATAATATTTCAGGTAATATCAGTGTTGAGGCGTGTCTTACCTGAAGCTAAACCTCAAACATTGGCAAGTATTCTGTCTGTTCCCAACCTCCCACCATCTGAGTATAGCATTGTCAGTCTGGCTAGTCGAGAGGATGAAAACGAGACCTACGATGTCAACAAACCTGGAATACTGGATGTCTTACTGGCATGTATCAGTAAAGCTGTCACTGTTCAAACAAAGGTCAAGGCCAGTGGTCCACAGAAAGGGGTAACAAGTATGACCTTGGCAGAATGTCAACTAGAGAGCCTATCAGCAAGGTAAATTACCATGGTAACATGGTACAGTAATTTTTTACAGACATTTAATGAAATTGCAAAAGATGCAGATGCATTATGATTTGACTGTGCAATTAGAAATTCAGAGTGAATATTTCTTTTCTCAATTATTGTGTTTTAACATGCAATATTTTAAACAAAAGTGTTTTCTCTGTATTTAAACATTAGAGTTGTGTGAACAAATCTGTATCATATTACAATCGAACTTCGATGGCTCGAACTCGAAGGGACCGACAAAAATAGTTCGAGAAACCGGGGCTTGTGATGTCCGGAAATGATTCATGTTCGAACCGGAATCGATATCGGTTTATATATTTCAGTTAATTTCCTGTGTTACATTGGATTAATAAAATTGTGTTTCTTCATTCCATTTCATATATAAATCTTATTTTTAAGTACGTATTTTTATTAAAATTAAAATGTTTACTGTTATATTTCTTGTTTAATTTTATACACAAGGATTGATAAGTATAATTGCATTACGTAATTATGTCAATGGCGCTGAAGGGGTCATTGTCGACCTGGGTACTATATCAGCGTACCCAGGGTACTTAAAATTTGAGAAATGGTACCCAGGGTACTGTCGCTTAACATAAACGTACCCAGACCAATATTGTTGAATCAAATCCATTTATTTTCAACAGTGTTTATAAACATGCACATAATCAAAACAAACGTAATTGTAAACTGTCACAAACCGCCATTCTTCTATTTATAATTGTGGACCAAACACGGGAAGGAAATAAACGTAATCTCCCGATACTTACCACCGGGTACGTTTATGTTAAGCGACAGTACCCTGGGTACCATTTCTAAAATTTTAAGTACCCTGGGTACGCTGATATAGTACCCAGGTCGACAATGACCCCATCAGCGTCAATGGCCTCGATTCGGATTTGATAGCAATTTATTGGCACACATTTAAATTAATTAAAACCTACTTCAACAAATTTGCCTACAAATGAGTACATAAATACGAATTGATAAAATTCGGTAAATTATTAGGGATTATATCATTAAAGATCAAGCTTGGCATTTTACAAGTATGGCTTCGATCTTTACACCTTTTACGACCAATTAGTCATGCAAGCTGTCAATAATTTTAGTTCGAGTTATTCATGGTTTTTTCAATGGATTTTTAGTATTGGGACTGCTGATTTAGTTCGAGTTTTCGAGAAATCGGTGTTCGAGAAATCGAAGTAATTTTAACATTGATTATATAGGGGGAAAGCTCCGTACTTTGATAGGTGTTCGAGAAATCCCGGGTGTTCGAGCCATCCGAGTTCAAGCTACTGAAGTTCGACTGTACATATATTATTGATGTTATTCTACATAAAGACTTTTAGTGACAAACTTTTTTTTTAAGTTGTACAGGGGTATGTGGTTTTTGAATGTACATAACTCATTAGTTTGTACTATTCCAGTAAAAAGTCTATCAGTATTCTGTACATAAGAAAAATTAATCGCCTCCATTTAGATTTCTGGTTTGTTTACAAATCCTTAGCAAAGATTCATTTCATGTCACCCTGCTACCCATAACGCATGCTGGAGTCCCATTGGTTGAATATTAACTCAAATAGCCATTAGTTATACATTGTAAATGCAAACATGTCTGGTAATTTAGAAGAAGTTCTATATTGTTTTACAGTTCTACTGGATCAAGATGGTGGATGCGAGGAAAAATGGATTCTGCAATGGCCAACAACATTATCAGTCTTATACAGGATATGGCTTCTGTGAGTCATTTCTTAATTATTTTTAATTTGTGTGTTTTATTCTTGCTGCTGTTTTTGTAGACCCATTCATTGAATGAATATAAATACTGAAACATCTATTTCTTTCAATTAACCACAAATGTGACATATTTTGGCAAGTACATAAATATACCGGTAGGTGTATATTTTACATTTTAACTGTTTGAATTGGGCTGTACGTGACTCTAAGTGGTAACTTCATCTTAAATAAGGGAAAAGTATTTGTAACCTTTGGCAGGAAAAGTTGCAATCCTTGTAAATCACATATAGGATTCAAACACAGCTTGTCTGAAGTTGGATTCAACTGACAATCTTAGTGTTTATATACCATTGATCAACAATAGATGGCTAACTACCTGGCTCTTGTTTGATTGTTTGTTAATAAAATTGACTTTTAAGCCACTTTTAGAAATTTTTAGTTATATCATGGCATCTAGTTTTCATTGGGAGAGGAAGTCAAAGTAGCTCTTAAGATGATGAAAACCTTTTAAAGCCCCTATTTCATTATTTGTTTGAATTAGATTTTTGCAGCAGTTTGTCAGCTAGATCATGGCCATCAAGAAATAACTGACAGATGTCACATGCCTATGATCTGTTAGTGGATATGATTAACTGTAAAGACAAATTGGACTACAATTTGCTGATTTTACTTGAAATTAAATAGGTTCAGAATAATAAAGTACTAGAATAGTTAGTTTAATTACTTCAAGCAATCGATCAGTCAAACTGTTATGTTATTGTATCTACTATGACTGTGTAAAATTAAATTCTATTACATTACTACTTATATAATTTCTAGGGTGGTTTGTCAGAAACCTGGGCAACAGTCACCAAGGCAGCTGTAGCGGAAGCCATTTTGGCATTAACAAAATTGGATGAAAGTTTGAGAGTTCCACAGACATGTGTAAAAACCCCAACGGTAGGCCGCAATTCAATTATTTAATTATTTTAATCGACCCGTTTTATGTTGCAAAAGTTTTCTGTTTATAAGAATCAATCTTCTATGTTAATAAAAAAAGAAAATTTTAAGTTAATTTCAAACAAACAAGTTCAAATTTTATTTGGATGAATATTGTTAACTTAGTGCATTTTAATAATTGAAAATGGAAGAGAAAACTGTAGACTTGAAGGTAATGAATGACAGTATAACACATAAACCGAGATCTAAATAACCAACAGACATGTATTAAATCATTTGGTTTGTTTTGTAGTTATGGCTGGCTTTGTCTTCATTGTGTGTACTAGATCAGGACCATGTAGAACGTTTGACATCTGGTCAGTGGGTCAGTAGTCCAAATGGTCAGCATGGACAACCTCGGGTAAGTATAATAAAAAGATAATTTCAAAAAAAAATTTTTAAGACTATAAATACTGGAACATTGGAAAATTGTTACCAAGTAACAGCAGTCATAAAAAATTTTTGATACTGTAGAATGATTGGCATAGCAGTTCATATTTTAAGATTTGTATTTGATCTTTCGGTTAATTATTTCATTATGTAGTGTATTTTTCTATTCAATAGATTTTTGTATAAAATTAAAAGTGGCAATTTGCTACTATTATAAAAGACTTTGTTGGTACTATATTAGGTTTTAAAATTGGAAAGATAATTCAAGATTTCGTGCATGTTTTTTAAAAAGGTCACCTAAAGGTTTTACAGTAACAATTAAAAGATGAATAATATAAGCACTACATTGATAGTGAATCTGCAGATTGCTTAACATATTGATGAATCTGATTGGCAGAGACCTTCAGTACTGTGACTGCCTAAAAATTGTAAAATTAACAGATTTCTAAAAAGTGTATCCTAAACCAGTCATTTTTTGTTTGTTAATTTCTGTGTATAGCCTACATGTGATAACCATGACGACGGAGAAACCCAGGCCATTATACTGTGTACAGACTGTGGAAACCTGTGTGCTGACTGTGACAGATATCTACATCTACCTAAGAGGAATAGAAACCACCAGAGACAGGTGGGTACCAGTTCAAGTCTGCTACTATTGATTTACCATAAAAGTACTGGCCCTGGGGCAAAAAAAATCTAGCTCACATTTTTTGTTCTCAATAAGATTTCTGTATTTCTTTTATTGTAATAGTAATTGAGAATAATCTTATTTTTGTTGTGTCATGGCCATAGAATATGCAATAAACATGTTAAACATGTATGTGTTTCAGACATCATATTTTACAAAAAATTATAAAAGATATTTAGATTTCTATGTTTTAAAACTTGAATAGCATAATTATTACATGTCAAACTATTTTTTGTATGAGAACTCTGAATAGAATTAAAAGTGACTGTACATATATATTTTTTCATTCAGGCATATTACACACATAAACCTAGATTGACTGCCTGGCCATGACAAATTGTAAATTTGTCAAATATGATTTATGTTTTTTCTTCATGGTTGTTTCTGAGTTGATGATACAATTGGACTTTATCTTCTGGTTTATTAAAATCTCTATCTTGTGTTTATTTAGGTGTTTAAAGAAGAAGAGGAGGCCATTAGGGTAGACTTACATGAAGGATGTGGTCGTACCAAGTTGTTCTGGCTGATGGCTCTAGCTGACTCCAGGACACTGAAGGCAATGGTAGAATTCAGAGAAGGTATTTACATATTAACTGTTAATTTGGTATTAGTGTAAGACTAAAACAAAAAACAAAAACATTTACTTTTATTTGTAGAGGTCACTTATAACATTTTGTAAAATGACAAAAACTGCTGACTTTTCTTAATTATTTTAAAGACATTTCACCTTGTATTAAATATCTTCACAAGAAAACTGAGTAGGTGGCTCAGTAAACATTTAGAGCTATAAAACATATACAATTTTTTTCACCTCAGCTTAAAAAGTACAACAAATTAGATCAAATTTATCACCTGTTGCTAATAATAAGTCTCTTAATTTGTATTTTTTTTAAATAAATTTTCAGCTTCCTGTCAGTTTGATCTGAGTCACTGTTGATGCATATTAGATATATAATCTTATTATATACATGTAATCTCTTTTATTACAGGAAAACAGTCAACATCTAAAACTGGTCCAGGTGTGTGTCGATTCTGTGGAGCGACAAGTAACACTGGATTGCTGGCTATAGGAAATGTCTGTGCAGAACCTGATTGTCAAGTAGGTTTTGTTGTGTCTAATAATATAAATATCATTCAAATACTGATTAACAGAATTATGTCATGTTCCAAGCATCTTGATATGTTAATAATTCAAGTGCAGAATTTGTTGAAAGTAACTGTGTATCTATTTTAAACAAAAATTTCAGTTAAAAAATTTTTTGATTGTGGTGAGTTACTGGTATAAAAGGTTTTTGATTAGCTGGTTTTTTCCTGTAAACAAGTAGGACTAACAGGTCAGAATATGAATGTTCATTTGGGTGATGTCTGTTTTTTTTTTTTAAATTTGTTTAGGAATATGCAAAGACAGCTTGTATTAAAACCTTACCATGTGGACATGCCTGTAGGGGTATTAAGGATGAAGAGCCATGTTTGCCTTGTCTACATCGATGTGGTAAACATGAAAGTCTCAAACAGGATGCAGATGACATGTGCATGATCTGCTTCACTGAAGCTCTTTCAGCAGCCCCTGCTATACAGGTACTTACAAGATCTGTGTTTAATTGCTCTATGTTCAGAGATATTAATCCAGCTTAAACAGTTATAAATCCTAGGTTACTTATTTTGAACTGAAATGTTCTGACACATCCATATGTATCAAAATAAATATGAATCATCTTTTCTTCTTTCATTCATTGTTATTCTGCTTTTAATTAAAGCTTATAGAAAAGCCTTGAATAAATAGCCTATACCAACTGCTATAAAAATCTTTCTAATATTATTTCAGCTGAAGTGTAACCATGTATTCCATCTACACTGTAGCAGGCGTATACTGAGTAAACGATGGGTTGGACCACGGATAACATTTGGTTTCTCTCTCTGTCCTATCTGTAAGGTATGTTGTTATGTGTAACATTACACTGTAGCAGACGTATACTGAGTAAACGATGGGTTGGACCAAGGATAACATTTGGTTTCTCTCTCTGTCCTATCTGTAAGGTATGTTATGTGTAACATTACACTGTAACAGACGTATACTGAGTAAACGATGGGTTGGACCAAGGATAACATTTGGTTTCTCTCTCTGTCCTATCTGTAAGGTATGTTGTTATGTGTAACATTACACTGTAGCAGACGTATACTGAGTAAACGATGGGTTGGACCACGGATAACATTTGGTTTCTCTCTCTGTCCTATCTGTAAGGTATGTTATGTGTACCATTACACTGTAGCAGGCGTATACTGAGTAAACGATGGGTTGGACCACGGATAACATTTGGTTTCTCTCTCTGTCCTATCTGTAAGGTATGTTATGTGTAACATTACACTGTAGCAGACGTATACTGAGTAAACGATGGGTTGGACCACGGATAACATTTGGTTTCTCTCTCTGTCCTATCTGTAAGGTATGTTATGTGTAACATTACACTGTAACAGACGTACACTGAGTAAACGATGGGTTGGACCAAAGATAACATTTTGGTTTCTCTCTCTGTCCTATCTGTAAGGTATGTTATGTGTAACATTACACTGTAGCAGACGTATACTGAGTAAACGATGGGTTGGACCAAGGATAACATTTGGTTTCTTTCTCTCTCCTATCTGTAAGGTATGTTGTGTGTAACATTACACTGTAGCAGACGTATACTGAGTAAACGATGGGTTGGACCACGGATAACATTTGGTTTCTCTCTCTGTCCTATCTGTAAGGTATGTTATGTGTACCATTACACTGTAACAGACGTATACTGAGTAAACGATGGGTTGGACCAAGGATAACATTTGGTTTCTCTCTCTGTCCTATCTGTAAGGTATGTTGTTATGTGTAACATTACACTGTAGCAGACGTATACTGAGTAAACGATGGGTTGGACCACGGATAACATTTGGTTTCTCTCTCTGTCCTATCTGTAAGGTATGTTATGTGTACCATTACACTGTAGCAGACGTATACTGAGTAAACGATGGGTTGGACCACGGATAACATTTGGTTTCTCTCTCTGTCCTATCTGTAAGGTATGTTATGTGTACCATTACACTGTAACAGACGTACACTGAGTAAACGATGGGTTGGACCAAGGATAACATTTTGGTTTCTCTCTCTGTCCTATCTGTAAGGTATGTTATGTGTAACATTACACTGTAGCAGGCGTATACTGAGTAAACGATGGGTTGGACCACGGATAACATTTGGTTTCTCTCTCTGTCCTATCTGTAAGGTATGTTACGTGTACCATTACACTGTAGCAGGCGTATACTGAGTAAACGATGGGTTGGACCAAGGATAACATTTGGTTTCTCTCTCTGTCCTATCTGTAAGGTATGTTATGTGTACCATTACACTGTAGCAGACGTATACTGAGTAAACGATGGGTTGGACCAAGGATAACATTTGGTTTCTCTCTCTGTCCTATCTGTAAGGTAAGTTATGTGTACCATTCCACACTGTTGAATACTGCAAACTTTTGTTTAGTGATGTATTGTAGGTAGACACACATTTTATTTTCCCATTTAGGTGAAACACAATTTAACTGCTTGCTGATATTTTTTTAAAAAGAAAAATGTCTTGGCTGCAATTTATTATTTTGTTTAGAAATTTTGAGTCTAATTGCCTTGTATAATTCACAGTGATGCATTTTATTCAACCAATCTAATCTTCTTGTTCAATTTATTTATCATTAACTTGTTAAACATTTTGCATAAAAACTATTGAGACAATAATTTACAGACTTTTATTTGCTATAAATGGATATGATTTCAATGATCAGAAAATCCCAACATAAATGTACAGTTAAAAAGTTTAAACATAGTAAATATTAGGTTAGTTTTGTTCAAATAAAGAAATGTCAAAATCTTTCCTCAGTCAACCATAGATCATCCAGTATTGAGAGATCTCCTGAAACCAATCCAGGAGTTATTTGAGGATGTCCGTAGGAAGGCTATGATGAGGTTAGAATACGAGGGTCTACACAAGGCCGAGGCAATCACTACTCCTGGAGCTAGGTTTTACCAAGATCCTGCAGGCTTTGCTATGGATAGATATGCTTACTATGTCTGTTTTAAGTGCAAAAAGGTGAGAATGAAGTACATGAAAGTGACATTAATTATGTTGGTTTTAAAAGCAGAGAGTTAAGATTATTTAACTTGAACCAAAAGGTTAGAATATTGTACATGAAGGTTAAGTAACTTTGTTTTAAAAAAAGTATAGGTGTAAAAGTCTGTCTCTAATTAGTCCAGAAGGTCAGAATTAAGTTGTTAAAGGTTACAGGAACAAGGACCCAGTGCCATAAAAATTTTTGAGTAAAAATGTTTTGCTCAGCATGAAAATTTTCTCAATAACCATGACAACAAGGGAAAAGAGAAGATTTGATTGGATGAAAATTCTCAGCAAAGAAAATATTTATGGCGCTGGGTCCCTGTCTGTTTAAAAAAAACAGTGAGATTAAACCTGAGGTTTATTGTACCACGCTTCAAAGAAGAGGGGGGTATACTGTTTTAACCTTGTATTATAGAGTGTTTCTTTCAAAAGATAACATTGATGATGGAAGGTGGGTACACATAAATGGAATTGTCTTTTGTCCAAAATTATATCATAGTTGACCATGTTGACCCAGCCGTGATTCCACATTTTCTTACAATTGTCCTTATTTTTCTCCCTTATTTTTCTCGCAGGACTAGGGAAACGTCAAATACAATGGGCAACGAATGATTTGAACAAGAGATATGAAACATATACATTGTGACATCAGTCCCTGATGAAAAAAAAAATTATTGTCACTTTCAATGAGAATATCTGCATATGAAAAAAAATTTCTAATGTTGCAAGTATACATGAATAATGTTGTGTATTATGTTATTTAAAATTTGAAAAATGTTTTCATTCTATATGTGTTCTCTTTATTAATGATATATTCGTTGTACTGTTATAGCCTGGAATAACATCTTGCATATTACTCCATATTTCAATGATGACCTGTATCCACATTTCAAAATTAGCCAGACAAATTACATTTTTATTCATCATAAGAGAAATAGGTTTCACAAATTGTGAGAATTGTAAATATCTCTTGATATCATCTCTTGTTATTTAATTTCAACCAAATAATAAACTCGCCATAGGCTTGTTTATTATTGTGTTGAAATTAAATAACTCGGGATGATATACAGCGATATACAATATTTACTCGTTGTGAAAGCTGTAATTCCAAATTATGTGTCTCTGATGGATTCTAAACTTGCATGGATATTGTATTTAAAAATACACAAAAGTTTATAATGTGAAATAACGTTACAATATACTGATGTTAAAGGCTTACTATGGTGGAGAAGCTAGATGTGAGGAACAAGCAGGGGCTTTAGAGGACTATGACCCCCAGGAGTTGGTGTGTGGTGGGTGTTCAGATGTATCCCGGGCCCAGGTAAGAAACTCACTATTATGCTGGATATTTGTTTCTATTATTGTTGCTATTGTTTCATCATAAAAAAGCATACCATGTCTGTTTTAAGCATTGTACTGTAGTTTGGCCAAATATTCTTTCTTTTCACATAAAATTATCATGGGTAAAATTATTTTTATTGTTGCAAATTGTGAGCATTTTTTCTTCCTTTGCTTGTTAGTCAAAAATGTGAGCAAACCCCTCAAAACTTGTAGTTTATGAAGGGTTCTTCATATACTTTCTAGAAAAAATTTCTGGTCGTAGTTTTTAGTGTACAAGCTGTATAAAATATTACTGTGAAATACTTTTTATTCGTGGGGTATCAATTTTCGTGGTTTTCGTTGAGGCCTCCGACCACGAAATTAAAAATCCAACGAAGAGTAAAACTTCATTAACAGATGGGAACTTGGGAACAACGATCTGAAAATGTCCAAGATCGGACATTTATTTGTAAATGTAATATATGATTTTGTGGTTCGATCCATTAATAATGTTCAGCTCAAAATCCATCTTAATGATTATGTTACAGGTTTCATGTTCGAATTTTGTTTTTATTAAATGTAGGTATTATTTAATTGTAAAGCGTACGAAGAAACATCGACTTCCGGTCAACGTGGGGATATATGAGGTGTTCATTTTCGATGTTAAAAAGTAACAAATTATTATTGGAATTATGAGTTTGGTTGCTCCTTTGAACATAAATTAAAATAACAAATAAAATATTTAAAAGATAAGCTATACTTTATCTTTATTAGGGCATATCAATGACACGCTATATCAATGGATGTTGTGATAATACCGATCGTGGCACAAATGACATTAAATTACACCTTTGTATTTATTGCTACTCAACACATGAAGTGACAAATGCCCTTCGGCTAGGAGTGCTTCTATAGATAACAATTAGAGAATTAAATAGACTCAAAGTAGTTTTTATTGCAATTAATCAATTTATTAATACATTACCGTGTTTATAATTAGCTATTGATTTCCGTGTTGTTAATTTTACATTCGTTACCACGCACGTTAACAACATCATGTAATGAAACTGTTTTGTCTTCTTTATATGTTGATGTCTATTATCAGCAGTGAAAGTGGTCTGCTGTAATCATTTATTTTGATCGCTACTTCACTTTTTAGCTCACCTGACCCGAAGGGTCATGTGAGCTATTGCCATCACTTGGCGTCCGTCGTCGTCCGTCGTCGTCGTCGTCGTCGTCGTCGTCGTCGTCGTCGTCGTTAACTTTTCTTCAAAAATCTTCTCCTCCAAAACCACTGAAGGGATTGCTTTGAAACTTTGCACACATCATCAGTAAAATGTCCTCTACCAAGTTTGCTCAAATCATGGCCTCAGACCAACCAACATGGCCGCCATGGCTAAAAATAGAACAGGGGGGTCAAAATACAGTTTATTGCTTATAGTTCAAAAAGTATAACAGATATAGGAAAACCGAACAGACCTTCCTTCTTCAGCATCTAAAGCTCTACAAAACACTCCATTGGGTCAAAGTTGTATGATGACTCCTTGTAGGAGTTATTGCCCTTTAATTGTCAAAATTGATGATTTTTGCCATTTTTGCCTCAAAATCTTGAAAATTATTAGAACTAGAGAAAAAGTTAGCATTGCTTAATTGTTCTGCTCTATGAGGGCTACAAAAATGACTTCAGGGTCAAGATTGTCTGATTAACCGTTTAAGAGTTATTCCCCTTGAACTGTTTTTTTTAATTTGTTTTAATTGTTTTTTTAAAATATTCTCCTCTGAAACAACTGAAAGTACTGCTTTGAAACTTTGTACACATCATCCGTCCAATGTCCTCAACCAAGTTTGCACCAACCATGGCTGCAGATTAACCAACATGGCCACCATTGCTAAAAATAGGACGGTGGGGGGGGGGGGGAAATACAGTTTTTGGCTTATATTTAAAAAAGTGTAACAGATACAGGAAAACCGAAGAGACATGCCTTCATCTGTATCAAAAGCTCTACAAAACACTCCATTGGGTTGAAGTTGTATGATGACTCCTTATAGGAGTTATTGCCCTTTAATTGTCGAAATTGATTATTTTTGACATTTTTGCCTCAAAATCTTGAAAATTATTAGAACTAGAGAAAAAGTTAGCATTGCTTAATTGTTCTGCTCTATGAGGGCTACAAAAATGACTTATGGGTCAAGATTGTCTGATGAACCGTTTAGGAATTATTCTCCTTGAAAATTTTTTTAATCAATTTTACTAGATTTTAAAAAATCTTCTCCTCTTTAACCAATGAAAGGACTGCTTTGTAACATTGCACACATCATCTTTAGGACGTCCTCTACCACCTGACTACCTATATAGCTACGTTGGCTTTAAATAGAAAAAATGAAAAAAGGCGGGGGGGGGGGGGGGGGGGTCGAGAGAGTTTTCGACTGATAGTTAAAAAAGTACAACAGGTACAGCAAATTTGAAGTGAACTTCCCTTCTCCCTCTAAGCATCAAAAGCTCCTCCTTATAGGAGTTATTTCCCTTAAAAGGTCGAAATTAATGATTTTTGCAGAAGTGTTGGGCAATTCCTTATAGCAAAGAAAAGCTGGATAAAAAAGGGTTGTTTGGTTTCAGGTTCAGGTGAGCGATACAGGCTCCTGGGAGCCTCTAGTTACATTTTCGGAAACCGTCAGTCCACGAATTTAAGAACCCACAAACATGTAAAATTTCACCAAACCACGAAAATTGATACCCACGAATTTAAGTACTTTCACAGTACTATTTTTTGTATGTATTATATCTTGATAGGTTTGTCCCAAGCATGGAACAGATTTCTTGGAATACAAATGTAGATACTGCTGTTCAGTGGCTGTGTTCTTCTGTTTCGGTACAACACATTTCTGCAATGCTTGCCATGATGACTTCCAGCGCATAACCAACATACCAAAGACAGAACTACCACGATGTCCTGCAGGTTAGTTATCATGTTCTTCTGCTGGGGCTACGGTGGGAGTAGTCTATAGAAGTTTCTTTTGTCCATCTGAGAAATGCTATCCCAGTTATTTTTTAGATAAGAACCTTAGTGAGCATGCTCATATAGTCCACGCTCCCACATACATATCAAGTTCTATAAAATTCTGATCAAGTTTAAAAAAAAAAAGAGTTGTTTCATACATATATTTTGAGAAATTTTTATGTTTTAAGGGGGAATAACTCATACAAAAAATATTGTATCATAATTTCCAGTCCATATGCACAACTACATATGGTGTCCTTCATTTATGCGTTACATAAAACTCTGATCAGTAGTTGTGGAGCTGTTGCACTTACAAGAATAGAAATAAGGGGAGGAACCATCAAAAACATTCAAAGTGCTTATGTGATGTGCATTAACTCATAACAAAAAAGTCTAATAATTCATATATTAAAAAAGACTTTAACAGCTAGCATAAGAATCTAAAACATGTTTGCATTAAATGTAATATTATAACATTTTTATACCCTTTGTATTGAATCCATGACAAAATCTAAAGTATTAATTATTAGTCAGATTGATCTTTTGGGTGTGCTATTGTGAGGGGTTGGGGGGTAAAAAATAGTTTACCAACCATTTGTTTTGTTTTCTAAGTATTTTCACACAAGATTGAGGCCTGGGTAGCCTAGTGTTTAAGATAGTTAGTCATCTACTATTGATCACATGCCCACCAACGCTGAGTTTGCAAATTCACTACTCACTGGTCATGGTACTCTAGCTTTTAACTCCAATAAACTGGATGTCTTGATATAACTGGAAAATTTCTGAAATCGGCATTAAACACTATTCAAACAAACTCACATTAAACACACAATTGTGCAATAGATCATTTTGACACTGATTGTTTGGATATTCATGTTAATTTCAATAAACTATTTACAGGTCCTAGAGGTAAACAGATGGAAGGAGAGGAGTGTCCTCTACATGTAAAACATCCCCCTACAGGTGAAGAGTTTGCCCTGGGGTGTGGAGTCTGTAGAAATGCTCATACATTTTAAATTTAATATACATTTTCTACAGGTGAAGAGTACTTTTTTATTGCATTTGTTTTGTTATATGTATATGTATTTTGTAAGAAATTAGTATATTTTAAATGTTTTACATTTCTTTGATGAGATAAGAATGAACTTAAAGGTGCATAAATTAATGATCTGCAAGTTGTTTACAGGCCACTTCAAGTCAATTGCCACATAATCTGTTAAAATGAATTTATTTGTGATTTATTTGCAAATAACACTGCTATTGAATATAATGGGAAATTATTACAGGGACAAAATCCTCTTTGGTTTCTAGGGCAAGGTGAACATATACTGAACATGGACCAGACACGTTTTTGTTCTCGTTTTAAGGTCTTTGTTTGCAGGGAGGGGTATGAAGGGGGAATGTGGAGTTGCATATTCTACCATATTAGATAATAAGTCTCTGTTATGTTAACTAACATATTTGAACAACCCTTAGCTGTCATTTAAGTAAAGCATGTAAACCTTCCTTATGTTTTGATTTGCGTACTTAATGTTTCGTGGTAGTGTAGTTTAATTTGGTAAGAACATTAACTTAATAAAATAAAAAGGTTTAGTTTTTTAAAGTAAAAAATCATGACATTCAAAAGTAATTAATCTCATCTGAAAGTTTAAGAAAGGTGAAATTACCTAATGACCAGACACATTATGCAAGAACTGTAAAAAGATAAATACTAAATTTCAAACAATTTCAAATGGTTAATTTAAAAGAACAGTTCAAAACTGTAAAATGTTAATTTGCATTGTATAGTCAGTGTATAATTAAAAAGTTTGAGAACAATATACAAGTCAATATTTGGCAACTAAACTAAAATGTGTCGAGAACTTGTTATCAAGTGATGAATAAATACATAAAATAATGCAACAGAAGTCATGTTATCATGGTTGTACTTGACTCTAATAATAATTGACTAGGAGTGTCATTTCCCTGCTGATGGTCAGGGTTTCTTGTCTAGTACTTTAACATACTCCCCACAATAAGAACTGGAAATCATGATATAGCTTAAAATATCATAAATAGTGTAATACCTCAGACAAATCAGTCATGTGATGTACTGTATTATAACATTACAATTTTTAGTTGTTGATTTGTTCAAGATGCTTTGTTGTATATTATAATGCTTTAAAATTTTCCTGTTTGATCTGTGATAAATAAAATCTGTTAAACTACTTGTTGTTTATTGGAATTAAACTTGATACAGATGTTATTGAATGTACAGATAGGAGATAAGCTAAACAAAAACCTTAAAACTCAATTCATCAAAATCACCAATTGAAATACATGAACAAATGTCAATTCCACCTGAAACTATGTAAGACTATATGATTGTTATTAAAATACAATTAACTAACCAGAATACTAAAAAATCATGAAGTCTTTTCAATCTCCAGTTATCCTTTGCAATGAAAATGCATAAACCATGACAGACTATAATTTTATGTCAAACATACTTTAAAAATTAAAAACTTCATTACCTTACATAAGATATGGAGGCCTATACAATTAAAAAGTTACATCTTTGCTCAATCAGGTTGTTTGATAATAAATTGTCACAAAACAAAAACTATACAAAAATTTTAGGCCATGAAAAAAAAAATTAATTAAAAAACACACTCAAAGAATTATTTACAAAATTAATTGTTTATCTAAACAGCTAACACTTTGCCCTATCCTGATGTATGTTACTAAATAAAATTATAAAACAGTACATTGTACAATTGAAGCACATTTTTTTACATATTAGGTTTGAAAATCTGTATTGTGACTTCATTAAATTCATTTAAATTATTTGTGAAGATGTATTACAAATATAACAAACAAGATTATTGTTTTTGTATTCATTTACAGAACATTTATATAATGGTTTCATGTGGATACTTACCAACAGAGAAACGAGTGATAATTATGACATTGGAAAAATAAGTTACAAACTTAGTTGTGTTGCTATATCAAGAATTCTACACATTTATATTTTCCCTATCCATGTATACAGGGACAGTCTATACTATAGGGTTATTAAATGGGTGTTTCCATATTTGACCTGTATTATGTCCAAGGTAAGCTGTATTGGGTCGAGGATAGTTGTTTTAGCCCGAGGCAACGCGGAGGGCTAATACAGCTATTCGAGGCCCAGTACCGCTTCCCGAGGACATAATACAAGTCGAATCTGAAAACACCCATTGAATGACACTTTTATTAACCAGTTGAGTAAATTTTAGTACCATTTTATCATTGACCAATAAAGCTATACTCGATCCAAATCGGCTTTTCATGGACATAACAAATTATTAATATTAACAGCCCGCAGAATTAAAATATATTTTTCCCCTGAAAATTATGTAATTTACGCACAGCGAAACAAATGTGTTTGTTTTTAAAATGATATTTGTATATGACATTCCTGTATTTGCCATGTTTTTCTGTATTGAGCCTGTTTTCTTCTGCATTGGCCCTGTTTTTCTGTATTGAGCCCGTTTTTCCGTATTGGCCCTGTTTTTCCGTATTGGCCCTGTTTTTCTGTATTGAGCCAGTTTTTTCTGTATTGGGCCTGTTCACTATATCCGTATTATATGGACAATTTCACATGTATTTTACACAACTGGTTAATAATAGTTAGTATAGACTGTACCTGTTTCAAATAAAATGTGTACCAGTCTCTGAAGCTATCGTTAGTGTATTATTGATCGATTGTCTCTTAAAAAAGAACAATTGAAATTTCTCAGTTTTGTGCTGCCATTTAAAGTAATTAATTGGAGAAATCATCAAGGAATATGTCGGTAAAGCAAGATGACGGATCTTTCCCCAGGGCATTCATAATAGCTTCAAAAGCTTCTTTATTTTTTTCAGTAACGTCCTGGTTCACATCTTGTGTTGAATCTGGTGTTGCAACTTGTGCTATAAATATGTCATCCCTTAGTTCGTCAGCAGATGCAGAACTCAACACAGCATCCTAAGTCAATCATAAAAAATATTAATTTCTTTGTTATCAGCAACTTAGTATTTTTATTAAATCATTGAATTATCAACTTTATTTTAAAAGCACTATAGCATTAGCCATAACATCTTAAGGTAATGCTTCAGCTGTAACATTTGTTAAGAGATATAGAAATACAGCAAGGAAACCAACCACACAACAAGAGCCAAAATTTAAGGGACGATTACATATCGAGATTTAGACAAATATATACAACACGAAACAAACATCAAAAACGCGAGTAACCTCAACCCAATAAAAACAATAGGTGCACTTAGGTTCTCGGGACGAGCACGTAGTGCCTGCCTCTAAATAGAAATCCATATGTCAAGTTACCCATTGTCATGTCTAGGAAAAAATCAAATCCATTAATAGGAAAGACTATCAATGAATAAGTAAAATGTCCAATCGTGTAGGAGAGACGGATTACCCATAACAATGAAGGGATAACAATCTGGGTACAACACACCCTTGTTTGAATAGCTTAGTAGTCAACAGCAGTGACCGGTCTATAAAATCGGAATACAGATCGATCGCAGGATTTAGAACAGCATATAAATTTAGAAATGTACACACTATATTCCGAGGCTGCTGGAATGTTGCTTTGAACAGAAGTTGAAAGTTGGAAAGTTGAAGTCATCGCGATTGTTGTAGAGTGTATATTTTGTAGTTTTTCCGTTGTCTATTTCTAGACGTAGGTTTGAGTAAGAAATCGACCTAATTTTATTGGTAGTATCTTTAATTTCAAGAGTATATGCAAAAAATTTTGCATTGTTTAGGGACAAGATACTGTTAATATAGCAGAAAGTGAAATTTAAGGTCTAGGCCAGTGTCTCTTGTTTCCTCTTCGGCAGGCCTTCTAGAACTCAGCCTCATAAGTATACAAAAAGAGGTCGGTAAGAAGCACAATTAGTACTCATATGAAACAATTACTTAATCTTTTGAAAAACGTGCTCTCCAAACAAATATGTTGTCATTAGAAGACTAACATTTGACAGATTTGGTCTTCAGTATATTTTGTATTTAATTTAGAGTCATTAATGATTAAATTACTTTACCAGGTATTCATATCGTCTCATCCGTTTTTCGTGAAAAAGCAGCGTTTAAAAGATCTTTAAGCCTGGTTTTAAGCCCGCATGGGAATAATCTTGAAGAGTGTTAAAATATCAAAGCTTTAATGTCGGTACATTGGGAAAGAGCTCCAAACCTAAAGAAGTTTATCAGGTCTTTGGAATTTTTAAGTATGAAGGCACGTTTTTATTGCTATTAAATAGTGGTCAGGATTTTCGATAGAGGTCTGTTGTTACACATAATACTACTATGAGACGCTATTAGTAAGAATTTTGTTAAGTTTTGGTATTAATATCTGGATTGTTTGTTTGTTTATCACCACTTTCAGCAATTTTTCAGCTATATCATGGCGTCCAGTTTCTATTTGGGGTGGAGGCCGTAGTATCCGGAGAAAATATCAAACCTTCGGTGGGAAAACAGGCAATTCTTGTCTGTTGTTACACTTAATCCATTTATGAAACGAAATTAGTCAAGTTTTTTTATAAATACATGTACAAGGAGGGGAGATCACGATCTCCGACTCAGATATGAAGACCACTCTATGTGATTTTCAATTTATTCTTAAAATGACTGTTTTTAGTTTAACACATTTTTCAACATTGTTCCGAGTGGCCAGTTTTATCGCAAAGGATGCTGGATACAGGAGTATACAACAGGAACCATTGGCAATGACCTTTGACTCGTAAACTACTTACATCGGTAAATTTATTACATGAAAGCGAACAAAGCACAAAAAATATTATTTTCTATGGTGCTATATTTCGGAATTAGTGGTAAAGACCTTAAAATCTATATTTGACCCGATATTTTTAGTTTTGAGCGCCACTGGTAAATTTTGATAAGATGAAACACGTATCTGACGTAGTCAATTGCATAACGTTGGTATTATGAATTCCATTTTAAGTATTACATATTGTAAAATACTTACAAGCCGTTTTCGTTTGCCTTCGTTGCTCGCAACTTCTAGTTTTCTCTTCTGAAAACAAAAAAGGACGCATAGATGGAATAAACAGAAATGAATAAAATAGTGTAAACAATTTTCAGTTTAAACAGTATAGACTTGTTAATAAACACCCCTCCTCCAATTCCAAGTTAATATCAGATAAATTACTTGTATTAATTAATGAGATCTTATATTTAATCTACTGATACAGTTGTAAAAAGTCGTCTTAAAGGGCATAACTTGGAATTAACAAAATCAAACTTTACTTGTGCTTTATCTGTCAAAGCTAGTATTCAGATTTCAAATAAATCAAATGCAGTGGAAACTTATAAAAATATTGTTACCATAATAATGAGGCACAAATAGAAACGATTAAGTCAGATATCTTAAATTTGAACTTATTTTGTATTTTATTCCTTCGTTCCCCTCCATAGCTGCTACCATAAATTAGTTGCACCAAATGATTTTAAGAATGTTTTATTAAATTAGGTTTCTGTAGCACTCGTTTGTAAATTCATCCAGTGTCAAAGTGGAAGCAGAAACACTGACCAATCAACTAATTAATTCAATATAGTAACCACATACTAAAACCTATTACATATGTATTAGACCAGTAAAAAGAAACAAATTTCAACTGCTTGTTATTTAATAAGATCAAACAATATCACATTGAAAACTAAGCTCGGATTCGAAAAGAGCATTTCAATAGAGACCACAAATGCGGGTTTTAAGTGGTTAGATGTTTCTAGTTATGTTAGTGGACACGATGGGATTAAATAATGGACCTAATTTAATATTGTTGTATAAATACGTACGTTATTGGCTAAACGGATATGAACACCCATTTTCATTAGTTTGTCGGTTACTTTTGGATCGTACAAAAGATGCTCCTCGTCAAGGGCTTCTAATGCGTTTTGGATCTTTTTGGGAACCACTATTTCATTGAAGAATATTGTAACCTGGTTAGTATCCCTTGCTTTCCAGGCATCTATCAGTGGTTGGTAGAAGTCAGGGATAATTGCTTTCTTCTGGATATTCGCCTTAATATCACAACACTTAAGCAATTCGTAAACCAGCTTTTCATCTTCACCATTAGTTTCTCTCCGTCCTCCATTAAATGGGTCAAAAAACCGAACGCTGTCTGACCATTCTGTTGGTTTAACTTTCCAAATGTTATCATGCTTTTTCTGTGGATTTTTCTCGAAGTAAAGTTTAATTAGGATGGATGCAAGTTTGCGAGTTGCCTCTGAAAGGTATAAACCGGAATGTTGTTCTTGCATGTCAACCAAATTAGCAGCAAACGTTATTTCAAAAACTCGACTGCCTACTTGAAGTCGATTGCAATGCGACGGCAAGGATGGAACCTCTGAACTGATATTCTCTAAGCATGTCCTTATTAGGTGAAGATGCAACATTTCATCAATATGATCTTCTTGCCATAATTTTACCTCAGTTTGAATGTTCTGGTCTAGTTTGATATAATTGTCCTCACAATATTTGAGAAGTGTCCCCAGAAATTCATTAACTTCATGCATTTTCATCATTCTAGGGTTGCCATACTTTTCCTCTGACGGCCAGTTATTTGGTTTCTTCTTCCAAATGTTATTTGCAACTGGTACATTGTGTATTTCTACGATTGATTTGCGGACTTTGGAGCATGTGTCGTATAACCAGTTTCTGTACTTGATTGACCGTGCAGGTCCTGGATTTAACTCGATGTTTCCCGACTGCCATAGAAGGTACAAAATGGAGTCTATGCACGGATACTTTCGACATTTATTATCACTTAAAATGTAGTCCAAGACTGTGTTTTGTAGCACGAGAAACAATGTCTTGAACAGCAATAGCCTGAAAAAAGTAAACGATTCAATGATAACAGTATGATTTTTGACAAATATTAACTGCAATATGAAATAGGGATGTAGCTTTATAATATTAGTAGCTTCTTGCTTTTAAAAGTAGACATCGATTCATTTGGCTCGTTTGCTTAAGACGTTCGTGCTCTACATTTGGCCTCCTTTGTGTTACTTAAGATAAAGTCAAGTTAATGGCAGAAGGTAGAAGAAATATTGTCAAGAGATTTTGATCCCATAATCTGTAAGACAGACACTAAAAAATTAATCAACAAAACTGTAAAACGTCTGAAGTAAAGACTTCATTCTAACTTCAATAGATCACAGTTTATATTAAAATTATTATTTGTTTTTGGCAGAAAGTAAATCAGAGGATGTCGATTACTTGTTTGTTTAAATGAGATTTAACGCCATCTTCAGCAATTTTTCAACTATATCATGATGACATTCAGTTTGTATTGGAAGAGGAAGCCAAACCCCGACCATTTGGTAGGAAAACTGGCAATCCTTGTCAAGATAGGAGTCAAGTTTGGGATTTTGCTAATTTAAACACACGAATTACCATCAAAATCTTTCCAACGCAAATAATTATGGCTAAAACATAATTAGGAAACAGTTGAGTCTTGAAGTTCAATTTAACAGCTGCTTATTGCTTAATGTGATACCGCCATGAAATACTCACTTCAATTTCTGTATTTGATTGTATACACATTCTGTAAAAAATATAAGAAGAATTAAAAGGTCTTTCTTGTCATTGTCTAGTCAGAAAATATACGAATATTAAGGCCTTTTTGTCTGTTACTAAGCCCAAAATTTCACTTCTAGTCATGAAAATTATTTATTTGAGTTAAGAAAGTGGTGCAGAATCAAACAGTATATGGTTGCTAAGGATTTAAAGGCCGCTTCTATAATGACCTATTTCAATAAAGTACATTATCCAGATTCTAAAGATATATGGTTGCTAAGGACTTTTTATAATGATAATGATAATGACCTTGTCATATGACATTGGAATTTTGGCTTAAATCTAAGCATTTCCATAATGATTGCTTTAAGTATACGAGTTAACTATATTATCACTAACCGTTTTCAAGTTAAAAAGCAAAAAAACAATTAACTGAAAGTCATCACGGGCTGTAACTCGAAAACGGTTCATCGAACAGTTTAGGACCAAATGCACAAACGTAGGTCTTGATGAGAAGAGTACTTTTCCCATTATTGTGTGCCTGTATCTTTTTGATTGATTGTTGTTTAACGTCCAGCAAGCAATATTTCAGCTATATTCAGGACGTCTTTTAATATATATAGTGCTATCAAGACCCAGGATGACTTCCGACCTTTGACCTTCCCATTTTGAAATGTAATATATGTTACTAAGGATTAATGGCGATGGTCCCAATTCTCTTGGATATACGGTATTCATGAAGAAAACACTTTACCAGTTGCGACACTTTTGGGGTCAAAAACACGTAAACAGAAGTCAATTGTTTTTTTTTGTTAAATCATTGCCATGTGTGAATCGACATTTTGTGCACTTCAGATTTTGGGAATCGGTTACGGTTTCTGAGTTTATATGCTAACAAGAGTTTTCATGTTTGGGCAGATAACTCAGTTAGAATAAATCGATCTAAAAGCATGAGTCTTGTCATCGGCGGATATGACCGATTAATGGTATCAAGTATCGAAATGATATGTCGAGACACTTTTTGGCAAACTTCAGCGAAGGAGAAAAAATAATACGAAAAAATACAAGGTTTTTCCATCAAATGGAAAAGACCTTTTAATAATACCCAGTGATTGAGCGTTATCTTGTTAAAGTGTCAGATGGTCTGTCTTATAAAATTGACTAATGGATTTTGAGTAACCAGGTACCAACTTTATACACCCAACCGACTAGCAATAATAAGTGGAAATAAATGTGATTTAGTAGCTATTAAAGTTAAGTCTGTAAAACGCAAGGATAATGAAAACTAGACGCTTCCAAAAACCTGTAATTGCTCACATTGGAGACAAACGACTTCGAGCTATTTTTAAATTGGGAAGTTTACCGTTTCACCTATAGCTGTGCAGGTGACTGGATAAAAATTTCTTCCAAAATTTTCATTAAAGGACAATAACTTCTAAGAAGTCAATAGAAAATTGGTAAAAAATTAAATGATATGTAGGCCTCGTCTTTCATGTTAATTTATTAATTTACAGTTTGACTGTAGCTAAAGGGCAATTACTCATATGAAGAGTCATCTAACAATTTTGGAGGAGTTAGTGATTTGAAGGCCTTGCCTTTCTAAGTTAATGGGTAAAAACTACATTTTATTACAAATGTTTTATTAATGGGCAATTACTTCTACAAGGAGTCATAAAAAGATTTCAGACAGTTAAATTATATGTAAGCCTTGTCCTAATGATCATTTCTGCTACTACAGGTTTACTCTGGGTATTACAGTTTTTAATTTTGGAGGCAAAGTATTGACAATTTTGTAAAAGAAAATCGTCATTAATGGACAATAACTCATGAAAGAAGTCGTCTAACAATTTAGATCAATAAGGCAAATTGTAGGACTTTTATTGCCGATCCCTTTTGCAATTTACACTTTCACTCATAGAGCATTTAAGTGCAATAACTCTTATCAGGGGTGGTGAGACAATTTTGAACTAGGTTATTTGTAACCATTGCCTTGCAGATTATTTTAGCGATTGACAATGTCAATCTGACTCTTGTAGTTTTAAGTTGTATTGTAATAAACAGCTGCACACTGAGCGGATGATAGTCCGCCTTAAGACAAGTACAAACGCTATGCACTTCATGGATGCGTAATTATATCTGCACTGATGAGACATAATCATAATTATCAATATCAACAACTCCCAGAAATTGCACCCCCCACCTTTTTTTACCAACAATGTCCAATAACGATATAACGAAAAATTATAATTTTACCAAAACGAAAGGAAGCTGGCATCTACCAAAATAAGCAATTCCTCAAACTTTTAAGAAAATAAATGAAAGCAGATTTGAGTTAAAGTCTGAAAACTGAAACAATACCTTTTTGTTACAGAACTAAATCAGAATTTTTCTTAAATAACGGGACAAAATAGTAAGCATGTAATATTAAAATTATTTTGATTGGTATTTCTGAAACAGCTCATCAACATCTTATATGATAAAACTTCATCTGAATGTGCAAATTTAAGTAAAGTGCTTGGTAAAATTTGCTTTCAATATTGTTAAAATATGTTAAATATTGCTAAAAGGGTCAAAGTCTCATAATTCATACACAATTTGACGAATCAAAATGGTGGTAAAATATTCACATCAACACATCACAATAATTAATCTTATCAAATATCAAAGCATCCATTGAAGGGTTTCCCACAAAATCTACATTATATTATATTGCTGAAATTGTGAAAGTCCTGTAACTTCTACAAAATTGGACAAATTAAAATGCCGGAAGGGTATGTTTATCTACACATTATAACAATTAATCCTACCATATATCAAAGCAATGTATCCAGTAGTGGAATCCGTTCATAAGACCTACATTGTATTATATTGCTAAAATGGTCATTGTCCCTTAACTCGTACAAATTTGAGTTATCAAAATGACGGTAGAGTATGCACATCTACACATCATAACAATTAATTTGACTTAATATCACAGCAATCTGTCAAGCGGTGCCAGAGAATATGCATGCACAATCTCTACCATTGTATTATATATCTGAAATAGTCTGTCCAATTACTGTAAATTTCAGTAATCAAAATGACGGTAGAGTATGCGAATCTACCCATCATAACAATTAATTTATCAAAGCAATCCGTCAAGCGGTTTCAGAGAATAAGCATCCACAAGGTGCTGCGGACGGACGGACAGAAGGACATATGGACGAAGAGCAGAACAATGTCACTACGACATTTTGCGTCGGAGGACATACAACAAAAAGTCAAACGAAGCAATAATTTGTGAGACAAAAAGAAAAACATATAAAATAATTACATGGTTGTTTTTCGCATGAACAAAATTGTTGTCAAAATGAACTTTATTTGTGCAACCTAATAACGAACTATGAAAACACTCTGGATAATCAGACTTCTGGTACAATGTTGACTAAATTTTTGAAAGCATATTTAACGCTAAATATCGTTTAATCCTAACAAACGCAAAATAACATGTTTGTTTTGTTTGCTTGTTTGTTTAAATGATGTTTAACGCTACTTTCTGCAATATTATGGTGTCCAGCTTTCATTGAGGGAAGAAGCCGGAGTACCCGGAGAAAACCCCCGCAAAATAGCAATCCATGTCAATAAAGATTGATTGGAGTCGAGGGCCCCATACCCACAGTGAGACTTTAACCCGAAATCTCAGTGTTGACAGGCCACGTTATCATTAGTAGACAAACTATCTTACCGCTCGGCCACTGAGGACCCCTAAACATGTTTGACTCCTCCAGAATACAAAACAATGAAAAACAATGTGAGATGCAGTGAAGTTTTATCTATTAATCTCAGTAAAGGGATTGTACAATAAAACAACATAACAATTCGCAACTGTTATTACAGACAGGAAAAAGCTTTTAAACAGGTGAGGAAAATTAATTGCGAGAACAAGAAAACCAATAATTATAACTTTCTTGGGTTTTATAAATACATTAAATGAGATGGTAAAATATGTAACAATTTAGACGAATTGCAGATATAAAAAATCGAAGAATGTGTCCATGGGACACAGATGCCCCGCTAAATGAAGTCCCAAACAGGAAGTAGTTGTCCGACAGGTCTGAAAGTTGCTTAGGACGTACAACTTGTGATACTGAACCACCCTGCTAAATTTTAAATTGTTCTCATGTACGGTTTCTGAGAAAAGTTTGACGGAAATTCGTACATACGGACGGACGTATTTACGTACAAATGAAGTCCCAAACAGGAAGTAGTTGTCCTACAGGTCTGAAAGTCGCTTAGGACGTACAACTTGTGATACTGAACCACCCTGCCTAATTTCAAATTGTTCTCATGTATGGTTTATGAGAAATGCTTGACGGAAATTCGTTCGGACGTACAGACAGACGGACGGAAGGACATGAGTAAAACTTAATGGCCCCCGACATGTCGTCGCGGGGGCATAAGAAAGTAAAAAGTAATACTTTTATAAAAACGAATATATTAATCAATACAAATGACAGAAACAGTAAAGAAATGGTACCGAATACCAAGATACTAAAATAGCTTACAAGAGTACAACGCATTTTAGGACAACCAACAGTCTGTCTCACATGCTGCTAAACATAGTATTATCTTTTTATGTAAATTGACAATTTTTTTCATCAACATAAAATAACGAGAAAATATATATGTCAAAAAAAAAAAAAACATCCCAAACATAAGAACAGACGATTTCGAGACGAAAAACACAGTTACAAATATAAACACGAATCCCACTTAAAAGAGGGGTGTTTTAGCGGTTTCTTCTACGCCGTCGTATTCCCTAAATACTATTCCCACTAATGTACGAAACAACTTAACAGATATAAAAAAAAATTCTTATTATGAATTTTTACATGCATTTCTTCATTTAAAGATGCATAAAACCAACTACATTTTAAATTAAGCAAATGACCGATTTAGTATAACATTGCAACGCGATAAATATCTATTATACAAATCAATTTTTATACGATCTGTTACAGTGGAGAAGAATTTGCTTACTCTTCCGGAACACCTGGACTAGCACCGATTTTACATAGGTTGCCTCATGCCATTAAAAAGTTTAGCCACAAAATAAAGCTCAAACGCAGATAAAATTGTTTGACCCACCTAGATATTTTTAGAAGTGAACCAAATACTGCGCATTTCAGCTAAACGTATTTTTTTATCCATGAAGTTAAAAGAGGATTGTAAAATTAAACAGCATACCTAGTCTTTTCCGTTCCTGTTCCTGTTTCTGCTCTGAAAGAGTTAAAAACAGAGTGTACAAAATTGTTAAAAGACAATGGTATCGCGAGAGATCTACTTAAAAAATATTAAAAACATTCTGAGAAGATTAAATGAATGATGACAAATTACATTAAAGTTGTTAAAGAAACAAGATACTTATACAGTGGAATAACAATGACGAAAAAACAAATCAATAGCGATTTTATTTTCTTAAACTCTCAATGTCTTTTCCGTTCCTGTTCATGTTCCTGCTCTGAAAGAGTATAACAATAGTCAATGTCGCCAAGTACAGGTTTTCTTTTTTAAATGTCGTAATTTAGATCAATTTTAAACGTCAATTATCGATGGCTATCTATGGATACCGGGACGTTTTCTAAAAATGTTTTTCACGACATAACAAATGCTACAAGTAGATTTAACTCTCAACATCATGTATTTCATAGCAAGTTGGCTCTCCTTTCTAGAGGGTATCTGATGACAAAAGCTCTTAACCAGTGGTTAACAGTGGCAAGATTGAAGTCATCACATAAAAAGTTTTACGGTCGCCATCATGAGCAACCAGGTAGCCATTACAAAAAGTCCTTGGCAACCATATATTTTTTAAATCAGGATGATGTACTTTACTGAAGTATGTCATTTTACAACCGGAAGTGGCATTTTAGCAACGGCCAGAAAAGTCCTTGACAAACATGTATTTTTTTTACTCGGGACCACAGAAATAGTCTTTCCCGCCTAAATAATTGCCCAGTAACCTATGTAGTCAAGTTCACAACAAGAGATGAAGAAAAATTAATTTCTGTCAGGTATCTAGGAAAGACCTTTCTAATTGTTCTTGAAAAATTAGCCCTATCTTTCTATCTGCACTGATGAGACATAATTATTAATATCAACAACACCCAGAAATTTCAAGAAAATTTATGAAAGCTGAAGATTTACCCCCACCTTCTTTTACCAACCCAGTCCAAAACGATAAAACGAAAAATTATAATTTTACCGAAAAGAAGGAAGCTGGCATCAACCAATATAAACAATTCCCCAAATTTTAAGAAAATAAATGAAAGCAGATTTGAGTTAAAGTCTGAAAACTGACAAAATACCCTTTTGTTCAAGAACTGAATCAGAATTTTACCAAAATAACGGACAAAATAGTAAGCATGTAATATTAAAATTGTTTTGATTGGTATTTAGCAAACAGCTCATCAACATCTTACATGATAAAACTTCAGCTGAATGTGCAAACTTAAGTAGACTGCTTGATAAAATTTGCTTTTAATATTGGTAAATATTGCTAAAAGGGTCAAAGTCTCATAATTCATACACAATTTGACGAATCAAAATGGTGGTAAAATATTCACATCAACACATCACAATAATTAATCTTATCAAATATCAAAGCATCCATTGAAGGGTTTCCCACAAAATCTACATTATATTATATTGCTGAAATTGTGAAAGTCCTATAACTTCTACAAAATTGGACAAATTAAAATGCCGGAAGGGTATGTTTATCTACACATTATAACAATTAATCCTACCATATATCAAAGCAATGTATCCAGTAGTGGAATCCGTTCATAAGACCTACATTGTATTATATTGCTAAAATGGTCATTGTCCCTTAACTCGTACAAATTTGAGTTATCAAAATGACGGTAGAGTATGCACATCTACACATCATAACAATTAATTTGACTTAATATCACAGCAATCTGTCAAGCGGTGCCAGAGAATATGCATGCACAATCTCTACCATTGTATTATATATCTGAAATAGTCTGTCCAATTACTGTAAATTTCAGTAATCAAAATGACGGTAGAGTATGCGAATCTACCCATCATAACAATTAATTTATCAAAGCAATCCGTCAAGCGGTTTCAGAGAATAAGCATCCACAAGGTGCTGCGGACGGACGGACAGAAGGACATATGGACGAAGAGCAGAACAATGTCACTACGACATTTTGCGTCGGAGGACATACAACAAAAAGTCAAACGAAGCAATAATTTGTGAGACATAAAGAAAAACATATAAAATAATTACATGGTTGTTTTTCGCATGAACAAAATTGTTGTCAAAATGAACTTTATTTGTGCAACCTAATAACGAACTATGAAAACACTCTGGATAATCAGACTTCTGGTACAATGTTGACTAAATTTTTGAAAGCATATTTAACGCTAAATATCGTTTAATCCTAACAAACGCAAAATAACATGTTTGTTTTGTTTGCTTGTTTGTTTAAATGATGTTTAACGCTACTTTCTGCAATATTATGGTGTCCAGCTTTCATTGAGGGAAGAAGCCGGAGTACCCGGAGAAAACCCCCGCAAAATAGCAATCCATGTCAATAAAGATTGATTGGAGTCGAGGGCCCCATACCCGCAGTGAGACTTTAACCCGAAATCTCAGTGTTGACAGGCCACGTTATCATTAGTAGACAAACTATCTTACCGCTCGGCCACTGAGGACCCCTAAACATGTTTGACTCCTCCAGAATACAAAACAATGAAAAACAATGTGAGATGCAGTGAAGTTTTATCTATTAATCTCAGTAAAGGGATTGTACAATAAAACAACATAACAATTCGCAACTGTTATTACAGACAGGAAAAAGCTTTTAAACAGGTGAGGAAAATTAATTGCGAGAACAAGAAAACCAATAATTATAACTTTCTTGGGTTTTATAAATACATTAAATGAGATGGTAAAATATGTAACAATTTAGACGAATTGCAGATATAAAAAATCGAAGAATGTGTCCATGGGACACAGATGCCCCGCTAAATGAAGTCCCAAACAGGAAGTAGTTGTCCGACAGGTCTGAAAGTTGCTTAGGACGTACAACTTGTGATACTGAACCACCCTGCCAAATTTTAAATTGTTCTCATGTACGGTTTCTGAGAAAAGTTTGACGGAAATTCGTACATACGGACGGACGTATTTACGTACAAATGAAGTCCCAAACAGGAAGTAGTTGTCCTACAGGTCTGAAAGTCGCTTAGGACGTACAACTTGTGATACTGAACCACCCTGCCTAATTTCAAATTGTTCTCATGTATGGTTTATGAGAAATGCTTGACGGAAATTCGTTCGGACGTACAGACAGACGGACGGAAGGACATGAGTAAAACTTAATGGCCCCCGACATGTCGTCGCGGGGGCATAAAAAAGTAAAAAGTAATACTTTTATAAAAACGAATAAATTAATCAATACAAATGACAGAAACAGTAAAGAAATGGTACCGAATACCAAGATACTAAAATAGCTTACAAGAGTACAACGCATTTTAGGACAACCAACAGTCTGTCTCACATGCTGCTAAACATAGTATTATCTTTTTATGTAAATTGACAATTTTTTTCATCAACATAAAATAACGAGAAAATATATATGTCAAAAAAAAAAAAACATCCCAAACATAAGAACAGACGATTTCGAGACGAAAAACACAGTTACAAATATAAACACGAATCCCACTTAAAAGAGGGGTGTTTTAGCGGTTTCTTCTACGCCGTCGTATTCCCTAAATACTATTCCCACTAATGTACGAAACAACTTAACAGATATAAAAAAAATTCTTATTATGAATTTTTACATGCATTTCTTCATTTAAAGATGCATAAAACCAACTACATTTTAAATTAAGCAAATTGCAACGCGATAAATATCTATTATACAAATCAATTTTTATACGATCTGTTACAGTGGAGAAGAATTTGCTTACTCTTCCGGAACACCTGGACTAGCACCGATTTTACATAGGTTGCCTCATGCCATTAAAAAGTTTAGCCACAAAATAAAGCTCAAACGCAGATAAAATTGTTTGACCCACCTAGATATTTTTAGAGGTGAACCAAATACTGCGCATTTCAGCTAAACGTATTTTTTTATCCATGAAGTTAAAAGAGGATTGTAAAATTAAACAGCATACCTAGTCTTTTCCGTTCCTGTTCCTGTTTCTGCTCTGAAAGAGTTAAAAACAGAGTGTACAAAATTGTTAAAAGACAATGGTATCGCGAGAGATCTACTTAAAAAATATTAAAAACATTCTGAGAAGATTAAATGAATGATGACAAATTACATTAAAGTTGTTAAAGAAACAAGATACTTATACAGTGGAATAACAATGACGAAAAAACAAATCAATAGCGATTTTATTTTCTTAAACTCTCAATGTCTTTTCCGTTCCTGTTCCTGTTCCTGCTCTGAAAGAGTATAACAATAGTCAATGTCGCCAAGTACAGGTTTTCTTTTTTAAATGTCGTAATTTAGATCAATTTTAAACGTCAATTATCGATGGCTATCTATGGATACCGGGACGTTTTCTAAAAATGTTTTTCACGACATAACAAAATGCTACAAGTAGATTTAACTCTCAATATCATGTATTTCATAGCAAGTTGGCTCTCCTTGTTAGAGGGTATCTGATGACAAAAGCTCTTAACCAGTGGTTAACAGTGGCAAGATTGAAGTCATCACATAAAAAGTTTTACGGTCGCCATCATGAGCAACCAGGTAGCCATTACAAAAAGTCCTTGGCAACCATATATTTTTTAAATCAGGATGATGTACTTTACTGAAGTATGTCATTTTACAACCGGAAGTGGCATTTTAGCAACGGCCAGAAAAGTCCTTGACAAACATGTATTTTTTTTACTCGGGACCACAGAAATAGTCTTTCCCGCCTAAATAATTGCCCAGTAACCTATGTAGTCAAGTTCACAACAAGAGATGAAGAAAAATTAATTTCTGTCAGGTATCTAGGAAAGACCTTTCTAATTGTTCTTGAAAAATTAGCCCTATCTTTCTATCTGCACTGATGAGACATAATTATTAATATCAACAACACCCAGAAATTTCAAGAAAATTTATGAAAGCTGAAGATTTACCCCCACCTTCTTTTACCAACACAGTCCAAAACGATAAAACGAAAAATTATAATTTTACCGAAACGAAGGAAGCTGGCATCAACCAATATAAACAATTCCCCAAATTTTAAGAAAATAAATGAAAGCAGATTTGAGTTAAAGTCTGAAAACTGACAAAATACCCTTTTGTTCAAGAACTGAATCAGAATTTTACCAAAATAACGGACAAAATAGTAAGCATGTAATATTAAAATTGTTTTGATTGGTATTTCGGAAACAGCTCATCAACATCTTACATAATAAAACTTCAGCTGAATGTGCAAACTTAAGTAGAGTGCTTGGTAAAATTTGCTTTTAATATTGGTAAATATTGCTAAAAGGGTCAAAGTCTCATAATTCATACAAAATTTGGCGAGTTAAAATGGTTGTAAAATATTCACATCTACACATCACAATAATTAATCTTATTAAATATCAAAGTATACATTAAACGGTTTCAGAGAAGATGTTCCCACAAGATCTATATTATATTATATTGCTAAAATTGTGAAAGTCCTATAACTTCTACAAAATTGGACAAATTTAAATGCCGGAAGGGTATGTTTATCTACACATAATAACAATTACTCCTACCATATATCAAAGCAATGTATCCAGTAGTGGAATCCGTTCATAAGATCTACATTGTAGTATATTTCTTAAATGGTCATTGTCCCTTAACTCGTACAAATTTGAGTTATCAAAATGACGGTAGAGTATGCACATCTACACATCATAACAATTTATTTGACTAAATATCACAGCAATCTGTCAAGCGGTGTCAGAGGAGATGCGTGCACAATCTCTACCATTGTATTATATAACTGATATAGTCTAGGTCCAATAACTCCTACAAAATTTCAGTAATCAAAATGACGGTAGAGTATACACATCTACCCATCATAACAATTAATCCTACCAATTTATCAAAGCAATCCTTCAAGCGGTTTCAGAGAATTTGCGTCCCCAAGGTGCTGCGGACGGATGGACATTTGGACAAAGAGCAGAACAATGTCACTACAACATTTTGCGGCGAGCGACAAACAACAAAAAGTCAAACGCAATAATTTGTGAGACACAAAGAGAAACACATAAAATAATTACATGGTTGTTTTTCGCATGAACAAATTTGTTGTCAAAATGTACTTTATTTGTGCAACCTTATAACGAACTATGGAAACACTCTGGATTCTCAGACTTCTGCTACAATGTTAACGACAATGTTACTAAATTTTTGAAAGCAAATTTAACGCTCAATATCGTTGAATCCTAACAAACGCAAATTAACATGTTTGTTTTGTTTGCTTGTTTGTTTAAATGATGTTTAACGCTACTTTCTGCAATTTTTCATATATATATATATATAGTCTAAAGAAGCCAATATGACGATACAGCATAAACAAAAAAATAATATATAAGTCTAGAGAATTATGCAACGATACAAATTTAAAGATGTTTCTACTAAAAAATGATTCTATTAATAAATATGACAAAATTTTCGACCAACTGATGGCCTTCTTCAGTGTCAATATCAATCTATAATAAACGATAAAATTTGGATACTGGTACATCAGCATCCGGTAGTGATGTGATCGGATCTGATTTTATTGATCTTGAACTTTCTCGAATCACATCTATCAGTCATTACATAAGGGAGTACTGTATAGTTATATAAACCATCTTATCTTTAACTTCTTGATATTCATGAATTTATTGTTTATATTTTGAATGATATTTATTGTTTTTTGTTTATTCCATTGGGGTGTACAGAGCAGAGCTCTTTGATCCAGAATTTCTCTCGGGCCTCCCGTTCAGAGTCTCGCCACTTGCAGTTCTGCTCGATAATTAGGATTTTTATGTGATCAAAATCCTTTGGAGTGTGGTCGGGCAGTCTGAAGTGTTGGCTTACGGGCAGAAACTGTTTCTTAGTAAGGTCACTTCTGTGACCATTCAGTCGTTTGTGGAATGGCTGTTTGGACTCGCCGACATATTGTAAGCCACAGATGGGGCACTCAAGAAGGTAAATGACATTCGAGCTTTTGCAGTTAACAGTAGTAAATATTTTGTACTGTTTACCTGTGACTTTGCTGTTAAATGTAGACGAATAAATTCATGAATATCAAGAAGTTATTTTTACATGCTTTATTACATTTCTTCATTTAAAGATGCATAAAACCAACTACATTTAAAATTAAGCAAATGACTGATTTAGTATAACATTTCGACACGATAAATATCTATTGTACCATCAATTTAATTTGTATACAATCAGTTACAGTTGAGAAGAAATTGCTTACTCTTCCAGACCACATAGACTATTTCCGATTTTACGTAGGTAGCTTCATGCCGTTTAAAAGTTGAAAATAAAATTGTTTTACCCACATATATTTTGGGAGGTGTACCAAATACTGGGGGATTTCAGCTAAACGTAATTTTTGCAATAAGTTTATGTAAAAAGAAAAATAATTGTCACAAATACAGTACGAAATATTTTGCAGGTAATAAAGATAGAAGAAAAGTCCATTATTAAATATTACAACATAATCGTAAAACACGGCAAAAAAAAATATTATACTGATCACATTGATTTCATTTCAATGTTACTCAATGGAGTCTTTTTCAAGAGTACAAAAGATAAATATATTTTGTACAATAATTTACTTTTTATAAAATCAGTTACAGTGGAGAAGAAATTGCTTACTATTCCGGAGCACCTGGACTACCATCGATTTTACGTAGGTAGTTTTCATGCAGTTAAAAAGTTTAGCCACAAAATAAAGCTCAAACGCAGATAAAATTGTTTGACCCACCTAGATATTTTGGAAGGTGAACCAAATACTGCGGATTTCAGCTAAACGTATTTTTTGTCTCCATGAAGTTAAAAGGGGATTGTAAAATTAAACAGCATACCTAGTCTTCTCCATTCCTGCTTCCGTTCCAACTCTAAAAAAGTTAAAAACAGAGTTTACAAAATTGTTAGAAGACAATGGTATCACGAGAGATCTACTTAAGAAATATTTAAAACATTCTGACAAGATCTAATGAATGAAGGCGAATTACATTAAAGTTGATAAAGAAACAAGATACTTACACAGTGGAATAACAATGACGGAAAAACAAAACAGCGATTTTATTTCCGTAAACTCTCAATGTAAACTAGAGCAAATTGTCTAAGTACGTATATATGAGCCTAAAGAATTTACCAACCAGTCAGCTTATTAAGTATCGGATCGACAAACATGACGATACAGCGTAAACAAAAAATAATATATAAGTCTAGAAGATTACGCAAGGATATAAATGACGGTGTTTCTTGTCAAAAATTTAGACAAAGACTGACCAACGAATGGCATTAGTCATTGAATGTTAATATAAATAAATGACGTAAACAGTCATAACATATTAATCTTCAACTTCCAACTGAACAAGTTTTATCTATTAATCTCAGTAAAGGGATTGTACAATAAAACAACATAACAATTCGCAACTGTTATTACAGACAGGAAAAAGCTTTTAAACAGGTGAGGAAAATTAATTGCGAGAACAAGAAAACCAATAATTATAACTTTCTTGGGTTTTATAAATACATTAAATGAGATGGTAAAATATGTAACAATTTAGACGAATTGCAGATATAAAAAATCGAAGAATGTGTCCATGGGACACAGATGCCCCGCTAAATGAAGTCCCAAACAGGAAGTAGTTGTCCGACAGGTCTGAAAGTTGCTTAGGACGTACAACTTGTGATACTGAACCACCCTGCCAAATTTTAAATTGTTCTCATGTACGGTTTCTGAGAAAAGTTTGACGGAAATTCGTACATACGGACGGACGTATTTACGTACAAATGAAGTCCCAAACAGGAAGTAGTTGTCCTACAGGTCTGAAAGTCGCTTAGGACGTACAACTTGCGATACTGAACCACCCTTCCTAATTTCAAATTGTTCTCATGTACGGTTTATGAGAAATGCTTGACGGAAATTCGTTCGGACGTACAGACAGACGGACGGACGGACATGAGTAAAACTTAATGGCCCCCGACATGTCGTCGCGGGGGCATAAAAAAGTAAAAAGTAATACTTTTATAAAAACGAATAAATTAATCAATACACATGACAGAAACAGTAAAGAAATGGTACCGAATACCAAGATACTAAAATAGCTTACAAGAGTACAATGCATTTTAGGACAACCAACAGTCTGTCTCACATGCTGCTAAACATAGTATTATCTTTTTATGTAAATTGACAATTTTTTTCATCAACATAAAATAACGAGAAAATATATATGTAAAAAAAAACCAAAAAACATCCCAAACATAAGAACAGACGATTTCGAGACGAAAAACACAGTTACAAATATAAACACGAATCCCACTTAAAAGAGGAAGTGTTTTAGCGGTTTCTTCTACGCCGTCGTATTCCCTAAATACTATTCCCACTAATGTACGAAACAACTTAACAGATATAAAAAAAATTCTTATTATGAATTTTTACATGCATTTCTTCATTTAAAGATGCATAAAACCAACTACATTTTAAATTAAGCAAATGACCGATTTAGTATAACATTGCAACGCGATAAATATCTATTATACAAATCAATTTTTATACGATCTGTTACAGTGGAGAAGAATTTGCTTACTCTTCCGGAGCACCTGGACTACCAACGATTTTACGTAGGTAGCTTCATGCCGTTAAAAAGTTTAGCCACAAAATAAAGCTCAAACGCAGATAAAATTGTTTGACCCACCTAGATATTTTGGAAGGTGAACCAAATACTGCGGATTTCAGCTAAACGTAATTTTTTTCTCCATGAAGTTAAAAGGGGATTGTAAAATTAAACAGCATACCTAGTCTTCTCCATTCCTGCTCCCGTTCCAACTCAAAAAAGTTAAAAACAGAGTGTACGAAATTGTTAGAAGACAGTGGTATCACGAGAGATCTACTTAAGAAATATTTAAAACATTCTGACAAGATCTAATGAATGAAGGCGAATTACATTAAAGTTGATAAAGAAACAAGATACTTACACAGTGGAATAACAATGACGGAAAAACAAAACAGCGATTTTATTTCCGTAAACTCTCAATGTAAACTAGAGCAAATTGTCTAAGTACGTATATATAAGCCTAAAGAATTTATCAACAAGTCAGCTTATTAAGTATCGGATCGACAAACATGACGATACAGCGTAAACAAAAAATAATATATAAGTCTAGAAGATTACGCAAGGATATAAATGACGGTGTTTCTTGTCAAAAATTTAGACAAAGACTGACCAACAAATGGCATTAGTCATTGAATGTTAATATAAATAAATGACGTAAACAAGTCATAACTTATTAATCTTAAACTTCCTCATGACAATACAGCATAAACAAAAAGTAATATATAAGTCTAGAAGATTATGCAACGATACAAATGACGGTGTTTCTTGTCAAAAATTTACACAAAGACTGACCAACAAAAAGCCTTAGTCATTGAATGTCAATATAAATAAATGACGTAAACAGTCATAACATATTAATCTTCGACTTCCAACTTAACCCAAAATAGTTGCTTCCCAGTCCGCCACCCGCGGACATGCCGTGCTGTTACATGGCTTTGCTCAAATATTCCAACAAGATGTATTCAATATTACCAAGGTGACAAATTCATTACACCAGACGCGCGTTTCGTCTATTTAAGACTCATCAGTGGCGTTTAACTCTAAATGCTTAAAGTATATTTTCATTTGGCGATTGAATAATATAAGTCCACTGGGATCGTTTAAATACATAATACAGGTAGTTTACGAAACCGGTAAAGGGGATCCCCAACTACAAACATATATATATTTTATGCGCCTTTTTGTTCAAGTGACTTTCAAAGATTCGAGTTTAAATGTGACATGCCACCTTTAATAGAACAATTTCATTATTTTACATGCAGCTTACGAATAAGTTTATGCAAGAAGAGAAATTAATGTCATAAATACAGTACGAAATATTTTGCAGATAACAAAAAGATAAACGAAAAGTCCATTTCTAAATATTACAACATATTCGTGAAAACCGGCTAAAATTATTTATACTGATCACATTGATTGCATTTCTACGGAAGCATATTAGTACCTTACTTGTTGTAACAACTTAATAACTTGTAATAACAACTCAGTTTACTTGTAATTACAACTTAGCTAACTTGTTATAACAACTCAGCTAACTTGTAATTACAACTTAGCTAACTTGTTATAACAACTTAGCTAACTTGCGATAATAACTTAGCTAACGTGAAATAAGAACTTTATAACTTGTTATAACAACTAAGCTAACTTGTAATTACAACATAGCTTACTTGTTATAACAACTTAATAACTTGTAATAGCAACTTAGCTAACTTGTTATAACATCTTATTATACAGCTATACAATACCGATTCAAAGTACGTCATTCATTTGTAAGGAAATGTTCCGACTGTAGCAGTTCACAAAATGCGTTAGAATATATGAATATGTGTCTTTCTTTTAGCAGGCGTATTTATGAATGGGGTGTGTAAAATATTTATGGGCCCCACACCTGTACCCTAAAATACTTGGAGTTACTCCCCCCACCCACGGAGATAGACATACTTGTTTTTCAAATTTATGGATAGGAGTAAGGGAAAAATAAAATAATTAAAAAAAAATAAAATTCAAGAAAAATTGAGGTCGGACAAGAAATGTAATTAAGGTTAATATAATATAATTTTTATTTAATGACTTTATTTTAAAATGGAAGATTCTTCTGAAGTGCATTGATTTATATAAGGATTGAAGTTGTTATAACAAGTTCACTAAGTTGTTATAACAAGTAAGTTAAGTTGTTATAACAAGTAAGTTAAGTTGTTATAACAAGTAAGCTAAGTTGTTATTACAAGTTAGCTTAGTTGTTATCACAAGTTAGCTAAGTTGTTATAACAAGTTAAAAATACCACAAAGGGTTTTATAAGGCTTTCGCATATGGTTTATAAGGGGTACCAAAAATCAGGGGCGGATACAGGATTTTCAAAAGGGGGCGTAAAAAGAAGATATCGGAAAAGGAGGGTCACGATCCAAGGCATTTATAGTGTTCAGTAACCTTTATTTGGTACAGTTTATACAACAGAGATATCATAATAAACGAATTAGTACCGTTAATGCCTTAATTTATGGAGGGGACAAGCGGGGATTACATTTTTGTCTTTGGCGCTTGTTGTTACCCTCTCTGTTCTGTTTTTTCCTTTCATTTTTTAAAGGGGGCGTACTCCCCTACGCCCATCCTGGATCCGCCTCTGAGATAAATATATATTGCACAATCAATTTAATTTTTATACAAATCAGTTAGTGGAGAAGAATTTGCTTACTCTTCCGCACCTGGACTCGCCCCAATTTTACGTGGGTTGCTCCAAAATAAAGCTCAAACGCAGATAAAAAGTGTTTGACCCACCTGGATATTTTGGGAGGGGAACCAAATACTGCGGATTAGGCAGGCAACCGTAATTTTGTTCTCCATAAAGTTAAACGGGGATTGAAAATTAAACAGCATACCTAGTCTTTTCCGTTTATGTTCACAGTCCTGCTCTGGAAAAGTTAAAAACAGAGTGTACAAAATTGTTAGAAGACAATGGTATCACGAGAGAACTACTTAAGAAATATTTAAAACATTCTCACAAGATCCAATGAATGAAGGCGAATTACATTAAAGTTGTTAATGAAACAAGATACTTTCACATTGGAATAACAATGACGGAAAAACAAAATCAATAGCGATTTTATTTCCGTAAACTCTCAATGTCAACTAGAGCTATTTTTCTAAGTTCATATATATATATATACGTCTTAAGAATTTACCAACAAGTAAGCTTATTAAGTATCGGATCGACAAACATGACGATACAGCATAAACAATATATAATATATCAGTCTAGAAGATTATGCAACGATACAAATGACGGTGTTTCTTGTCAAAAATTTAGACAAAGACTGACCAACGAATGGCCTTAGTCATTGAATGTCAATATAAATAAATGACGTAAACAAGTCATAACATATTAATCGTAAACTTTCTCATTCCAACTTAACCCAAAATAGTTGCACCCAGTCCGCCACCAGCGGCCATGCCGTGCTGTTACTTGGCTTTGCTCAAATATACCAACAAGATGTATTAAATATTACCAAGGTGACAAATTCATTACGCCAGACGCGCGTTTACAACTCTTCAACCAAACGTATTTCGAATCGACCTTATACAGAGCATTGTCAACAGTGCATAAAATCAACTGAAGTTAATGTACCAACATCTTAAGAATAATACACAGTATTTGCGCATTCAACAACATAAGACATAAAATATGAAGTGGTTGAGAAAAACAAAAAGATAATGGAATGAAACATGAACAAAGACTAGTATCATCATCGGGATAATTAATGTTATTTTCTTCGAACAAATTGCTGAAAGTTCAACAAATAATTTAACACAAATAACACAACAAAAGAACCAATTGAAGGGCATAACATACTGGGGCAATGTTATCGAAATGCAGTAAGACATGTCCTGAGACGATCTGAGGACATGTATGTGTCCTAAGTAATGTTACTGAAGATTTCGCAAGATAGGACAAGTTTAATTTTTATAATAACTTTAGAACAACGAAATAGGTGTATCCTAAAATGATATTAGGATAGTCGTAATTGTAATTTGTCATAGTTTTTACGTTTTTAAGTTTTAATTTTTAATATAACATAAGAAAGTTGAAAGTTTGCTAAATAGCCCCCCCCCCATTTGCTTTTTAACATTTTCTTACACAATTTAAAACTCCGTTTTCGTATGATTTGAACTCCGTTTCTTACTCATTATTATAAAATGTGTAACAAGTTAAATGTTACCCTTACTTATATGCAAAAAGTACAGTTGCAGCATGAAATTAACCTTTGAACCAAAACAAAGGAGAGACTTTGCAGTCAGTAAAACTGGTTTTGTTCAATAATAAACTCGTGTGTAATAATGTCACATTAAAATGCACATAACATAGACATTTGAAGTTTTACTTTGTAACGACTTATTTAAAATACTTTAAGTATATGTTTATTATTACATGTTCATAAAACATTGACTTACTTTTTTAAGTGCAGTTCACATCGAAATTTGGGTGACTTAAAAATTTTTTTTACTAACATGCTTAGGAGAATACTTAAGACACAGTAAGGGCATCTTTGTTAGGATGATCTTAGGATATATTCGGTGTGAGGACTAAGTCATATCCTAAGACTGTCCTAAGTTAGTCTAAATTATATCCTAAGAAATGTCGAAGAATTATTTAAAATAGTTTCGAAAACATGGTCCCAGGCTTGAAACACTAAAAAAATGTGTGGCAGGCTGAAGCAGTTAACAGAATCACTAACCCTGCTTTATTGCCTTAACAATATTTACAAATAGAAAATGCAGTCCTTTAATTTGCTAATATGCAAACAACTACAAAGTAGAAAACAAGGAAAACAATAGGGTATTAGTATCATGATCAGAACTGGAAACTATGTGGGGGAAAAAAACCGGTAAAGGGATCCCAAACTACAGACCTATATATTATTTGTTCAAGTTACTTTCCCCGAGATTCGGGTTTAAAACCTTTAAAAGAACAATTGTATTGTCTGTGACAAATTCGCTTCTAATACTTACAACTCCTATTGAACAAGTTAAACAATTTCGTTTGGCTATTTTAATGTGTTTCCAGTGTTAAATACATTTATTTTGGTTGTCAAAATTAGTGTGCAGACGTTTATAGTGCGTAAACAATCAATTGATGTTTATTCTATTTATAGATTTAATAGGACGATAGTTTAACAGGTTCGCCGTATTGGGACGGATAGGTTGTAAATCCGTCATTCAGAAAATCTGTGTCTTGGTATGATTCACGTTTACTTTAGGTTAAATTGTGTTCATTTAAACGCTTTAGTGATACAGACTTTTGGTATCGCCCAACTACCCCAATAGTGTACTCGTCCATGGTATATAATACGTTGTCGGCAGTGATTTGGGGTTGAAAAAGATTATCAGTTGAGAAGACAGTTCGAAAGAAGCTCGATTAATAACAGAAGAAGTACGAAAGCGCAGAAGGGTTAGTACAGACGAATAGCTCAGCATTCATAGTAGAAATTTTATAGCCTGTTGATAAAGGTGCAGTGTGCTGAAGAGCAGCACGGGGTTCCGCATATGTTAATGGTGTAGTGCTGAATGCTTAGGCGTGCTGAGGGGTAATTTCTAGCCGTATATTATTGTGTTACCGAAGGTAGCACTGGGCTGAGGGGTTTCAGCAGTGGAAACTGGTGGGCTAGAAATTCAGCAATTAGGCACCGTTGTGCTGACGAGCTATATCAGCAGTGGTCTATAGTACTGCTGTGCTGAGAGTTTTCAGCAGTGCTGAGAAGGTTGGCTCAGCGTGCTGAGAGTTGTAGTAATATTATTAAAGTTATAAAAACCTGTACCTTCTGAGTTTCAAGTTAAACCCGCTACCGTGCTATTATAGCTGACAGCATTGGAATCCGGAGATCAATCCGGTACGATCCCTATATATTTGAGTGACGTGGGGGGTTGCACGTTACATAATTTTTGGTGGCAGCGGTGGGATTCCTTAAGCTGTCAGAATGGCTTCGCTTAAAGATATTGAAAGCCAAATAAGTTTAATAGAAATGCAACTCGGAGAACAGTTGCAGGTGTTAGACGGTACTAGGCGGGTACAGATTGAAAACCCTTCAATGATAACACCTAGGGTCACTAGGGAGAACATTAACAAAGATTCTGGTATCAGTACAATACGTAAAGAAAGCGAACGGTTATCAGCACGGCGCGATCGTGCGTCAGGACGTTCGAACGCGAATTTTTGTACCAGGATGCCAACTGCCAGTACTCCTGTTAATACAAGTGGAAAGACACGTGATTTTACTATATCATTGCCGAAAGATCAAGAACAGAGTATGCCACGGCTGGCACCGTACACGGGCGAGTGTGAGGAGGTCGAAGCACCAGTTGTCAGGGAAAAAGAAAAGAGCAGCCATAGGAGCATTAAAGTGGCAAATTACGACGGCACATCTGAATGGCGAGATTACAAGTCGCATTTTGATGCCTGTGCCGTAATAAATGGCTGGAGTAAGGAAGAAAAGGGATTGTATCTCGCTGCTGCACTGCGTGGACAGGCCCAATGCGTTCTGGGGGACTTACCTACGGAGAAGCAATGTCGATATGACAGCCTTACGTCCGCATTAGAAGAGCGATTTGCGCCTCCAAACCAGACAGATTTGTATAGGGTACAGCTTAAGGAACGAAGACAACGAGCGACAGAAAGCCTGCCGGAGCTAGGTCAGGCCATACGCCGTTTGGTCAGCAAAGCTTACCCAGGAGCGCCTGCTGAGGTTCGGGAAACTCTGTCTATGGAAAGTTTTCTGGACGCACTGGTGAACTCGGAAATGAGAATCAGGATAAAGCAATCTAAGCCATGCAATTATAATCGAGCAATATGTCTGGCTGTTGAGTTAGAAGCATTATACAAGGCTGATAATAAATCTGATTATAACAGGGGTCATGTACGCGGAGTGACTGGTATGGAAGAAGAAAGTGCTCTGAAACAGGAGGACCAGATAACGGAAATGATGAAGACATTTAACGAAAAATTAGACATGCTTCAGAAGGAAATAAACGAGGTCAAGTCTGAAAGGTTTCGAGGAAACTTCAATAAGGTTGGTGCCTTTAAAAGGGACAAGACTTGTTATGGGTGTGGAAAGAAAGGACATTTCCGTTTTGAATGCAACAAATCGCAACGCAGGAGTTTACGTCGACTTGCTTGTTAATGGTACTAAAGATAAATTTCTCATTGACACCGGGACAACACTTTGTTTTGTTTCAAACACGCTATTCTATTCCCTACAAGGAGCCAAAAGACCTTGGCTCAATTCGCTGCGACAAACAGTCGTATCTGCGAATGGTACAGACTTGGCTTCTATTGGACAGTCATTTTTCGACATTAAAATAGGAGATGTAAAAACAGAAGTCGAAGCGGTTGTAGCCGACTTACCCATGGATGGAATTTTAGGGTTGGATTTCCTGCAAAGTCAAAATTGTTTATTGGACTGCAGAAGAAACAAAATGACATGCAAGATAAGATCGGGTGTTTTCGCATCTCTACTGTTCCAAATGTCAGCCTGCAGCCAATGTCAGAGACAGGAACAGAGGGTTGTGCACAGGGAATTGAGGGGCTAAGTGCCTGTTCAAATTTGGAAACTGTGCAACCATGTGGAAAATTTCTACAGCGAGATTGCGCATTAGTGGCGAAAATGCTTGCACACCCCCAACAGTGTAAACCTGTAAGGGTTCTTAATGAGACAGACGAAGTGCAGGTAGTCAGGGCTAATCCGCCAGTAGTGGAACGTAGCAAGTAATGACGGAAAGAAAAGAAGAACCATGTCATCAATCCAGCATAAATCTTGATCAAGAACTATCCGCACTTATCGATCGTGCAAGCGAACTGTTTACAGAGATGAGCAAACTACTTCCAATACACATAACGCATGCTAAGAAGTACATTCCCAAATCTGATGATATGATGGAGGGTTGGTATTCGTTCCTGCCAATAGAGACGTAGGCCTACAAATCAGCTGTACACGACACCACAGGTACCCTAAATAGGCTTACGCATAGTAGGAAAGCGTCTATCCAGAGCGCCCTTACTGTGTCCAACCTTCTCATATCTGAGTCTGTTGGACCCGGCCCCAGCGGAGCTAGGAAGGCTCCGGTCTGGATGAGTGTAGACGCCGAGACTCGGTGAGCGTAAATTAGTTGTATATAGTGTATATATGTATATATATGCAGAGTATCACAATGACTGTGTTTTTGTTTTTCGTAGTCCTTCGGATGAGACGGTAAACCGAGGCCCCCGTGTTCAGGAATCGTCACAGCCTGAGCACGTTAAAGACCTCTCCTGCAGAGTTCGATAAGAGTAGGCCTCTTGGGGCCGCTGCAGAGGCAAAATTTGTTAGGGAGCCCAAAATTATTCTTTCGGCGTGATATTCTAAATTGCAGACGTCAGCAGTGAAGATTTCAGCATAGGTTTATATGTTTTGATGAAAGTAATTGTATACCGCATATTGTTGAGTAGCAGTTGAAATTTGTTTGGTCTTGCTTTAAAGGTCAGTTCAGCTACAGTCACTTGAAAGGATAGTTGCAGAAGTAAAGACTTTGTTGGGTAGGAGATTTGTAAAGGTATTTTGGAATCTAATCACCATGCATACTTATGAATGGTCACAAGAGGCTTTGAAATCGGTTTTCCGACTTGAACTGGCAGAGAATTGGTACATTTGGTACAATTCTAGGAGATGTTTTACGTCTTGTTGTTGAAGGCGTAAACGGTTCTCCATTGGCGGTAGAGGACGCCTACAGCGAGGTGCTGCGGTACTTTGCAGGTTTTTTTGGTTCGGTCGGCCGAGATTAAAATGCGAGGACGCATTTCTTGGAGGCGTGGGTGATGTGACAAATTCGCTTCTAATACTTACAACTCCTATTGAACAAGTTAAACAATTTCGTTTGGCTATTTTAATGTGTTTCCAGTGTTAAATACATTTATTTTGGTTGTCAAAATTAGTGTGCGGTCGTTTATAGTGCGTAAACAATCAATTGATGTTTATTCTATTTATAGATTTAATAGGACGATAGTTTAACAGGTTCGCCGTATTGGGACGGATAGGTTGTAAATCCGTCATTCAGAAAATCTGTGTCTTGGTATGATTCACGTTTACTTTAGGTTAAATTGTGTTCATTTAAACGCTTTAGTGATACAGACTTTTGGTATCGCCCAACTACCCCAGTGTACTCGTCCATGGTATATAATACGTTGTCGGAAGTGATTTGGGGTTGAAAAAGATTATCAGTTGAGAAGACAGTTCGAAAGAAGCTCGATTAATAACAGAAGAAGTACGAAAGCGCAGAAGGGTTAGTACAGACGAATAGCTCAGCATTCATAGTAGAAATTTTATAGCCTGTTGATAAAGGTGCTGTGTGCTGAAGAGCAGCACGGGGTTCCGCATATGTTAATGGTGTAGTGCTGAATGCTTAGGCGTGCTGAGGGGTAATTTCTAGCCGTATATTATTGTGTGACCGAAGGTAGCACTGGGCTGAGGGGTTTCAGCAGTGGAAACTGGTGGGCTAGAAATTCAGCAATTAGGCACCGTTGTGCTGACGAGCTATATCAGCAGTGGTCTATAGTACTGCTGTGCTGAGAGTTTTCAGCAGTGCTGAGAAGGTTGGCTCAGCGTGCTGAGAGTTGTAGTAATATTATTAAAGTTATAAAAGCCTGTACCTTCTGAGTTTCAAGTTAAACCCGCTACCGTGCTATTATAGCTGACAGCATTGGAATCCGGAGATCAATCCGGTACGATCCCTATATATTTGAGTGACGTGGGGGGTTGCACGTTACATTTTCTTACATGCAGCTTACGAATAAGTTTATGTAAAAAGAAAAATAATTGTTACAAATTCAGTACGAAATATTTTGCAGGTAATATAAAGATAAAAAAAAGTCCATTATTAAATATTACAACATAATCGTAAAACCCGGCAAAAAAATATATTATTCTGATCACATTGATTGCATTTCAATGTTATTCAATGGAGTCTTTATCAAGAGTACAAAAGATAAATATATTTTGTACAATAATTTACTTTTTATACAATCAGTTACAGTGGAGAAGAAATTGCTTACTGCGGATTTCAGCTAAACGTAATTTTTTATACATGAAGTTAAAAGGGGATTGTTAATTACACAGCATACCTAGTCTTTTCCGTTCCTGTTCCCGTCCCTGCTCTGGAAAAGCTAAAAACAGAATGTACAAAATTGTTAGAAGACAATGGTATCACGAGAGATCTACTTAAGAAATATTTAAAACATTCTGACAAGATCCAATGAATGAAGGCGAATTACATTAAAGTTGTTAAAGAAACAAGATACTTACACAGTGGAATAACAATGACGGAAAAACAAAATCTGATTGTTTTTCAAATTTATGGATAGGAGTAAGGGAAAAATAAAATTATAAAAAAAATAAAATTCATGAAAAGTTGAGGACGTACAAGAAATGTAATTTAGGTTAATATTATCTAATTTTTATTTAAGTGCATAGATTTATATAAGGATTGAAGTTGTCTTAACAAGTTCACTAAGTTGTTATTACAAGTTATTAAATTGTTATATTGTTTGTTTGAATAGTGTTTTAACGCCACTTTCAGCAATTTTTCAGCTATTTCATGGCGTCCAGTTTTTATTGGGGGAGGAAGCCGGAGTACCCGGAGAGAACCCCCGACCTGCGGTAGGAAAACTGGCAATCCTTGTCAATTAAGATTGGAGTCGAGTACACCCTGCCTGCAGTGAGAATCGAACACGCAGTCTCAGTGTTGACAGACCACGTGATCAATAGTAGACGAACTACATTGACCACTCGGCCAACGAGGCCCCCTTAAGTTGTTATAACAAGTTAGCTTAGTTGTTTACAAGTTAGCTAAGTTGTTATTATATTTTAGCTACGTTGTTATCACAAGTTAGCTAAGATTTTATAACAAGTTAAAAAAACCACATATGATACTAATAGGCTTCCGTACATTTCAATGATATTCAATGGAGTTTTTTAAAAGAGTACAAAATATCAATATAAATTGGTTAATCAATTTAATTTTTATACAAATCAGTTACAGTGGAGAAAAAATTGCTTACTCTTCCGGAGCACCTGGACTTCCATCGATTTTATGTAGGTAGCTTCATGCCGTTAAAAAGTTTAGCCACAAAATAAAGCTCAAACTCAGATAAAATTGTTTGACCCACCTAGATATTTTGGGAGGTGAACCAAATACTGCGGATTTCAGCTAAACTTAATTTTTTATACATGAAGTTAAAAGGGGATTGTTAATTACACAGCATACCTGGACTTCTCCATTCCTGCTCCCATTCCAGCCCTAAAAAAGTTAAAAACAGAGTGTACAAAATTGTTAGAGGACAATGGTATCACGAGAGATCTACTTAAGAAATATTTAAAACATTCTGACAAGATCTTATGAATGAAGGTGAATTACATTAAAGTTGTTAAAGAAACAAGATACTTACACAGTGGAATAACAATGACGGAAAAACAAAATCAATAGCGATTTTATTTCCGTAAACTCTCAATGTCAACTAGAGCTATTTTCTAAGTACATATATATATATACCAAGGTGGCAAATTCATTACGCCAGACGAGCGATTCGTCTGCTTAAGACTCATCAATGGCGTTTAACTCTAAATGCTTAAAGTACATATATATATAAGTCTTAAGAATTTACCAACAAGTAAGCTTATTAAGTATCGGATCGACAAACAAGACGATACAACATAAACAGAAAATAATATATAAGTCTAGAAGATTATGCAACGATACAAATGACGGTGTTTCTTGTCAAAAATTTAGACAACGACTGACCAACGAATGGCCTTAGTCATTGAATGTCAATATAAATAAATGACGTAAACAAGTCATAACATACTAATCTTAAACTTTCTCATTCCAACTTAACCCAAAATAGTTGCTACCCAGTCCGCCACCAGCGGCCATGCCGTGCTGTTACTTGGCTTTGCTCAAATATTCCAACAAGATGTATTAAATATTACCAAGGTGACAAATTCATTACGCCAGACGCGCGTTTACAACTCTTCAACCAAACGTATTTCGAATCGACCTTATACAGAGCATTGTCAACAGTGCATAAAATCAACTGAAGTTAATGTACCAACATCTTAAGAATAATACACAGTATTTGCGCATTCAACAACATAAGACATAAAATATGAAGTGGTTGAGAAAAACAAAAAGATAATGGAATGAAACATGAACAAAGACTAGTATCATCATCGGGATAATTAATGTTATTTTCTTCGAACAAATTGCTGAAAGTTCAACAAATAATTTAACACAAATAACACAACAAAAGAACCAATTGAAGGGCATAACATACTGGGGCAATGTTATCGAAATGCAGTAAGACATCTCCTGAGACGATCTGAGGACATGTCTGTGTCCTAAGTAATGTTACTGAAGATGTCGCAAGATAGGACAAGTTTAATTTTTATAATAACTTTAGAACAACGAAATAGGTATCCTAAAATGATCTTAGGATGGTCGTAATTGTAATTTGTCATCGTTTTTACGTTTTTACGTTTTAATTTTTAATATAACATAAGAAAGTTGAAAGTGTGCTTAATAGCCCTCCCCCTCCCCCCATTTGCTTTTTTACATTTTCTTACACAATTTAAAACTCCGTTTTCGTATGATTTGAACTCCGTTTCTTACTCATTATTATAAAATGTGTAACAAGTTAAATGTTACCCTTAATTATATGCAAATAGTACAGTTGCAGCATGAAATCAACCTTTGAACCAAAACAAAGGAGAGTTTTTGCAGTCAGTAAAACTGGTTTTGTTCAATAATAAACTAGTGTGTAATAATGTCACATTAAAATGCACATAACATAGACATTTGAAGTTTTATTTTGTAACGACTTATTTAAAATACTTTTAGTATATGTTTATTATTACATGTTCATAAAACATTGACTTACTTTTTTAAGTGCAGTTCACATCGAAATTTGGGTGACTTAATAAATTTCTTACTAACACATGCTTAGGAGAATACTTAAGATACAGTAAGGACATCTTTGTAAGGATGATCTTAGGATATATTCGGTGTCAGGACTAAGTCATATCCTAAGACTGTCCTAAGTTAGTCCTAAATTATATCCTAAGAAATGTCGTAAGAATTATTTAAAATAGTTTCGAAAACATGGTCCCAGGCTTGAAACACTAAAAAAATGTGTGGCAGGCTGAAGCAGTTAACAGGATCACTAATCCTGCTTTATTGCCTTAACAATATTTACAAATAGAAAATGCAGTCCTTTAATTTGCTAATATGCAAACAACTACATAGTAGAAAACAAGGAAAACAATAGGGTATTAGTATCATGATCAGAACTGGAAACTATGTGGGGGACAAAAACCGGTAAAGGGATCCCAAACTACAGACCTATATATTATTTGTTCAAGTTACTTTCCGAGATTCGGGTTTAAAACCTTTAAAAGAACAATTGTATTGTCTTACATGCAGCTTACGAATAAGTTTATGTAAAAAGAAAAATAATTGTTACAAATACAGTACGAAATATTTTGCAGGTAATATAAAGATAAAAAAAAGTCCATTATTAAATATTACAACATAATCGTAAAAACCCGGCAAAAAAATATATTATTCTGATCACATTGATTGCATTTCAATGTTATTCAATGGAGTCTTTATCAAGACTACAAAAGATAAATATATATTGTACAATAATTTACTTTTTATACAATCAGTTACAGTGGAGAAGAAATTGCTTACTCTTCCGGAGCACCTCGACTTCCATCGATTTTATGTAGGTAGCTTCATGCCGTTAAAAAGTTTAGCCACAAAAAAAAGCTCCAACTCAGATAAAATTGTTTGACCCACCTATATATTTTTGGAGGTGAACCAAATACTGCGGATTTCAGCTAAACTTAATTTTTTATACATGAAGTTAAAAGGGGATTGTTAATTACACAGCATACCTAGTCTTCTCCATTCCTGCTCCCGTTCCAGCTCTAAAAAAGTTAAAAACAGAGTGTACAAAATTGTTAGAGGACAATGGTATCACGAGAGATCTACTTAAGAAATATTTAAAACATTCTGACAAGATCTTATCAATGAAGGCGAATTACATTAAAGTTGTTAAAGAAACAAGATACTTACAGAGTGGAATAACAATGACGGAAAAACAAAATCAATAGCGATTTTATTTCCGTAAACTCTCAATGTCAACTAGAGCTATTTTTCTAAGTACATATATATATATATATATAAGTCTTAAGAATTTACCAACCAGTAAGCTTATTAAGTATCGGATCCAACTTAACCCAAAATAGTTGCTTCCCAGTCCGCCACCCGTGGACATGCCATGCTGTTACTTGGCTTTGCTCAAATATTCCAACAAGATGTATTCAATATTACCAAGGTGGCAAATTCATTACGCCAGACGCCCGATTCGTCTACTTAAGACTCATCAATGGCGTTTACCTCTAAATGCTTAAAGAACATATATATATAAGTCTTAAGAATTTACCAACCAGTAAGCTTATTAGGTATCGACGTGAATCAAGTTGGTTACTTGTTCAACGTTCAACATTCAACATTCAAATAAATACCAAAGACCTCTTCTCTCGGTTTAACATTAAGCACTCAGTTCCTTGTTCAACATTCGCAGTTCCTAGTTCAACATTCGATTTTTCAGTTCCTAGTTCAACATTCGCAGTTCCTAGTTCAACATTCGTTGTTTCTGGTTCAATATTCGAAATTTTTATTTCCTCGTTCAACATTCGCAGTTCCTAGTTCAACATTCGATTTTTCAGTTCCTAGTTCAACATTCGCAGTTCCTAGTTCAACATTCGTTGTTTCTGGTTCAATATTCGAAATTTTTAGTTCCTCGTTCAACATTCGCAGTTCCTAGTTCAACATTCGATTTTTCAGTTCCTAGTTCAACATTCGCAGTTCCTAGTTCAACATTCGTTGTTTCTGGTTCAATATTCGAAAGTTTTAGTTCCTCGTTCAACATTCGTAGTTCCTAGTTCAACATTCGATTTTTCAGTTCCTAGTTCAACATTCGCAGTTCCTAGTTCAACATTCGTTGTTTCTGGTTCAATATTCGAAATTTTTAGTTCCTCGTTCAACATTCGCAGTTCCTAGTTCAACATTCGCAGTTCCTAGTTCAACATTCGTTGTTTCTGGTTCAATATTCGAAATTTTTAGTTCCTCGTTCAACATTCGCAGTTCCTAGTTCAACATTCGATTTTTCAGTTCCTAGTTCAACATTCGCAGTTCCTAGTTCAACATTCGTTGTTTCTGGTTCAATATTCGAAATTTTTAGTTCCTCGTTCAACATTCGCAGTTCCTAGTTCAACATTCGATTTTTCAGTTCCTAGTTCAACATTCGCAGTTCCTAGTTCAACATTCGTTGTTTCTGGTTCAATATTCGAAATTTTTAGTTCCTCGTTCAACATTCGCAGTTCCTAGTTCAACATTCGATTTTTCAGTTCCTAGTTCAACATTCGCAGTTCCTAGTTCAACATTCGATTTTTCAGTTCCTAGTTCAACATTCGCAGTTACTAGTTCAACATTCGTTGTTTCTGGTTCAATATTCGAAATTTTTAGTTCCTCGTTCAACATTCGCAGTTCCTAGTTCAACATTCGATTTTTCAGTTCCTAGTTCAACATTGGATTTTTCAGTTCCTAGTTCAACATTCGCAGTTCCTAGTTCAACATTCGTTGTTTCTGGTTCAATATTCGAAATTTTTATTTCCTCGTTCAACATTCGCAGTTCCTAGTTCAACATTCGATTTTTCAGTTCCTAGTTCAACATTCGCAGTTCCTAGTTCAACATTCGTTGTTTCTGGTTCAATATTCGAAATTTTTAGTTCCTCGTTCAACATTCGCAGTTCCTAGTTCAACATTCGATTTTTCAGTTCCTAGTTCAACATTCGCAGTTTCTAGTTCAACATTCGTTGTTTCTGGTTCAATATTCGAAAGTTTTAGTTCCTCGTTCAACATTCGCAGTTCCTAGTTCAACATTCGATTTTTCAGTTCCTAGTTCAACATTCGCAGTTCCTAGTTCAACATTCGTTGTTTCTGGTTCAATATTCGAAATTTTTAGTTCCTCGTTCAACATTCGCAGTTCCTAGTTCAACATTCGATTTTTCAGTTCCTAGTTCAACATTCGCAGTTCCTAGTTCAACATTCGTTGTTTCTGGTTCAATATTCGAAATTTTTAGTTCCTCGTTCAACATTCGCAGTTCCTAGTTCAACATTCGATTTTTCAGTTCCTAGTTCAACATTCGCAGTTCCTAGTTCAACATTCGTTGTTTCTGGTTCAATATTCGAAAGTTTTAGTTCCTCGTTCAACATTCGTAGTTCCTAGTTCAACATTCGATTTTTCAGTTCCTAGTTCAACATTCGCAGTTCCTAGTTCAACATTCGTTGTTTCTGGTTCAATATTCGAAATTTTTAGTTCCTCGTTCAACATTCGCAGTTCCTAGTTCAACATTCGCAGTTCCTAGTTCAACATTCGTTGTTTCTGGTTCAATATTCGAAATTTTTAGTTCATCGTTCAACATTCGCAGTTCCTAGTTCAACATTCGATTTTTCAGTTCCTAGTTCAACATTCGCAGTTCCTAGTTCAACATTCGTTGTTTCTGGTTCAATATTCGAAATTTTTAGTTCCTCGTTCAACATTCGCAGTTCCTAGTTCAACATTCGATTTTTCAGTTCCTAGTTCAACATTCGCAGTTCCTAGTTCAACATTCGTTGTTTCTGGTTCAATATTCGAAATTTTTAGTTCATCGTTCAACATTCGCAGTTCCTAGTTCAACATTCGATTTTTCAGTTCCTAGTTCAACATTCGCAGTTCCTAGTTCAACATTCGATTTTTCAGTTCCTAGTTCAACATTCGCAGTTACTAGTTCAACATTCGTTGTTTCTGGTTCAATATTCGAAATTTTTAGTTCCTCGTTCAACATTCGCAGTTCCTAGTTCAACATTCGATTTTTCAGTTCCTAGTTCAACATTGGATTTTTCAGTTCCTAGTTCAACATTCGCAGTTCCTAGTTCAACATTCGTTGTTTCTGGTTCAATATTCGAAATTTTTAGTTCCTCGTTCAACATTCGCAGTTCCTAGTTCAACATTCGATTTTTCAGTTCCTAGTTCAACATTCGCAGTTCCTAGTTCAACATTCGTTGTTTCTGGTTCAATATTCGAAATTTTTAGTTCCTCGTTCAACATTCGCAGTTCCTAGTTCAACATTCGATTTTTCAGTTCCTAGTTCAACATTCGCAGTTTCTAGTTCAACATTCGTTGTTTCTGGTTCAATATTCGAAAGTTTTAGTTCCTCGTTCAACATTCGCAGTTCCTAGTTCAACATTCGATTTTTCAGTTCCTAGTTCAACATTCGCAGTTCCTAGTTCAACATTCGTTGTTTCTGGTTCAATATTCGAAATTTTTAGTTCCTCGTTCAACATTCGCAGTTCCTAGTTCAACATTCGCAGTTCCTAGTTCAACATTCGTTGTTTCTGGTTCAATATTCGAAATTTTTAGTTCCTCGTTCAACATTCGCAGTTCCTAGTTCAACATTCGATTTTTCAGTTCCTAGTTCAACATTCGCAGTTCCTAGTTCAACATTCGTTGTTTCTGGTTCAATATTCGAAATTTTTAGTTCCTCGTTCAACATTCGCAGTTCCTAGTTCAACATTCGATTTTTCAGTTCCTAGTTCAACATTCGCAGTTCCTAGTTCAACATTCGTTGTTTCTGGTTCAATATTCGAAATTTTTAGTTCCTCGTTCAACATTCGCAGTTCCTAGTTCAACATTCGATTTTTCAGTTCCTAGTTCAACATTCGCAGTTCCTAGTTCAACATTCGTTGTTTCTGGTTCAATATTCGAAATTTTTAGTTCATCGTTCAACATTCGCAGTTCCTAGTTCAACATTCGATTTTTCAGTTCCTAGTTCAACATTCGTAGTTCCTAGTTCAACATTCGATTTTTCAGTTCCTAGTTCAACATTCGCAGTTACTAGTTCAACATTCGTTGTTTCTGGTTCAATATTCGAAATTTTTAGTTCCTCGTTCAACATTCGCAGTTCCTAGTTCAACATTCGATTTTTCAGTTCCTAGTTCAACATTGGATTTTTCAGTTCCTAGTTCAACATTCGCAGTTCCTAGTTCAACATTCGTTGTTTCTGGTTCAATATTCGAAATTTTTATTTCCTCGTTCAACATTCGCAGTTCCTAGTTCAACATTCGATTTTTCAGTTCCTAGTTCAACATTCGCAGTTCCTAGTTCAACATTCGTTGTTTCTGGTTCAATATTCGAAATTTTTAGTTCCTCGTTCAACATTCGCAGTTCCTAGTTCAACATTCGATTTTTCAGTTCCTAGTTCAACATTCGCAGTTTCTAGTTCAACATTCGTTGTTTCTGGTTCAATATTCGAAAGTTTTAGTTCCTCGTTCAACATTCGCAGTTCCTAGTTCAACATTCGATTTTTCAGTTCCTAGTTCAACATTCGCAGTTCCTAGTTCAACATTCGTTGTTTCTGGTTCAATATTCGAAATTTTTAGTTCCTCGTTCAACATTCGCAGTTCCTAGTTCAACATTCGCAGTTCCTAGTTCAACATTCGTTGTTTCTGGTTCAATATTCGAAATTTTTAGTTCCTCGTTCAACATTCGCAGTTCCTAGTTCAACATTCGATTTTTCAGTTCCTAGTTCAACATTCGCAGTTCCTAGTTCAACATTCGTTGTTTCTGGTTCAATATTCGAAATTTTTAGTTCCTCGTTCAACATTCGCAGTTCCTAGTTCAACATTCGATTTTTCAGTTCCTAGTTCAACATTCGCAGTTCCTAGTTCAACATTCGTTGTTTCTGGTTCAATATTCGAAATTTTTAGTTCATCGTTCAACATTCGCAGTTCCTAGTTCAACATTCGATTTTTCAGTTCCTAGTTCAACATTCGTAGTTCCTAGTTCAACATTCGATTTTTCAGTTCCTAGTTCAACATTCGCAGTTCCTAGTTCAACATTCGTTGTTTCTGGTTCAATATTCGAAATTTTTAGTTCCTCGTTCAACATTCGCAGTTCCTAGTTCAACATTCGATTTTTCAGTTCCTAGTTCAACATTGGATTTTTCAGTTCCTAGTTCAACATTCGCAGTTCCTAGTTCAACATTCGTTGTTTCTGGTTCAATATTCGAAATTTTTAGTTCCTCGTTCAACATTCGCAGTTCCTAGTTCAACATTCGATTTTTCAGTTCCTAGTTAAACATTCTCAGTTCCTAGTTCAACATTCATTGTTTCTGGTTCAATATTCGAAATTTTTAGTTCCTCGTTCAACATTCGCAGATCCTAGTTCAACATTCGATTTTTCAGTTCCTAGTTCAACATTCGCAGTTCCTAGTTCAACATTCGCAGTTCCTAGTGCAACATTCGTTGTTTCTGGTTCAATATTCGAAATTTTTAGTTCCTCGTTCAACATTCGCAGTTCCTAGTTCAACATTCGCAGTTCTTAGTTCAACATTCGTTGTTTCTGGTTCAATATTCGAAATTTTTAGTTCCTCGTTCAACATTCGCAGTTCCTAGTTCAACATTCGATTTTTCAGTTCCTAGTTCAACATTCGTTGTTTCTGGTTCAATATTCGAAATTTTTAGTTCCTCGTTCAACATTCGCAGTTCCTAGTTCAACATTCGATTTTTCAGTTCCTAGTTCAACATTCGTAGTTCCTAGTTCAACATTCGATTTTTCAGTTCCTAGTTCAACATTCGCAGTTCCTAGTTCAACATTCGTTGTTTCTGGTTCAATATTCGAAATTTTTAGTTCCTCGTTCAACATTCGCAGTTCCTAGTTCAACATTCGATTTTTCAGTTCCTAGTTCAACATTCGCAGTTCCTAGTTCAACATTCGCAGTTCCTAGTTCAACATTCGTTGTTTCTGGTTCAATATTCGAAATTTTTAGTTCCTCGTTCAACATTCGCAGTTCCTAGTTCAACATTCGATTTTTCAGTTCCTAGTTCAACATTCGCAGTTCCTAGTTCAACATTCGTTGTTTCTGGTTCAATATTCGAAATTTTTAGTTCCTCGTTCAACATTCGCAGTTCCTAGTTCAACATTCGATTTTTAGTTCCTCGTTCAACATTCGCAGTTCCTAGTTCAACATTCGATTTTTCAGTTCCTAGTTCAACATTCGCAGTTCCTAGTTCAACATTCGTTGTTTCTGGTTCAATATTCGAAATTTTTAGTTCCTCGTTCAACATTCGCAGTTCCTAGTTCAACATTCGATTTTTCAGTTCCTAGTTCAACATTCGCAGTTCCTAGTTCAACATTCGTTGTTTCTGGTTCAATATTCGAAATTTTTAGTTCCTCGTTCAACATTCGCAGTTCCTAGTTCAACATTCGATTTTTCAGTTCCTAGTTCAACATTCGCAGTTCCTAGTTCAACATTCGTTGTTTCTTGTTCAATATTCGAAATTTTTAGTTCCTCGTTCAACATTCGCAGTTCATAGTTCAACATTCGATTTTTCAGTTCCTAGTTCAACATTCGCAGTTCCTAGTTCAACATTCGTTGTTTCTGGTTCAATATTCGAAATTTTTAGTTCCTCGTTCAACATTCGCAGTTCCTAGTTCAACATTCGATTTTTCAGTTCCTAGTTCAACATTCGCAGTTCCTAGTTCAACATTCGTTGTTTCTGGTTCAATATTCGAAATTTTTAGTTCCTCGTTCAACATTCGCAGTTCCTAGTTCAACATTCGCAGTTCCTAGTTCAACATTCGTTGTTTCTGGTTCAATATTCGAAATTTTTAGTTTCTCGTTCAACATTCGCAGTTCCTAGTTCAACATTCGATTTTTCAGTTCCTAGTTCAACATTCGCAGTTCCTAGTTCAACATTCGTTGTTTCTGGTTCAATATTCGAAATTTTTAGTTCCTCGTTCAACATTCGCAGTTCCTAGTTCAACATTCGATTTTTCAGTTCCTAGTTCAACATTCGCAGTTCCTAGTTCAACATTCGTTGTTTCTGGTTCAATATTCGAAATTTTTAGTTCATCGTTCAACATTCGCAGTTCCTAGTTCAACATTCGATTTTTCAGTTCCTAGTTCAACATTCGCAGTTCCTAGTTCAACATTCGATTTTTCAGTTCCTAGTTCAACATTCGCAGTTCCTAGTTCAACATTCGTTGTTTCTGGTTCAATATTCGAAATTTTTAGTTCCTCGTTCAACATTCGCAGTTCCTAGTTCAACATTCGATTTTTCAGTTCCTAGTTCAACATTGGATTTTTCAGTTCCTAGTTCAACATTCGCAGTTCCTAGTTCAACATTCGTTGTTTCTGGTTCAATATTCGAAATTTTTAGTTCCTCGTTCAACATTCGCAGTTCCTAGTTCAACATTCGATTTTTCAGTTCCTAGTTAAACATTCTCAGTTCCTAGTTCAACATTCGTTGTTTCTGGTTCAATATTCGAAATTTTTAGTTCCTCGTTCAACATTCGCAGATCCTAGTTCAACATTCGATTTTTCAGTTCCTAGTTCAACATTCGCAGTTCCTAGTTCAACATTCGCAGTTCCTAGTTCAACATTCGTTGTTTCTGGTTCAATATTCGAAATTTTTAGTTCCTCGTTCAACATTCGCAGTTCCTAGTTCAACATTCGCAGTTCTTAGTTCAACATTCGTTGTTTCTGGTTCAATATTCGAAATTTTTAGTTCCTCGTTCAACATTCGCAGTTCCTAGTTCAACATTCGATTTTTCAGTTCCTAGTTCAACATTCGTTGTTTCTGGTTCAATATTCGAAATTTTTAGTTCCTCGTTCAACATTCGCAGTTCCTAGTTCAACATTCGATTTTTCAGTTCCTAGTTCAACATTCGTAGTTCCTAGTTCAACATTCGATTTTTCAGTTCCTAGTTCAACATTCGCAGTTCCTAGTTCAACATTCGTTGTTTCTGGTTCAATATTCGAAATTTTTAGTTCATCGTTCAACATTCGCAGTTCCTAGTTCAACATTCGATTTTTCAGTTCCTAGTTCAACATTCGTAGTTCCTAGTTCAACATTCGATTTTTCAGTTCCTAGTTCAACATTCGCAGTTCCTAGTTCAACATTCGTTGTTTCTGGTTCAATATTCGAAATTTTTAGTTCCTCGTTCAACATTCGCAGTTCCTAGTTCAACATTCGATTTTTCAGTTCCTAGTTCAACATTGGATTTTTCAGTTCCTAGTTCAACATTCGCAGTTCCTAGTTCAACATTCGTTGTTTCTGGTTCAATATTCGAAATTTTTAGTTCCTCGTTCAACATTCGCAGTTCCTAGTTCAACATTCGATTTTTCAGTTCCTAGTTAAACATTCTCAGTTCCTAGTTCAACATTCGTTGTTTCTGGTTCAATATTCGAAATTTTTAGTTCCTCGTTCAACATTCGCAGTTCCTAGTTCAACATTCGATTTTTCAGTTCCTAGTTCAACATTCGCAGTTCCTAGTTCAACATTCGCAGTTCCTAGTTCAACATTCGTTGTTTCTGGTTCAATATTCGAAATTTTTAGTTCCTCGTTCAACATTCGCAGTTCCTAGTTCAACATTCGCAGTTCTTAGTTCAACATTCGTTGTTTCTGGTTCAATATTCGAAATTTTTAGTTCCTCGTTCAACATTCGCAGTTCCTAGTTCAACATTCGATTTTTCAGTTCCTAGTTCAACATTCGTTGTTTCTGGTTCAATATTCGAAATTTTTAGTTCCTCGTTCAACATTCGCAGTTCCTAGTTCAACATTCGATTTTTCAGTTCCTAGTTCAACATTCGTAGTTCCTAGTTCAACATTCGATTTTTCAGTTCCTAGTTCAACATTCGCAGTTCCTAGTTTAACATTCGTTGTTTCTGGTTCAATATTCGAAATTTTTAGTTCCTCGTTCAACATTCGCAGTTCCTAGTTCAACATTCGATTTTTCAGTTCCTAGTTCAACATTCGCAGTTCCTAGTTCAACATTCGCAGTTCCTAGTTCAACATTCGTTGTTTCTGGTTCAATATTCGAAATTTTTAGTTCCTCGTTCAACATTCGCAGTTCCTAGTTCAACATTCGATTTTTCAGTTCCTAGTTCAACATTCGCAGTTCCTAGTTCAACATTCGCAGTTCCTAGTTCAACATTCGCAGTTCCTAGTTCAACATTCGTTGTTTCTGGTTCAATATTCGAAATTTTTAGTTCCTCGTTCAACATTCGCAGTTCCTAGTTCAACATTCGATTTTTAGTTCCTCGTTCAACATTCGCAGTTCCTAGTTCAACATTCGATTTTTCAGTTCCTAGTTCAACATTCGCAGTTCCTAGTTCAACATTCGTTGTTTCTGGTTCAATATTCGAAATTTTTAGTTCCTCGTTCAACATTCGCAGTTCCTAGTTCAACATTCGATTTTTCAGTTCCTAGTTCAACATTCGCAGTTCCTAGTTCAACATTCGTTGTTTCTGGTTCAATATTCGAAATTTTTAGTTCCTCGTTCAACATTCGCAGTTCCTAGTTCAACATTCGATTTTTCAGTTCCTAGTTCAACATTCGCAGTTCCTAGTTCAACATTCGTTGTTTCTTGTTCAATATTCGAAATTTTTAGTTCCTCGTTCAACATTCGCAGTTCATAGTTCAACATTCGATTTTTCAGTTCCTAGTTCAACATTCGCAGTTCCTAGTTCAACATTCGTTGTTTCTGGTTCAATATTCGAAATTTTTAGTTCCTCGTTCAACATTCGCAGTTCCTAGTTCAACATTCGATTTTCAGTTCCTAGTTCAACATTCGCAGTTCCTAGTTCAACATTCGTTGTTTCTAGTTCAACATTCGATTTTTCAGTTCCTAGTTCAACATTCGTTGTTTCTGGTTCAATATTCGAAATTTTTAGTTCCTCGTTCAACATTCGCAGTTCCTAGTTCAACATTCGATTTTTCAGTTCCTAGTTCAACATTCGTAGTTCCTAGTTCAACATTCGATTTTTCAGTTCCTAGTTCAACATTCGCAGTTCCTAGTTCAACATTCGTTGTTTCTGGTTCAATATTCGAAATTTTTAGTTCCTCGTTCAACATTCGCAGTTCCTAGTTCAACATTCGATTTTCAGTTCCTAGTTCAACATTCGCAGTTCCTAGTTCAACATTCGCAGTTCCTAGTTCAATCATTCAATTGTTTCTGGTTCAATATTCGAAATTTTTAGTTCCTCGTTCAACATTCGCAGTTCCTAGTTCAACATTCGATTTTTCAGTTCCTAGTTCAACATTCGCAGTTCCTAGTTCAACATTCGTTGTTTCTGGTTCAATATTCGAAATTTTTAGTTCCTCGTTCAACCATTCGCAGTTCCTAGTTCAACATTCGATTTTAGTTCCTCGTTCAACATTCGAAGGTTCCTAGTTCAACATTCGATTTTCAGTTCCTAGTTCAACATTCGCAGTTCCTAGTTCAACATTCGTTGTTTCTGGTTCAATATTCGAAATTTTTAGTTCCTCGTTCAACATTCGCAGTTCCTAGTTCAACATTCGATTTTTCATTTCCTAGTTCAACATTCG